>JAOQGH010000001.1:47846529-47897779 GCA_025769975.1 Gallinago jamesoni
ACTGAAAAGAGTCTGGCTCCATCATCCTTCAAACCACCTTTTAGATACTTATAGGCATTGATAAGGTCTCCCCTCAGTCTTCTCTTCTCTTTAGATAGATAAGCCTAACAGTTACATATAAGTATGGCCTAGCCTTCCTTCCTTCCTTCATTTAAATAACAAGCAATTCGTAGAAGATGATACTTCTGAGTATTTATTTAGTACAGCTGTTACTTAGGGCAGCAAAAGCTACTCCCAACAGCTTCATGGCTCCAAGAAACAGTCCCCAAGGCTTAAGACTCCAGTCCCATGTATGGTGTTACAGTACCTCAGAGGAACCTTCATTATTCACGTCCACGGCATTTCCTGGTGCGGCAGATGAATCCGAATCCGAGCTCTGAGACCCACCTCTACCTGGAGTCTGAAATAGAGGGGGGCAGAGAGAAAAATGAGTGTCTACAGACTGTATTTAATAAAGCATGGTACATATCCTTTGCAAAGGCCTCTCTTCTACTTGCTGGAATACAGACAAATTTCCCCTCCATGAGAGTAATGAAGTGAACAAGCTGACAAGCAATTATATAATTTTCAGTGCAACACTTCAACAAAAGCTTTTATCCGAGACTCTCCATGCATCAAAGAACAAGGAGACACCAGAAGCAAAGGCCAGGATTTTAAACTACTTCCCCTCACGAACACGCAACACAAAACAAAGAATTAGGCTAAGCTCTGCCCTACTGTCACTCACTCTGATGTTAAATTACGCCTCTGTATCCAACAGAAAAACACTAGAAATTACAATCTAAAAGTTTCAGAAGTAGTAAACTATTATCATACTACTTTCTTAATAACTTGTCTACAGTCCAAACAAGCCTTTAAATATTTGAAAGACAGAAAACTAAAGAATGAGGACCTTGCTGGTATAACAAGCACGCAAGCAGGTACACTGTCATGATTTGGAAAAAATAAAATTCACCCCTGTGATAAATTTAAAACATGCTAATCACTAACAAAACCTATAAAAATAAACTTCTATGAATATGTTGAAAAATCAAAACAACAGTATGGACGAAACTACAGGTTTAGAAAAAATAAGCAAATAAATTTGAAATACTACATGATTCAAAAACTTGATAGATGGATGGATCACAGCTTATAATCCTTATTTAACTATAACTTTGATATAAATTTGATTTAACTTCTCTTACTCATCTCCAGAACGCCACTGCTTGACCAATGGCTGAAAAGTTAGCATACTCAAAGCAAAGATCAGTAAATAAATTATCTTAATACTGATATATAATCCTAGGTTCAACGAAAAAGGAACGTTCGTTATCCAATTCCACAATGGCAAGTGCAAATGGGATGAAGTAATGCTATTGCTGTATTTTAGGCCCATCTGGAAATACTTGTAATGTTATAAAGGATTTTCTAATTTAATATAGGGTGATTAAAAACATAGAATTTTAAATATATAGATGGAAATCTACAGAGAGGGGGACAGAAGCAGATAAATAATTTTAGTTTCAAGATCTTGGTGTCTCCAAAATCTTAGTGGTTTTAGAATTTTCTTGCTCAAATATATCCTCTTTTTTTTTCCAGACAAACCAGCTATAACTTTATAAGATACGTGCACCATTAATGCTTTTCCATATTTTGAAAATTAAGTATATTTAATTAAGTATATTTTCCTGCTTTGTTTTGTAAAGAATGTGCTGTTCCCAGCTGTCATAGAGATAACAGCCTTTTACTACTAATCAAAAAAAAAAAAAAAAAGGGTAATCAGTAACCAAGTTTACTGATTAAGGACTTAATATCCAGTGAGACACAGTCCAACTTCAGAAAGAAGTCCAAAGACTGGCCAAATGGAAGCGAGGAGGAGCAAAGCAGCAAGGTACTGGGGCTGATGACAGTTAAGTGAAGGAGAAAACCATCTCTCCTCATCTCAGCCTTCTCTGGGGTCATCAGTTAAGTGCTCAGCATATGCTGTTTTTCCTACTCCCCTGTCTTTTTTATTTTAGATGTTTTATGTTTCTAAAGAAAGTAAGAATACGATGTAGTTTCCTCCTACAATACACAAAAGCAATAGGCAAGGTGACACTAGCTCTCCCAAGTTAATAATAGGAGAGACAAAAAAAGGGTGTAAGCAAAGAATACGATGCATGTGCAAAGCACGTCAAAGTGAAGTCATGAGTACTTCTCCAGGTCACTGGTACAGACAATAAACAAGGCACATCCCAGCATGGACCACGGCTGCACAAGTTTTCATATGACATCAGTCTGGGAGGACCAGCTGATAGACTCCAGGGGCAAGGCTGCTGTTCAGAGCGACCTAGATGGGCTGGAGGAACTGGCTGAACCTCACACAATTCCACAGGGACAAACGTGGAGTCCTATGCCTAGGAAGGAAAACCCCTGGCAGCAACACAGGACTCCCTGCTGAAAAGGACAGCAAGCCAAATTGGAGCCAGCAGCCAAGTTTCTCAGTAAGACTGGTAAGTTAGAATATTGCATCTAATGTTATAAAGAGTTTTCTTCAGGTTATATAGTTCAAAAGTTCCCTTCCACGCAACCCATAAATGACAATCATGCAACCCATTCTGTGCAAGAACAAAGAATCCATAGAAGATGTATACACAAATATGCCTACACAAGGGAAGATAACAGGTGTCAAAGCTTTCTTCCATAAAGGAGATGAACTTTCATGATATAAGAATCACCTTCTTATTGAGAGGAATTTTTTAAAAGCCTTTCAAAATCTGAACATGATAAAAAGGATTTGCATGGCAAATAGCTATGGTGGCTGTTCTGTTCCAGAAAGCCTGAGAACTTGGACCTCTATCTGTCCCAGCATCTACATCCACAAGTAGAAATAGAGTGTTTTGAAACGCAGAAAGTGTCAGCATTAATGGATATGCATGTCTTTATTAATGCCTTAGAAGAAACAGAAGCCTTTTGTTCCACTCTTCAGCTCCAAAACCGAAAAATTTGCCTTCACATAGTCATGGCCAGAAAGACAAGAGAGCGGAGGGAGAACCTCAACAAAATTGATAGCCTAGGCAATGGTGGTAAGAGATGGTCCAACCACCTCCTTAGACAGGCAGCATATCCCTCCACTTCTGCAATACCTGAGCGTATATTTTCCATATACCTAATGAATCATTTCACCCCAAAACCAAGAATCTTCTGTAGCAATTAACATATTTTCTTCCCCTTACAGCATAACTACTGTGCACTGTTAATTGCCCATAACATTTCACCCCAGAGCTGACTGCATTTCACAATGAGATTTGCATATTAAGTTCTGCTAGTTCTAGCACTACAAATTGGAGATTATTACAACCTCCAGGACAAAAGCTCTTATATTAAAAGTACAGTGTTATTACTACGTGGTTGATTAAAGTACTTGCTTTATGAAACACTTCAGACATGCTATAATCACACTAAAAGGTACCACATGGCACATCTTATTGCGCACAATATACAAGACAGAAATTATTAAACAGTACCTGCTACAATCCTTTTAACCTTTCAAAAAATAACATGGTCTCTTTAAAAGAGAAAGCATAATTCCAGGCTAGATTTAGAAAGCTTTGTACAAATAGGTGGCATTTTTTGGTGAGTGGCATGCACAGGGAAGAAGGGTACGAAGAAAAGAGGTCATTAAATAACTTTCAAGATCAAAAGCAACATCCTATAGCATCTATTTGCAAAGTAATACAGACCAGCAAGAAAAATTTGACACAAATTTTGGAAGGATGTTATGGAAACTGAGACTATAAATGCCGTTAACTTATTTTTCAAGGCTGTAATATAATTTAAGCATCACCACTAAAATAAAGACTGGGGAATTGGGAATATTTTTTTAATTGATCACTGCATGATCAAATAGGTTCACAGACATGTTTAAGCTAGGCTCCTAGACGACTGTTATATCAAGTTCCATAAAGAACATTAAAAATAAAAAATTAACAACTTAGACTTTGTGAACTAAGGAAATACTCAGAATGACACTCATTGTTTTCAGTTGGAATACACAGGGAAGCAAAAGAATGACTTATGAATACCATAGGAAAAGTAAATTTTCACACAGGCTTCTGTATATGCATTTTTTATGAAATTAACATTTGACCCTTAAAGACATACCTGGAGTTGAAAGACTTATGTAAAATTAGTCTCTCACCCAGCCTATTTCTTTCGTAGCTGTCAGAGCTATACCTGTTTACTTTCAAGAGAAGTATATGTTTCTACTACTAGCACTGGAGTTGTGGAAATAATATGCTAAACTTCATAATGTCGGTCTCTTGTGTTTTCTCCAAACTGCAAGCTAATAGAAAGAAACATCATTAACAACAAAAAGGCCAACAACGATTTCAGCTTGTTTTCTGAAAAGGAATAGAAAATTATGTAATGAATGAGTTGAGCTAGTGCATTAAAACGATGGAATGTAAATACGGATCGCTACCGAGCCATTTTTGCATAGTCATTTATCTGTCTAGCTACACTCCATTCAGTTATGATACTCTTTTCAGCATTTTTAAATTCAGAATAAATTAAACCTTTGAAAAAACCTTTTAAGCCTTGAGAAAGTCTGAACAAATATGGATTTATACAGTTATCCCAGCACAGATTTAAATACTACAGAAGGGTACTATTGTCCAAACATATTAAGGACCTGAAGCAACAAACAAGACGCCGGAATGAGAAGATAAGAAGGCCAAAGCCCATGTTATCAAACAATCCTCAGTGCTAGAAATAGAGTACAGTGCAATACAGGAGAGTAATATTGTTTACTTCTAAAGAAGAGCGACGCTATTTTAGGACTCTATAAAATGAAATGATTTCTGACTTCACGGGGCACAAAGCCTTTCTTTCCCGTCGTGCCACAGGTTCCACACAAGCAGACTCTGTGCCCAGAAGAGGCACACGCGCTGCTTTCGACTCCACAGGGAGGGAGGGCACGAGCACAGCTGCAGCTCAGCATCCATCCGAGTCAATACGCTATCTAGCGAACCCTGCAATTACAAACGTAAAAAGAAAATTATAGGTAAGGCATAAGATGCAACGCATCCCAGACAAGTAAATACCTCTGCTTCTGAGCTTGGAGTGAGAGAAAAGGTGTCTGTACTACCTGAGCTACAGAAATGCCTGCAAAGCCCTGCTCTCCATCTAGACCTCAAGATCTCCAGACCAAGGGCTCAAGCGCTTTTAGAAACAGAGCAATAAGATCTTAGCACCCAAACTACAACTAACAGTTGTAGACACTTACACAAAAAGAAGACAAAAACTAATGTAAACAGTAGTCACACCAGCCCAACAGATGAGTCCTTCACTACAAAACATGAGCGGTGGGAAGAAGGCTCAGAAGAAGGTCAAAGTAATCAGTTTTCCACCAGCTAAAAATAAATGCCACCTCCTTAAAACAAGTGGGGGTTTTTTGTTACTAAGTTTTGGTGTCTTGAAAACATAAGTAGTAAGCTCTGCTTTAGCAGACCAGAAGCAACAGCCGCTATCCCATCAGCAGATGAACAACTGAGTGGGGACACAATGGCCATGAAGAGCCTCTAAAGCTGAACATAATAAAGAAAAGAAAGGTCTCTATAGAACACATATATGTAGGGCTGACAGAAATCAAAACATCTGGGCAGGAAAGTTGTGGCTCAGAAATTTCACACGATGTCTTCTGGGAAGGACTACCTTTTTCTAGATCAGCATAGCAAACAAAGAATGAAACTGAAAAGTGGCAAGAATGAATGAAAGGGGGATCCCTGAGATGCCATATTGAAAACACAGGTAAAATTTAGGAACAGCTTGCAGAGAAAGGACCTAAAACGAGGACGTAGTTGAAGACAGCATGCAGATACTAACTTCAAAAATTAAATGAGCAATGTTCAATGGAAATGAATATATAATAATTTCTATTTTGAAAATACACCATTCAAAGTCACCGAGAAGATGCTTTTAAAAACAGAAATTACAACTGTGGAAGAAATAAAAAGGTGATCAGAGTATAGAAGAAGTATAAAAAAAATAAGTATCTGATATTTTAAAACTTTGGGTACCAGAATTTCCTATAAGTGACTGAAACTATAAATAGTAACTTTGTAGTTTTTGTCTTCCTCCTTTGCAGCTTTATGGCCAGATAAATTAAAAAAAAAAAAATCCACCAAAAGAATTCATAATTTTTTTAAAAATACTTTCATAACTCAAGTTATATCACTACTAACGACTAGCCACCTGGCTACAAAGGATGGTATCACCTATAATCAAACAATAAAGCCAATACAGATACAAGAAATTACATTTCAATGACTGGAAGGTGATTTTTTTCCTCATCTACATGAAGGACGCACAAGAAAAGGGTCTTTGACCTTCAAATTATTGCCTCAGAGACATCAAAGATTTTAATACTTATGCTCTTTATGAACAAATTTGACAGCAAGCTAAGACTCATTTCTAATACCAAAGTACATTAAAAGTCTTCTTCATACTTTGCTAATCACAGATTGTAAATAAAAAGCTTTGTACGGGGCTGTGTGTACAATCACTACTTTTTATAAAAGACCTAAAGCCCTTTTAATAAGAGGTGGACTTTTAAAAGCATAGTTATTTGCACCAACCAAAAGATTAACACATTTTAAATTCTTGGTGTTTCTCTGTTTATTTTTTAGGCAGGAAGAAGTCTGTTCCACCTTTGTTGGCAACTAGTTCTGCTGTAATCCTGTAATTTTGGGAAGCCACTGGGGAACAGTTATTCGTTGAAACTTTTCAGAGAAGATGGCTGTTTCTAACACACACAAACTTTTGCACCGACTTGAGATTTTTATAGGAAGTCTTTAGCTGTACTTATACTTGGGAGCAAATTTCCTTTGGCACCGTATCAAGTTCTTTGCTACATCACAGAAGCTCTCCTTGACGGCCTGTTATTTCTCAAAATCAATAAACACCCAGTTAAATGCTGCCAATATTTAATTAGACCCGTACTAAGTTTCCCTGCTTGATAGCAGGGCTTCCCATCCAACTTCAGGAAGGAAGTTCTTCCCTGTAAACACCAAGCTCCAAATAGACCAAGCGCGATCTTCACCTGCTCGGGGTCTATGACTCAAAAACAATTTTTGGCATGCTTTACGCTGAAAAAGTTGATGGTATGCATTCCGATGGACTTTCTTTCCTCTCTGATAACTCTCATTCTTGTGGCAACGCTTCCTCGCATGGCAGATAAGGAAAGCATGCCAGCCTTTCCAATAAAACACCCTTTCACAGAGGTGTTACGCAGACAGCATGCTTCAAAAGGAACGCCGGGTAAACACAACACCGAGGGCAGCCGGTTTCCCTTCTATCCATGAGCGCCTTCTGCACGACACCGACCCCACTCTCCTGCGGTGTGGGATCCGGAGCGGGACATGGAGTTCTGTCTTCCCACCGCCACCGTGACTCAACCCTTTTCGGTGCATCCTCCAGCCCAGCGCCGGCGATGAAGGACGGTTGCCCCGGGCCCTGAGCCACCCTGACACCTGCCCTTGGCCAGCATCTCCCCGGGAGCTGCCACCCCAGCCCCCAGCGGACTAGCAAACTGGCTGGCACCGCCACGGGGCCACGCCGGGATTTGGGGAGGGGAGAAAGGTTTCATAAACGAGTCTCACAACTTGGCTTTTCCCACCAGGCAGAACTGCCGGAAAAGCCGGTTCCTAAAACACGGGAGACAGCTGGCTGCCGGGCCGGGCTGGCTGCCGGCGTCAGGAGCCTGCTGGCCCCCAAGGCAACAACCGCCGGTCCCCGCGGCGGCTCTGCCCAGGCCGGGCTCCCCTTCGACCTGCCCCCGCCGCGGCGACGAGGGATAGCGGCGGGCGGAGACGCCTCCGCGCCGCGGGCAGGAGCCACGCCGGGGCAGAGCCGACAGGCCCCTCGTCCGCCCGCCGGGGGCCCGCCCGCCGGGGGCCCGCCCGCCGCCGGCACCCTCCGCCCAGCCCCGGGGACGACGCCGCCGCCCCCAGCCGGGACCGCCGGCCTGTCCCGTCCCGCCCCGTCGGTGCTGGGGCCGGCCCCCGCGGCGGGAGAGGGGGCGGCGAACAAGCTCACCGGCCTCCGCGGGCCTACCCCCTCCCTGAGCCGCAGGACGGGCCAGGACGGGCCGGGCCGGTGGCTCCGGCCCCGCCGCGGGGAGCCCGGCCCCGAGCCCGGCCGGCACCAGGAAGCGGCACGGCACGGCACGGCACGGCACGGCGCGGCGCGGCACGCCGCCCTCGCCGCCGGGGCGGGTCTCGCTGCCTTACCCGCTGCAGAATCCGCCTGAACATGGTGGCGGGGCCCGGATGCCGCCGGGCGGCCGCTGCCAGGCCGAGAGGGAAGCCGTGGGGCCCCGCGCAGCGCCGCCCCCGCCCCGCAGGAGCCCGGCGCGGCCCGCTCGCCCCGTGACAGCCGCCGCGGCCGGGGAGGCGGGGCAGCCGCCGCGCCGGGGCGGGACTGCACCGCCCCGAGGAGGGACGGGGCCGCCACCGCCCGGCCACGGGGAGCCGGGAGAACCGAGCGGACGGGCGGGAGGCCGGAGGGGGCTGCTCCTGGGGACGGGGCGGCGAGGGGTCCGCCACTCCGTCTCCTCCGCGGGGGCCCGGGGCGAGCTCCTTCCCGCCGCACCGGGCCCGGCGGTGGAGGGAGGCGGGCTGCCGGGGCGGGGGGAAAAGGGAAGACGCCGTCGTCCGTCTCCCCGCCGCTCTGCTGCCGGGCCCCGCTGGCCACTGTCACATCCCGGCCAGGGGAAGGGACGCGGCGCGGTCCGAACCGGCGGCTGGGGACATGCGGCAAAGCGCCGAGGCGGCTCCGCCGTTGCTGCCTTAGTCGTGAGGTGCTGAAAGTCCCGAGGAATGCCCGTTACAGGAGCGTTGTTAATGCGTTCTGGTCGGGATACTTCACTGGAAATTTATTTCTGTAGGAGCAGTTGCTTCCTTCAAGCCCTGAATTGGAAAGGCGACCTTGCGGCATGACCCATGGGGCGTTACTCTTAAGTATCAGAAAAGCTTTTGCTCACACGAGCACGCACCGGCCTTCAAAACATCTGCAGCCCGAAAACAACCAAGAAAGAATCTGTGTCTGTACGTGCTGAGGCAAAAACCCACATCAGAGCTGCTGGATTACCAGTAGTCTCTAGAACGCATAACCCAACACACTGTTCTATTCTAAAGCTGCAACTTTTACACACTGTTTGCGAGACAAATGGTCATGAGTAAATAATAAACCTGTTCAATGACCAATTGTGCCAAGTAGAGCAAATACCGTAGCAGAGCACCAGTGGCACCGCAAAGATTGAAGACATTTTTCTGCTCAAAGGCTGACATTTCCAAGCACTCCAAAACCCTCGGGCGCCCCGTGAGTTGCGAGCACGTGAGCAGCAGGATTGGGCTGCGGCGGCTTAAGGCTCGAGGCACAGCAGTGTTACGTGTTTGAACTCGGTTCACTCCCGCTACAGGCTCCAGTGTGTCCCATGCTGGTGTCATTTAGCCCACAACTGGGGCGGGTTAAGAGCTCACATGCAGATGGTGATGGCTTCAGCTGACGAGCAGTGACGTCTTTGGTCACATCCATTAGATCATTTTCATTTATGTGTCCATAGTTCGAAATAGCTTTGAAATTTGACGTGTGCCAGTAACGAGGTTTGTTTCTAAATTTTGTACATGGGACTAACAATGGGAAAAGGGTTGTTCTTGTATGGCTGCACAGTTCCTTAAATATCTAGGTAGTAAATGTAGACATTTACTCTAAATCTAGCCAAAATTACTGCAAATTTTAATACCTCACTCCCTTTACCAGATATTTCAACAAGAGCAATTGACAGCCTAGACGATGAACTGCAGGGGCACTCAATTTGCCATACCCAAGTAAGTTAAGCAGCCCATCTTTACAACACAGAGGAAGATGATAGAGACCTGAGGACACTAGTTAAAAGTCTTACATCAGAGGAGGATTTTCTTAGACAAGTTTTGCAAGGAGATGCATGATCCTTTATTTGTGTGGATGTTTGTGTGAACATATGCATCTGTCTCCCTGTCCACCCATTATTCCCTTGGTAACTTTTAATCCACCAGGCAATTTCAATCAAATACAACAAAGCCAGATAATGCTCAAAGATAATTAACTTCCTACATATTTAAATAGGCGGCCTGGGAGAGGAGGGAGACCAGCCTGTAAAGGAAAGACTGCAGTGTGACTGCCTTTACTAAATACCAGAGAATGCACATAAAAATTCACCCTAGGGGCAGAGATATAGGGAAAAAAAAACAGATTAAATCACTCCCATTTCCAGTAGAAGTCTTTGGCTTTAATTACTGTGTGTATGGTAATGTCTGTGTATTTATATCATGTGCTGCCCTAATATTGAAATCTCAGGCCATTAGAATATGGTTGACGTCCTCAGTCATGGGAGTTGTAAATTTTCATTTCATCCAACCTCATAAACTCTGTGAAGAGTTTGGTGACAGGAGGGTTAAGGAGAGCCTTTCTGTGGAGTCCATTGGTGGCAGAAAGTCTTAGACCACAATCACAACAAAGACCTTCCCAGATCCAGCTGGAAGCGGGTATTTCATCCTCTACACAGGAAGCCAAAGGAAAAGTATCCCGTTTTTTCAAGATGTTGCTTTTAAATGTCATATTTATAAAATGCATCAGCCTCTCAGTGGTGGGAGTTTTTTTCTAGCTTTTCAACTATACATTTTTGACTGTCACTATATGCTGCTCGTATACTTTCAGCAAGCAGATTTCAAATTTGCCCACATCTTTTACTGAGAATCTCTCCTTTGAAGTTAAGCTTTCTGAAACTCAGTTGAACACAGTTTGTTTAAAGCATGTTAAAACCCATAGTAACTAGCAGGTAAAAGTAACATAATGTTAAAAACCATGGAACAATGAGAAGTAATAAGATTAAAGAGTATTAGAAAGTTGCCAACCATCTGTCTTCAAAGATTAAAACTTTCCATAAACTCCCCTTTATCTCCTCAGCCAAGCTCCTCCAACAAACACGTTTGAGGTATTGGAGAAAACTGGCTTCTACACACAATTTAAATATGAAAACCCTCCCCCAGCCCCCAAGAAATGATACAACTTACCATATGGAAATTATAGATCAAAAGAAGTATTTTATCTTAAAATACTTCATACAAGCACAGCCAATTTGTTAGCTCTTGGAAATTGTTTATAATATTCGTACAACAACTACTGGGCATATTTATGACATGGCAGCCAAGGAGTCAATATAGAGATAAAGATTATGGCCATCATCTCCTGTTCAGTCCTCAATAATTTAAAGAACCTGCCACCTGGAGTTTGGATTCTAAGATGATGGTAAAGTACATAACGTTTCATAAACAGATTGTTGGTAAATTTGTGACTAGAAGAAGCAGCAAGCTATTGTATGTGCAAAGCTGTAATTCATAAATAAGTAGTACAGCGTAAGTTACAGCATTGCTGAAACCAAAATAAGACATCTGGGATTTTCAAATTCCTCTAAGTGACTTATGAGCATGTATTTCATAGAAAATTAGGGATTTGGGTGTTCCTAAATCAAAGCACCATTTCATCCAAATGCCTATTAGGAATTGTCATTTAAGAAGAACGTGGCTGGGCAAATGAAAATTTGTGAAGGAAAAACTACCTTGAAGAAGAATATTTCAGCTATTGACACTCACGTCCCTTAAAAATATTTGCAAACAAAATACGCAGAGTGCAGTTTGAATTCATGTTTTCTTCATTTTACTGAGAAACCACAACTGAAATTTGTCATTCTTGCAGGCAGCACCAATAAGTTTGAAGAGTCCAACGGCAGAAAACACTCAATAAAAGAGAAGTTCTTGCTGCAACTAGCGATATGGAGAAGTAAGTGCTAGATGGTTGGGATAAGACATCAGTGAGACACACAGTAGATCAAGAAAAAATAATTTAAAGTGACACACAAAAGCAAAAAAGTGAAAAACGTCAGAAACTACAGAAATTCCACATTTTGCTTCAATCTTTGTAGACTTATGAAGACACAAAGTCATAAAAGTGTATGACAAAATTTGGAAGCTTAATGAAGTACAGATTTGAGCACAAATGCTTTTTCAACTGAAGGCAGGGCTGCACAGATGGGCCACTGCCATCTAATGGGGGCACATGGACCTCACCAGACAGTGCTAAGGAAGGCAGTCCCTCCCTGCCTGTCACCTGCAAATACGGGGCTTATCTGCTCCACAATAGCCACAGGAGAACTATGACATCCATTTAAGAACAGCTAAAGGGCTTCTCAGAGTCCTCAAAATATGGAAATCTGTATTTGTTACTGATCTTACTATTTGTGTAGAAATATACTTTAAAATGGACAACAGCTAAGTATTAAAATGACAGCATCTATCTTGTCTTCAAGAGAGTTTGACAGTTCAAACTAAACTCTCAGTATTTCATTATTTACCATTTGGCTCCCCCTCAGCTTTATTGCCAGAAAAAAGCATGTTTAGCCTAGAAAAATATTTAAAGTGGTTTTAAATTGGTGTTAGGAAATCAAGATTATCCAGTGGTGTGGGCACTAATCTAAGACTTAGGAGACCATATAGTTTTGTACTCAGCCCAAAACTAGTCCTCTTAGTAACACTCCCCACCTATAATGACGAAAATACTGATACCTCTCTATTGGGACAATAAATTTGAATCTTGTGATGAAAAGCATTATAGAAGAGTCAAATATTTATACTAATATAAATTTATTGGCAATCAATTTGGTGATAACCAAATTATTTATGAACAGTGAAAGAAATGAAGTCTAGTTTCCAATGAAGAACATATTCCACAGCTTCACCTTTAGAGAAATTTGATCTTCTGTCTCTCCAAGGTCACTCAAGGCCCCACCCCACAGGAGACAAGATGTGCTGAGCTGCACATCACCTCCTGTACATCAGCTTGGCTCACTGAACTTTCCAGTAGCAAAAATGTGGATCTTTTGCCTCTACACAGTCATCACTTTTGTCAGAAACTCAAGAAACGTCATTATCTTTGAGACATCTACACCTATTTCTGTTTAGACTTAAACTGCCCCATGGGTTCAAAAGGTTTGTCATGGGGAGCAGAGGGGAAGGATGTTGAATCATAGAACTGTCTAGGTTGGAAGGGACCTTAAGATCATCTAGTCCAACCATCAACCTAACTCTGATAAAAACCTATCACTAAATCATGTCACTAAGCACCATGTCAATCCGTCTTTTGAATACCTTCAGGGATGGTGCCTCAACCACTTCCCTGGGCAGCCCATTCCAATGCTTAATAACCATTTTGTGTAAAAATTTTTCCCAATATTCAATCTGAACCTCCCCTGGCACAACTTGAGGTCATTTCCTCTTGTCCTATCACCTGTGACTTGGGAGAAGAGGCCGACCCCACCTCTCTACAGCCTCCTTTCAGGTAGTTGTAGAAAGCTATAAGGTCTCCCCTCAGCCTCCTTTTCTCCAGGCTGAACAACCCCAGCTCTAAGAGATCACCTCAGCTTCCCTAAAGAGCAAGACAAAACCCATAGGGTGGTTTTAGTCTGTGTTTGAAGCAGTCGCCCATCTTTCCTGACCCATTCCCTTCTCAATATAGAGAAAAATAACAGCTTTTCAGTTCTTCACTCGAGGTACTGAAGAGATTGGTCGGAGCATCAGTACTTCACCCTGCATGTGTTAGGATGAGTGTGTTTTCTCAGCTGCTTTAGAATCAGGCTGACTCTGTGATGATGTCTGTAACAAAGAGCTGATGAATGGAAGCCAGCTCCTGTGCTACAGAAAGCCTCTTTTAAGTCAGTGCAATTTGCCTGAGTAATGAGCATGCGTACTAACAAAGGTTGCACAGCTAGCATCAATACCAAATCCAAGACCTCAAAGTCATGACTTGTACCTAGCATTACGGACCTGAACATGGTAGGATTTGCACAGCTCCCCCCAAGGTAACCCCAATTAAAGACAGAGACAAGAGCATTACCTCTATTAATAACAAAAAATTGCTCCAGTGACTGATTATTTTTTCACACCCACCCCAAGACTGAATCACTGTGTGGAGTATGCCATGTAGCTTTACTGGAGTAGCTGGAGAGAAAGGCACTGGAAGTAGAGAAAGCCCATCAGCATGGAAGAGAGCGTAAGTCATAAATATGTATGAGTTCATGTAAAAAATAAACCTGATATTAATATAACCAAAATCTGAGATGTAGAAGATCTGCCGCTGAGTCATGCAGAGAACTCTTTGCCAAATACCTCAACTGAGAATTATTCTGTATAAAGTTGAAAGGCTGCCACAAAACAAACACTTCCAAATTCCACCCTAAAAAGCTGTGGTGATACCGTGGTCATTCTGATCCCGTTACTTCAGAGACGTTAGCTCTTGCTGGCAAGTTCCCCAGGCACTTTCCAGTAAACGGCATAGAAAATGGGTAAATAGGAAGAAGACAGAAGACTGGTGGAATTCCACTGCAGAGTAGAATTCAAATATTTTAAAGAACACATTCTTTGGGGTCACTTATCTGCTCGCTTTGGTATGTGCTAATATACATATGTAGCTTCTCTTTCTTTGGGTCTCTGGCACAAGCTTATTCACCTCCATCAGTCTAGGCACGTTTGAGGATATTTCAAAGATTTTTCAGCAAAATACTTAAAATGCCAAATGAAATAAGCAGGGGAGCCCTTAGTTATGCAGGCTGTAAGGGATGCCAGTAGTACTGATTATTTAAATTAATCTCATTAGGACTCTCTTAGTTACAGGGGAAACATAAAATGGATTTTCAATGCCATGTATCAAGATTTAGTGATAATAGAGTTGTGGGCATTGTTTTAATCACCCTTCTGAATTATTGCAAAAAAGCTGAAGATCTGTGGGGGGTTTTTCAAACACAAATCTCACCAATTGTATCAACAAGCTTTTTGCTTTTTGCTTTTTTTTAAATTATATGAAGGTCCACACAGCACTGATTCAAACACTGTCCTCTCTCTGAAAATTAATGCGCTATTTGTTCATGGCTCTGTACGTAAGCAGATGCAATAAATGTTGGCTTTGTTGGGGTCCTTGTGTACAAGCATTGAATCAGCAATTCAGTTAAATATTTTTAAATGGTCAGAATAGAGGCTGCTAAATAAAGAAGACAAATAACTATATGAGGAAGTTAACAGGCTTTCTTAAAACAGTAAACAAATACTCCTGTAGCTTTAGAATAATCACACAATTCTTAATGGCATCTGTTACCATAAACTTAACATCTCATGTTCTTCCAGATTTGTATTTTAACGTTAGAAATTTACTGAATCTAGGATCCAAAATGCTATTTTTAAGCTGTATGGTATTGCACTGCTAAATGGCCTGCTGGCCAGCCCTTGACTTTCTTGCAGCACTGGCCAAACCTTTCTATGTAGCAATTGTAGCAATGATTTAGACATCAGGATGAATCTTGGGAATAAGCAAAGGAGCATTACAAATCTCTCTCTGTTAAGCTTTTTTTTTAAAGTTAAAATGTTCACACTAAAAGAATAACAAGTGGGACCATTCATTCATCATCTTCGTAGAGCAGGTAAGATTTATAATTTCATAAAACACTATATAAAGTTTTCAAACAAACAAACAAACAAAAGGGATAATTTATAAATGGAAAATAAAATGTGTGTACCAAAGCCTAGGGCAAACAAGCACTGGGAGTCAATGAAGGAAAAAGTAACAAATGCATTTCCCATGGGATGATGAAATCCTACATGGTTACATGGTTCTCAAGAATCAACCCTTCAACAGCTGAGGTTTCCCTTTCATTAATGCCAGCTACATGCATTACTGGGTCAACTGACAATACAATTTTAATCTGGATCAAATGTTCCTGCACCACTGTATTTCTGTTTCTTCTGAATAACAAGAACAAATGATAGTGTTAAAGCAGTTTTATACTGTTGACTATAATTCGATTGCAAGCAAAAAACCACCCCAGCATCAATCCATTATAAAGCTGGCCAGAAGAAAGTTGCTGCTTTAAAACAGTATTTGATTAGGCAGGATAAATTTGCACCAGACCTGCAATTTTACCATTTGTGCTGGTAACTCTCTGCTCCGCCATTAAGTACTTCGAAGCCAGATTTACCAGGCCATGTACCCACAGCCTGGCCTCTATACCTCTCTTTTTTTAGACAGTTGTTAGCTGTCATGGCAAGAGCAATGCCAGTGACACATATGCTCAGAAAAAAAAAGCGTTCACTCTTTATTTCCTGCTTGGCATTATGATACTGAAATGGCTCCTCCAAAACTGGATATTATATGTTGCAGAAGCCTACAGCATGGGCAATCGCTGCCTCAAAAAGTTTTTGAACTAAATCAGCAACAAAAAGCACCCTCTAAAGAAAAGATCTTTTTAAGATTAAAGATTACAAAACCAATTAAAACCGTCCAACCTGCAAAATGTCTCAGCAGTGGTTAAACTACCTGGCTAGAATATGTGTTTAGTGTACCAAAATCTCTTGATGAGTTTGCCAGGTGATTTGGATGAGTAAGAAATGGAAAATCAGGTGTACTGTTTGAAGTTGGCATATTTTATGATATTAGATATTTCTGACCAAACATAGAGATTTCCTATAGTGAATAATAAAGGCTTTTTTGTAAGCAATTGGACAATTCTGATTTGTATAAAAATCCTTTCTTTTAAGCCTGTGTAGTGTAGTCACAGACCCTGACAGTGTAATTGCAAAAATATAAGGTTAAAAACATCATTTGTCTTTAGGAAGGAGGTGAGGGTCATCTACTGCTGTATCATTTCTCAGCTGTCCAGCAGCATGACATCCACAGCCAGTTTGTACAAGACATTCATTTTATAGCCTAGCCCAAGGCAAAAAAAAATAAATGCGCAAGCATTCAGCATTTCATTTCAAGACATTCAAAAAAATCTCCCAATAGGTGTCAGATATTGAAGGCTGGACTCTTGGCTTACTTGTAGACAGAGGGAATTTTACTGCTGACCTCAGTGAAGCATTGGAATCAATATTCCAGTCTACACTAAAGAAAGAGAAGAACTATTACACACGGTTCGTGATTGGGCAGGGGTTTTCTGGTCATCCTGACTTTTGATTTCCATTAAAGACTGGTGTCCCTGTTATGTAGAAACACAGCTTGGGATTTTGTTGACATGGAAAGGTGGATAATGTGTACGTGTACCTGTCAGAGAGATGTGTGAGGCCACAGCAGAGGACCTGGTTGTGTGCGGGCACCAGAGCGAGTTCCTTAGCTGCACAATGCAAGGGCTCCACTCTGAGGTCTCACATGGAGACCTGTGCCAGCCTAGACATACACATATCCCTAGACATACATGGGATCTCGAAGAAAAAAAATAAATCGATTGAGAGTCACAATCTTAAACTTTAAATATTGGGATACTAGATAGGGAGCTTTCTCAACTGGGGGTTTGCAAGGAAGGGCCCTGAAACAAAGGAGTTTGGTGAAGGGCAACTAGTTGTAGTAAGTAATTTACTGACAGTAAATTACTGATTGTCTGACTGATCAGACAGTCTTAAATTTATAAATAAATTTATAAATTGATTTTTTAAATACTATTTTTATGAATGTAACGAAACAGCAAATACTAAAAGGTACTCTCAGATCTGAGCAGATATTGATGCTGAATGAGGTTACTAACCTGAAATATATTTTAAGAGTATTTAAAGAGATTTTAAACTGAAGTTGCAGTCAGGAATTCAAATTGCAGCTAGTTATTAAAGATGTTGGTTTCCTGATGTCTGCTACCCTACTTACAAAGAACAAGTGCTGGCTACTCTTAACTGAATCATGAAAACGTTTACAGATGTTTATAACAGGTCTGTTCATTTTTAGTTGCCAAGGGCCAGGTTATTTCCTTCTGAGACAAAACTGTGTAAAGGCCAGAACTTTGTACAGTTATTATTTGGTATTTCTCACTGACCCTTTAGTGCAGAGGATGGCTGAGATTTGTGGCCCTACCAGTGAAACTTCTCTGCATTCATAGAGTCATTGCAAAAAACCTGAACCCCCCTGACAGCCTGTGTTCACCAGGGAGGCCTCTGGGGCTTCTCAGCTTTGTTCCAGAGCTACCCCCCAGCAAGGCTCCCTTTTCATCTCTGCTCTCGCCAAATCCTCCCTTGAGCCCACCAAATGCAGAGTTGCTGGGCTCTTTAGCATGCCCTTCTTCCCAAATGTGTTCCTGTCTGTTCTTTCTCTGTGATACCACTGGGAGCATCTGCTTCCTCCACAGCAGTTTATGTCTTTCTCTGAGAGCTGAGCTGACACAGTGGCAGATCTCAGGGGCTGTCCCCCCATGGCAACGTGCCTCCATCAAGTGACCACGTCCATCAAGCAACCTGTCAGGGGAGTGAGACTCTGTCACAAAATAAATCCCATTTCCTTTCCATATGCCAAAGGATATTTCTAAGACCTACAGCTGACAGCAATACTTTGTGCAGCAATGGCAGCCCAAGAAGCAAAAGCCACTCATCCAATGCCAGGCAAAGGTGCTGAAAGAAAACTATTATCCTCTGATGGAGCAAATATGTATCAGCAGTCCCTGCTAAAGCAGAGGATCTCTGGGCCATCCAACCCTTCCATCTCTACCAGCACAGCCCAAAGGGCAGATTACATGGTGATCACTAGCCCCCCTTTTTGAAGCATGTTTTAATACACCATTTATCTTGAAATTTTGCTGTTTTTTTATCCCCATTGTCCTTAGCATTTTGCATTTAATTAGTAGACTACATGTAGCTTTATGGCTGATGTTTCACAGCAGCAAATAAAAAAAATACTTAACTGCATCTGGGCAGCATGCAAGTGGATCCTAATCCTATGCTGAACCAGTTTACTTTTCTGTCCTTTCCCCTGAGAATGGAGCTTGAGCTGCCAGAAAGGCCTTCTGATGAAAGAGAAGGTCATTAGCCACTGTGGATGAACTCGGTCTCTTTGAAGGGACCTGTTTGCTGTGGACCTCAGGTGACTGAGGATATTACGCCTTCTGTTACAAAAAGCTGTGATGGTTGAACAGCACCCAACAAATCACTGAGATGTCATATCACCAACCTCAGGTTAGCAGACAGCGTAGGCGAGGACACATTACGTTCTCAGCAGACAGGCATCATCTGGCAAACAGTTTTCTTCTCTCCACCCTGACCTCTCAGCAGATCAGCATTGTTTACATCACTTTTTCTCCCAGCTACATTTAAACATGATGAAGTCTTGTAGTGCATGCGTTTTTAGCATTGTTACACAATCATTACACAAGCAATCAGGTTTTTTTCAATGTGCCTTTTTTCCCCTGCCTCCTAAGTGTCTGCTCGCAGCAGAAGTTAAGTCCATTTTCCAGCAGCTAAGGAAGGCTGTGGTGGGACAGCAGAGGACCTGCTGACCAGCAACCTCTTGTAGTGTCAGAACTGGAGGAGCACACAGAGTGAACAAGAAGGGCTCTTTAGGGGAAATAACAAAAAGCATTGGTAACAACGAACATGCTTCAGTCACTCACTAATAGAACTGTCCTTACACATCCTTCTCCATGGAGGCGCCATAGCTTCTTTTGCATTTGTGGAGAAATTAACAACTTAAGACCCAATTAAAGAAGTTGGATGTATTAACAAAATTCAACCATATTATACTTGTATAATAAACATACATAGACAGAAGTACTAATTTAAGGGGGTAGAGGCTTTCTCTTAACTTTGGCATTCTCCACCACTTGAAAACTTGATCATTCAGTGTTGGTAACAATCTTTCAGTCTAGTATTTTTTTATGGAATTAATACACAAGTACATCTACCAGTATATCTGTCTACATTTAAAAAACCACAGATAAATTTTTTCCCATGTCACATTGAAAACTTTTTGTCTATTCACTTTGCTCTGCCTTTGGCAATTCCTAGTCAACAAGAGAATTTATTTCTCACCTCAGACCAATTCACCCTTTTTCCAGGAAGCTGTCAAAAACCTTCAAATTTACTCTTATTACTTCTTTTTCCTTATTTCACTGTACCGTTGACACGCAGTTCTACCCTTGTAAACCAGGATGAACTGCTGTATGTGCAGCTTGTCCAACACCGCTACAGAGCTAAAGGCAAAATGGAGGGTGGGTTTCCTCCAGCCCAGGAATAGTTTTGCACTATTCCCTGATAGAAGTCAGTTGCCTACCAAAAATGCTTCTCTTCTTTGAACTCTGAGGTAAAGTTCAGGCCAAATCCATCTGCAGAACAGTGATTCCTAAAAAGGTATGAAACCAATAAATTTATCGTTTTTCCCAAATTATAGCCATAGTAGGAAGATGCGAGAAATAAGATGCAGGGGGGTCCTATAACTACCTAAAAATCTACTGAAGTTTTTCTGGGCTTGCCATAGCACACAGGCTATGAGTCACAACTCCAGAGGCTTCCAGTTAACAACTAAAAGGGAGAAATGATCAATGCAATTTTTCTCAGTGAGTGATTAAGACTGCTTTTAACAATGCAGTCATGCATGCCATGTACTAAAAGGGGTGATTCATTAGTTACTTGAAAGAGAAGCAACTTCTTTTCTCCGTTCAGAAGCCAGAGGGATTAGCCAGTGTCCCATGAGCATGGCTGATTAGCATGGAGAGAGAGAGGAGAGGAAATACTGGCTACTTTTGTCCCCATCGCCACATCTGTAGTGCTTGTCTCATTAAAGCAAGAAAGAAATGGGGGAATTTTGTATTCAGCAGTGACATTGTTTTAGTCATACTTTGCATAAGTCTGACACCAGGGCTGGCTGCTGGCAGTTCCTGGCAGCTCCCTCTTCTGCCCTGCAGTCACAGGCGCCTGCATCCAGCCCAGAGCACCATCTTCATGGCCCTGCTGAGCAGCCCGAATAGCAACACCAGCTGCTCTGCACACCACTTTTTGATGTTGCCCTGGCACATCAAATTTGTTCATTCTGATTTTTGTGGAGATTGCCTCTTCCGAAATAAAAAAAAAACAGTTATAGGTAGAACTGGTGATGACAATAATGTATTTTTTCTTATTTGAACCATATTGCTGCTGAAATGAAATTTATAACAGCTCCTCCCAACTTTCCATCATCTTAAGTATGCTAAAGATAATCTTCCTTTTAAGATGAGGTCATGCATACAGTAAAGAATATGCCGCTCCCAAGCCTTTTTAGGTTTGGGTAGCTCCACATCATTAAGGCATTCATTCTTTGCAACACCCTGGTGGTGCAATACAGTAGCATGATGGCATAACCACCTGAAAGGTAATGCTGGGATTTCTTACAGGCTTCTTCCTGTGAGGAGAAAGGATGTTGCCAAAGCCTGCATACAAAACATTTCCAACAAGTGTAAATGGATGTTGCTGCTGTTTCATCACAATGCAAGTTTAATTTATGGACAAGTACAAAGCAATTTTTTTTCTGAAGAGACTGATCAAAACTGTCACATGCAAGACTTACATCTCTCTCCCCTTTCCTTAGAGCCCAAACATCAGATAAAAGTATAACTTACTTGCAACTCATTTTGCATGCTTCTAACCACAGTCTCATGTAATAATCACTTGGACACGCTGTACTCAAAAAACTGGCAGCAATTCCAAGACTGACGTATGTGACAGACCTCTGGCACTAGCTTAAAGATGTTCAATATCTGCAATGCTAGTATACATACAAATGCCTTGCATTCAAACATAACTGTCACACTAGTACTAAACATAACTTATATCCTGGATTCTACCAGTTTCATAGAAACTCTGCATCACTCATCCCTGGGCTAAGCCTTTGTATCAGTGTTTATCTCTCTGCTTTTGCTTAGTCTTTCTTTCAACCTAATCCTGGCTATCCCTTTTTAACTTTCACCTCTCTTCTCCTCTGTCACAGGTAGCCTCCTTGGCTGCCACAGCATCAGTTATTTAAGTGAAATGATTCATCTTCTTCTCCCTTACTCATGCCTCTCTTTTCTTGAAAAGGTCTGGGTGGGATGAAAGGAGATGCAGCCTCTGCATCCCAGGACAACCCTGATCCACATGAAGCATAGCAGCTCTAAGGGGTGGATAAGCAACCCCTGTCAGTCCTTCCCTCCCTAAACAAATTTGAGCAATATCCTGCTCTGAACGTGCCCTACCCTCAACTCTCCTGTGCTGATTGGTGTTTATTACCAGCCTTTTGTTACCTGAATCCCTTCTTATTTCACCTTGTCAAGTGCAGAGTATGCTTCCTGTAATGATGGAGTGGAAAAAAGTCTCTGTAGGTGCCTGTCTCGCTGAGTTCCTGATAGGAAGATCACAAGGACATTAGTTTATATTATTATGTAAAGGTGTTTATAGCTTATGGCTACCTAAATTTCATACAATAAAATTCCAAATGTACAATTTGAAACAAATATACTACTAAAATAAGAAATTATTTGGGAAAAAAAAAAGATTTTTTTTGCAAATCAAAAAGATAATATTTTGGTCTGAAACAAGGATATTTTTTGTGGTTTTGAAGGTCAAAAAAAGTAATTTGAAAACCAAACAATTGAATTGAAACATGTCTAGGGCTTCTTTTCATTAAATAGTGGAATATATTGACTAAAAGAAGGATCTTCTGTGAAAATCTCATCTTCAGACAAAAAGTTTAAATCTCCTGAATCTCCTGAATATATGCACAGCACACATTGGACACCAAATGAAATCATCTTCATTATATCTATGCATATAACCATTGAAGAGTAATTTATTTCATATAAAACCAGAACATTATCAATTCCATATGTGAGGTGTTACGTAACTTCCATTATTTTTTCTTTCACCATTGTGCGTTAGATTTCACCATAAGATTCAAAGACAAATAAATCATTAGTCATTTAACTGGTGATATATAGTACTCATATTGTCATCTCTGGCAGGCTTTCACTTTTGAGCTTAAGTTAAAGCAATTCATTGGTGTCCTAAGTGACGTAAGTACATAAACTTCATCGCAGCAGATCTCTGATAACACTGAACACAGAGCAAGGTCAGACCTCGGGAAGGAAAAGTGAGCACAGTGCTGAATGACTGCTAAGATAATTTTTTTTCTGTAACTAACTCAAGCAAACTTGTATGTTGCTCTTCTGACACTTCCTTGGAAATGGCTGCGTAACTTTATAGCTAAAACATTTCCTGCCTTCTCCCCTCAGGTCTCCACAAGAAACAGCCAGAGATATTTATTTAGCATTGAAAACATCTGAATAATTTATTCACATTTAAGACAGTATGGAAGTGCTGAAAATAGTATAATCTAGTGGAAAGAGCTGGACAGTCTTTTCCTAGGAGTTAGTACCTGTGCCCTGCATAATGGAAAAAATACCATTTTTTTTAATCAGTAATTCCATGAGATTGTTACCCTGCCACTCTTTGAAAGGTCATCTATAGTGGTTAATATATAACTCACCGATGTGTCAGTTCTTCCCTAAAGTGTTATTTCAGGCACTGCAGGGGAATTCCCTCTGATACCCGTGCCACAGCAAAGGTATGCTGGCAGCCAGGGTTTCACAAAGGGGGACTTCAGCTGCAAGGCCAGCTTGGGAACGTCTGTCTCCCATCCCTGCCTTGCCTCCGGCTGCTTCTTTACACTCGTGCTGCTCTGCAACTGTTGTTGGGGCTGTGCTGGAAATCAGGTCACTGAGCTGATCCAAGCTACCATCAATATTTTTTATATATACAGAGTTGTTCTTAATACAGGTTGCTTTTCTTATCAGAAAAATGCCAGAAACTGCAGTGCTGGTGCAATTGCGGAGGCAGGACGCTGGGACAGAGAGGAGAGAAAAGCAGTTGGGATAGCGAGCGCTGGGGAGGGAGCGTGCCTGGGTTCAGGGAACAACTGTCGGTTCAGGGGGTGTCTCTTCCACTAATACGGGTAGAAGGCAGGCAGGAGGGTGTTATCATAAACCAGTAACAAACAGAATGTTCACACACAAAAGGATCATGCATTGGTTTAAAACAGACTAAGACCAAACAGTAAAAATTGCTCCATGCGTGACTTCTGCAGAAAAAAATATCTGTATACATCAGTGTTAGAGAATGTATATATGTATACACATGCACATGCGTACACATACGCATATACACGCAGGAATATCACCTCTAAATCTGAAAGAAATGCAAAATATGTCTCACTGCAGTTTTTTCCAGCCTTCAAACCCTGCATGCGGCTTTGATCCCCTGGATGGCCTGTTCACGAAGGCAACCCCCAGGAAAGCCTATAGAGGGAGCAGATCGCCTTCTTTTCCTGAGCGACAGGAGTTTGCAACCTTAAGCGATGACCCTGAGAGACAGAGAGAGAAGTGGAGGATGGAAATGCCTTAGGCTGTAGTCCCATGGGCCAGAGCGAGTTACCCTGCAAACAAGGGGAGCAGCGCCAGCACCTGTCTGGGCAGGGACGAGAGGACTACAGATCTACATCTACCATCTTTTCCTCCTTCCCTCTTCTTCAGGTTTACACCTGAACCCCACGAAGGGTCAAGAATCTCTCAGTGTTTTCCCCCTTCTGTAATTGCTGGGTTGCCCTGTCACTTCAGCACGTTGCAAGATAGAGATTTGTTTGGTTAGCAATTGAGCAGAATTTCATCTTCCAACACCTACAGCCAAAGTAATAGAGCACCACCTAGAAAAGCCCAGCATTTCCCGTTGAACAAAAAGAATAACTCAATAATATACAGCTGTATGTCACAGACAACATAAGAGAAATAGTATTAAGCAGAACCAATACTAAAACTGCATTCAGAAGAAAGAATATGCAGAAATATCAAAAAGTTAATTATTGTCTGTAGAGGCTATGTGCCTGAACCGAACATTATGTTTATTCTAATTTACATATGCATACACAAAAATGCCTAAAAGTCTTTAACCCATGTATACCTGTATTGTAGGTCCAGAAAGCTGGTAGTTATTTGTAGGACTGTAAAGTCCAGGAAGCTTTGCCTAATCAGAATTGCAGTTGCTGACCATGACACAAATATGTACCAAGAGCCTTCTTATTGTAGTCCAACAAAAGAAAGTACAAGGTTATTTTTTCCCCTTATTCTTTTTCTTTTTGAAACAGATAGGGAGCTGGGACCAAAAAAGTTTAACAGAGACTGGATCTTATCAAACCCAGATTCAGTCTTTGAGATCAAAAGACTAGCAACTAAAAAATACCTGTTTGGGAGCCATGACTTCCGTAAGATGCTTGACTGAGTAGTATATGTGTTCTCAACTTAAAAATAACAATTAAAAATGAAAAAAATAGTGTGCAATACATAGCAAATACACATGCATTTTTTACCATGTTATACCCGTGAGTTCTCCTTGTAGAAAGACCGGCCACCAGAGTGTGCCCCAGCTAACTTATATTTCTGTAAAAGTCTTAAGAACTTACCTAAAGCATACAATATTTATACATTAAAATTATACTAAGAGCTCTTCCCATCACGCACTAAGGTCTACTAATACTTCAGCCTTTGTCTCCTGGGGAGCAAAAGCAAGTCTTAGGATTGTAACATAAATAGTTAAGCACAGGTCATGCAGCAGTAAAAGAGGAAAGGAACACTCTATGCCTTTCAATTCCCAAGCACTTCAGTGTGAGGCATTAAAAAAAGATGTTACTTTTCCTCAGCTAACCCATATAACATGTTTCATCTTTTGATACAGGTTTGCCTTTGGTTGGGTTTCTTTTTGCATCATTAGAGAGAGGCCATTTGAGGAATATATTCTGCGTCGTGATGTGATTCAGCAACTTTCTGGAAAAGATAAATGCAGCCCTTTATTCTGTGCACTAATGAAACACAACTGGTAATAATTTTCTTCAAATTGAGCTTAACTGGAAGCAGGCGATGTACCATGTAAGCTGAAGCTCAGCAGTCTTAGATCACAACGTCATTTTTCACGTTTTTTTATATGATTGAATATGAGCTGAACATACCCTGCTGTTCAAACCAGGCCAATGACAACAAATACATCACTGTAGGAGCTGTTGTGTTACCAAGAATGGCTCAGCAAATACATTTTCCTTTATATCCAAATTCTAGGTAGCACTCGTCCATACCAACAAGTGAGACTGCTGTTTCTGAGTATGTCCCAAGGGCATATCCGCAGAAAGATTATCCTGCAGTTCCACGAGAGCAAAGCCCCCCGTCATGAGCTTGCCCTGTCATAACTATTTTTGCACAAGGGCATTGAATGGTACTTAGTAACACCACTACGGAAACACTATGTAATTTTGCATATTTTGTGTTCTTTACCCAGAAGCACTCCAAGTCTGGGAAATGAGATCAGGACCAAAAAACCTTTTGCCTTAAGTGGAACAGAGACACACAAAGTAGTCAAAAGAGTTTAGGAAGCCATAGAGCCCCAGTGCTTCACGGGTGTGTTCCCCAGCAAAAATACCCTAATAAAGAGAGCCTTGTCTATGTAGCCTGATAGAGGAGTCCTATTTGCAGGCAGGCACGATGTGGGAGCCCTGGCAAGCGATGAGTCCCCGAGCTGGGATGTGCTGCCTGCCCTGTCTTAGGGCACAGGCTGCTTTTCCTTCAAGCAACGTGTGGGAGCGACAGGCAGCATGTGTCCCATGGACCGCCATGACCCTTCCAGCCCCGAGCTGCAGGAGAGCTGCCATCACAGCTCTGCAGCTGGCAGCAACTGCAGCTTGCGGGGGGGTGTCCCACCCCCCCTGCGAACCAGACTGAAGAGGAAAAGTGCTGCGTAAGCACCAGCCCTTATTGTTACTGGCAAAGCTGTGTGGGGACATTGGCACGCAGTGCCTGTGGGCTTGGCTAACCACTAACCAGTGTGGAGCCTTTGCTCTTAGAAGCACCAAGTAATATTCCCCAAACATACTCCCATTTGCAAAAGAGTCATTTTGACAACAAAGTCTTCCAGTGAGTAGGAGGCCAGTGTGTTGCTGGCATTATATAGCTGGCAGGATTTTAATCCTAAACATTGCTATCAGCTGTATCTCAGCTATGCTCATTGTATCTCAGCTGTAAAAACTTGCTCCAGGCTGATATTTAGCAAACAAGACCCAGCAAGACAATCCTTTTTAAAAAAACATTATTCTATTTGAGTAATCTGCAGACATGTAAATCAAGAAGTCTGCAAGTGTGGGCCCCACTGACACCATAGTTGATTCTTTTCTGCTGATGCTATGGGCACCAGGGGAAGTGAGCACCTGGCCATCCCAAAGCACTTGCTCCCGGGCTTTACTTTCAGCTCCAGATGCCCCAAATGGTTGAGATCATAATGTTGGGGAGGTGCAGGGCAGAGCAGACAAGCTGCAGTCAGTGAGGAGACACGGAGAGGCTTCCCCAGAAGAAAAGCCTATCTCCTGGGAACGCACACAGAGCAAGACACTGATTACCTTTTACACAGATGAAGAAGAGCAACTGCTGGAAACCCCCAGAGTCCTACCTATCCATGTACGTGCCTCCTTCCATTTAAGTGAAGGAAAAATTGCACCTATTTCTATCTCAGGAAATGCCTGCTGTTACTCCAAAGCTAAAACAGCTTCTTGGTCATAATGCCATAAAGCTGCACTGGGTACATGGTCCTCTTGTGTTTCAAAAGGTTTCCTGTGGACTCTACCACATCTGACAAATGCTTTGGTAGAAAACCACTGGCTCTTCCGAATGGAGATTTCCAGATCTGCGCAGAATATTGCTGGAACAAATAAGCAGTTAAATGCAACAGAGATGGGAAACTCAGCACTGAGTAGCAACTCTTTATGTATCTGTGTAAAAGTATTCAGGATTTTTAGTAAGAAATACTTTTTTCATTGATTTCATTATTAAAAGTGTGTTACAGCTAAGGTTTGTTTAAATACTGAATCTCATTTCCAAATGCCCTGAGGGAACAACAGGCACAACCATAAAATTAGGAACCCATTACTGAAGATAAAATTAGAATAACTGAGCTTGACACTATACAGGGAAAATGCAGTGTTAAAATGTATGAGGCAAAATGCTTTCTAACTATCCCAATGTTAAACTTCATTTTGTCCTTGGATTAAGCAAGGGCAGGAATTTGTGACAAGCTACCATGTTATTAAACACAACCGTGTTTTGTGCGAGTTACTTGCTAAATCAGTGTATTTTCTCAGAATAGTTAAGGACAAAGAAGCTTAATAAGATATTTTTAATTAACTTTTAATTAAGAAGACTTTTTAAAAATGCTTTTAACCTTACCTTCCTTCAGTGATTCAGGGAAGTACTGAGAAAATAGATGTTTTACTTTTCAGTTCTGCTTACGCAGGAAACCTGGAGAGAGATCTCAAGAGATTCTTCAGCAAACATGGAGAAGCCACTGCTATCGCACCTACCACCTCCATGGCAAAAGCAGCAGCAGGTAACAGGTGTCCACCTATGTATACCAGGGCAACCACTCAGATAGATACTTTGTAGTGAAATTTCTTGCCATAGGTAGGACTCATATTTGAGAGAACATGTGCTATCGTGTCCTGGATTAGAGTTAGGCTTCCCTTATCACTCCTGAACAAGTATCTTCACAAGCCTCACATTCTCACACTACCTGTGCGCGGTGCACTCACAGGTTGCACAGCCTAGAGACTAACAGTTCCTCCTTACAATTACCTTGAAAAATGCATTCCCTCTTTTTCAGGACCAAAAAAAAAAAAAAAAATAGGAAATCACGTATTTCTAAAACCAGAACAGTGTCATAATATCCAAAACGGGATAAAAGGGGCAGGGGTTATTGCGGTCTACTCTTTCTTCTCACATTAGATAACTCCCCCCTTCCTCTTCCAGCCTCGAAAACATGGCTGTCTTAAACTCTTTAAGGGAATATTGTTAAATGCATTTACCAAAGATTCTGACATTAATGAAAAAGAAAGATTCAAATGAAAAAGAATACAGCCATGAAAACATTCTTTTTCAAGCATTGCTTCACATTAGTGAACAGCTCGTTTGCTATTCCTGGGTATTAGAGTCGAGCTCAGTGTTTTTGCAAAAGATATTTTTAAATAAAGGTTAAAGAACATGTTTGTCTTATGTTACACACTCAAAATGTCTGTGGAAACAAACAAGCACCCTTTTCTTACAGTAGTGTCTATAGGTTCTGAGACAAGCAGACAGACAAATACTCATGGGTTTCACAAACCGTTCTCGAGAAAAAATCTACACATATGAGCTGACTCCTTATCTCCACTTCAATCAAATGAGCTTATTGTTAAAGTTTTACAAAGCAACCCAGCAGCAAGGTGAAAGATGAAGAGATTATTGAATAATAGATAAGAATATTTTTAGTCAGCTCACATGTATCTGAGAAAGCACAAGGAAAAAGCCCTCAGAAAGGTGCTGGCGGAATTCCAGCAAAAGCAACCCAACCATCAGCACCCCACAAGGGCCAGGGGCTCCCTGAAGCTGGGGTGCTGGGGGCTCCCCACAGGAAGTGGCAGGGAAGAGCCCAGGGGGGGCACCAGGGCACCCAAGGCAGACCCAGCCCTGCACATTGGGCACCTCCCTGGGGCTGGGGACATGGACCCATGGGTGGACCCAGCTCGGGGGTTCATGGCCAGGCAGGGTTGTGGAGAGGTGGAGGCTGTCCCTGCTGCAGCATCACTGGGGCAGGGATCAACAACCCCAGGGAGCTGAAATGGGGTCCTGTGCTGTAGGCAGGGTGGGGAGAGCCCCAGGAGGTGGTTGGGAAGGGTCAGGCAGGGCTGGGGTTGCCCTCAGAGCCCTGACACTGTCATGCAGAGGTGCAGGATTACTAAGAGAAAAGATCTGCTCCTGGAATTGATGAAGACAAAATTTTTGCTTCCTTTTCACTCATAGCTTTAAAAGCCCAGCAATCCTGTCAAATTTGAAGTAGTTGGAACCGTAAACCTATTCCCAAGGTCATTCCTTCCCATCAGGTTTCCTACAATCTTGTTAAATGCAGGATCAACAAAGAATTTGTAATGCTCCAGAAAGGACTTTCTCCATATGCAAAAGAAGGGAACTACCAAATTGTCTGATTCCAGTGCCATTCTGCTTCTTACCCTGCACCCAATCAAGAATCATTGCTCTGTTATTATGGTCTGAAGAGACAAAGATTTTTAAAAGATGTATTCACTGCCTGAGCCAGCCCTCTCCCTGTTGTCTTTCCCTTTTAATAAAGATCACAGGGCGGTTGACATCTTTGATCTCACCACAGATGCTGAGAGCCTCTGAAGAAGTGGAGGTATAATAACATCATTCACTTAAAAGCTAGGGAGACTTTGACTGAAACTGTATCTACTGAAATGAAGTACCAGTGAATAATGAAGAGTGACTTCGATATTCAGAATTTCATTCATTAGAAAACATTTCTGAAGGGAACTGGTTCATGTGTCCCTGGGAACGCTAATACAAGAAGTGCCATGGTAAATCATACTTGGCATTTAGTCTAGAATCACAGTACTTGCACATAGTCCATCTTCCCGCAACATTGACAACAGAGCAGAAAAGTCTTTGTCTTACCTGATGTACACCTATGAAAATATATACAACAGTGGGGTAGAAAATTTTTTAAAAGGCAGGCGTAAACAGGGGATACTTATCTCAGTAGTATGCAAGAAGCACAGTCCCTCACAGTATAATGATATGACATCCCCAAAAATACTGTGCCATGTGAAAAGACCCAAAATTTGGTCTTTTGGGGCAGGGACATTCATAAACTTGCAGCACCGTGGAACTCAGCACTGATTTACCTCAATTTTTCATTTTTTTTAAATTTACCTTGATTATCTGACAGGAAATTTTTGGTGAACTCCTTGCTCCCCTAGATAGACTGCTATAGACAGCTGAGCTAACACATTCAAAATCAGCTTGGATATGTCTAGGTTATACCTTGGGTCCTGAGGTAAAAGAGCAGATACAAACTGGTGCTTGAGACTGCAGCAGAGACACAGCCCAGCATTGATTCTGTGATTCTGTGATTTGGGGGCCTCTGTCCAGGAAAGCTTTTCAGCATCCATGTAGCTGTAAGGCTCGGAACAGACTTGGCGAGTGCATCAGCCAACAATGGCGAAGCATGTTGTGAGCACCCTTCTGGACTGGGAATTATCTCTGAAGGGTTTTACAAAATGCAGTAGAGCCTCACGAAGCAGAAAACAACAGTTATTCAATTTCTCTCCTCTCCACCTGGATGCATTGGAACTAGGATGTTTTGGCATAAAATCCAGACACATTAAAGCAAATGCCAGAGGCCATTAAAGGCACAGCAAAATCCATTTGGGGGGATATGGGCGGGTACAGACAGGGCCCTTGTCCCAAGGCCAGGCAAGCCCAAGTGCCAAGTGACAGAAGTCAGGGTGAACACTGGCAACATGAGACAGGGAGCCCCATGTCATCTTTCTGTGAGGACTCAGCCAGGCTGTTGTGCCATTGCAGTGTGCAGGGCCCAGAAGGCTGCTGCAAGTAGCACAGCTTAGTAAGAAAATAGTGGTAAATAAATCTGTATTCTCCTTTTGGTGACAACCATTTCAAAAGAAACACACAATAAGCACCTTCAAGAGAAGAAAACCACACAAGAACCCCTCACAGAATCCCAGCCCGTACTATGCACACACGCAAACACACAGAGACCAGCGTATTTATCCAAAACAATCCCACATAGGATTTCACTTCAGATCTTGCAGATCACATGGTGGTGGAGGGTCATTCACATGCACATCCATCGCTTTTACAGCTGTTTGGATCCACCATCTGCATCTTTCACTTCCCAGCTCCCTCAAAGTGTAGTTTCAGAGCAACCAAAATACTGAAAATCTCCCTGCCTGTAGATTGCATCATTTGGAAAAGGCTGTGTTAGCTGATCTTCCCTGTAATTGCATCATTTTAAGCTGTATTTTCATTTCTGGGGAATAATGCACATGCCTCAACTCCCTTCTCAGATGTGTCATCCCACTGCTATTCCTTTCTTCTTTAAGCTACAGTTTGGTATTCTTTTAAGTGAACATGAATGCCAATAAAGCAGTCTGCACTTTCTCCCACTCCCATATCATCTTCCAGATACTCTGTTGTACTGTGCCATTATAAATATTTGTTTGGCTACACGGTGAACCAGATCAGAGAACCAATCCAGCTGAAAAAAAAAAGCCCCTGGGAAAAAAAAAAACCCACAAATGCACTTTTTCCAATGTAGTTCCCACAAGGTCATACAAATACTTATGCTGCAATTGAAAGGAGATTTCTGTAAGGACAGGAATGACTGACAGCAGCTCTGCTGGCCTTACTGTGGTGCCATGGTTTGGCATTTGCTTTCACCAACATTTATCCTCAGAAAGCACATAGAAACCCCTGTTTTGGGGAGTAAACAGGCACAGAGCTACTGCAGGTTCCTTCTAAATGCCCAGGAAAAAGTATTTTGCAAAGCAAGATCTAGTTCTTGCCTGTATTTGAAGCCAAATCAACCATCTCCAAGGCAGTGCCCTTATGCCCAAAACAGAGCTTTCTCCTATCAACATGCTCAGGGATCCTTTGGAGTCAACTGCTAGGACTTCAGAGGCAAACAGCTTATTTTTCCTTCTCTCACTTTCTCCAGATTTGAGGATTGATGAGACAGAGTAGTGCCTGGTTACCTATTCCACAGCCCTATACTGTAAATGGGAAGAAAAAGTCTGGAAGCATCACCGTTTGATTGCATTTTATCAAAAAGCATTTTGAAAACAGCTCACCTCACCTTTTAACAGTTTATAATAAACTAAGCCTAAAACTAGACCCAGAAAGTCCTGACACTAATTCCCTCACTATCACTCCTTTTTGCCCCATTTTCTTTCTTCACAATAAAGTTGCAGTTCCACTGCCAATATTTCTCAGGATACCTGTGATAATCTTTTGTGAGACACTTGAAAATTGCAGTTAAATGCAAACTTGCTGCTAAATAAAGCTGTGCAGAATACAAAAATGTCCTTCCCTTGCCTTCTCCACTTCAAAAAAAGAGTCAAGAATTACTGTTTTCCCCCCGCTGGTTTGTGGTGTGAGATAGCAAGGATATGAAACTAGCTGATCCCATGAGTGGGAGGACTGACTACAAAGAGAACTCTTATCGTTTCCAGCAACTGTACAATTAACTTAAATTGTGGCTATCTTTTCACCAGTGGGTTTAATGTATTCAGACTAAGGATAGAGTCTAAGCGAACATTACAATTTCCTGAGTAGATTGCAAACCAGCAGTCTTCCCTGAAATCATATACTATCACTTACCCTTCACTATACTAGAAACACGAAAGCCATATGTTATCACATGCAAGGGGACTTCCTTCACGCAGCATCTGTGCTGTGACAAGCCTGGGGACAAAACTCTGACACATATATTGATGAACACATTTAGCTTGAGGCAGTTTATCCAGTAAAGATTAGAGGAAATATTGCACAAAGATAACAGGAAGGGAATGATCCTGGTCATCTCTACAATTTGGGTAGCTCCGCTCATTTTGGAGAAAACCAAGTGGGATTCAGCTATGCAACAAACAGGCAAGCATTTTTAGACATTAAATGGGTTTGAACTCCAGGGACTCTAGAGAATGTAGAATCTACTGCTGGGCAGAGACTGCATAAGGAAGTCAGAGACCTGTTTTTAACATATCCTTGGGAAAGCGAGCAAGAAGAACTGCCTTTGATTTTTTCCTCCAATTCAACTGCCAGTTTCCCCAGTTTCATTCTTTCATCCAGTCTTTACTTCTGGCTGTAATAATGTGGCTGTTGGAGCTGTGACAGTCTCAGGACATAACCATGGCAATATTTGTAAGGACAGGTCACAGTTGTTATTAAATTGAGTATGTGGGAGACAAAGAGAGATTTTCAGCTACACAAGCCTATCTTTATGTCACTGAAAAGTCAGTGTGCTTAGAAGAACGTCAGAGCTTTTTCTAGCTATATGTGCCTAGTAAAAGATATGACACCTCCCTTAAACACCCCTCTCCTCAATTTGATGTTCATCTCTCTCTCTCCCCCCAGTAAAGCTTCCTCTAACCCCATCTCCATTCTGACAGTGCTCCCAGCCTTGTCTGGACCTACTGAATTTTCATACATTCATTTGCACCTTCCTTCTCATTCTTCTCACCCTGCTCCACCACCTCCTTAAGGCCTCACTGAGCGGATCTTCTGGATCCCCCAGTCTCATTATACTGAAACCCCTTTGACAGACCCCTGTCAGGCAGGAGCAGTTCCACAAAACTTTGTTTTCTGCAAGGCAAAGACACCAGACATATTCCTGTCCAGCCAGAACCGCTTTCTCTGCCTGCTAACAGCACGATACTGCTGACTATATCGCTGCAGCCATCAGGAGTACAAATAACCCTCAGAAATAAAGTTCCCTTCAGCTTTGATCATTTCAGTGATAGGGTTCAACCAGCTGCCTGGCACACAGCCACAGAGGCAGAGTGGGAAAGCGGGGATGGGAATGAAAGGTTGATTGTAGGGTGAAGGAGAAAAGTGGTGGGTTGAGGCCGAGAACCACTTAGGGTATCTGCACTCTGAGAAGAGAGCCAGCGGGTCAGAAAGGAGCTTTCTCGGTAAAAAGGGACAAGAACAGGTTAGGACCCCATTGAGCAAGGGGAAAAGGAAGGCAAGGGAAGGAAAATTCTCAAGTATTTGCCTCAATGGGCCATGAGGAACTAAAGGGGGCAGCACCCTGCAGACAGGCACAGGTTGGCAGCACAGTGAGGACCCATCAGACACTATGCTTCTGCAGCTAATGTGAAGACCCAAGAAGGCCCCTTGAAAGAAGGGTGCTGGGGGTAGAAGGAAGAATTTCTAGCAGAAACTCTGCAGAACAGTGAATCTCCACATATTCAAACTTGGCTAAGGGCTGTGGTGGAAAGTAGGAATGCCCGAGACATATAGGACAAAAGGAGAAAAATACTGCCTTAGCCTTCTGCCTAGTATAGACCGTATGGACATTTGAGCTGCCGATGAATCAACATGAATCAGCCCTATTATACCCCAGACCATAACCATGATGTAAACCAAGGTGATGCAGCAGCTGACTCAGAGGCACCTTTTACGTCCAGGGTGAGGCACAGAGCTGGGGACAGCAAGCTGTCAGCCTTCCCCAAATAAACTCATAAACCTCGGGCAACAGGCCCAAGGGATTTTGCCCTCTCTGGTTCAAATAACCAATACGTATCACGCCAGCTGTGCAAAGGCTCATTGGCTTCCTTTAAAAGAGCAAGCCCTCCTTCAAGATTGACTTGTCTCACCAGTAAAGTCATTCGGAACAAGTAAAGGTGCTGTGACTACAGCCTGTCTCACCACACTCAAAGAAGACAGGGGCTGGTCATTACATAGGATCTACTCTGAGGACTGGCCGAAGGGTAGCCAGGGAAATACGTAAAGACTTGTGTCACTAGCAAGAGTTGCTTGACAAGACATAAACAGAAATCTAAGAGACCATGCAGTAGACTATGCTGAGCCTTTAAAAAGCAGCTCTGAGCCAGGGTTGCTGTGTCAACCTCACCATAGACAAAATAAAGAACACATTATATTTCAGTGGCATCAATCTCCCAGTCTGGTCTCTCACCTGGTGATATGAACAGCTGTGTTGGCATGAAGAAAAGGGCCATCTGGCTTAAGATCTTGCCTGGGATCAGGTCTGCCCCCAGGGAATTCCCCTTGAGACTATGTCCCTGAGCTGCCTAAGAAGTCTTGACCCTCCACTATACTTCTCTGAAGTACAGTTTCTCTAAAATATCCCTCACTTGCTGCAGATAACTTGCTGTCAGCTTATAAGGAATGCACTTACATGTCTCTCCCTGTCACATGCAATGCTTACAGGCATGCAAGAAAATGCAGGCAGAGCTGTCACAACAAAATTTGGGAGCATCCCTCTCCCAGACAATCCTACTGTAGTGCTTCTCTTCCTGCCTTCCACACTCCTACTAGTTGCCACCAGGGACCTGCAGGCCCTGTTTCTGGGCAGCAACAGCTACTGGCATGCCCTTACATATCACCCTGGTGTTTAAGGGCATGTCAGTAATAATTGAGGTTGGAAGGGACCTCTGGAGATCACCTAGTCCAATCCCCTGGTCAAAGCAAATCCATCACCAATACTTTATCAGGTCATTTGATCAGGTTTGCCTATGTATTCCAAGCCCCTTCCTGGGACTGAGGCTTTGGCAGCCATGACGCTTTTGCCAGCTGAAGCCATTCCTACTTCACCTCCAATTCTGGTTCTCACAGTGCCCTCCCAGCACAAACATTTATGTAGTCCCCTAAGGAAGTGATTCAGCTGAAATATAATCTGTGCCTCCAATATAATAATCTTTTTTTTTTAGCTGGAATGGTTCGCCAGTCCAACTTATTCTGTGGTCCTACTCACAAATGTGTTAGCATGGTCAAGGGAGAGCCAAACAACGACAAGCAGCCAAGAGAACGAAGGGAAAGGAGGAGGAAAGAGCAAGGAAAATGCCTGCCTGAGCCAGAGCTGCTGATTAATGAGTTCTGTGCCAAGCCCAACCCTCAGAGAAGCAAGATTCAATTCCTGTTCAAGCCCCTTCACAACTACAATTTCCTCTTCTGTACACGGGGAAGGAGGCTGACCACAGAGAGTTTGCAGATGAAACATGAAAGGCATGACAGACAGTGCTTATTGATTATTTTCATACCCACTGAACTTATTGGGAAAATTCTACCAAATGTATAGGGACCAGGTGAATCTGTACATCTGTTTTAGAAAGAAGAAGAAAGCATAAAGTTGGCCTGAACAGAAGAAATAAAATTTTCCAACTGAAATAGCCAGACTGGCTGAGCTACAGAAGTTGGGGTGTCTCCACCCAACATTTTGTGGAAAGGCACTTGCTTCAGAATTGGATCAAGCCTGAACAAAGCTGGAATGAACTCATCTACTTTGGCTCCAGCTTTCCTCTTTTCACAGTATTTCCATATTTGTCAAAAGGATTCAAAATGTTATTCAAAATAACTGACAAGGAGAGCAACCACTAATCAAAATAATCTAAGTAATTCCAGAGTAGTATTAGATTGCTACTGATGTGCTGAAAATCCAGGGAATTGATCCTCATTAGTGCTACTGCCAACACACAAAAAGGACCCGATTCATCCCAGCTAGCAGTAGGTATTTAATACAGGCATCTGAGTTGGAAGTCAGATCACACTAGTCTTTCTGTGTAGTCCATGAAGAGCAACAAGCACCCCCTGAAGATAATTCATCCCAACATTTAACTTACCATTTCTGTACAAGCCCATCAGAGGTCAAGACTGCCCTGCAAGCGCTACTCAAATGCTCATCACTGACCAGTGAAAGGCTAGATGGACTGCCCTGTCACTCTTGAGTCCAATCTCAGTCTCTCATTTCTACTGGCCAGAGTTCAAAACACAATTTGAAAGCCAAATACAGATTGAATTAAAACTTGAGTTGCTTACTGAAATCAACTCAATACTGAAGCTTGAGTTTATTTTTAAAACTACACGATTGACACTGATCTGCCCACATTTAAGGGTTATACTCCTAACCAGAGTATAATATTCCCATAGAGATTCAGCAGAAGCTGAGGTCTCTAACTAGTCCTGACTTTCATTATTACCCTGACTTAAACATTAAATGTATCTCTATAAAGACTTCCAGTCCTACCAACTGTGGAAGTAGAAATAAGCTCCTGGCTCCTAACTGTCAAAACTCCTAATTCATTTCAGCACATGTAGACAGAAGTAGGACAGAAAAGCTCTCTTAAAAGCAAGGAGTGGCTTTAACCAGAACCCTGTACCAAACCTTTAGCCTCTGCCTACAGCTGTATCACTGACTACAGGTTCAAACTGAAGGGTGACTAGGAGAGCCACAGCCCACAGATCAAAGATACCTAAGTACTTAATAGACACAATACACATGCCGTATACAGACTGACATAAACCAAACTCTGCACTGACAGTATTTCTCACAGTTACTCTCAAGAGCATGGTTGAGTTAATTTTAAATAGAATGCAGTATTTAAAATTAGTATGTTCCCTTCTTAAATTATTAAGAGTAACTTAATTGTCTAGGATTGATTCTATGGACAAGACCTGTATAATTAAGAAAAGGGAAAATGTCCTAATTCTACTTCCCTGCTAAATCCCATCCCACAAATTAATGCCTTATTCAGAACGCCAAACTCACCCTGCTAATTATAAATTATTCACCCCCAGTTAGGTAATGGAAATAATAACAAATGATTTAAGTAACTAATCACAGCTAAATAGTGCAGCTTGTATTGTGGGTACCAAGTATTCCATACTGCAAACACACTTACGGAATATGGGCAAGGGAAGTGCTGTCTGTTTGTACAAGCTCCACAAGTAGAAGAGGTTACATTCACTGAGTGAAATGCAGCCAATAAAAGAAAATTATTTGGGACTTATATGAAATGCAATTAATATGTTTTCATTCAGAAGCTTTTACCTTCAGTGCATTACTTTATTTTCAAGATGCTATATAAGCTGTTTTTTTACCATGCTGCTAAAATATTTTACAAGTGGGTAGTCAAAGAGATCTCAGCAAGACCTGCAATAGAATATTTCTATCTGATTTACTCTAAATGGATGCAAAGTGGAAGATCAGACTGAAAGCTGATTACACTGCTTTTAAACATGTCCCTGAGTGTCATGTACAGTCTGCAGTGACTTTTAAGTGTCCCATGATTATTATTTAGAAACAAGCGAATCTCTGATGCATGTTAGCTTGATGCTTTCAAAAGGCATAATATATTTTCACGTCACCAAACCTGACTACAAAGAAAAATTTAATAAAAACTCCAATTAGAAGCACTCTGGATATGAATAGGCTGAACATAATTTCACACTTTGAAATCCAAATGCTAGCACATTTAGCTTAGGAATTAGAAGACTGGCAACTAACTAGTCAGACTACAGCAGGGCAGCAACTTCCATTTTACTCCCTAACTAGAAGATTGTTTGCAATCGTTCATGGATAAAAGGACAGAAGATGGATAGTGCAGTGCAGTATTAAAATCTCCCTGTAGCCTCATAAGCAGAAGTACAGTTACCACATAAGAGCAGGAATAAAGAGGGAGGAAGAAAGATTAGTTGCACCTTCTGGTAAGGAGGAATGCACAGTGGTTCAGACACTCACCTCTGGTTTGTGACACCTGACTCCAATTCCTTGCTTTGCCTCAGCTAATCTGCGTAGCTCTGGGAGACCCACTGTTTGTCTCTGTTCCTTCTCCTGTAAAATGGCAATAGCAGACCACCATTACTCCACTGTGTGGTATAAGGTAGCCTGGTGAGAGATAAAGAGAAGTGCTGAGATGCTATGAATATAGCCAGATGTGTAGCAGAGAAGATTTAACAGCTGGTTGGCTCAGGATGCAATGGTTCCTGCTTCTCCACTTTCCTTCTCCCTTTTCCTTGCCTGTATCCCCATTCCCAACCACACAGCCTCAGCTCCTCTCTTGCGTAACTTCTGATGCTCTGTACAATAAAGCCAATTCAACATACTAAGCAGCAAAAAGCTATATTTTGGTTTTCTCTGGGGGTTATTTTAGTGCTGCCAAGTCAGGTCACTCTAACCTAGATAAGATTTAGAGTTAAGATCTAGACTTAGATAAGTCATAGAGACAGTGAAAAGGACTGCCAGGACTATGCAGCCTGAAGAGGCAGGAACAGAGCAGGGGAGAGCAAGGCAGCAGGATCTCCCCTCTTTAGCATCAGTAATTCACCAGACTGGGAGCTATATCATATAAGTGCCCTTGACCAATGGGCACCTTAGGTGGCAGTGCACAGGTACAGAGAAAAGCAGCAGCTGTTGATCACAAGGAGTGCAGATCAAGGCCTGATCCAGCACAGACACCAGAGTTCCAAGAGACTTCAAGAGATTGACAAGAGGTCACGAACAGTCTAATGGAGCTGGGGCTTGATAATACTTTTTTTTAAAAGAGACTTAAAATACAGCAGTCAAAAACTATAGGCAGTGAAGTTTACTGCCAGCTAAGAATACATACTCTCTCTCTCTTAGCACAGAAGTTATTATGTCTTGGTTTCAATTGACTGCACAGTGCTACCCTGCCAAATTTTATACTGTTTTTCAGTTTGCTTGTAAATAATACCATTTTCCTATTCTATATTGCTTTCCTAACATGCTTCAAGGACAGCCTGTACATCTGAATAAGAGGGCACCAAGTGGCTACCTTCAGCAAGACAAAGCTTTGAGTCTATGAAGCAAATCATAGTAAAGACATTATTTTTTGACTGGATGCCCTTGCTTCCAGTGGGGCCCAACAGAATATCCTGGGGAACATTAAGAATTGTGGTTAGCTTTCAGCTGGTGTTTCTCCAAATTATAACCACTGTGTTATAATAAATGTGTATCAGTTGTGTGATTTGGCATGCTTGTTCCCCTTCCAGAATGGCAGGGCAACAGCACATACTGTTTTCTTACTGCCGTGAAAGCTAAGGCTGCCACCATTTGATGTGCAGAGGCTTTCTAAATTTGAAGCATACCATGCACCTTGCTGGGGGGCACTAATACATTCCCCATCACCACTGACTCTGTCCATAAGAGGGCAGTGACATACATCTACAATACATCCACCCCGCCCAGAGTCTTGGGATGAGACCTCGGTAAATACAGTTAAAAGCACGCCCACTTCTGCAAAAAACAGCAAGGATGGGCGTGAGCCTGTTGGCATCCCTGCTGCCCACCTTCCACTTGCCTGTCTGAATGACTAAGCCTTCATTTAAAGCAGGATCCCTTGGGAACCACTGTCAGCACGCATATGGAGCGCAGCCTGTGCTCATGACTCTGGTTCTGCAGCCAGGTGTCCTAATTGCTCTGCTACCAGGCCCTATGGGCTGACACAGATTACATTATTAATGACTGGCTATAGCTGTTGGGAGCTGTGAACCAGGTTTATTAGACAGATAAATGCACCACCTTGAAGAAGAATGTATACTTCACCCTTCACAGTACCTTCCCTGCAGTATTTATCCCTAACCGTGGTGGTGAGTTACATTGCATGAAGAAGGCAATCAGATCATAAAACCTGTAAGTATTCCCACCCAGTGTGATTAACAGAGGAAGGGAGTTGCAACTGCTCGTGTCTGCTATACACATTTTTCCAGACACTCAGAAAGAATGACTGCATTTTTTTATCTCATTTTAAAAAGATAAATAAGAATATCATCTGTCAAGCTTTAAGAGTAGATCAACCAATCTTTCATTCTCAGGAGAATTCCAAAATATCAGTATTCAATGGGCAGAGAGCACACCTAGCAATAAGTGCTGCAAAGCTCCCAGTACACTAGAAGTGCAATAAATAAATGATCTTAACAATAAAGCTGTCTTGTATGTAAATAACAATTTGCCTTGATGTTTAAATTTAGTACGCATTATTTGCCACTGAAGTTCAGTTTTGATTTGCCTATGATAAGGCCAAATCATGAAGTGTTGTTCTAATGATCATAACTAGATAAAGACAATTTAGGAGAATGAATAAAATAAAACTATCCTCCTGGGAAATGAAGCCAACTGAAAGTACGTGTCTCCATGATATTTCAGAGAAGACTTGAGACAATTTATTAGTTGTTTAAAAATTTAAATAGAAAAGATAATGGCCATCACCTAATTTTAGGCACCTCGCAAGCAAGCAATTCTCATGATATCCAGCAGAGAGGGAGAGGTTCCTTTGCTAACTGATCAAGACTCTCTTAACTCAGGTGTATTCAGTTGCCTTGTCCAGGAGTCTCACTCTCCGATACCCACAGAGGAAGCCTAGGCAGCCTGAGGCCACAAGATTGAATGGCTGGCCTGCCTAGGACATCATCAATGCCTAAGTATCTAATGCTGGGGAAATGTACCTTCCCTCCCCTGTCTGATACAATCAGACAGCCTTTACATCATTCACACATTATTTCTCAAATGAAAGATTTTAAAATTAGCTCAGCTGTTTTTCTTTGGGGTTGTTTTGGGTTTTTTTGTATTCTAAGACCAGTGTAACTTTCAAATACCCAGTGGAGAAAAGAGCCTAATATGAGTAATATGATAAGCAAGGTTAAATACATCTTTAAAGGGTAGTTACGTTTTTCCCTGACATAGCAGCCTACAGGATCTTAGGCTTTCACTGCGCCCCATCATGCAGCTTCAGAAACTTCAGACACTTTCCAGAGAAAGGAAAACAAAATATGATATCATTTTTTAAATAATTTCCAGAAATGCATTTATTTTTCAGAAAGTTTTTGTTTAATTATAGAATTTCTTATAGAAATCACATTTTCTGCTCACTTCCAAAGCTTTGGTTTGGTGGTTTTATCTACCACATTGAAAAACCCTGGTGAAGACAGGAAAGCTAGTTTTATCCTATCAAAGCTGTCTGGCCTGGGGTGCCCTAGGCTTCCTGTTCTACTGGGGCTGAACACGCAGCTCTAACCCAGCCCATCACAAATGTCACTCTCTAAAACCCATGAGCACATTCCTCTAATCTTTGGAAATATATGAAACCAACTGCATAGTTCAAACTACAAAACTGGACATTATTTTATCACACAGGGACAGGTAAAGAAACAAAATGTGCAGCTACAAGATAAATGCAGACAAAGGGAAAGAGAAGAAAACTGGAGATGTCAAGGAAGCCAGGGTGAAAAGCACATTGCATAGAGCAATAACAGCACAGCATCCTTCCTTCCCCTCCTGCTTAATAGCCAGGTAAGGTTACTCCTTTAATTTATATAGATTCACCTTATGGAGTTTTGTACTCCCCCTCATTGGTGGGAATACAGAAATCCAGGAAAACAAAACAGATGCTCAGGTAATGGCATAAGCGGGCAACCAAGTCGAGGCACTAAGTGTTGCTGTGCTCTTTATAGCAGGGACAGATGGCAACACAGGACTTCATATTCCCTTCTGAGCATTACTCAGTTTGGCTGGTTTGCAGTTCACTCCTGTCCAAACCAGCTACGTTTTCTGGAAAGTGCCTTTTGCCAGATGTCACCTAAAGCCAGACAGCATTATTCCTGTCCGATTATCCATAACAACATGGTCTGAAAAAACTTTTTTTGTTGTTTTTTCAAAGACTGTGCTGTTCCTATTCTGCTAATAATTGCTCCAAGAAATAATATACAGCAAAATGGATCTTATATACTATGTAGCCAGCAGAAGCTTTTGTGTAACGTTGTTAAAGAGACAGTATATGTTCCACCGCAGCTAAGACTGTTATGCTTGATCTCAGGTTACTAAAACGAGGGGTTTTGTCACCAGCTTCCCCCTTAGCTATTGTTATTTAAATAAAATTAAAAAAAAAAAAAAGAAAAAAAAAGAGACTAATTTCTATTTTAGGTTTTCAACAAATGCCAGTTTGATAAATACATTATCTGTTATTACATATAAATGCATCCAACATTGATGTTCTGGCTTTTTTAAGCTATTTTCTAGGACATCCTTCCTTCTCTCTCTTCCAGGACACCCTATTTTTTCCATGTCTTTTTGGAGTGGATAACAAATGAATTCCAATATTAGGAATGTCTATTCTTAATTCTGTATTTTCTATATGGTGTGTCAATTAACAACAAAAAAAATATATTTCTCTAAGCCTGAAAATCACACTGGCACCAAACTGAAGTAGAAAGCTTCTAAAAGCTTCTCAAACATTGTTTTAAGCTGGAAGCATGACTGCAATGTTTTTCTTGGCATACTTTATTGCCTTTGAAATACATAGACCACTATTCTTGATATGTTCTTGTTTTCCTTGTATTTTATTTTAATAAGATGTGTCCCTTGGGAATGCATGGCAAGTCCCTTTTCATAGGGTGGCTCTGTCATCTAACTGTGGCATCTCTCCAAGTATGCTATATGTATATATTTGTTAAGTGTTTACTTAAGCGAGGTTCAGAGATTTTCACAGACCTAAGCAAGTGACACAGACTTTGATACAAAATGTAGTATCTAGTGGTAACCCCAGAAAATATTAAAACCAAGTGTTTTGTTGCAGGGGAGCCAAGTAAGGAAGTCTTGGAGCTGTTCAAATAACATAAAAGCCTTCTTGAAACAGCCTCACTTAACTCAATATTTAATCTCTCCATTATGAGTTGTTCAGAAATGTTCCAAGAACCAACACTCTGCTCTAACAGAATTCTGCAAAGACCAGTTTCACAAACTTGGTTGATGAGAGATATGAGAACCTGGAGAGAAGGATGGAAGAGGAAAAACTGATTTATAAAGATGGGTGTATTTGATGAGAAGATTGTAGCAATATGACTTACAAAATACAACTTTAAAATGCTGTCCCCTAAATTTCCCATTCTTATGATTTTTAAATCAGTATCGGGATTCTTTGGAGGGTCAAATGTTAACCTTATAGTGATTGGGCTCTCTATACTGAAAAGGTCTCATCACTTACAGATGGTGAGCAGTCCGTGCAATCCATTGGTGAAACACAGCTGCAACAATTACTTCAAGGCTTTCTAAAACTTAAATGTGTTCATACTTGCTAAAAGGAGGGAAAAAAAAAAAGAGAGCTGTGTCTGGAACAAAGAGTTATATTCGCCCTCACAAATCAGTTGCTGATACAGCTTAGAGGCTAAAAATTTTATAATGTCTCAAAAAAATTCAAAATAAAATCAGTCTGTAGGGGCAGAAAATTAAGACCTTGTCAGGAAAGCTCCAGAACATTCAGTGGATGTGACAGTCACACCATTCATCCAGCTTGCTGGCAGCTCATGTTCAAATCCACTATGGACACTCTTCCATTGTTCCACGGTACTTGAGGATCTCCTGAACAAATAAAGAAAAAAATAAATAATTATTTTGGGAATTATTAAAATGTTGGAGCCTACTTCTACTTTCATATAATTCAGTTTTTCTTTCCTTTCCTCTATGCTTGATCCAAATATAGCACAGACTAATGCAAAACTATATTCTCATTTTCATTTTGAATCAGACTTCTTGGATATTACCATCATACGTAAACCTTGTGTGTTTTCTTGCATATCAGTCCCAAGTTCAGACTCTCTTGCAATTTAAAAATATTTATTTGAGAATTGTATCTTTGTATCGCATACCTCCCAAGGTTAGTCTTCATTCCTTTTATTTTTCCTCCTTCTCCTCCAAATAAACTGAAATTAATAGTTAATACTGCTATTCACAAAGAGAACAGACTCCAGGCTTATAGGATATGGCAGGAAAACAGAAAAACTGCCCTTCTTCCTGCATAAGCCCTAGATATATTAGTTAAATTTGATATAGAGAAAGCAAACCTTCCAGGTTCTTGGCAACCTAATTCCACCACCGCTTGCAGATGAAATGAGATGACTAGCAGTGGTAGGAGGGGAGGGAAGAAGAGTGGGTTTTAAATTACACACACTTGGTAATTCATTGCAGAAATCAAGCCTAATAGGTACAGCTGCTTCATGGACATGGAGACGTGTCAAATGGCCAGCATTGCCCTTGACAGCAGGTGGTGTTTTGGATAAACAGCATCAGGAAGTAGCTAGCAAAAGGCAAAAGAAACACACTTGGAAAAACTGTGTTGGAATTTGATCAAAAAGTTTTCCAGACAGCTCAGCTCCTACAAGACATGCAGATCGTTTCAGTTCAAAAGCAATATCCAGCTGGGGAAAAATCCCAAAGACAGAAAAACTACACAGCAGTAATGCTTGGTCAAAAGGGCTTGTGCTACTCTAACAATCATTTGTGCGTCACGTACCAGCCACTGCTTCAGCTTTAACACCGGAATTTGAAGACTCAGTGTTAGGCCTCAGCCTGAAAAAACTGGAAAGAATGAAAGAAAGGAGGGGAGGAATGTCTCACAGCAACACTGCTTCCAATGTGGGGTCTCCTTGGGAGCACTCTAACCTGGGTCCCGCTATTCTCCTCACCATTATGTGTTACAGAGAATCAGCATTGTAAATGTGCAAGGACGAGACACGTCTGGTGTGAGAACAACCCCTGCATGGGTGCAGGTCTAAGACCCATACTTAATCTGCAGTGTTACTTTCAGTGTTGCTTTCTTATTCTTAAGGGATTCAGAAGTTTGTGTGAAAGGTCACCTACAGAGAGAGACAGGATGAGGAAAAATAGGCATCATGCAGGTGCAGTGGGATTACGCATCTCCAAAGAAAAGCTCCACAGAAAAAAAAGCTTTCTCAGGCCAGTCTCAGGCTTTTGGATGAGTTCCCACTGGAATTATCCCCAGCACAAAGCTCACTATCTTCTACTCTGAATGTGACTCACATAAATACATACAGAACCTTGTACAGACAATGTAATAAATGTAATCGAAAATAAAAAGAGCACAAAAGTCACCTCTGCACCTCTGGAAAGAAAACCATATGTAGCAGATGGCAATCCCATCACTTAATGGACTTCTGGAAGACGTTCACCCCTGTGATGTGCAGCATATAAGAACAGGAACAAAGCTTACATAACATTGCATTACATTGACATAGTTTTCTAGGTAGAGGCGCTGGCTGCAATTCATATAAACATATCCATGGAAAAATAATAGTTCATCCACATGTACAAGATTTACCAAATAAGAAGAACTATCACAGTGTTTGACAATTATCATAACATGTGCTTCATAAAGTGGAAAAACAATGAAAATAATATCCAGGGTTTCCTAATAGGAAATAGCTAAAGCAGGTTGATGTGGGTTTTATTCTTCTGCCTTGCAAGGTAACAATCTTACTCCATGGATATTACACAACAGACTTCTGTGGTGACCCACACAAGTCTAGGGTTGGTAGCATGCCATATTTTCATTTTGATGCAACATCAGGACATATTTCACATTGTCCTAAATGTTACCTTGCTCCATGTAAAGCTGTATCAGCAGCATTTAAATCTCAACCTCCCCAACAGAAACTCCAATTAACATTTAAGCTATTAAGACTATTTTTTTAAAAGTTATGGTGTGGCTCTCAGCCTGCTAAGCAAAAATTCCGAACATTGAAACTGCATGTTAAACATTACAAAATGGAAAATGGAGGTCACCAGCAGCCTGATCTGTAATCTTATTTAAGTCTTTTTGTTCTTGACAAGTAAGAACTAAGTATTCATTGAAAACCTAACTATGATAATTGTCAGTAAACTGACATATTTGCATACCACCTTGGAAAAAGATATAAGTAAGCCCAGCTTTTGCTGGGAATTTAGAAGCATAGCTTCCACTATATTTCAGGGTCTACATACTTTTAAAAATAAGTTCTGCTTCAGATCCTAGTGAATTCAACATAAACCCAGTACGCAAAGCTGAGCACAGCATTCTCCTCTTTTCATCTTTTTTCTCACATGATGCACCAAAAGACATTAAATGCTTCCAGACAGCTTGATCCAAGTGGATAAAAGGAAAGAACTGAAGGAGTTTCTGTTATTACAATACATTCACCATAAAATCATTTTTATTTCCCCAGCCCTTGATTGCTCTTATTCGCTCCAGATAAATATGCTACCTCTGGCCCTTGTGCTACCTCAGCAATCTGATCAGAGAATTCTCTCAAGCTGTGTCTTTACTGTGGGAACCAGCAATATTTTGCAAATCTCAGGTGTATGCATACCTGGCATGTTTTGTCTTGACCTGTGGCGTATCAAGACTCAGGGCCACTTGTTGGCCTCCAGCTTGCAAGGAAGGAAGTCTACACATTGCTTTCTCATACTTTTTCTTCCATAAACTGTATTTTCTTTAAGAAGCAAATGTAGGCAAACATAGTGGGAGGGCCTTACAATGTGGTCTAGTAGGTGCTCCTATTTAGACCTTTCAAGAAACCTTAAAAGAAATTAAATAATAAGATTCATCCTTCACAAAGGTGCTTATCCGTGATTTTGTACATCTTTAAAGAAGTAATCATGCTACAAAATCACAGGCATCAACATAATTTTTTGTCCACGTCAACCTTCTGCCACCTCAGCCATAGCCAGGACTCCCTCCCACCTACCTGTATTGTACAAGTGCTCCCTGGGAAATTCTCCATATTGTCTAGGCTGAGAGCAAAGCTCCCTTAGGATGCAATCGCATGGATGTGCACAGGGCAGTGTGTGCTGTGATGACCACATACACACACCCAGAAATGACCAGAAAAACCATACATGCACATGGGAAGGGATCTTTTCCGCTATTTCAAGCAAGAGTATGCTGACCCTATCTCAAAGGCTACTGGGTGTCAACCTAGGCCTACATCAGGCCAAACATCTTGGTCTCATATGAACAATGTCATATATATATGGTCATATATATAGTCATATGAACAAATTATGGCACCTTACATGGGAATCCTCTTGGACTACCCCAAATATGAGGTAACATGACTCACTCAAATATCTTTCATGGAGGCTTAAGCTAAGTCACAACACATTACAACTGCGGTGGACTACGTTTGTGCACCTGGACAAGTACCAACAGTTTGAAAAGCTCTTCTGAGCTTTACTAGCTCAGGGGCAGCTTTTCAAGCCCCTATAACCCAACCATGTGCTGAGACCTTAGTAACTGATTGCAGACAGAAATAACATTCATATTGAGCCATGCAAGTATCCATTTATAAACTGGACTGAGAGTAGGAAGATCTAAAGGCTTCATGCACAGGTACAAGGATGTTGTACTGCTAATTTGGGGATGTCATTCACTTCAGGATTAAAATCGCACTTCAGTTTTCACCAACCTGTAGGGCTTAATTTAAAATTTTATATTACTGATAAAGAAATAATTCTAAGAACGTATTTAGATATGTATCTCAAACAGTATTCCTAATTATTACCATCAAAGGCAAAGGGGCCATTCACTTAGATCATCTTTTGTTAAGTACAGGCACAATGGGGTCACTGCTCAGACACCAGCTCAGAAAGGTATAGTACATTCTCCACATAGTGTGAAAGACTCTTACTCCCAGCGAGTATCTTGTGCTATAGGTGAAGGCTGCTGTGTATACCTGCCTCAACACGCAGCTCTCCAATGCCCTCTGCACCACCTGCACTGTGGACAAAATCCATGAGATCCACACTGCTCTTTCTCCACCGAGTGAAGGCCACTTCTGAAGCCTGAATGCACAGCTTTCTGAATACAGCTTTGTATAAGAAAGCCTCTCCCAAACACAAGGAATGAATATGCCTCCCCAAAACCAAGCCTAAGCTTTTCCCAAAGCCACAGAAAATTAATCCATAATGAGCACTGTTCTTGTAAACCATCTCTTTGCTATTCAGTGTGGCAGAGGTGAAGAGAAGTTCTCATGGGAAGCCCATGGGTTTTGTCCAAATTTACTATTCTGCATTCCACAAAAATCAGAACTATTATCACTCAAGTCAAGAATCAATGATATTTACACTGGGATGAAATGCACTGCTGCTTTTATAGAGGAATGTGTTTGGCAAACCCAACTATCAGCAGCATTGTCTCTGCAGCTTCTAATTCTATACCACTAGCTCAAAACATGTTATCAGCTCTTGTATTTCGGATGTGCACTAAAAAGCAAGCAGATACTTATCACCACACAGTTAGCAAACCCACCTACATAAGTATTCAGCCTGCTGTTCCTACAGTGTAGTAAAGCCCCTACCTACAGCATACAAGAGTTCTTTCATGTGCCGTAAGTGTAAGCTTTGGTTTACATTAGGGGGGAAAAAGTCATACCCATACAACTGTGTTGGTTGAATTCATGATTTTGCACCAGTGTGGCTGCAATGACTCAAGTTCCAGTGCAGATACACATGGTCAGATTTACCTCCTTCTAAAGTAGATATTTGAAAGTTATATGTCTAAATCTCATCTGTCTTAAGCACCCTGTACAGTCAATCGAGAGGGATTGATGCCTCCAGCGTGATTTCTCTGATTTGTCTTAGACATTATACATACATATACTGAAGGTACTATTTCTCACATTGACTAAAAGGAAGCCCAGGACCCTTGACTAATTTATATGTGCCTACATTTGGGAAGATGAACCCCATGTATGAGCTTTATACATGGAGAGTCTATTTTTCTTTGCAGACCAGAATAAGGTATGTCAGTATAAGCATTCCCATTTAAGCATAACTGCATCCCACTGGGATTTGAGCTGGTTAGAAGTAGGCTGCTCTGAAAAAAAAGTCTAGTACAAAAAAATTCTGTGGTATTTTAAAGCACCTGTAGCTGGCCTCTGCCATGGAGAAAGAGGCAAATACCATACCACAGCTTTCCAAATCCCAATCTTGAATAATTTATTATTTGAAAGAAAGAATTTACATGACCTACACTAACTCAGTCAACAGATGTAGCTTGCACATATTACATTTTCTTCTGCATGTAACAAAATATGAAGAGGAAAAAAACCAACAGATCACATTCTTTCACTGAGACGACTCCCTAGATTCAGCTCCTTTTCTTCACTTTTTCCATATTTCTACATTTTTTGTTGGGATCCTTCAGTCTTTTTTATGAGCACTTCACCTTACCACAGTGCCTTTTATCTTTTTATCAAAGTAAAGACAGGGGGCATAGATAGAATTGCCTACTAGCTCAGAGGAAAGAGTAATGTAGTTAAAAAATAGCAAGCTAATAGCTATAGTCCACTCTTTACCTACTGTAGCTGGGCTGGTCATTATATCTGGGCTGGCCAAGGAATTTACTTACATCTCCACTGCAGTGATAGGATGTGGTCAGGGTCATCCCTTCTGTGATGGTGACAGTCTCATGGCAGAGGCTCCCTACGCTATTGCTACAGGCCAGCTCACATTCATTGAGCAGGCTGGCCCTCCCAGCCTGCAGTGAAGTCCCTACTATCACTGCATTACAGTGACTTTACACAAAGCGGACTGTACACTAAGTTCCCCAAGTTATGGCTCATCTTCAGATTTCTGCCCACAGTCTATACATACTACTATTTCAGCTCTCAACAGTTTCGAGTCCTTCTCTTTCCCCATGAAGAATGATCAAGTAAAGTTTGCCTCAAAATTGAGGCATTCCTCTGCAGGAAGGACTAGCGCCTTTCTCCCCTAGCTATGAAGGGGCTTCTCCTTTGTGAAGAGGTAGCTGTGTTCCTATGTGAAGTCCTCTTGATTTCTCCTATTGTTTTGTTTTGGTTTTTTTTCCACTAGGATTCCTTTGTTCCTCCTCCTCCCACAGAGTCTTGTCATTCCCATTCCTGCCCTAGGATGACCATCTCTGAACCCTGCCATCTAACTAGTGCCACACTAACCTAGTGTGCCACCTAGTGCCACCACTAACCCTGCCACACTAACCTAGTGGCCTTCTATGATGGAGTGACTATGTCACTAGATAAGAGACAACCTATGGACATGATCTATCTGGACTTCTGTAAGGCCCCATGACATCCTGCTTGCCAAATTGGAGACATATGGATTTGATGGGGGGACTGTTCAGTGGATAAGGAATTGGCTAGATGGTCGCATCCAGAGGGTTGTACTCAATGGCT
>JAOQGH010000001.1:47897879-47922233 GCA_025769975.1 Gallinago jamesoni
AAGGGTTGTCAGGCATTGGAATGGGCTGCCCAGGGAGGTGGTTGAGGCACCATCCCTGGAGGTATTCAAGGGACGAGCTGACATAGTGCCTGGGGATTCGGATTAGTAGTGGATTGGTGTTGGTTTTGGGTGAGGTTTGGGGTGTGTGGGGTGGGGTTTTTTTGTTCGTTTGTGGGGTTTTTTTTTTTCTTTTCCATTGGTTGGACTAGATGATCTTAAAAGGTCCCTTCCAACCTAGGTGATTCGGTGATTCTGTGATTCTGTGATCTGGGGGAGTTCCAGACCCAGCCTCTCCTCTTGGGCAGACTCCCTGCTACATTTCTCTTTTTCCATTATTCCAGCTCAGTGAGTGATCTCCACAAGAGCACAAACTGACCAGGAAATCAACAGCCCTTTTGCACTTCCAACTTTCTCAAGGCCAGTGGGCCTCCAGCTACCCCTTGATTTTTATTTCACTTATCAGGGACCTGGAGGGAAGAGGAACTGATGGTCTTCAGTTACTAAATAGAAACATAGATTGTTTCCATTGTCATAAGGAGTCTAGTATTGGCTGTTCTGTCTTCACCCTGCCAGCTCCAGACTGTTCCACAAAGGCTATAATGACCAGCGTGTGAGCTAGATGTTTGCCTCAGAGTTCTCTAATCCTATGCCATTTGAAGTTGAGCACAGCTCAAAACACAGCCAGAAGTTGCATCTTTAAAGTGTTAAAACCAATTAACAAACAGCTGACTAAAGAAAAAAAAAATCCACATTCCCAGCAGCAAATAGATCAACTTCTGTTGTCTTACTGTACTCTCTGTTCCATTGCCTGCTCTGGAAACCAAATACGTCGTTATATTCACATTGCTGAGATACTTTATCCATCATAACTTAATATTTTCTTAGCACATAACTTTGTGAAATATGATCTCTCTTTCTTTTCATCATACTTGAATGATTTTTCATGTTTTTGATTAGTCTGAGGAGAATGATGGAATACTCCAGTTATATAGATACACAGTTGCCATATATGTATTTAATTTACCAAGACTTGGAACTTCCAAGCAATCTGTATTTTTCTCACTGAAAAATAACAAATACAAGAAGCACTCAGATGTTCATATCACCACACAAAACAAACAAACAAACAACAAAAAAAAAAACAGCAAACCAAAAACAAACACAAAACTCAAAAAAAAATATCAGGAACATATTTGTGTCAGCAAGGATAGAATTCATCTCTTCTAATCCAGGAGTTTAAAACCCAGATGCCAAAGTGTAGGGTGGCCATTCCTGACTATGTGTAGCCAGTGAATATACTGAATACCTCTTGAAGATAAGGCATCTTGCTCTAGCTTGTGACTACTATCGGATTCATTGCCCCCTAGAGGTCAAACTTTTGAACTCCAAAGAAAGCTCGGGAAGGCCAGTTTAGGTTTGGTTGTTTAAGTATATAAAACAAAGTGAGTTTTAACTTGATTTGCAAGCAATTAAATAATTCTGAAGTTTCAAAATTACTAGAAAAAGAGAGACCAAAACAAACTCACAAAAACAATTACCTGAAATAACAGAAATCACAACTTCTACACCTGCAACATATAGCTGAGTGAGAAACAATGGCATGATGGTGGCTCTGAGACAACAGCATTAGTGTCTGGAGCACCAGGAGGAACCACGAGGAACACAGACCTATTGATTTTGGAAATCATCTACGTTTATCACAGCAACATATTATTCAGAACTGCATGAGCCTAAATGAAATTTTCATAAGTGTTTGGAAAATGACATTCTAGTTAATTCATAAAATTGGTTAGTTCATAACCAAAGATACCATCCTTATTTCAAGACATGAAAGATGAAGTGGCAAGTGTGCCACCAGCCACACTTTGTTAGATCAGGAGCACACTCCTCAGAAAGGGCATTGGCTTTTCCTTCAGAGAAATGCCTTACATGAAGCATCTTAAGCTGTGAAGGAAGCAATGCAAGCTCCTTATATAACAGTCTGCTATAAGTGGGGAAAAAAGGTCAGAACTCCCTAAACATAGTAGACAATCTGTCCAAAACTTGCAAAAATCAAATATTTTAGGAACAGAAGGCCCATCTCTTCAAAATGGCACTTAATTCATTTCAGTGAATCCACCGAGATGAAAGCTGCAACATACTGTGGGAGCAAAATCATCAGTAATGTTTACAGCTGGAGATGCTTGAGATGCCTGACATGAAAAGTTCCCAAGAAAATCCAGAAAGAACTGGCAAAGCCAACTCTCCAAGTTTGTAATGTAACACTAGCAGTGCTTCTATTATTACATAATGGATTTTACAGGTATTCAGACATTATTTTTTCCGGAAGACTCAGAACAATTTACAGTCTTATGATAGTTCCAAATATGGGAGAATGTTAATTAAACAACAGGTTTCAGCTATATAGTTCTGATTTCAGTCATCACTGACTAATTATTCAGCTTTATCTGTTGAAAGCCAACTGTTATCTTACAGAAAGTTATTGAAGCCAGTTCAAAAATATCTCCATTTGCTCAGCCAATCTAAATATCAGATTATTTTTTTCCAGAATCATAAAAGGTGATTTAAATTATTTTCCTGGAACTGGAAAACAATGCTGTGAGCAAGCAGGGTATTAAACATGGTTTAACTTCACAGCAGGAGCATTATACCCCAACCAGCACAAGATTCTTGTAACACTGCAGCCAAGCCGATAGTGTATTGTTCCTCTCCAAGATTTCTATTGTTCAGAACTTTTCCAGATTTACAAGATATTCCTTTTTGATGTATTTCAAAAACAGTGATCAAATGAATAGTTCCCCACTACAATTAAATTTATCTTTTTGTAATCAAGTGAGAGACACAAACTTCTGTTCTAAACTGTGTTTTTTCTCTAGTTATAGGCATAACCCCATCATATTTGATGCAGCTAAAGCCACCAGTGCCTGTTATCCCAGGTGTGTTCCCACAGAATCCCACCTAACTTCTTTTTCTGGTTCTGCTGTAAATATGAGCATTTTTAAAGGAACTTTTATGGGTTTTATATCCAAGAGATTTGGTGATTTTCTGCCATGCAAAAAATTATCTACAAAATTCAGTGTAGACTCTGAAGGGAATGTAACTATCACTACAATATACCCCTTCCTTTTCCCCTCCCTTTCCCCTTCCTCTCTTCTCTGCTCTCCTCTCCTCAAACTACTCCAAATCATGCTGTTTCTTTACCTTACTACCATGATATGATAGTGTTTTGAGAGCGTCACACTGTCACACAACATGTCCACACACATTTCTATCATGCTATTTACTCCATCCAGATGCAATGCAACTTGTTTTTATGGTATCTAGAAGTGGGTTGACATTATGGTGAACGAGCAACTGTTAATGCCAGTTGACACAAAATTATGCCTGCCCTTATTGTTTGTGCTTGTCAGTGTGATAATACTGCTCTGATTGTGGACTACACTAAAAACAATGAACTTATATTAAATTCATACCCATTGCCACATCCTAAAACTTGTATAGTTGTGCATTTATGAGCTGCTACACAAAGCATCTTTGAGCTCTGAAGATCCTTCTCACCAAAAACCCTGCAGAACTTCCTCATGGGTACATGGATACATACAGAAAGTAGAGGCAGGTAAGATGGGCTGAGCAAAAGCACCGGGCAGGATTCATGTACTCATGGACAAAGAAAAAAAACTATAGAATGCAAATTATTTTTCTTCTTTTCATATGAAGAGCATAGATTTCAGTCCAATACTTTGTGGATATACTTTCTCCACCTGTCTTTTATTCAGAGTAGATTCTTATTATAATTCAAAAGTAGCAGCTGATCTTCCTTGTCATAATTTCAGGGATAGACAGCAGCTCCTGTGAACACGAATGTTTGTTGGTGGTTTTTATTAGTCTCAAATCATAGTTCTTATTTATTCTCCCTTGTCCATTCTTGTCATTTTTCCTTCTTCAAAGTAATCTTTTGCAGTCTCCTCCCTTCCTAATGCTCCTTACACTCTCTGATACTGGTTTTATCCACACCTTCTCTCTGCTCCTCACCCCATGCAAGTCTTTGGTCTAAGTCTTTCCTGTGCACCTACTGACTCTGCTGGCTCTGATGCTCTGACACTGTCCTGCTCCACCTTCTCCCCCTGGGTCTCCTTCCTCTCCTCCCTCTAATGATCGCTTTCCCTAAACTCCAGTCATTAGAGAGGTCAGGAACAGGAAGCGTCACAACCACATGGAAAAGTGTTTCCTCTACTTCCCATTTTAAGATAATCTCTGTTCCAGATGGTTACAAGCATTATTTGGTTGTGAATTGCTAGTGTGCATTTGTTCTAAAATTAGGTAATGGAGTGTAAGAGCATTAAACTGCAAAACAGAGAGAGAGCAGAAATTTCCATGTTGGTTGTTACAGCTGCTTGCCACACCTATAATTAGCATTGTCTGACAATTCCCATCCCATGGTGTTTTTTAGTTCTGAATACTTTGCCAGATCTCCATCCCCATAGCTTAAATTTTCCAGCTGGACATTTGCTTAAAGAAAGTATCAGTCAAAATGGTGCGACAACATGTAAGAATGAATCCAAATAGAAGCCAGCTTTGCTCAGATTTTACTTACATTAAAAAAATGCAGGTAAACTTTTTCTTTGGAAATCTTTATATCTCCATATTTGAGGACGGAAATTTGAAGCTTAGAATAGCCTGGCATAAAAGAAGTTTTTCTCACGTAGACAGGAGGAGAGAAAACGGGGAGGAGGGTAGGCTGGGACGGGAATCTTAAGGAATGAATTTCAGAAGTAAGGAAAAATGGTTAGGGGGAACAGGAAAAAGCTGTCTACACAAGGTAGAAGGATCGAAGCCCACTAGGATGTGGTCCCCTTCAGAGAAGGCGTCTGACCATTCTCCTGCTGTAGGAAATACGGGCAAATATTGGAAAACTCACCCACTCTACTCTAGTAAGGGCATACAGGAAGGATGGGAATATGTCCAATTAATCTAAAGGCCTCAGGTGGTTTACACAGGTCATCAATATCATTGCCATGTTGGTGAAGTAGCTTCTTATTGTTTAAAATTCTAATAAAGTAGGCTCATACTGTGAAGCATTTTCTATTTGCCTTTTAAGCCCTGTGAAGTGGCATATAACAAACCTGTCACAGAAAAAAAAAATGATCTGCGGCTGCAGAAAAGAATTAGGAAATGGCACAGTTGCTTGCATTACCTTGTGTTCATTTCCCTTGCACTATAATATATTTGTTCTACAATATATTGGCTCTACAATATAATCTTTCACTGCAGGAATATGTACCAATGTTTGCAAAGATCCTGTACCTCATTCAGTGCACACAAGATCCCACTCAGGGATGACTTCCAGAGAAGACAATTGGCTCTTCAGCCTTGCTTCTTTTGCTGCAGAAGTTGTAAAGTGTGTGGTAAAGTAGATTTATATCTTCCAGAAGAGAAATGATCATTCCACAGCTAAACTCTTCCAAGAATAAACAGATTCTATATTTGTCTCTGCTCTTTACATGTACTAGGGAGCTACACACAGCACATCCCTGAAACAACGCAGGTCCATAAAGTACCTTTTGTGGAAGTCTGTGGCAAAGTGCCTGTGATTAATAAATCCCTTGACTATACTTGTTTTAAAGCCAGCCTGCCACCTTGTCCCCAAACACCTCGACTGGAAGCCTGAATCCCCACTACCCAGAGCATGCACCAACCAGAAGACTGGGAATTGGAAGTGGCTGAACTGCCATGTCCTGGCTCCAGGAAATGTGAGAAGGAGTCAGAGTCTGCAAATTCTTCAGCCCCAGAGCTAGAAGTAGCTACACTGAGATCCAGATATTTCTATTGAATATAGCATTTAATGACAGTGGAATAAGTAATTGTTTACTTTTATCTACCCAACTGCAAAGTCATAAGTAGACACAAAGCACTCTTTCCATGTCCTGCAGCTGAAACCACCTCTATTTCCTCCTTCTGGTAAAACTGGAGAGCCGCTGCATGTGAGTCATCATGTAGCAAACACACACCTGTCAGAGTCCTAAGTTCACCAAGAAGTCTTACTGGTGTTGGTGAATCTCACTTGGGACCTCTCCCACCACCCTGCCCATGGCCCAGGGCCTCATTTCAGCTCAGTCCAGAGCCATCAGTCCCTGCACTAGCAATGCAACAGGAGTGCCAGCCTCTAGACCTGCCTCCTGCTCAGACTTCAGATCCACATTGCAGCCTCGCCTGCATCCCTGTCTCTGGCCCCATCTCTTTTTGTTCTCCGATGGACACCCTGGATGGACCTGGATGGATCACTCCCCCAGTTTGGGGCCGTCAGTGGAGCCTTTTACCAGCACCCAGCTCTGCCCACCATAATTGGCCCCCAAGGTGAAGCACCCCATCATTTAGGGCACAGCCTGCATGGGTGTGACTGTCAGCCCCAATGTCCTTGTCCCACAAAGGAGAAAGGTGCTATGAAGTACTAGATAGCCTACATTTGGGTTCAGCTTTAACACACTCTAAGTCTCCAAGTAAGAGCTGGGTCAAGCTGTGACAAGAAATCATTCTCCAGAATACCAAGTTAGACATGCATTGCCCAAATCCTGCCTCCCCTGGACACAGGATATATGCCCTTTAAATTCCTGTTTTCTTGTTCTTCCATTCCATAAATGCTGTTCACCTTCTACAAGAATAATTTGGTGACTCAACATCCATGAGAGTTGATGTTCCTCATTCATCTCCCACATACCTCCCCTTTTTGGAGAGTAAAAAGTACCACTAAAGCACCTTTTACAAAATGCTTTGGCAGTGCATCAGATCCCTCCACCCCCAAACACCTTTTGCTTTCAGAAACTGTATCTGAGTTGGACACTGGCACCTATAAAAAGCACTCTCTTGAGTGCCATCTGTCAATGAGCCTTCAGCAAGGCTATAAAACAAGGACACTGACAAACACATGCCAAAACACAATGCACGTCAGTTTGAACATTTACAAAAAATATTCCAGGTTGTATAACCAGAGCAGCAGTCCTATATGGAACCCCAGCCTCTTTTACGTCAGCCTCCTATCAGAGCTGGCATTCACTGTTGGCTTTGTGCCTTTTTCCACCAGTCAGCCTTGACAAAGGGGATATCGCCTGCCCCTTTGCCAGTTTTAACACCAGAGTCAAGATGCTGAGCGCCCACAACAAATGCAAACCCTGTGCTGTGATGTAGTTTCAGGTAAGTAGAGATGATGTTTTCCAGGAAAAATGTATCCAAAGCAGACGTAAGCCTGCTGAAGCTAAAGCATGAGTCTATGGATTAGGTGATAGGAAAATGGCCTGATAATCAGGATGCTGCATGCTCACCCCAGCTCTGCTACTGAAATGCTGTATGACCTTGAGCTATTTCTCTCTGCTGACCTCCATACTTTTGTTCATCTTATGCATTCCAGTTAGAAACTACACTCTTTCTCCAGATGCCTTATTTGACAAATCCTGTTACCATTCCCAGTATTTTTTAAATGGTATGATTGCCTCCAGGGACTTGGCACATTCCTGCATGGCAAATTTACATAAGACAATTCCATACTATGTAAACATGCATAGCTTGCTGGTGGTGGCTGGCTCCTGGAAAGGGAGTTGTCTTCTTCCTTGGCAGCAGCAGCAGTGGTTCCCAACTCTGTGCTGGCCAACAGGCAGGTGCAGGAGGAGGTATCTGTGTGCCTGACAGCTGCCAAAATATCTGCTTCCTGGCCTCTGCAGGATAAAGACAGCAGGGTGGACTTTGTTGTGTGTGCCACTTTGGTGTAGCTGCAGCCTGTGTACACCTGCTCCAGCTGACTGAACCAGTACATGTTGGTAGAACAGTCCACTGCTGTGGAGGAAGACCTCCCATGTGTCCAACAGCAGCCTGTCCCTGCATTACCTCATCGGACTTGTGAGCCCAGAGCAAACTCATTCAGCGCTAGTGCAGGAGTGCCAACATCACCCACATGGTGCAGCCATAGTCCCATGTTCACCTGTAAAACCCTGGAAAAGACAAACCTCAAAGAGATCTGGCAAGTGTGGGTGAAGGAGGGGAAGGCATGGGGGAAGGCTACTGTAGTCTTGTCAGCAGAGCAGACTGAAGAGAGGCAGTACCGAAATGGCAGCTAGTGACAGCAGGCAGTAAAGTGACTGAACTAATCAGCAAATCTGACTCATGATCTTGAGTGCAGAATCCATTTCCAAAAATCTCATGGGAAGCTCTTAAAAAGAACATTCTTGCTGAAGAGAGTGAGGAAGACAGGTATGTATTTCCCCATCTTTTCTGACTCCAACAAATAAATTATTTCATTTTTATTCATATTCTAAATACTGAATGGGCAAGGAAGGAGTCATGAAGCAGAACAACTGTGAAAACTACCTCTAACAAAATATTTACTACCCATACCATTTTCTGCACTGGTTTCATATGGAGCCATCACTGGGGAAAGAGACAAATCACTAGGTTGGCACTTGCAGGTCCCAAGACTTTTTCTCAGTGAAACTAATAACATTAGTGAGAGGATATGATATGCAATGACATGTCTCTGGCTGTCACTGCATCCAGCAGTTTGGGTCTAGGAGTACAGAGAAGGGATGAAGATAACTCATGAAGAGCAAAGACAACAAAATATTCAAGTTTTAATCTGAGATTTTAAGCCATATGGTATAAAATCATCTATTCAAAACAGAATCGGCAAGTAATTACAGTTCACTCTTCCACTGTATTATTTTGCTTTTATTTCAGAATTTCTCTTTCCTAAAACAAAACTTCAAAAAAAGCAGTACTTTAGATATTTGAGGGCTTAGAGTTTCTCTCATCTCCTATTTTGTTTATAGCCTTTTCATAAACGCATCAACAATGAAGAGTTGAAAAGAAGAGACGAACTGGGAATTCAAACACTAGTCCCAAAATAGAAAAGGAAGAGTTAGTAGTCTTTTTTCCTGACATGAAAGGTCCCAGGAGGGAAGGAGGAAGGCTTAAAAAAGAAAAAACCTCTTCCTTCCAAGACTATTTTTTCAGATATTCCCCATTTTTTCTCATATTAAAATATCGTCAACCTCAAATCATTCTCCCCAACACTTTTGCATTAAAACAGCATTTTCTAGTGGAAAACTTCTGTCAAAATGTCATGACCAACTCTATTCAGTAACTTCTGTTGCCGTGGAGATCTTCTCAAGGTTACAAACAAAGCATTAGAAATAATATTTTCTCAGCCAAGCTGCTCCTTGCTTACCCAGCAAAGGAGTTGGTCAAATCACTGCTCCCAAGAGCATTCACCTGCAAGGAGGGAGAGACAGGCCCACCTGAAATGGAGATTGCAACATTTTTCAGGCAGGTTGAGTCATTTTTTGAGATACTTAGCCTGCTTACAAACAGTTATTCCTGACTTTATTTTTTAATTTATCTTCCTTTTCTAGATAAACGTATCTGGGAATCTCTAGGCTTACCTTTTACTCTAAAGGTAACACTCTGAACTCTCCATTCCTGTCTGCATTTTAAGCTACACCTTTGCCTTTTTCCCCTGTAAAAAAAAATAAAATCATGCCCTTTTATGCCTTCAGTTCATATGGCCTCTATCTCCACCTATTTTTAGAGAGCAAATAGCTCTTGATACCAGGCAGTGCTAGGTGAGAACCAGGCTCCAAGCATAGTAATTAAACTCTTTTCCTAAGTAGTGCTTCCAGTTTGAACCTTCAAAGTATATATTATGCCTGTCTAGACATACATTAAATTTCTCAGACTATGATATGGTCTTGCCAATATCCACACCAGAATATGTTCAACAGAAATCTGATGATGTGTCCATCCATCATTTGGCTCAGGTTTGTACCACTGGGTGACCCAGGAGGTTGTTACATGTCAGGCAGGAACACTCATAGTACCAAAGCCTGGGGGAATTCATAGTCCATACAGAAGTGGGTGATTCTACCCTAGATCATGGGATTATGATTGGGTCAGTGGAAACTGCTGTTTGGTGGGGCAACTTCTGCTTTTCTAGCCAGCACCACCTTTGGTTTGCTCTCCATCCAAGGGTGCAGGGAAGGGCCCTCACCCCAACAATGCAGGCTAACTGGTTGTACCTTAAGGGTTTGGCCTCAGCCCTCTGAAGTAGAGCAGTTTCATCACCCTAATGAGGGGTGGACTGGACCACTCCTTGGTGACAACATCTGAACTCTTCAGAGCAGACTGCTCACAATGATTAACAGAGTCTGTCATTCCACTTGCAAAGCTATTGATGATAGGTTATCACTCCTCAAACATGTCTTTAGGTTGGAGAATTTTTAGCTACCTGTGGTTTTATAGCTTCCTCAACCTTTGGCCACGCTGTGCTTAAGCAATTCAATAAAAATGACTGGTTCAGCAACAAGTGAAGATAGGAAGTAGGGAAGAATCAGTGTGTTTTCAAGACCTAAGTGGTCAATAGTGGCATAAAACACTTTAATCTGCTCACAGAGTAAACCTAGAACACTCCCCCAGTGGCCTTATTGAAAAAGGTAGTTAAATAGTACTTGTGCAGGTCTCAGATCCCTTTTAATTAAGGGCAAAGAGGCAGTAAGGAAGCAAGAAAAAGTCTTTGCTCTTTCTAGGGAAGATGGGAAATCTGAGACCGTAGTTCCACAGTAACAAATTTGTTGGCAGAAACATCCTATCCTGGAGCTCCACCTTCACCTCACATTGTCCAAGCAGGTCCTTCACGGCTGCACTGTAAAACACCACCATTGCACCACCACTTCTGAGATCCTGCTGTGAACTCCGTGAAGGAGCCAGTCTGAGTTAAAATCAAAACAAAGGTTATTTTTTAACGTGGATTAGTTTCTTGATCAGGTTCATGACTTCTGCGTTGGCTGATTGAGGGGCTAGTTGTTTGCAATGGAGAGGAAGGAAAGAGGACGTGGACGTACTAAGAGAAAGAAGCAGGAACCCCTTTATCTGGCACTGCCACCAGATACCTCATACTATGGAACAACAGCTGCAAGTCCCAACCTCTAAGAGGTCTAACCTCTTGAAAAGAAGCCTAACAAGCCTCTAAGAAAAAAAAAAACAGTCCATCGTCTTGATAGGTTTGAATGTGGCACCTTGCTGAACTACTGAACACTGCTGTGTACATGTTGACTGCTAAAGAATCCTTCAATTTATAATGATTTTGGCAACTGTCTCTTGATTAAGACTCTTCCTTTGTAAAAAAATAAAAGAGCTCCATCTCCTCTATATTACAAATACTTATGATGATGTGAGATATGCCAAGGAAATTGTAAGGAGAAATCAACACATTCTTAGGTAGAGTTTGGACACAATGGAAAAGGAGACCACAAAAGTACCTAAGTTTGTTTCAGTAAGTAACTATAACAGTCATAAAGCAACTAGCTGTTCTCCTAGGAAACCAGCATAGTGACCAACATGCTCTTCAGCCATAACATAATCTAGGAAAAACAAATAGGCAGACTGCATGTATAGTCCTTTCTTAAGTCACCAAACTACTGAGCTAGTAGTAAAAAATTAAATCTCCCTTTAGTTGTGTGCCCCTGTACTCAAAAAGGAAGCCAATAAAATCAGGAAATCAATCCTGTTTCCCAATAAAGATTGTTCAGATCTGTCAGGTTTTGTAGGCCATTAAAAAATACACAGTGAGATGAAAGCGTAAAAGAGAGAGATTGATCCTTAACATGTCCTGTGCATTAAACTCTTTTTGAACATTCCTGCTTGAGCTCCATTCTGAAATAGCCTCATTAGTGTGGTATATGACTCATTAATTCACCTTGTCAATATTATCAGAAATTCTCTTCTATAGCTTGCCAACTATTCCCTGTTCAGAGAAAGGAGAAAAGTGGCACAGTTATAATAAACCAATTCAGGGATGTGAGTTGCATTCATACCTATGCTGATAATTGCTCTGTGGTTTGCCCTGAGAGCTCTCCTATCAGTTGCACTTACCCTGTTTCCGAGATTTGGAAATTCATGTCCACATAGGAGTCTTCAGATGGAGGACTGAGTCTTGTGGACAGGCTAGTGTAAAGTGTATGAACAGTCCTCAAATCAAGAATGAGAAAGAGCCTTCCCAGCAGTGAGATTTCCCCAGCCATCCACAGCTTATCCACACGCTAACTTCTACACACCCATGGTCGTCCACCCCATTTTTAAGGGGCACACTTAGGTATGTAAAAAGAGGATATGGATTCTCATTTAGCCTAGTCACATTCCTACAGCCTAGGATGAGCCAGAGGAAAGAAGAGGGGTTCAAAACTGCTGTGCAATTCAGTGCTTCATGTTTGATATTTTAGGTAGCTGCAGGGAGCTTTGCATCTTACCTTGAGACACCTGCCTTTCCACAGATTGCCTTGGAGCCATGGGGGCTAACAGCAGGCTGTGAATTCCACCCGGGGAGCCAGGACCCTGCAAGGTAAGCGCAACTTTGACAATGCTGAAATCTCCTTGTAGATTTAGCCATCGGTGTCTACCCAGTGCCAGAAATAAATAACTATTACTTTCAGCTGGCTGAGCTGCAGTAATAAATCCACAACTTATTTGTCTGTTAATTGTGTCAGGTAGTTGCTGCTTACAACTACTCCCTGTGCTCCCTCCAGGCCAGATTTGTTATTTTTCCCCTCTTCATAGAAAGGCATTTGCAAGTCATATTCTTCAGGGTCATAAACTTCCCTAACAATTAAATTAACAGCATGAAATTCCAACTTGTAGGACTAACAAAACTGGATTTTGGAAAACAACTTTTTATTTTTTTCCTTTTATTTGACTTTATTTTTCGCCCATGGATGGAAAAAGAAGTTCTATAGACATCTTCCCATGTGCAGCTGGTTTTTGTGTCATTTTGTTGATCTTTTTGTCCAGTATTGTGATTATTGGACAAACAAAAAAAAATTATTATAAAAGCAAAACCTGCCATTCAGAGCAAACTCTGAAGTATTTTGACTCAGGATATGGATTTTCCTACTGTGTCACCTTCCCCACTACTGCTAGACAAAAGTAAAAGTCAATCTACCCAGTCCAAAAATTAAATAAACTTGCAGAAATAAAATACTATGTTATTGTACATTTGACAAACGAAGAAAATACTTTACGATCTACCTCTATGAGAGCATGAGAAAAATATTTAGTGTGTTTTACCTATGTTCAGTAAGCAAACAATTTCCTTCCATTCCAGATGAGCACCCAGCAATAAGATAAGAAGACCAACCACACTTAAAATAAAAGCCTGTGTCAAGCTCTACACCTGCATATGATAGACAGCCACATGAAAGGATAAGGACATCAACTGGCTGATGATAGAGACTTAAGCCTCCTAAATCACATAGCAAAGATAAATTAGAACTATCTATCTGCCACCTACATCAGATGGTGAAGGAGGCAGGAACACAATGCTCTGGATACCAATTAGTGGCATAATGGAGCCAGTATCTCATGTTCTAGTGTGTCAAATTCCAGCAGTGCCAGTGAGATCAGAACAGAAGTCACAGCAAGGTCACTGCGATCTGTCAGCAGGACAGCTTCAGCCAAGTACCGCATCCTAATCCCTGTCTGCTGAGAATCTAGTGGAGGAATGCCTGTAGTTAAAATGCACCTAAAGCAATATCCTCCAAGGGCATCAGGCTGGAAGCAGAATAGTGCTACACAAGATAATAAAATGCAGTTGATTTTAACTGTTAAATGAACACGTTCTGTTTTGACACAGGATGTGCTGAAGTCTATTCACAGATACAGCAAGGACATCAGTAATGTGGCAGGGACACATTATGATACAAACACTGCACATCATCTCCCCCATTTCCAGCTTGGAAAAGCTACCTCTGCATGGAAAGGCGACTATGCCCATACTTTTGTAGTTCACCCTAACAAGTTAAGATATAATAACTGTAGCTACAAAGTGCTACACAAATGATTTATCCTCACAGTATCACTTGTCAGGCAGAGAAATAAGGTGCCTGCTGTACAGTGCACAAGGCACAAAGCAAAACTCCTTGTCAACTTTTGCCAATCTCAGAGGTAATTAATCAGAGTTTATCCACATGTGCTAGCCTCCCCTTCCACAGTACGGTCACACTCGCGATGTTAGCATACTTCTGTCATGTTTCACACCTGCCCTGAGGCTGTACACAGCCACAGCAAGCAATGCAGCTGCCAGAGGAAAGATGGCGAGGAATACCATTTCTATAACACACTCAGAGTGCCTGGAAAGTAGCACAAAGTCCTATGCTTGGGATGCGGTACAGTGCACTGGCGTTGTTGCTTTGTATGTAGATACAATCCTTATGTGCATGTTACAAAAATAATCATTCTTCTATTTCCACATGCATTGAAAATCCTTGATGCTAAAAAAGTAGCTGCCCGAATTTGGGCAAAGTATGTGCAAATATAATAGAGAAAAGGACCCACTCCTAGGGATTAGAAAACATCTTTGTTCTTTTTGAGGTCCACTGGCTCCTGTTGTTTGCTCATTCTGCCATTAATCTCTGTCTGTTGAGAATTATTATTAGAGGGACTTATCCCCAGGGAATAAATTTGGAGTTAAATTTAACTTGTAATTATTCAAAACAGTTGTTGAAGTCAAGGAGGTGGATAGGCTAGTTAGCAGAAGACACAATAGCAGTGGTGGTTATGCTGTGCCCTTTTCAGACGCCTGTAAGCTTCTATTCAGGTACAGTTTCACATTGCAGCTGGCCAGATCCAAGAGTCAGATCCTGCTGCTACAAGGGGTGGGCTGCCTCCTCTGCCATTCCTTTCTGTGCATTCCTGCTCCGTCCCTTGCGTGGCTTGGCAGCTCAACTTGCTCACTAAATCCTCAGAAGAATATTCACTTGTTCAAGTTGAGTTAGGGTTTTTCTGGGTTCAGTGAGCTGAACTAACCCAACACAGACAAGAGGAGTGCTGGGAAAGAAGAAGGGGAGAGTGTGCAGCTGGTTACAGGAGGAAGAAAAGGAAGAAAGGAAGAGAGGGAGAAATGAGAGAAACTACCTTTTTCACATGGCAGTGACCTTTAGATCTGCTGTGCTATACCTAAGAGACCTCACCCTTACATACTACAATGGAAGAAAAAAAAAACAGTTTACTTACAATGTATGAGGTGTTACCTTCCATTCATACCACAGAAATCTTTCTCTGTTTTGCACTGAAGGAACTCATGTAATCAGGCGACAGTACCGGGACTGCAGACTACAGAGGGGACAAGAGATGTTTTTCTTACAAAAGAATTACTGCCTGAAAATCTTAGCAAGTGAAAAGTTCTGTCTTACTCCTCTCCAGAAAGAAATTAAATCAGCTAGACAATAGTCTGGTCTGTGATAACCTACAGGCTGTATAAATGGGCAAATAGTGTAAGCAGGGAAGGAAGCATGCAAACACCTGGTAATTTAGATTTGATCAAGAGGTGGATACAACATTTTAAGTCTGTATATAAATGCTTCTTATTTTGAGAAGCCAACTATCTCATCTGCTGTGAAGTGTTAGATTTCCTCTTTTTTCCCTATTTGCCAAAGGGATCCCAAAAATTAGTAGAGGGAAGTAGCATTTAAAAGCCCAGCAGAGCCACTCCATCAAATTAGAGCAACAGCTGTAGTCACGTGGAAAACCTACCCAACAATAAAGTCCTGCTTGCCTTTTCTGTCCCCTCATACCTGAACCAAACAGTCCAAACAGTGTGATCAGGATGAAGGAAGAAGAAAGTGGGAAATCCATTGGCAAATGAGCAACAGTGCTATTTCCAAACAGAAAGCTGAAGGTGAGCTTTCAAGATGAAGCACGCTCCTTATGTTTCAAACTGTCCTTCGAAACAGGAATAAAGACAACTGCCTCCATCTTCCTGGCCTGAGATGCTGAGTCCTAATCTGTGCTGCTTATAATCTTTGTGTGATATGCATCTTGTAAACCAGAGCTGACCTTTTTTCCAGGGCAGGATAAGGCCACTTACCTCCCCCTTTCTGTACTCACTGTTCCTTTGCTGGCTGCCTGGGTGGACTGGTCTTTGCAGATGCCATGTTTGACATGGATAACTTTGCCCTTGCCCCATGCTCCCAGGGGTGCCAGCGTACAGCCCACTTAATCACTGGATTTTTTTACCACTGGATTTCCAGCCACTACACCTTAGTCCTTTCATCTCTTCTCTACACTAAACTTCAGATCCCCCAGTCCTCTGGTCAAGCTTGATCTTCAGTGTTCCTCCTTCATTATTAAAGTAGCAGGTCTTACTCTCTTCAGCTTAGACTGACTGACACCAGGCATCTGATATGTTCCTGCCATCAAGCACTGGTATGAAGAATTTTGGCTTTCTGAATGTCCACTGCTCCACTGTTTAAAATGTAGAGATGAATGAAAATTAAGAGATTGTAAGCAGGTTGGGATAATAGATGCTAAGAAAAGGGTTTATGTCTCTCATTTCAGGCCAATGATGGAAAGAGAGAGCCAGCACAGGTAAGTAGTGTATGGGAAAGAGTGCCCAGACAGCTTGTGGGTAAGTGTTAAAAGACTGATTACTTCTTTATATGAGTACATGCATTCAATGATTCCACCTGGCAGCTGATAAAAAAGAAACCAGGGTAGCTTATGACAGTGCTTTTGTATGTGGCTCTGACAGTTGCTTTAAATTCAACAAAGCATCCCATGTTGAAGGGTAAAACTCAGGTTAAATACAGAATTAGGACATAATGAAGATAGGACCTGATGCTAGAATCTCTCCCAGTAGCTGAGTCTTCCCTCATTAGCAAGGCAGAGCAGCAGAGCAGTAATATTCCTGTCACAGTGCAAAGACTAATTGAAAAGTCAGGCAATCAACTGTTAATTTCAGAGCTTCTCTAGCTGCTGTAAAAGTACAACTTTGTCATAATCCATTCATAAGAGAGTGCTCATTGTGCCAGCACAGACAACCTCTTATGCCATTGTACCTCCATATGGAATTAAAATTAGTAGCACAGGAAGTCTGAGTAAGAGAGCATGAAAAAACATCAATAGCAGAGATAACGCCATAGAGTAACAAACATCCACTGTGAATAGCTTCGACCAGAGGAAAGATGTAATTTATAACTCTGCTTCTCAGAAGACTGACAAATAAAGACTTCCTTCATTTCTGCTGGAATCTTATTCTTGATGAAGCTATTGAATTCAAATACCGATCACTTGGCAGGCTCTTCTTTAGATCTACTCAACAATTCATTTGCTACTTAAAAGCCAGATGATACTGACAAAAATAAATAAGATTTTGGTGAATAATTTAAGACTAAGAATCTCTCCTCTAAATTTAATGAGCACTGAGTTCTATTGCTTATCATGGTGGACATTTATTGGATAGATGAAAATCCCAATATAGTAGGAACGGATTTCAACATAAAATGCCTAGCATAAAGCTATTAATATAAACCTATTTTTGAGAAGCTAGGCTGACAGACAAGCAAAGCCTTCTGAAAATAATGGATGACTTCAGTGTGACACCAGCTCAGCACAGCTCATGTCAGTATACAGTTACACCACATATCTATTTTGCACAGATTGGTCTCATGATAGGTAAGTGTGTTACATGATGGATCCACATTGAATGGTGTCAATTTTGGCTTCTTCACCATTACAGGAAACTGCTCAGCTGACCAGAATTATGTACAATGTGTAAATCAATCCCTCACACAGGATGTCGAAAGAAAAATTAGTTTGTGGGTAGCAAGTGGAAGTGCACTGTTTAGGGTATTAACTTGTACCCCACTGGAGTGTAAACATCCCCCATGCTTCCAGCATTCATGTTCTATCATTTTAATAACAGGAAAGCAAGATAACCCCAAGACAGACCCTAGAAATATGCATAAGGATGGAGAAGTTTAAATCAAGGGCTAGAGACCAGGAATTCTTAGCCCTATTTGCTGTTCTACAACTGCAAGGCAAGAGGTCATATGGCAAGTCATTGCCATGCCATTACAATTACCACTATGCCTCATGAAAAGCAAATATAGTTCATCCTCCTGAAAGAGAAAACAGCTGGATTATCTACTACGGAGAAGTATTGAGAACTGTAATTAGAGAACTATTCTTTTATCTGATTTTGATTTCAGTCTACTTCTTCCATTACATGAGGATGGGCTCCTTACTAGCAAAGAGAACTTCACACGTCTAAAGAGCCAAGTATTAGAGCATAAACCTCATTTTCCAAATGGTAGCCTTTTTCTTGTTCCTTTAACAGAATCCAATCGTTCTAGTGCAAAGATGAAACAGAACAGATCATGTGCTTCAGTGAATGAAACAAAGTAGAAAAAAATAGAAGTAGAAAAAAAATAGACTCATATATGACTAAGTAGAGAGTCAGAAGAAACACAGCAGCTATAGAAGAAAATTAAAAATAGTAAAGACAAGCCCAGTGACTGAAAATGTGAGTTATGAAAGAGACTCTCAGCACATATGAATGAATGCTGTGGCTTTCACACTGGAAAATGAGAAATCTTTTCAAGACACAGAATTTTAAGCCAATTGTTAAAAAAATTCCAAGTATTTATAATAATAATAACTGCCCTTCTCATATGAACAAATGCATCTTTCCTTCAGTTTACTGATCCTTTTCTTTAGTGGCAACACCAGCTTAAACAGCCCCCACCTTCTTCCCACCACCAGCAGTATGATCCTATTCTCTTCTTCACTAGGGCAGATGTCTGGAAGGTCCCGGAGTGAACACGTTTCAAACTGACTGTACCCCTGCTTTTTTTTCAGCTGGGCCAGTTCCCCAATTGCACAAACAGCAGAGTGGGAGATTTAGGAATTAAAATAAGCTGCCTGAAAGATGGGGATGGTGCCCAGAAGGTGCTTATGGCAGTTTAAATGGATTTGCCATCACTTGCCTTAATTCACAGTTCAATAAACAGTTTTAGCATCAGCTGGCTCTGCCTCTGAGATAAGTAGTCCCTTACCTCATGGGTCCACCCGCTCTCTCCCACCCCATGTCTCCATTTCCTTTTGGCAGACACAGATGTTTTTTGCTGTTTTACAATAAACAGGATTGGGGAACTTACTCAGCTGAAAAATAGATTTGGACTTCGTTTTGCTCAAGTCAGTTCTCAAGGGATGAATCTTCCACCTATTTCACCCAATGTGTACAAACTTGAGGGCTTACGCCAGTGTCTGGGGACAGAGAACCACGGGGCTGATTCCATCTGAGACTGGCTGAGCTAGTATATGTGTCCATGGAATTACAGTGCTGTGGCCCTAAAGCTGCCCTCCTTAGCTGTAGACATGCAGTGACTTGTTTGTTGTAACCGTATACACAGCAAGAATGCAACAGATTGAAGTAGCAACCCACAAATAAGTACATTGACTCTCGTGTTCACTTCAGTCACTTCCAGTTAATTTGTTGATTTCTTAATGTGATGGCCCAGTCTGACAATAGATACATGTGGAACCGTATCACTCAGAAGCACTTGCAATTAATGTGATTCCTGTCAGCAAAGACAATCAGATAATCCAGTCAAGTCAGCTCTAGAAATGTCCATGAGGAGACACAATTTGCATGAAGGCAGAGAAGATGACCCACCACTCTTGCCTGTTTTTTTATGCTCTGATCTCCCTCTAAAATCCTCTATGCTGATAGAGAAGACTATGCATGAGACCTCTTCAATCAACCCGGCATGTCATAGTAATGAGAATTAGCAAGGGCAAAGAGAATGTAGCACTGCAAAACAACATAGTTCTTCAAGGCTGACAGAGGAGTTAATCCAAAAGCAAAGAGAAAAGAGACTGTAAAGCCATTCACTCATCTATCCTAGGTAAAGGGAATTTGAAAATATGAGGGGGACAAGTTCCCATGGACTTATGAGAAAAAAAATTCACAACGTGTTGGGCAAACAGCACTGCCAGTGCAAGACAGGAACTGGACAAATCCCACAGTGCTGGCACAGATCCTGCTGCCTGACCTCAGCCTGGTCCTGAGCTTGAAGTTTCACACTCAGCCACCATGACAAGCTGCGCAGTGTCCTCCATGGGTGCCATCAGCCCTTCCCTCCCTGTCTGCTCCTGCCCTTACATCAGCTGTAGCACTCATCCAGCCAGGGACCAACTCAGAAGAACTGGATGATCCACAGGAAAACTCAGTCAATATATTTGTAGGGCAGGATCACTACTTTTGAGCAGTCTTAAGCTCACTATGACACCATATCTGAATCTATGGCAGATGTCTGAACACCAAAAATAGCCTTACAAGATTTACAGTAAAACTGCAACTTTTCCACTGCAAGGAAATGATTGGGGATTTTAAGAAAGTCTGACTGCTTCTTTCTGTAAGTACATCTAATAATGGCAGGCTTCCCCTGTCTTAAACCCTATTAATACGAAACTCTGGCATACTGCAGAACATATATGAAATGACTAATCAGTCAAAAGCCCCACTGGATTAAATGTGTGGACAACCTAATGGTGAATGAAGATTTCAGAGTGGGGATACTTTGGAAAAGCACACTGGAAGTAAAAAAAAATATTGCTCAAGCTCTCTCAGGACACTCAAAATATCTTTTTCAAAGTATCGGGTTAAAAAAATAAATAACTTTAAACATATTATTGCAGCTATTTGACTGCTGAACTCTGGGACCCCTCAGGGTTAGTAAGGAGAAATAACAGTAAACAGGGAGCCAGGGTGTAAATCCTACAGGACTCTACCATTGACCTACTGTCTCAGAACTTTTCACCAGAATAAAACCTGCCAGGTTGCTGTGAGTGAGGGCCTGGAGGCTTTAGTAGAGTCATATGCTTCTACCTCCTGGAACCTGAGGAAAAATAAATATTAGAGGGTGTCCCCCAACAGGAAGGTTTTCCTCACCTGTACATGAGTAGTTTATCAGCCCCCTTCTGCAATGTCATTCTTTATTTCAGCAGTAAAGAAAAAATTACTTTTTATCAGCTATGCAAAATTTAGGCAGGTTTGTAACCTCTCCAGACAGAAAGCCATCAAATGAGTTCTAGCACAAGCTGGTAACCGTCAACTGCACCTGAACCTATACTTTATGGGCATACCCTCAGTACTTTCCTACACTGTTTCCTCCTCTCATTTTTCACTAAAAGTTAACCAGACTTTGGGAACAAACAGCAGATTATCGACCATGAAATAAAAAACCTCAACTGTGGCTAACACTAGCTGGTTCCCAAAACACAGCGAGAGAAGAGAGAGGTGAAAGGAAAAGATTTATCAAGCGTGATAGCAGAATCTGCCTTCAGCCACCAAGCAAGCAGAAGGCTGAGGTTCCTGCATTCACTCACTTCGAAGGCAACAGCTTGCAGATGATATTTCAGCTTTAGCCAGCAAAAAAGATAATTGCTCCACTGGCTCAGGGACTGACAACAGCAGCAGTAGTAACAGTATAAATCATAGATCTAGTGACTTTGCTGGACTGGGTTCAAAAGCCAGAAGTATGATTCTGGCTCATTCCCTTCCTCTTTGCAATGACCTCTCAAGTACTTGAAGACTGTTATCATACTTCAGTATTCTCTTCTCCAAGCTAAACAAACCTGCTCCTCTCCATCTTTCATGACAGATTGTGCTTTTGAGACTTTTGATCGTTTTTACTGCATTTAAGTTGACTGTAGTTCCAGAAATTAATCTTAGACTAAGGAAATGTTGCAACTGATGTATCACAGAGGTGCACCAATACAGCAACAGCCTTAAGTGACGTCTAATTTTACTGCCAAACAAGCTTCATAGAAACCAAAATTATCCTGTGAAACAAACCTTCCTCAATTTTGTAAAAGCAACTCCATGATCCTGCACTCCTGTAGCACCATATCAAGGCTTTCTGGTAAAGTGGAAGAGAAAGAGATACAAGGATCTAATGTTTTAAATGTACTGCAGATGAAAATGTCCAAAATGTCTTTTAATCCATGAAAACATGAAGTTAGGAAGAGCTAATTGTGACTCTATCACCATAAGACACTGGAGAGGTGTTAAAAGAGAAAGTAAATAAAATTATATAAGGTTGTGGTGAATCGAGTTAAATCCAGTTGGTGGTTGGTCACAAGAGGTGTTGGCCAGAGCTCAGTACTGGGACCAGTTCTCTTTAACACCTTTATCAATGGTCTGGACGAGAGGATCAAGTGTACCTTCAGGAATTTTGCAGGTGACACCAAGTTGTGTGGGAGTGTTGATCTGCTTGAGGGTAGGATGGCTCTACACAAGGGACCTGGACAGGCTGGGTCAATGGGCTGAGGCCAACGGGATGAGATTCAATAAGGCCAAGTGCCAGGTCCTGCACTTGGGTCACAACAATCCCCTGCAGCACTACAGGCTTGGGGAAGAGTGGCTGGAGCGCTGCCCAGCAGAAAAGGACCTGGGGGTATTGGTCAACAGCCAGCTGAATACGAGCCAGCAGTGTGCCCAGGTGGCCAAGAAGGCCACTAGCATCCTGGCCTGTATTAGAAATAGCATGGCCAGAGGATTAGTTAAGTGATTGTCCCCCGGTACTGAGCACTGGTGAGGCCCTACCTCGACTACTGTGTTCAGTTTTGGGCCCCTCAGTACAGGAGGGACATTGAGGTGCTGGAGCATGCCCAGAAAAAGGCAATGAAGTTGGTGAAGGCTCTAGAGCACAAGTTTTATGAGGAGTGGCTGAGGGAGCAGGGGTTGTTTAGCCTGGAGAAAAGGAGGCTGAGGGGAGACCTTATTGCTCTCTACCTGAAAGGAGATTGTAGCAAGGTGGGTACTTGGTCTCTTCTCCCAAGTAACAGGTGACAGAATGAGAGGAAATGGCCTCAAGTTGCACCAGGGGAGGTTTAGATTGGATATTAGAAAAATTTTCTTCACTGAAAGGGTCAAGCATTGGAACACGCTGCCCAGGGAAGTGGTTGAGTCACCATCCCTGGAAGTATTTAGAAGTGCTGAGGGACATGGTTTAGTAGTAACTCGGCAGTGCTAGATTAATGGTTGGACTTGATGATCTTAAAGGTCTCTTCCAACAAAAACTATTCTATGATTCCATGATTCTAAGGTGGCAAAGTCAGCATATTTGTGCTGAGGTAGGAACCGCTCAGGGACTTTACTTGTTTATAATGGACGATTTCTCACCGTGGTTTTATTGGTGTCACTAGAACTATCTACTCACCCTAGGAGGAAAGCAGCAGACACACCTCATATTACTGAGGAAAATGCACTGCAACTGATATTTCATGGTTTAATATGTATTGCAGAATATATTGGGTTCTATCAATAGGAACATTTGGTTTTGAAGTTGCATATACACAGAACTCCTCACATAGCTATCTAACAGTTCAACACACTATTTCTTCTACAAACTAAAATTCAAAAACACCCACAAAATAACAGGAGAAATACAATTCTGACATCTACTGTAAACTAAATCTTTATCTAGACATCTTCCAAGATGCCCCTGAAGCAGAGAATTTATAATTACTTAGACTTTTCTTGTTACATCCTGTAATCCAGACACACTCATTAAAGCTGTAACTTCCTTTCAGTTTTGTAGGAAACAACCAGTATTCTCTTCTCAGAAACCTCAAAGTTCAAAGTATTTAATCACAGGAGAGATCTGTATTTTAAAGCACCACCAGCTTTGAGGGAAGACTAGATTGTGCAGAAGAATTGTTTTTACCCAAGTATTTGACTGGTTCCTATTTTTTAAGTGAATAAAAATGTGCCTTTGAAGGAACCCTTATACTTTGTTCATTCTAGTAAAACCTGCTTATGTCAATACTTCTATTTTCAATAAATAGCCTGCTGAACTGAAAAACAAGCACAAAGCAAATAGCCTTTTCTTAGGGTAGTTAAAAGGAAAAATACCCTGTGGCTGTAGGAGACATCATAGAGATTGCTATTGCTTTCATAAGGTTTTTGATATTGTCTCACAGAACATTCCCATAACTAAACCTGGGAATATTATCAAGTTACAGATTTTGTATGCTGACTACAAAATAAGTTGGAAAACTGTATTCAAAGAGTAATTTTCACTATAACTACAAGTAATTTCATGGTCTAAGAGTACCTTACATAGAGTTTCACGTTAGATGGGTGCATTGGTCTTATTCTGTGTTCTCATTACTGTGTTGGCTGATAAAGTAGCAAAGACACCTCTCAAATGATAACAAGCTGCAAAGTGTTACAAGCACCACAATGGAATTAAGCAGACTTCAAAATGGCCTTGAAAAAACACACAACAGGTATGATACAATTAAGCAATGGCAAGTTTGAAGTACTGCTCTCAGGGAGGATTAGTTGCACAAATAACACGAATATATAGTGGGCAGAAATTCTGAAGAAAAAAACCTGTATAGTTTTGGAGCATAGGAAACTACAAACAACACATGAAGAAATCCATTGGAGTACTGTGTGCTGGAGTACTGTGTGCAGGTCTGGAGCCCTCAATATAAGAAGGACATAGACCTGATGGAACGGGTCCAGAGGAGGGC
>JAOQGH010000001.1:47924068-47969458 GCA_025769975.1 Gallinago jamesoni
GTTTTTTTGTTTTTTGTGGTTGGACTCGATGATCTCTGAGGTCCCTTCCAACCACCACAATTCTGTGATTCTGTGATAAACCAGGATTTTCTTCCTCATTCAACATTATTCAAGACTGAATGATCTAGGCAAAAGGACAGCAAGATATGTCTTCGGTCCACCAGATGCACAGGGTATAAAAACAAGCTGTTCATGGCAGAGCAATAAGAGATGAGTTTTGCATCTGGCAACAGCACTATTTTGGCTGGTTTGAACAACTTCTTCATCTTAGCGCACTCTCTACTCTGCCAGTCTAGCTGTTTGAGCAACCAAGCAATGAACTTGATCAGAGAGCTGATCCATCTGTAAAACAACCCAGCAAAATTGGCTTTTTTCAGATGGATCCATTCCCGGTCCTGTTAAGTGCTCAAGTGCCCAAACAGATCTGACAGCATGATGGAAGAAGCACTTCATGGACATGAAACATGGAAGCTGGGAGCAGTTGATTAAGTTGACAGTGGCACTTAAGAAATACACAGAATAACACTTAAAATACCACACAGATAAGAAAGCCTGATACTGCCACAAAAATACAGGTAACTGCAACTTTGATCCCAGTCTTACAACACATAAAATCCAGCATGAAGCCATCTTAGGAAGTCCCTGTCCCTCCTGCGGCTGTTTGCTGGTCCCCAAGTATGCTGATCAAACTGTTTCTATGTTGAACTTAAAATTGGTTAGCAAAAGCAAATGGAGTAAAAACAATGCTTGACAGAAACAGAAGCCAAAAAGGTATGCAGGACCTCAAGGAAAACTCAAAACTCAGTGTGACAGTATTTCCTATAGAACCTTATATAAAAATAGCTAAAATAGTTGTAGTTCATATTTTCTACGCTGTGGTGCAAATCTGTACAGTGAGACATGTTTTAAATGAAAATTTCCCAAATATGGTGTGGCTCAAGTTCTTTTATATTATTTTGCATGCACATAAGTGAAACTAAGGAGCATGGCCAAGCAAAATAAGGTGGTTAGGATGTACTGTCTCATCATGCCTAGGGAAAGAAAAACAAGCACCGGTACATACATCTCCAACACCCAGCCATCAAAACAAGTATTTTTGAATTTTGTTTATTTGGACGGACTTAGGAGGCTGCCCATTTCATAAAAGAGAGGTGATAACAGAAAACAAACTTCAGGATGCTTACCCCTGGTTACCCCTGAAATACTGTATATGGTTTAAAGCAGATGACATGCACCATTTGATTAACAACTTGCCACCCTGCAGGACCAGCCCATGTGAGAACAATAGTTCTGATTAACACCAGAAAGAGATCATCAGAGCAAGGGGGAAAGAAAGCAAAACTACATGAACTCCACACTTAGATTTCAAAAAAAAGCACAAAAGGAAGTTATGTTCACAACTTTTTTTTTCTGAAAGTCAATGAGATTTCAACATCTGGCTTCCCCACTTTGTAAAAATCACCCTTTTGTATAATCTAGAATGCAGCAAGAATTGATGCCCAAGCTGGCTTCACTGCACTTAAAAAATGCTCTCTGAAGGGCACTATGGTGGTCCCATAGCTCAGACATCACAATACTATTGTATACTTGGAGAACTTGGATTTAATCCCTGTGAGACAGCTCTGAGATTCCATGTATTGTATATGACAATTCTGTAGTTACTTAAAATAATGAGAAAATTGTGAATTTTGGGGAGAAATTAATCCAAAAGAAGCTTCTGCTAAATACATAGTATTACCAACCACTTAAATTCTGTCCCATAATTCTGCATTATAGGACAAACTTCTTTTGTGTGAAGTAGAAGACAGCTTCTTTAATACCTACCGGATGCTATTCTCATTGTATTAAAGAAGACAAATTTCTTTTCTTGGATGCTCTCTCTTAGTAGACACGCAGGGTGTATGGATCACACAGAATGCCTGATAAAGAAACCAACATACATTCCAAAAAAGTGCATATAACAGCTTATTGACTGTGATGTCTAAATAGAATTTTAAGGTGTTTGCACATGTGCCTAAGTACTGTTCCGAAGCATCAGTAAAATCACGTATAGGACACTTACATACAAACTTATTAACTCTCAGATAATGTAATCTGAGATTGATAGATATTATCAAGATAGTTATCACAATTGCAGGATTTGGTTGCAAACGGTAGCACAGGCTCTGTAAGAAAGTTCCATTCCAGAAGTAGAAATAAAAATAATGATTAAAACTGTTTGAATGAAGGACATGTAGTGCACAAGAAACTTCATCACAATGATTATTTTTGTCAACTTTTCAGCTGACTGAAATCTAGAGATCCAGACGATATATGTGTATCCAATAGCTTTATGTGTGACAGATTATTTTAAATAAGATACTCCAAATCTTATTCCTCCTAGCTTCTGACATAATTATTTTGGATAATGTCCCTTTTCTGCTAAGAACACTGATTCCTTCTGATGCTGTTAGCTGCAGAAGACCTTTTTATTTAAGAGGTTTAACATATATTGAAAAAAAAGAGGCTGTAGCCTGCAAATGACTAAAAAACACCCTATAAAATTCAGTGCATAATGACACAAACTCCCTACAAGGTTAGTAACCATATTAACCTTATATTAACCTCTGCAGAAGATATAAGTAAACCAAACCAAGCAAGTTGACTTTGGTAAATATATCAGGTGGAAGTAACCACAGAAAATACATATACCTCAACTCTAACCAGCCAGAAACATCACACTGGTGTTATCAGCATTGCAAAACAGAATTATGAGCCAAAAAGCAAGCAGAAAACCTGAAATCATGTTTAATTTTAGTTCTGCTACATGATTCACTGTGTAACCTTTAGCACTGAGCCTGTCTGTGCCTCAGCTTCCCTACACAGAAAAAAAGTGATTTGCACAATTTTTCATAGTGTATCAAATTTATTCTGCTTCTAAGCTCCTGTTAATAATAGTTCTGTGCAAAATGGAAAGAAGCCAGCTTTAATTTAAGAGCTGAGTGCAAGTAAAGAGCATCTGCCAGCTACCAAAAAAAAAGAAAAAAAAATTTCAAAACATTTTACGCAAGGAAAGCATGACGTAGTGCTCTGCTCAACAGCAATTCTCTGACTGTTTGTATATAAAGCTGCAACTTTGAGACACGTTTCCTCACATGTTAGAGGAACATTTCATTCTTACTGGCTGAAAATTTGAAAAGAAAGCAAGGAAACAGAGACTACACCCACTGACCTGAGCTTGTTTTTTTTCAATTGCTTCCATGTTACAATGAATTCCAGGTTTCTTCAAGGGAACCGTTAACACCCCCTATCCTTAATGCCATCTCCATCTCACCCTGCCTTGGTAGCTCAGCTTTGCAAGTCTTGCCCATGCTTGAAGAGACAACTTTTACTGCAGGTTGGGAGAAAAGAGAGAATGCTTAGGGACAAGACTGGGAGAGATGCACAGCATCACTGCTAGAGAAGCCAAGGGGGCTGGAGGAGCTTGCAGAGCCACTGGCTGTGGCAGAGGGAATGCAGGGCATGGCCAGCAGTGGAGGAAAAGGGCAGCCAGTGGGATGGGAGATTTGCATATGGGATGGCATGGGGATACATGGAGAACGAGGAGCACAAGCTATCCCTGGCTTGGAGATATCTCATGGGCTTTTCCCTCTGCAATACTTGCACGGCAAATAGACACCCCACAAGCAGACAACACTCAAACTGCACAGAGTCATGGAGCAGGAGAAACCTGGGTGAAATGTGCTGGGTCAAATGGAGACATCAGCTGCAACAACAAAAGGGCATGAGAAGAGAGAGGACTGAGGGAGTCCCTGTCAGCAAGTGAGCTCACTGGGCTCTACACAGCCTGTCTTGCCTTCCTTACCTGTTTTGCTCCTGGGCCTACAGGCTTCCAGTTTCTTACATATTAACGTGACTCTCCATTTAGCAAAACTTCCCTAATGATAATCTGCCCTTGTCAGCCTTCTGTCTCCACTCCTTCGGCTTCTGTCAGCACTTAATAAGGAACATCTGATGATCCGTATCTGACTCCCGCCTCATCTGTCACTGCCAGACACGCTGTTCCCAGGGCCACCACCACACCCGCCTGAGAGGTGCCTACAAGCACCCACTATTGTTGATGGGTTGCACAACTGGTGTGCTACACCCACATCATCCACATCATGTGTATTAATAGTATAAAGTGTAGCATACATGCAATTTAGGGCATGCAAACTTGTTTTGCTCAGTCTTCAGGATGTTCCAGTGTCACTGCTCTTCATGTGCTTTCTTTTGGCAGGTCTGCTTGTCAATTTATTACTGATAGTCACAGCTGAAAGGTCTTATTTGGAATTATAAAGATGAGCTTCTTCTGTTAATTTTTAAACTTCCCTCTACTCCCCCTTGCTCTCCCCTCATATCAATAAACATCTGCCTGCCTTCCTGAAGGCCACCCATTCTAGCGTATTCCAGCAAGATCCTGTTACAGCTCACAGCACAAAGCCAAGCTATGCACTTGCCTTACCTCCACCCAAAGGGATTTAAAGAAATTTAACTTCCAGACAATCTGGAAAATCTAAGTTAATCATTTACTGCTATTAACCCCACAAAAGATTACACTGAGTTGATATGCACAGGTAGTTAAAGCATTTGCAAGCACAGACCTCATCAAACGCGTATGCCGCTGAGCAGAATGTTTCCAACAACTTGAAGTCAGCACACACTGCTTAAACTGTTGGTTTGTCCCCTTCCTCTTTATTATCCCTGTCCTCTCACACATATATTCCTCTGCTTTGTCTTTCTTCCAAGAGAGATAAGCCACAGGTTTGATTCCCCTCTCACCGCTATCAGTGAGCCTCAGCTCACTGTATTCAGAGTCCCAGACTCTGCAAGGACAAATCTACAGGCACTTTCTGCATTTAATTTCAAAAACAACACAATATTTTTTGAAAGGCTAGAAACAGGAATCTAGCCCAATCCAATCATTACTGCATAAGGCCCAGTTCTGCAGCAGCAGTCAGCAATATGCTGAGGAGGGTTGGCACACCATAAAGGGATCATCACCTTTTCTTAGTGAAAAGCTACTGTAGGTGAAGGAAGATTTTGGCTGTTAAGCCCTCTGCTAGACAATGCATGCAAACCCTATCAATACAGAGAAGTCATAATATTACTACCTTATTCTCCACTGACACTCAGCCAGTATTACACTATCAAAGCTACAGCTTACAAAAAGGTTTGAACATTAGGACTCGCTTTGGATGAGCACTTCTCACACTTTTTCTGCTGTTCCTCTCTTTCTTCTCCAGTTTATCTGTGTTGGGTGGATACTTCCACTTTACTGATGCTTGCTGCTCCACTCTTCTGAGATTTTGGTGCTCTAGTCATTGCATTTCAGTTCACTTCCACACCTGATATCTCTCTGAGTTCACAGACACACACAGCAGCAGTGTCCTGCATGCCTTGTTACTAGCATTGAAGAACTATGCAAAGACAGAGGATGAACAAGGGCCCAGTTGATAGGCATGATGGCAAGAAAGGGTTTGCCCCCCAAAAGCAATTGAACTTCCTATTCTGAATGTGACATGGAACATTTCAGAGAACAGCACAGCCCCTCCAACTGCTCTCCTAGACACCTTCAATAAAGCGAGGGAGCCATGCAGACTTCTGTGTACACAACATTCAGGCCAAAAGAGGTAAGTGAGGTGCAGACAGGGAAGTGGCCACATCTCCCTTGCCTGCTTGCCTGTTCCCTTACACCTTTTCCTTCCTGACTCTACCGAAGCGCCGAGGCTGTTTCCACTGTTAGCGATTCCACTGCAATTAGCAGTGCCTCCTATGTCAGATGGCACCGCTTCTCTTCCCCTTCAAGCTCTCAAACTCCCAGCCCTTGTTCCTCTTCCTGATGGACAGCTTTTCTAAGCCTCACCTGCATGTCCCATCCCTGCTGTTGGGTTCTTGCTGCTCCACTCTTCTGATTTTATTGAGATGTTAGTGCTTGTGCTGTAATACAGTAGCTTCATAGCCGTTGCAGGATCACAGTATTTCGAGCACAGTTGGAGGTAAAAAGGAGCTGTTCAAGTGAGCTGTTCTTGCAATTTGTAAAGAAGGGAAAAGAAAGGATGAATGAAGATAAAAGCTGGCGAGAGGAAAGCTGCAATAATAGCTAGTTACTGTTCAGCCAGTACCAACCAGTCTCATCTGGTAACTGGAACAAACTATGCAGTGCATTGTACTGCTCTACTCTCCTGTCAACGCAATCAAGCAAACTTAGCCACCTGGCAAGGCAAAGTTGTTGTGTTTTCAAACTATGTGCTCCTACAAATCTTGCTAAAATTGTATTTTCTTTCAGTTACTGGAGAGATGTTGTTAATGTCTATAGTATTTGGGAAAAGCTTATGTGCATCGGCTGTACATTGCACCACAACCTTGCTTGTAAAATAAACTTGAAAAATGTTTCATTCCTCTTCCTGAAACTCTGAAAAAAACAGCATTTCCAACTCCTAACATAATAGTGGTTCCATCTGTTTTTAATTTCATTGTTCTCGGTACTTCTTCCTGGCCCAAAGACACAGAGGGGAAGTCAGTGATTCTTTCCAGAGGGTGGAAATTAATTTGTCAATGCTACAGCCAGCTCCATTGCTTTCCTCTGAAACACTCCAAAGCTCAGGGTTATTGCCTCAGCCCTGATTGCACTCATCAGCCCTATTTCCCACTTCTACAGAAAAAGCTGAAGAAGTATCCATGCTAGAGGAGTGTTTATTATTGATAAGCTCAACTTCTTTGCCATACTTACACACTACTTTAAATGAGCAGAAATATAAATAAATCACTTAACTTACTATCCCCCATCTTGTGTGAAAGTTCAGACAAATATCAGGTTTCTCTGCCACTTAATGTCCAGCATTAGTCACTGATGGCCACCATCCTGTAGAGTTAGAGAGCAGCATCCTTACAAGACACAACCTGCCTAACAGGGCACACTGCCACAGGCTGTTCTGCTTCTGTAGCACTTCTTGGACCTGTTCCTCAGCAAGGGGAGGGCACTGAGCACCTACCCTAGGCCAGCTCTCCATCCCCAGGTTCAGCTGATAAAAGGACTCTTTGCCTTTTAGGATGGCAGACCCTTGAAGCTATCACATAGCAATACCTATCAAGCTCTTAAAATGGGCCTTTTAGGAACAGAGACCATGATTTTGGTTACTAAAAAATGTTACTATGTTAATGCTTACTTCTACTGTACAGATATCCAGAGGAAATCTCCTACCCTACTTCTGTGACATTATGGAAGCCAACTGATTTTTTGGAGTGTCAGAAATAAGCTTTGTATTTATGGCTTTTAAATAAGTGATAAAATCCAAATCCTCCCCCTAATGTTTTTAAAATGTATTTCACATAAAGTCATTTTCTCTGTGAGTCAAACTCAGAGGGGTTTAAGGTGAAGTAATTCCCAGCTCCTGGGAATATTACATCACCTTTGTCTGTCTACAAAAGTTTGGGCTCTGATCAAAGCTAATGCCCTGGTTGAAAGGTTCCTGCCCTCACCTCTCTATCCCCCAGCTGAGGTTACTATTTCTTCCTGCTTGCTCATCTGTACGTGCTCTGCACTCACGTTTGTCAAAATAATCCTATTCAACCCACATCCCCTTCCTCACCCACAAACACGGTATTATAAGGATTCATGCTAACCTGGGTAGCCCTCACAGAACCAAGGGACTGAGGGAAGAACCACACATGCAGTCAGTCACATGACAGTCTGCAGGAGAATCAGTTAAGAACCACATTCTCCACATCAGCATACAAGGTATTTATACTCATGCAGATCATACTTGGAGGGCAATTCCCAAGACAAGGCAACCTGAGTATATCTAACACCTTACGGCAATCAGGGAAGGGGGTTTCCCAGCTCCCTCATACCATTCTCAGTCATCTGGTCTTCCTTTTTGCCTTATGCTTTCTTTCAATGAACCAATACAACTTACTAAAGAGGCAGAAAATCAATCTAAAAAAATAAAAGAGAAAAGCAGATATTTTTTTTTCTGCTGCTTCAGTTAGTTGAATCAGCATAGAGGCAGCTAAGCACTGGAGTCCACATAAAGGAAGAAGCAGCACCATGCAGCCAAAGGCAAGAGAGAGAAAATCAGCAGACACTTTCAGAAGCAGTAAGCCAGGAGATCCCCAGTCTGAGGCATTGCATTCAAGTAACTCTGGACAGCCTAAAAAACACCTGGCCTTTCGGCCTATCCTCCCAAGCAGAATTGGAAGTCCAAAGATGTACACGTCGTAATAAGATAAAAAAGGGAACTGACTTGTTTACAAAGTTTCTTGCTATTTTTATTTCCTGCAAACCCATCCAACCATTCCTAGAGCTAGTCACATTTAAACAGGCGGTTCCACAATTTCAAGCACTTTATTCTTATTACAGTTACTGTCGCAGCAGGCATGGTCCTAGAGCTGAGCCATCCTCAGCTACTGAATGGACCCGCAGTTTGAGGGAAGGGATAACAGCCTGAACTAAGCTTTTCCAGACTACAGGTCAGGCCCTGTGCCTAGCTATGCCTGACTGGGCAATATTCAGTTTCCCAGTGGAACCTGTCTGCTGGTGAGGTTTCATGCTAAAGTGCACTAAATAAGTACATCTTTCCCAGTTTCTGATACATTACTTTCCAACATGGTTCAGATAAAATGAGGTGCATCCAGCACCTACACATCAGCACAAACCCTCTACGCCTTTCAGGTTCTGATATACTTGTAGGCTTTTAGCATAATAACAAAGTGAAAATTGAGTGAAAATAGATCAGTAAAAAGCAGGCTACTTACATATCCAAGCTGAAGCCTGGGGAAAAGTATAGGAGAAAAGGAAAGTAGGAAAGTAACATAAGTAACATATATACTTTGATTTTCCTACTCACAGTCAGTCCCCATTTCAGGAAAATCTGAATATTGTTCCCTTTGCTGGCCTGCCTGCCTGCCTTCCTCAGAAGACACAAGGTAAAACCAGACAGGCATTCCCTTTCCAGTCTCATGATTACAAAACAACTTGAATGTATTACTCCTTCAAAACCTCTGTTTGCACTCCTAACATGAGAAAAAATGTTGAGACTTTATGTGTTTGATAACAAGTCGTGACCTCTGCTTTGGAATTTGGAATTTGGTTAAACCCAGCTTGTCATGCTTCCAAAACCTTGTCACTCTTGGAACTTCAATTAATTAAAGTTTAATTATTCTAAAATGAAATTATTCCTATGCTTCTGTTTTAGACATATCCACTGAGATTATTAAAGAAGGCTCATTAGCTTTGCTTCATTTCTTTTTACTTTTTAATTACACTAATGGAGGAAATTCTGCCTAGTGAGTCAGAGTGTTTTTAGTGCAGAGGTGGTGAGCTCATGAGCTGAATACAGCACGCCAAGCAGTTCCTCCAGGCCCCAGCCCAGTCTTAATACCATCTTCCAGAGCGTCCCTGAAATGTGGACAGGCAGCAAGCCACAAACCAGGTGATTATTTGGGCAGCCATTTCTGCTAAAGGCCTCACAGTCCTTCCAACACTTGCATTCATCTTGTCTCTAGCCTAAAGGCAGGTCCCACCACAAGAAAGACGTGAGGTGGGACTGTGTGTGCATATCTGCCAGGACAGATATGCAACCTCTGGCTATATGACACACCGTGCGCTGATCACAGGACAGAGTGAGCCTGCATTAGCCACTTCACAGGACACAGGCGCAGCCTCCAGTGAGATGACTCATTTCACACATACCTGGACATGTGGCAGCTAAATGACAAGGCAGGTAGATTTTGAGAACAGGACATATACACAGCCACTTATCTAACAAGGGAAGGGCCACACCTTTCCTTATCACATAGCTATCAGAAGCTATGTGACTGCCCAAGCCGAAAGCACAAGCACCGCTTGCCTTGGAGCAATTCTGGTTATGGTGAATACATTGCTGCTCCTACAAGCACATTATTTTTCTCTGTTTTGCAGGAGTTCTCTATTACAGGGTAGAGTGGTCTGTATCTCCAAGATAACAAGCTAGTCCATTTTATTACATATTAATGAGGTTCAGTACAAGGTTTCCTTTTATTTTCAACCACTTGACTGATAGTGAACACTCTTCACAGAGCCAGGCAGAATGCCTGTGGGACAGCCTAACTCTCTGTTCATTCCTACAAGCTGCTTATAATAGGACAATGGACTATAACTACAAATGAAGAAGAAAATACTAAAGTAATAGCTAAACAAATGCCCCCCGCTTATTTATTTGTTTACCTGCTTTTCTAAAATGTAGTCTTTGTTCGTGGTCTTTCTTAAGGGAGAAGTGTTTCTTAAATGCTGGAAAGACATAGGAACAGCAAGAATCGCACATCAGTGACAGGAAGGGCAATCAAGCAGCAAACAGCCCTGTGAAGGATACAGGTGTTTGTCTTTTACAAATGTAATATGGCATCTGGCATAAAAACATATTGATAGGGTAAATTCCCACCCAAAAGTTCAATGGTTGGAAAACAATTACAGAGGAAGCAATTTCTAGACAAATGATCAAATCCCTCCCAGTGCAGGGTCTTCAGTGGAAGGTAACAGAGGTCATTTTGTATTTGGTACTAAATTATTGAAGCAGCTCTGCCTCTAAATATTCTCATTGTTAGGATGAAGAGCTATGCCTTGGGATTATGTTTTAACCTTTATGCTTCATGCCTCCCAAAGTTGTATCCAAACACTGGTCTGAAATGCAGTACCTGTAGGCAGGTAAGGTAAAAGTGAAGGCCAGTTTCTTTCCTTCAGGAAAGAATATTGTTTTGATACCTGGCTTAGGCTCCTCCACACACAGCAAGGTGCTGCTCTTAACATTAAACATTTACTTACTTTATGCAAGCCAGCAATTTTCAACACAAGGGCTACAGTTCCCAGGAGGTTTATGGACCATTGCTGGAGAGTCTGAGGAAGCTGTAAAGACAAGCTATTGTTAATAGTTTCAGAAACACCAACCAGGGTTTTACACCTCCAGGAGAGAAAAAGGCAGAGCATCATAAATCAGAAAAGAGTAACATCCCTGAGGTCTTTCCTTCTTCATCCTCTTGAGGTTTTTATACCCCACACTCACTCTTCCTCCTCTCTTGAGGCCTCTTACTCCTGTGTCTCAGTCCCCCATCTCTGATTTGCCTTTTAAAAATAATTTCCTTCTACATTCAAATCCCTCCTTTTACGAATTAGCTACTGAAACAATACTCTCTACCTTCCTGCCCTGAGCAAACAGAGTGTTGGTCATTCTAATAAAGCAATTTAGCACATCTTTATTATGTGTTGCACTTTTACATTTAGAAATAAAGTATGACATTTATCTACGTAACTGTAATTTCTTAATGACTTTCCCTCAGGTGTTTCTCTTCTAAAGCACAATTATTGGCACTGAAGTGATTCTATAAAGTGGCATGCATACCTGATTACTCTTCTTGTCTTCTTTCAGGGTGCTCAGCAGTTATTTTCTAACTTAATTGACATTAGCAAAGCGTCACTTTTGGTGGAATGGCAGACATGAATCAGCTGGAGGGGAGAAAACTTATTTCTAGTCTTCTGCCTACACTAACAGACCAACTGCCACAATTCTGACCACAAGGCTTGCAGTTCCTGACAGGGGCTAGGCTGGACTCCACAACAACAGGCTGGGAGAGCCGGCTGATCCTCCCACTGCATCGTTACAAGACAAAGCCAACAGCCAATATCTTGCACAGGCAGGAGTATATTGCCCAATGGAGTGGGACCTGGGAATGTGCTGAGGAAAAAATGCCTTCTTCAGATGCTGAGCAGAATTACCATTCCTATTCACACACCTGTGTGGCACACCAGACCAAAAGAGTCACAGATAACAATAGCATGTGGACAATCCAGATCTCCAGAGGAACATGGGAACAAAGCTAACAGTCCTCCTCTACCAGCACTTTTCCGCCCTTATAAAACCCAGTTTGGAATAGTCCTAAAAGAATATTACTTAATTTTGTATGGCCCGTGTTGAATTTGCTGATTACCAGCAGATACAGCAGTCATTCGGCTGGGTAAATTGAACATTTGACAAGAGAGTAACAGCTATAAATATAGAAAACTAATGTCAGGTGCAGTCATTTTTTCTGAGTAGATTGATATTTAAAAATGCATTTGCAAAATAAAAGCAGAGACTCACATCAGTGTTTTTTGTTCAATCCTCCAGCAGCCATAGCATCACAGCACACATTATAGGGCACAGCCTGGTTATCACAAAACTCCGAAGCCAAAAGGTCAAGCCTGGTTTCGTAAGTATTTTCCAAGCTCTAAAAGCACCGGAGTGTGACATGATGCTGTGCTTAAAATTACCTGTTTAAACTGAACTGAGGATTTAAAATATATTATTACATGCTGGTTTTTGGTACGTACTCTACTACACAGATTTCCTCTGGGATGAAATCCAGACAATGTAGCTACAGAGGCTACTCTTTCTGGACACCCTCTACATAATTTGTTGCAAAAATTGGCAAGTGATTAAAGGTGAAGAAAGCAGAAGTTACCACAACAAAAGCAAACAAATGTGGCAATGCCAACCAAGCCTGTGTGATTTAAATCACACTTTTTGCTGTTCTTTAGCAATTGCATATTCCTTATCTTCCCATATGTGGCTTGAGATTGTAGGTTCTAATTTGTAGCAGAGCTGAAGAGTCAGCTTGCAGTTGATTTAGGTGGATGCTGCAGATAACAAAGAGAGGGTACAAAAGCCCCATCGCGTCACAAGAGTATTAGTGAATAAATTCAATAGGAATGCAAAAGAAAAATAAGTGCATTAGGAAATTAATCACTCTGATTTCAGAGCAGGCTCTTTTAGCTACTTAATAACTTCGAGGCATTTGATTTTGCAGTCTTAAAAGTACCATTTTGTGTATGCTTTTCTATACTATTCTCAAATCAGAACCTGAAAAGAACAGAAATGCCACAATAAATGACTACACCAACTCCTGGGTGCCTGTCACAGGTGCTGCAACCATCCACAAACCAAGACTTCTGGACCCAAAGCATAGGTCTCTGTCCCTGAGCCAGAAAAGCTGTCTCCCTGCCAGTGAACCAGCAGAAGAGGTTGCAAGGCATTTACTTTCTCAGGTAACATTTATGACCATTATTGGCTAATGGGAAAGGTAATTCAGGGATAGCGGGGTTCCATCACAGAAGTAGAATGTATTCTGACAGGTAAAACTCCCACCCACTCTTCTTGGATTTTATTCACAATGCCCAGCTCTTCCTATTTGTCCCTATCCGTGCGATATCTGTCCCTGTCCAAGGGTTTCTGTAATACCAGCTCCTGGTCGGAGGCCCATGCCTTTTGCCTATCCATCTGTGTCCTCCTCTTTCTCCAGCAAGCCTCTTCTATCAGTCCCACTGCTCTGGCTAAGCCAGTCTTAGCACTCTCCCATTGCCTTTCCCTTCAAAGTCACTGCTTGAATATCAGTCTCCCAGCAGCTCCCAGGCTGACAAATCTTCCCAGTTTGTTACTCAGATGTGTACCACTTACCTCATTCCTGACTTGTCTTCAATCATCCTGCCCAATCTGCCTCTCTTTCAGTGCTTCTCCCAAGTAGTCTCCATCCTTGACCTCGATATGTGAGTACTCCTCTACATCCCTGTAGCTACCCGTCCTCTTTTTTGCCCAGCTAAGTCCCAGCCTTCTCAGTTAATCTCCTCTCCAGTCCCACCTTCCCTCCTCACTTACTCCCTCTTCTTGCACCATCATCTCGATGCCTCTCTTCTTTTCATCATCTAACTGCTTCCCGCTCCTTTCCCCATTTTACCCAGCTCCCAGGCCAACTACAACACTACAGAGACAAGCTTTCAAGAATATTTTTAAAGGAATAAAACAACGTATTCTTCCCTTCATCTTCCTTCCAGAAATGGTTCAATCACTTGGGCGCTATTTGTCAAAGTTTTCTACATCATGCAGACATCAACTTTTGAAAAGTGCAGCCAAAACTGTTAAAACTTCTCAAAGTTACAAGCAACTGTTACAAGAATCATACCGACACATGCTGTGCAGCCTTAAGAACACACAGTGGTATCTACCTCTCCTGGAATCCTAGTTACATACAGGTGTAGTGCTTTCATTTAGATTATTGGCTTGAGTAAATAACCATTAGTTCCATTAATTTTAACTTTGTTTCAGTGAAAAATATTGGCCCTGGTTAAATAAAAAGGTGGTCAGCTTCCGCTTTTAACACACAGATTGTGCTAAAAATGCTTGGAAAAAATTCCACCTTTATCCATGTGGTAGCTATGAGCCACCTGGATAAAGGAACAGAGCTTGTTTGCCAATACTGTACTGCCACTCTCCTATCAAGTCTTTGTAAAAAACATGTTAAAAAGTACAGATTTAAAGACAGACATTTGACCCTAGTATGTCTAAAAGTTATCCAACATTTCCAATATGGCATTTGTTTCTTTCTTGGTTTTTCATTTTGTCTGTATGAAATTTCTTTGTATCTTACCAGGAACTTTCAATTGATTGTATTTGTTTAGGAACCCTGAGCCATGCAGGAAAAGAAAGGTATGCATACAGAGATGTATGTGAAATTCACAGGCTTTCATGGATTCACGGATTCATTAAAGAAAGACCGACCATACATGAATTCCAAAGATCCTTACAGACTGCATAGCCATAATGTTTTAATAATTTCCTTCCAAAAACTTTGTTGAAAAGTAAATAAACACATAAAACCCACAGTGTTGTGGGTAACAAGCAGTTGATTCTGCTTGTACTGTACTTTTTCTTTAAAAAGTACATTACAGAGAATTTAAAAGAGTTCTATCTCAGTAGTTATGGCAGCCAAAAACTTTTTTAAAAAATGCTAAGATGCAACATAGACAAGAACAACAACCTGTGAATAATTATTTTGGTTTACTCTTGAGGTAATAGAAAACTAAACTAAACTTTATGTGCCTTCACTAAATCAGCTAGGAGGGAAAAAACTCACATCTTCCACTTCATGTTTACTTCTGCTAGTTCATGAAAGTTTAGAAGATACTGGTGCTGCTTTCTTTCATTTCAGATTTTAACAGACAGAAACAGTGCAAGTAAAATGCCAGGGACAGTGAACCCATTTTATAAATAAAAGTGTGAGCATGTACAATATATAGAATAGGTGAGTTCGTATTTGGCCAGATAATGTTCTTACACCTGTTCATTCAGGCTTTGGACCAAAGCACTTGCAGAGCTAGGTAAAAATAGATCTGTTCTTGTTACATTATCTTGTAACATCTGACCTAACAGGTGACGACATCTTATGGGGTAAATCATCTAAATTGGATGTTTCCTCATGTTTTAGGATTGGTTAGTATTACTCAGTATGCATAAAATAGCTGACCCCTACTACAGGGCATATTGTATTTATGGAACCTCATCTGCCTCTTCAGTCTGATGTCAAGTTTATACTATAGTCCTGTACTGCTAGTTTATATTCTACACCAAAACTTTTATAGCAGTTGTTTTGTTTGCAAACTAATCCAGAAGTACAATCAACGTTAAGTTAAGTTCAAATATTACTGCAGACCTTTTGTAGGCAACAGTCTTTAAGCTGTATTATTTTCTTTTGGAATGTCTTGCATGTCTCGTGCTTGTAGCTATATAGGCAGGTCAGGATAATAATCTTTTCTTTAAAATGTTTTTTCTTCCTCTGATATAAGGAAGATTTGATAAAAAAGAGCCGATACAATATCCACTGCATTTTAGCTGTATATATCTGCTCTGATACTAAAGCTGCTGTATGTGAACCTATATAGTTTTACCTGCATGACTTAGGACTGTGCCTTCTGCCCAAAGATATTCACCAGTTCTACCCGGCACCACTGCTGAAGTGGTAATTCAGTGCAACAGTGAAGATCAAACCTACTCACCACGGGTGAGAGTCACCAATGAAGGCAAGCTTTGGAAACAACATAAAAACATGCCACTGAGGATAAAAGCTGGACATGTTTTCATCAAGCAAGGAGGCAGGTGAGGAGCCTGCAAGAGTATGTTTATTTCCAATTAGCAGACAGTGAAAGCACCAGTTGCCCAGCTGAGCCACTCCTCACTCATTTTTGATCAGCTTTTGTAGGCACTGGTGAAGTTTATAGTGACACACATTAGTAAGGCAATTGTGGCAACATGCCTCATTTGCTCAAAACCCATAATGTTCCCTGTTGACTCAGAGTTTGCATTTTGTTTCAGCTCACTGCATGTGAGACTTCGCAACCTTGGCTTAAGCCTTGGGATTTGTCTATAGACAGAACGCAGCATCAGTTTAATTTGAACAGTTTGTCAAGCAAGTAAAAAATCTGGTGGGGCATGGATGACTCAAGAATGACTTCTTTGGATTTGAATTATTCTAGACTTCAACCAGCATAAGCTTTAGCAAATCCAGGGCGTTTGTTCTGGGGCATTCACTGAGCCACGGCATATTGTAGAAGGAAGGGTTTGTAATTAAAAATCAGCACTTGGGAAGCTCTTCTCCAGTTTCATGACACACTTTCTATGTGATCATTTTTGTAGTCTGTACTGTCAGTGTTTTCCATTTCTTTCTGCCAGAAGATGGCTTTCTGCTATGTTTTTAAATTTTGGCTATTTATAAGTAGGGCAGTGAAACAAAGCATTGTTAAATGCTAAATGTTAACATCTCTCCTGCTCCTTTTCCTGCATCTGGCACTAAAATAAAACAGTTAATGATTGTAGCTTAGAAACTCCTGTATAGATAGACATCCATCCTACTCTGCCCCTACCACAACATCCTAATTAACTATCTAATTAGCTAACATAGTAGCCAACATACCAGGTGACCGTGAGATTGCCAGCACAGTATGGGATTTCTAGTAGTCTAAAGAAGTACAAAAATATTGATGCTTCTGCAGAGTAAGCATTCAGAAAGGGTTTCTCAGAAAAACCCAAGGAGGAAAAGTTAAAAAAGGAAGAAGAAAAAAATTAAATTAGGCTTCCAAGAACCATGTAATTAATACATGACATTACCTTCCAACGGGGGGGGGATCATTCCTGTCAATTTCTTATTAAAAGTACTGATGTTAAAAGAAATTTTACTCTTTTTTGTGCACTTTCAGGCAGGAATGCTGCAAGAATATGCCTAGATAATATGCCTGATAGAGTAACTCAGGGTCAATGCCCTTGAGGCCTTTGACAACATCCTTGTCCATTTTCATATCTGTAAAATCAAGACAGATCTCACTCTTCTTTGCCTTACATGGCTACAGAGATCAATCAGATACCAGATTGCTCTATCTTCTACCAGCGTAACACAACAAATAGGCTCTTTTTCTGCGGGTAGAAAGACTCCTAGAAGAGCCTGGAGCAGAATAAGGTGGAGTACCTACAAAAACCTTTCACTCTGCACATACCCTGCAGGCTACCCTAGCCAGGGAAGGAGGGAAGCTAAACATCCCCGGTTGCCTCCGCTACAGAGATAAACTAAGTGCCATGTGCAATAAGAAGTAGGAGTGAAACCCATTTTCCTTCTTTAAGATTAATACTTCTCACCAGAGAGATCCCAAAGGTTTACTCAATATATATATATTCAGCATAAATATATATAAATATATTATTAAAAAATAATTAGGATAATGAAGACTCCTATCTTATGATAAAGAAACAGGAGAGGAAAAATCTCTTGTACTGCTTTTGTATTTGCCAGGCTGATGATGACAGTCACATTTTAGCTGTTCAGCTCATAGTAAGAGTACAGAACAGTAGGCTATTCACCTTGCAGATGCCTCAGAATTTTTTGCAACAGCAGGTAAATATTAAATACAACAGCAACTTTACAAATACAACAACAGAGAAATGGAGAAGTTAAGGAAGTCAGTTCTGTTTTTTCTGTAAGTCGCTGGCAGACAAGCACAGAACAAAGCTTTCCCAAATTCATTTCCAGCTTAAGGTTAAACCAGCAAGCTGCAGGAACCTGTCATGATATGCACTGGTTCCTTGTGGAAGTTAGATGACTTATATATGGCCACTGAGCCACCAAGTATCAGGACTTAAAATAAAATGCATATTTTCAGTTCCATACCTTAATAAACCAAGATTGGTCAACAGATCAAGTGTCTACCATGTTGGGATGGTAATCCGTTCCTTTTTGGAAAGGTTTAGCAGAAACAGTATTTGTCTTTTGGGAAGTGAAACTAAAGAAGAAAATGACTTTCTTTTTCTTCATATGAAGCGTGGCTTGAAGACTTTTTTTGTGTTGCAGCAATACTAAGTTCCATGCGCAAAGCAAAAGGATGAGATTTCTGGGATTTTAGATACCAGTCAACACCAACGAATTGAAACCATGATAAGACTCTGTGTGCATGTTCACATCTGGCTGACCATTTAGCAAATTTTGCTTCCATAAGAGCCACCCATATTCTGAAAGACAAGAAGCACTGCTCCCAGATGGGAAACAGGGAGCAGTTCTATGTAGCAATGGGACCTTTGCTTATCTTTTAGTTCTGTGCACAAAGCAGCATGAACATTTCTGTGTATTAACAGCTGCAACCTTTCTCATAAAGACCTTTTCATAAGTTTAATTTGAACTTTCGCTATTATTTTTATCAATGAAGCATTTAGCTTTCAGTTTATAACTTTAGAAGATGTGCTACTATATTAGAGGCAATCACAATGTGTGCAATACGTACTGTACATGAAAGTGTTAGTCGTACAACTGGATGGGCACCATGCCAGCCAAACTCATCCATCAGCCTGTCAACACCTTACTTTTTTTCTCCGGTGACCTATGTGGAAAATTTTTCCTACAAACAGCTGTTCATACCGTAAGCTGACAACAGATTGTCTTAAACCCGCTTTCAACTGTGCATAAAGGTTTGTGAATTTCTAGTTTCTTCTGCAAGATAAATAAGAACAGGATGTTCTGTTGATTTATATTTATGATTTGTTTTACATTTTCTATTTGTAGAAATCCTTATGGACATCCTAGTTCCATCACCAAAAAAAGAGTTAGTTCACTGATATTTTCTATCTGATTTAAAAAAAAAAAAAGTTATGTGAATCCTGCAGACAGAATTGAATTCTTGTCCTTTCCTTTTTTCCTTTTAAGTGTTCATCAGTAGATGTGAAAAGATGGCCCGGAATCATGCAACATAAGCTCATCAATGCATACTGTCAATGGGATGATGATCTGTATTTCACAAAACTGAAGTGCTGTTTTATTATGTAAAGCAGCATCCAACAGCACTGAAAATAAACATTCCAAAAGTACCAGATTGACTTGTGACCCTAATCCTTTGGACTTTCAAGGAGACTTAGGCCTTAGGCTACAGGCCAGACTATTTAGACATTTCCCAACCCTTTGCATAAAATTTCCTTCTGGACATATCTAGGCTTTGAGAGGAGCCAAAAGAAATAACTGATTCACAGCTGTAGGTAGAACTTGAATCTTCTGAATAAAGCCCTAGATGACCATGAATAGAATTCATCATGCTACATTAGATGTCGGAAGAAAAGACCTGAGCTGGTCAGTGATTGCACAGTTCGACTTGTTTTGGACATCATCTTTAGGATGAAATGAAACATCCTACAAAGTACCCACTTCTCTTCCCTGAATTCAGAGGTAGCTCATTTCTAGATATGAACACCTCATTAAAAAAAATCTCCCTTTCAACTCAATCTTGGAAATAGGATTTAAGTCCCTAAATCTTTTTGAGAATTCATCCTGTATTTTTTTTTGTAGTCTAGCATAGACTCAATACCATATACAGCTAAGCTGCCATATGGGCAATTTTAATAAAAGCAACACCTATATGTCACTCCATACTGTGTCCTTAGTTCTCCAAAAGCTTCACCAGAATTATCATTCCTGCTTTACAGAGGTGAAAGCATAGAGGTAGAGATATTCTTTATACTATCTGGCTTTATACTATCAGATATTCTGATATCTGGCTGATGAAAAAGAAGAACTCTTCTGGGGGCAGTGTCTTAACCACATTTAATCACATTTTGGAGGAAGGTATTGATTGTGGAATTAACTGTGAATGCAGAGAGCCTTGGGAGACTGCTGTGTTCAGCTTAACAGACCTCTAACAGCCCTCGGGTTAGATTGCATCACATATTGATGTTTGACTGATGATCTTCATTAACTTTTTCCTTCAAATGTGACATTTACTTTCCTCCAAGAGACATGTTCTTATTTTTTTCATGCACAAGGATTATACAACATTTTTAAAAAATTAAAATTATATCCAGTAATTCACACTGCTTACTCTCCCTTACCATTGCATGTGATTCCCATGACTGTACTTGATAACAGTATTTCCAACGCACAGAACATTCCTTCGCAAAACATGAGGGCTGGTTTTATTTGTTTATCCTTTCCTTTACACATTTCCAGAATGTCAGCTCTGACGTTCTGTATTTTTGCTGAAATTCTTCTTTGTAGTCTCAGAATTATGGACTGCAAGCTTAGTCAGAGCTATAATTGAGGGTGAAGTTAATCAAATACAAATGTTTATAAACCAGAGTTCTAAATACTATGAACAAAAACATTTTTCCACTTTTCTTCAGAGCTCATTCTGTTCTGTATGAACACATTTTATGGCTGATTCTTCACCCATTGAGAGCTTTTATGAGTCTTGATGTAAAGGTGTAGGACAATGCTAGTGGGAAGAAGGTTCAGTTCTGGGTGACTTCAAGAAGTCACAGTCTGCCAGGTTTCAGTTCTGAGTACACGATGGGGATGATAATACCCTCCAGAGGGTCCCTTCCATTCTTGTCCATACTGACTGCACAGGAAACCACTATCAAAAGGACTGATCTCAACAGACACAATGGTGTGAAACCAGTTAGAAAAGCTACTGTTTCAGCATGAACTGATGTTCATATAATTAAAAAAAAACACAGTTCTATGAAGGGGGTGAGAACAGTGCAACCAGAAAGACCAAACCAGCTACTCATCTTAGATGTAGGCTACACAGATGAATCTAGGAGAATATTAAAGAAATGCAATAAATACAGTGACACTGATTGAATAAATTAATAGCAGCCCTCAGTTTTGTCAAGAAGTCCTACAGAGTATAAATTTCCCAAAAGTCTATAATCCCTATCACAAGAAACTTATTGTTTAGATCAAAAGTAAAATTGTCATTTGCTACTCACACAAAAGAAGAGCAACTTCTGTCTGCTTCTGTAACCATTTTGCTGCTCAAAATTGCTATAAGTGAAAAACACAGCTCTGCATATATATACAGTACAACTATTTAAAGGAAAAAAAAACCTCGTTACACATTATTTCAATATACTGAATTTTAAATTGCAGGCACCCATGAACAGTTTCACATTTGAATGGTGAATATTCATATTCATATTCACCTTATAGACTTGGCCAAGTTGTGGATGATATTAAACAAAAAAATCCGTTCAAGTTCACTCAGAACATTTTACTTCTGCTAAAAAACAGTATTTCATTTTATCTCCAGGTTGACACACTTTCTATTAAAATCATAAAAAAGAGGACAATTTCCAAATGAAAATGCCTTTTCAAAAAACAAATTTTAAACTTTTAGAGTTACAAAGTGAAATATGCTGCCTTTCCTTTTCTTTTTCTTTTTTTTTTTTAATGGAAAAATCTGAGTATTTGACCTGAAAATGTTTAGTTTCACTCCTCGTAAAACTGCATTTTTGGGCAGTTTTGCTATTCACAAAACATAGTTATCAGATTGATGTTCACTCTACCACTCAGAACATAATAATTTTTCTTGAAGCATCCAATATTCTGGAGTGTCGTGATATTACCTACCAAAGTATTTGAACTTTCTTAATATTAATGTCTCATTAGGCAAACAAATTGGAGTATTGATATTTACAAAGTCTAGCTATTAAATTAGAGCACTTGTATTTAAAGGCATTAGGTGTGCCACAAAGCTTCCCAGTTAATACTGAGAGATATAGCTAAATGAGTCAGAGCAGATGCCTTAAGAAGTTCCCATCCTTTCTCCTAGCTACCAAATGCTGCTTCTGCAGCACAGCTCATGTCCCATCAGTTATACCGATACAACTGTTGTGGGGCTGTTCTGTCAACTGATACAGGATAAAAATAATTCTGTAACTATTTTCCTTATTTTCCTTAATCCAAAGCAAGCAAATTAAGGAATCACAGAATCACAGAATCACAGAATGATATGGGGTTGGAAGGGACCTCTGGAGATCATCTAGTCCAACCCCCCTGCCAGAGCAGGTCCACCTAGAGCAGGTTGCACAGGAACATGTCCAGGTGGATTTTGAATGTCGCCAGAGATGGAGACTCCACCACCTCTCTGGGCAGCCTGTTCCAGTGCTCTGCCACCTTCAAAGTAAAGAAGTTCCTCCTCGTGTCTAGATGAAACTTCTTATGTTCATGTTTGCACCCGTTACCTCTTGTCCTGTCACTGGGCACCACTGAAAAAAGATTGGACCCATCTTCTTGACACCCGCCTTTTAGGAAGGACATTTAGTAGGGAGAGAAAAGGTCTTTCATTAGGCTAAAATTGCTGCTTTCAAGGAAAGCAGACAAGTTTTCAGGGACACAAATCTTTCTACAGGTCCAAAACAAGTAGCAAACTTAAGCTAACTACATTTTGGAGACAGTCTCTCTAAATTTTTCTCAGCTGCGTTAATCTATTTGATAATATCAGAAGGAAGAGTAATGGAAACAAGCAGATTAGATGGGAAATACAGCCAGGGGAGTGATGATAGGACAGAGTGAAGAGACATGAAAGACAAGTGATACTTCTGCTATAAGAAGGGAGCATTTACTGTGGTTGTTGTAGAAATGTGTGTGTATTTGTTTTGCATTTGTTCTGACCCAGTTTGGCCTCACTAGTGATACATGGGGTTTGTGGGAACATTGTTTCTGATTAGTTTGGTGAGGCTGGGGTGAGATGAGAGCTATTTGGTGCCTTGTAGTGAGTGGGAGATTTTCTTTTGAGTTGTGATCTTGTGATCTGGGAAGAGATTAATTAAGGCCCAAACACATTAGTCAACTTAAGAGTTTATCAGCTAAGCCACAAAACCAATACACTCTTAGCCTTTGGTAAAACAATATGATTCACTGCCTGCTAAAATTAGTCAATTACCTTGTGTTTGTTGATACAAATGGGCACTTCTGTGATTACCACCTTTCAGCAGACCTGCAGAAGCTTGTGCCTGGTCTCCTGTTTCTGATTGCTTACCAGAACCAAACACCTTCACCAGAGACTGGCCCACACACTAAAAGCGAGCAAGACTAATGGTGAGGCCACTGTCCTTCCTCTGTGTCCTTCACTTAAGCACAGCAACTTCAGTGCAGATTTTCACAGCGTAAAAAAAAAAAAAAAAAAGAAGAAAAAAATAAAGAAAAAATGCCTTCAGCAAGACTCCAGAACAGTGCTGGCTCACTGGCATGATGACATGTGGGTTCCAGTTCAGGCTGCCAAATTCATAGGAGCTGGTCTTTTAAATAACACAGAGGATCTCTTGTATTGGAAAAAAAAATATGCTATTTTAGTATGCTAGGCTAATTCAGGTAGGCTTTCATGGGATGCTGTGGAAATAATTGCATAGTCCTTGTTAAGAACATTGCTTGTGCTTGTTCGCAGTACTAATTGCACAAATGTTTATGCACAACAGACAATATGTTCAGTGTTTTCAATATCTAAGAACCATGTTAAGAATAAACACTAATGACATATTTTGCAAGATACATAATCTGTTTGTTTATGTGACTCATTATGTCTAAAGAGGAGACTGATTATTTTAATACAGTCCTGTGGTGGCTATTGTTGACTTTCCAGTAGGCAAATGGACAGTCTGACAGCTAAATACTTGAAGAGGTTTCATATTTAAATATCTCCAAGAGCTGTAATTTTTCAAGTCCATTAGATATTACATTTGGGATAAGGTGCAAAATAATCCAAGCAATATGATGGTCAAAGAAGTACCTTTGTTAACACAAAGGGGAGCAGCTGCAAAAATAATGATGTATTGTCAAAGTGAACTTGTACTTGGTCAATTCAAAATAAAACCCTTGCAAATGTTAAGAAAACATAAATCCCAAGTACTTCTGTAGTTAAACTTCTTTCCTGTGAACCTCCCACCCCTCCACCAAAGCAAACAATAAAAGCATATGCAATATATTTTACAATATACTTTCAAAAAAAAAAATCACATCTCTTCAGAAGACAGAACATTTCAAATTAATGTTCACTTTTCAAAAACTTAGAATTTTTATTGTTAGGTAAAATTACAGTCATGCTATCTCATCTTTCCACCTCTGTAACATAATACTACCGGCCTATAAGCCAACAGCCCATACACAAGATCACCACAGCCTACCTTAGCACCCAGAAAAATGTAAACAGCTGCCTAGCTCTTCATTCCAACGTAATATCTGACTTAGTAGGAAAAAACCACCATGAGTGTATTATTTCTTCACATCTATCCCAAAAGAAGTACTTGTAAAGAATGCATATACTATTAGGAAACGTTATGTACTATGCTTTTATTAAAGCATTTGGGATTGCTCAATGAAATTTTTAGCAAATTTTTACTAACCAGGCTTTACATAGCTTCTTCACAAATAAAAATATAATACAAGCATAGCAATCAATGAAACTATAGCATGAAATAGTGTGGGAGTACTCATAAACTTGAAATTGTTTGTCTTCTTTGGGAAAAAGAAGTCTATGGGAAAACCCTCCAGCTTTGTTGTCAAGGAGTTTGGGTTGCTTTGCAGCATAATGTCTAGAATGCTGGGGGTCTGGGTGCAGTGGCGCTATCCCCTGCAAAAATGCAGCCCATGCGCTCAAGCTACAGGAAAGTAATGTAAGTATTACTTACCATCTGCTTTCATTCCTTACTGAAGTTAACCCAGTGTATTATCACTTAGGAGAAAAGCCTAATAAACAACAGTGAGTTTTAAGAAAAATACCAACACTTTCAATTTGAGGCTGCATTCTTACCTGCTTTATGAGAAAGGATGCATCTAGTCTACTTCTTCAGCTGCCCTAGAGATTTATATTTAAATCATTATACAAAAGTACAAGATTGGAGAAATTGTTAGGCAGGAAACGGAGAGGCTGCACCCATCCACACTCAGCAAACAAAGTTTCAAATCCTCTCAAAAAAAGGTATAGGTTTTTCCTCTCACACTACAGGAAGTTCAATAATTGGCATGCTGTTGGTACCAGCTGTCATGTTAACTGGGAGTTTTAAAATTAGACTAGATGGAAAAAAAAAAAAACCTGAGGTAAAGAAGATATCTTGAAATTGCAAGGAGATGTGGACTCTGTGATCTACCCAATGTTAATGATTGAAAGGACCTATAATTAACAATGAGGGCACTGCAAAGGATTTGAATGTTCTATTGCTGCAAGACGTGTCACAGACACCAAGTATTAATCATGACTTTTTAAATTCTTCTGTCCTCAGTGACCCATTCAAGCGTCACTGAGGAGGGCAACTCTGAGGGTTTCCTCACTCTCATCATGTTCTCAGTCTCTCACAGAACGCACTGGCACGATTTCCTTCCTACAGCAAAGTTCAATTTGTTCTTCCAAGCTGCCTCTTCTCAGTTTGCAGTAACTGACAAGCTTTGCCCTGGGTAATTTTGTTCACTGGATATGCTCACTCCAGGACAGTTTTCACTAGGAATATTTCCAAGGATGTGTTACCCTGACTTTGCCTTGTATTCAGATCTTAGGTAACAATTAAAATCACACCATCACAGCTGCTTCTTCCTGTATCAATTAATGAACATCGTGCACCTTATCAGAGTTCTAACAATCCAAAGGAAAAGAGAACCCAATCAACAACAAGGGACTCAGAGGTGAACAGAGGTAACGGGCACAAACTTGAACATAGGAAGTTCCAGCTAAACATGAGGAGGAACTTCTTTACTTTGAGAGTGGCAGAGCACTGGAACAGGCTGCCCAGGGAGGTGGTAGAGTCTCCATCTCTGGAGACATTCAAAATCCACCTGGACATGTTCCTGTGCAACCTGCTCTAGGTGAATCTTCTCTGGCAGGGGGGTTGGACTAGATGATCTCTGGAGATCCTTTCCAATGCCTATAATTTTGTGATTCTGTGATCATACAGCAGCATTCTCTTCAGTGCTATAATAGGGCAATTAGGAGCAAGATGATCAATGCTTTTAACTAAGCAATGAGAAAAGAATTTGAACAATCGGTATGACTAGAGCACTAGTTTCAAACACACATAAGCAAACTGGTGCAGGCCTCTCCATGAGTATCTGAGTGATTCAAACCCACCTCACAGAGGAATATGTAAAATGCAGGATTGGCCTTTTCACAAAGCTGTACTGTTTTAATAAACTAAGTCCACTTTAAACTGCACCTTTCATTTAAAGGGTAATTCTATTCACATTTTCTTCCACAACTAAATCAATGAAAAAGTTTTATGATGTCTTTTACACTTGGCCAACTGTTTTTCTTCTTGTTTGTGCTGTGCAAATACCTACGTAAGATGTTGTTTCATACATTATCAATTGAACTGTCAGGACTTAAAATAAGGAATGGGAATGGCTTTTCAACCTGAATCTTTTCACTGATCCATTTACAGTCAACATCACATAGAATCCAACAGCACAATTGAAAAAAAAAAAAAGTGAACAGCAGCACAAGAATGGAAGGAATACAAGGAATGAGTAGTTAGATCAGAGCTGAAGGTAGATAACGAAGTTACTTTTCTAGTTCTCCTGCTGCAGGCTAATGATGAAAGAGCTTCAGTGGCACGACTGAGAAAACACAGTTGTTCCCTCCTGCCCTTCTTCTCTTGTGCCAGTGAAACTCTTTGTGAGGTTACACTGAGCAGCAGATCAAAGAGCTGATCTGCATTAGGAGTAATACCTCACTCTGGCAGGGGTTTTAGCACAACCAGCACTCCCACAACATCCCCATCTCTTCAAATCATATCCTCATGGGGAATTTCTGTGTATCCATGTGCTTTTATGCAAACTGTGGCTGGTCACATTTCAACATTTGTCTTTAATGTGCATTGCAAGTAATCAGAAATTAATATTAGGGTAAACACAGCTAACTGAGGAATGCATCCTCTATCTGCAAAACAAGTTTAATTTCTCCTATAGACACGTCCAGTCTTCATGAAATCACTGATACAAATACTGATCATAAACACACTGTGGCAATGACAGAGGTGGTAGCGATCTTATTTAGACTCTGTCCTTGAGAACCAGATTGAAGCTACATGTTCACTTTGAGCAGCATTGAGCAGACATAAGCTAGCTAAGTTATTTGTTTGGTGTTTGTCAACCTCAGAGTTTAATGCCTTCATCTTACTGACAATCTGGACTGAAAAATTCCTAGTTACACCTGCACACTCCTAATTCAGTTCAGCGGTTCCCTTCCTATAATTAAACAGCCATCACTATAATGGGAAAGAAATTAAGTTTGCTGAAGTACTACGAATTCAAATAATGCAGCTGGTCCATTGGTGATGGTCCCTAGGGGGCGAAGACAGATCATCAGAGCTCAAAGGACAAGATCTACACGCAGAATGTGCATAGTCAAAATCCACCGAGGGCTGTCTGGGCAACAATCTGTGATGTTATCTGGCATTTGCTATTGAAATCAGAAATGAATTATTTTCTAGGCAATGATAAATTGGAGAATCACTCTATAAGCAAATCTAAATTTTATCTTTCCAAAGATTATCTTTGTTTTTAAAGAGGAAAAATCTCCATTTACTTTACAATCTCCATTTGTTATTTCGTACTCAGGTCTCCATTTTTTTCAAAGTTTTTTTTATCTCCTGATTTTTACACTCTCCTACAAAAAGACAAGGGCTGCCCTTCTGTCTCATGCTGACACCTCAGTTTCATTACACAGGGGATTTTGGCAGTGGAATTCTTCTATACCCTCTCTGCCAGTCACTAGTTTTGCTCAGCACTGGCGCGCTCTCCTAACCCACATGCAATGACGCAATTATTTGCGCAGGATTGCCAGAGGTGCACTAAGATAAACTAATAGCTGCCTGAAACTATGAGCAGGAGGTCATGCTTCTACGATTTATCTCCTGCTAGCTCTGGTTCTCACCTGACTCTCTTTTGAGCTGATTCAATGTGCTAAAATGGCAAAGTAAAAAAACAGGGTTGGATAGTTTTCTGCTGCTCTATTTAATGAGCAAAATCAGCTCACAGTAGGGTCTGACAAATGTTGAAGTTGTTGTTCAGAAAGGGGAGAGAGCCAGTCCAGCGCAAAGCACAGCTCAGATCAGGGAAGATATATAAAACATCCTCCCTTCCACAGAATTAAGCTGGTACCTTCTCCTGCCTTCTTTTTCTTTGCATTATTTTTAACCTTATCTGGTTCCCTGATCCAGTTCACAATCCCCAAACAGTTGTGTCAACAACTGAGTGAGTGACAGCCTGAGTGTAGAATTTCTTCAGTTAGTTCCTCTCTAAAGGTCACATGTCTGAGTGGTATTTTGCTTCAGACATGTCTATTAGGTTCATTTAAGTAAGACCATGCGTGGAGGTGTTACCAGGCATGAAAGATGAGAATCAGCTTTTATCAAGGCTCTGTTAGTCCACTGCATTCTCTGCTCCACCACAACAAGAAAAATAACATTATGTGTGATGGACAGCTGTGGGTCATTCATCTTCTTTTCTTCTTACATTCTTACTGAACATTCTCATGTTCATCTTCTTACTTTTCAGGTTTAGTCTCTACATAAGCTAGAGAAAAGCTTGCATTCTTTATTATCATTAATAAAGTTTCACAACTACTCTCTACAGACACAAAAGATTTGCACTAAAGCTGCTATCACAATTCAGAGTTTACCTCACAAATCATTCCAGAATAAAGCAAATCTGAACAGCAAGAAAGGACCGAATTTATCAGTAAGCTGCCTCATATACTTGTTTAAGAGCTACTTAGCTTCAGCCATGCATTTCAGAAAAGCACTTTCAACTATCAGAAAGTTATATAGCAATAGACTGAATTTCATGAGTTCAATACCATAATTTGTTTGATTGTCAATGCTGCAGAAAAATAGGAGGGGTGCATTTACCTGATAGGATCTTCTGTGACTACAAAGGTTCAGAAGAGGAATGTTCAGAAACAACACAGTTGTTTGGGTGACCACTAAACTGATATTTAGGAAAATGCCTCAAAGACTGGCCATCAGGACCCCAGCTGTACATTCTGTGAAACTTTTCTCTCCACTAGATTTACCAGCCCTGTGGGCTGGTTAGACAAAGATCATAAGTTTACACTGACACGTAGTGAACTATTGGAGTCCTGTCTGTGACAATTATTCATCTGTTTCCAAATGCAGCTAGGAGTTTCTTTAGTGCATTTTACCTCATCAATAAGCCTTGCCCAATGTTTGAAGAAATTTCAGGTTAGTCTGGGAAACACTGGACACTTGCATTTCACAGGGGGTATAACCAATTCTCCTGAGAATCATGGACCCAGTGGGTTCAGCAGAACAAAGTGCCTCCACTCAGCACTTCCTAAACTGCCCATCTTCCACCAAGCTGCAACATGCTGATGCAGTGGCAAACAGAATTTTCTTGTTTGCTGCTTCTAAGCAGCAGAACAGCAAGCAAAAAGACCTAGAAGGTGGGCTTCCCTACAAATCTCATTACAGTGGGTTGCTTTATCTCTAATCTGTGAAAGCAGAGCAAAACTAGATATACACAGAAGAAGCCATCTTCTCCCAAAAATCACAAAGCACTAAAAGATCACTAGATCTTTTTAATACAAAGCCAGTAACTTAATTTCTTTGAAGTATTCCCACTTAAATGTTTATTGCCACAACTGTAATATCTCTGTGAGATTAATGTGGATATAGCTTTTGAAAAAAAAAACTAATGGCATGAGCCTGAGACTGGCAAGCAGAGAGTCAAAGTTTCATCTAGGTTCTATTGCTACATTTCTCCCATTGGATTTTTCTTTGACCTGCAAAATGTAAGCATACCTGGATCCACAGCTAGTCTAAATCAGCTGACAAGTCTGGCCCAGTACCTATCTACCAGAGATTCTGCATATTCAAGCGATCCTTTGCAATGAAAGCTAAGGACTGGTGATACTGAGTGGTTTGGCTACATACAAATTCTAAAGCAAGTCTGACCTACAAAAAAAAATCACAAAAAGGCTAGTAAAAAGTTTGAGAAATAAACTGCAAAATTTGAGAAGTAGCACTGCACACTGAGACAGAGGATGATCTCCAGTCATCCCCATCTCTGACTGCCCAGCTCAGAGGGCAGAGTTGGCAGCAGAGGTGCAGCTGTCACTCAACACTGTGATCAAAATGCAGATTGATTACCAGACCTTATGTGACACTTACACTTTATCCTTTCAGTGTTTCACTGACTTTAATGCTCATGTATGCAGGATTTCTGAGAAGCTGAGAAAATTATTGGATATTGATTCAAACTGGTGCTTCCAGGACTGCTTTATCTTTCAGGGCGACAGTACTGACTGTCCCCATTCCTGTCCTTATCCCATGCCTGTTTTGCCCCCTTTAAGCAATAGGACCGGTCCAATAAGTCTCCTTTCTGCTTAGCGCATCTGTGAACCTTTTAGTCAGACTTGCAAGCGTTGCTAAACATGATCCTCAGCTCTCACAAGACTTTTCCCCACTAAATAACTGCCATTCACCCAGCTGACTTGTTCCTCGGCAGAACTGCAATACAGTCACAGTACCCAGGTTTTCTTGAGAAAACAACAGCAAACCATTCCTCCAAGCAGTGTAAAGGTCTCAGTCACAGCCACCCAGACTAAAAAAGAGCCTGACCACAAGGCTATAGCTAACAAGCAGACCAACATCCACATAATAACTGTAAGGCATGGTATCTAGAAGAAAGAAAAGAAGCATGCCTTAGGTCAGATATCGCTATGCCTAACGGATCAGGAAGCTGGACAGTATTTTATACTATTTAGGCTGGACTAGAATAGAACTTCCCTACGAGCATACTCACTATTTTCCACACTTTCATTCTACAAACAGCATCCAGTGGGATGATGGAGTAAAAACGGTGTGGCTGTTGTTATCCTCTAATACCTCTGTTTACAATATTCTGGCACTGGCAAGCACTATGTACAGAGGAAGGAGCAGAGGCTGGATACCAGTAAGGTTTAAGAATTCAGAATTTTTCCCTTCCTGTGGTTTAAAAAGAAACCCAGCAGACTGGGCTTTTTTGTTGTTGTTGCTGTCTATCGACAAACCCCATTTATTCATCATACAAAGCAATATCTCTGTGGTAACTCCAGACAAAATTGATAGTTGTTCTTTGTGTAAATCTGTTTGTTTTCTTTGGTCTCTGCAGCCTCTGAAATGAACCAAGCATGTACAGGATCTGTTTATCTAATTGCCATAGAAGGATTAGCAATCATACATGCAAAGATTGTTACACATTTTTAGCATAGGCTTCAGTTTTGCTTTGTCAGAGACTTGCAAAACTCTTGTCAAAATCATAAATCACGTTACTCCTGCTTTGACTGGATATAATGATGTTTTCGCAAGGGCAAAGTTTAGATAGACAAAGAGATAAAAATATAAGGTCACTTCAGTGAGGCAATCTGAGCTGGAATGTACATTTTGAATGAACAAATCTGTAGACTTTGTACAAGGCTTTCCTCTCAGCCCTGCGCAGGCCTTCCAACAGGGAATATCAGCCTGGTGACTGAAGCACAGACAACAGAGTCAGCTTTTATTCTTGGCTTGGCTACAGATTTGTTGTGTGACCTTGATCAAGTAGTTTAACCTCTGCATTTCCTTATTTGTAAACAAGAATAATCACCATCCCCTACCTCATAGGTTTAATTCATGAGTACTTTTAAAGAGCCTTGAGCTTCTTGGCTGAATGTTGCTATAGAAACAAGAACCATAACTACAACATAATCACGTATGACACTTCTATGACCCCGGTCACTGTAGTACTCAAGTACTTCAGCCTCTCCTTTTAATATGCAGTGGTACTGTCATTAAGAGTGAAATAGCAGCAGTGTCCTATTTCATCCATTTTTGGAGATGGGGAATTGAAGCACAGGCATTACACCTACACAAAAAAGTGTGCTTTGGTTTAACTTCCAAATTCAATCACATACATGAGGTAGATATAAGGAAGGCTGAGGAAAGAAAACTCAGACCTATATTCCCCTTCACATGCGTCCAAGTGTACACGTGTACAAACCATATGGGCAGGGTGACCACATTGCACTTAGCTGGCCATCAGCATTTATCCCATCGGCCTTCTTGCAAGACAGATGCTAAGCACCTCTTAAGAGAATTCAGACATCACACATTGCAAAAATGACAAGAGTTTTAGACAGCCTGGGAGACATACACACACTTATCAAAAGATACCTAGTGAGTAACAACATGGCTTCATAGAAATAGGTGAGGGATCAAAACAGCATTAGGTTTCTCAGTAGTACAGTCACTTGGACACAGCATAGGCACAAACATGGAGACCTCCTACTCTGCTTCAGTCAGTGACATAATCCACATTGCACCAGTCGGTGAGGGTTCAGTGGCTAAATGACCACTCAGAATCAAAGAAGGAAATCTGAAGCAGGTCTGTTACATCTCACATTAGTCCTTTGCCCGACCACTCCATCCTTCTCCTGCACATGTAGAACTGCCAGTGATGTCACTGGGAGCACTACACATTCAGAAGAGACCAATAAAGCTGAGATCATCATGATCCAAGGAGATACTTCTGCATAGTGCAGGTGCTTGAACACGTCATTCATGCACCAAAGTCAGTCTGTGCAGCAACCATGGAACTAATTTTGTTTCAGAAACATGCATTAAATAGCTGGAAATGACAGCTAAACAGAGCTGTTGCTTGTTGCTGTTCTTCCAAATTTGATATTGTTTGAACTATAAAAAGCTTTAATTAATTAACATGAATTAACACATGCGTTTTAATGTCACATTTGCTTTTATATGTTGACATTTGTGATAAGACTTTTACTAATAAAGTTTGTTTACTGACAGGCTTTTTGCTGCTCCTTCCCTAGCCACCAACATTGCAGGGAGCCAGTTTAATCATAGCACTGCTAGTTGTGAAGTAGGAAAGTATCTGTGCTTTAAGCCCGTTTTAGGATCTACTAGCAGGATACAGGGTTAAATCATCATATGGCTTAACTTACTGACATAAAAGCCAGTATAGAATTTATATGGTGAAAAAGTGTTTAAGGGCAAGAATTTATATAGTGAATCATTTCAACTGATTCAGCCAGTCACTCACTGTCAAAACGCACAAGACTGCATCTGCTGCAACAGGACTCGAGTTTGGAGGGACCACCTATGTCATTAGGCTGTCCCACAGTCAGCAAGTGTTCCCTATGGCTGAGAAACAGTTCCTGAATCGAGTTCATCAGAAAGCACGAGATTCTGAAGTTAAGCCTAGGTATTTTCCTATCCTGTGAAGAAGTAATTTTTTAAAAAATTATATACTATATTTTTTAGAATATTTATTAAAAAGTTTTGAATTACTTTAAATTCCATTTAAAAAACAAAACAAAACAAAAAACAACAACTGTGGATTAAACCTTCTGCATAAGGCTTTCATAAATATTTTTTCTACAGTGCTGTAACATGAGCATTTGACCTAATGCTCCTTTTTCTTAGATTAGACCAACAAAACCTTGGCAGCAGTTTCTGGACACTAGTATAAACAGCTGGGTTCCTTGTGGGCCTAAAGATACACTTTAAAAAAAAATGAGTCCATTGTAGACAATTTTCTTCCAGACCCTTATAAAAATATTCATCCTGAATATCCCACTAATGACAGAGAGTCCATACATATTAGATGGACCTTATAAAAAGGCCTTTCTGGAGGCTCATCTTAGTTTACCAAGGCCAGCTCTTTGGCCATTTTGTCTGTCTGCCAACACTAAGGTTTGTACAAAATGATGACCTTCAGTACCTTTGCTAAGGAATAGTGCAAGTGACGTGTTAGCAGCCAACACCAGCTGAGTAGCACGAGACTTCAGTGGGTTTAGCTGGCAAGCTGCTGTTGAGTTTGGTTAACACATTTGGGGTATTGTTTGAAACCTCTGTGCTGTGGAGTAGCATTGTATGAATCAGCAAACACAGAGAAATATCGCTATAGATCTGATATGTATAGAAGTCAATACTGGCCTTTTTATATCAGGCAGTATATCTTTGGTGTCTTTTGCAGATCGAGTTAAGACTAATCCACAAACCCAGATTAAAAAGAATAACAAAACACAATCGCTTTAGTTAGCTAGTATTGATTGCTTTCCTCTCATGAAGGGAAAAGCAGGGCAGACTCAGAGGTTGGATGTTCCTCATTTGATCCACCATAGGAAAGGAGGAAAAGGATAGGTGAAAATAGGCTATGAGCTCTCCCTGTTGTGATTTTGCCAAGTGTTTCTCACACATGACCAGTTAATGGAAAGACCAATGCCCAGAAATTTCATAGCCTGGCTCCCACTCTTCCGCTCCTGCCTATAAAGCCTTACAATTACCACCGCAAAGGTTATCTCTAAGTGACAGACCCTATGCCTTTAGAGTGGGAGGGGACTTCCTCTTTTCCATTGTTTTTCAGGTCACTTCTGATAAAAGCTAGGTCCTTGATCTCTTTGGTTCTTTTTTTTTTTTTTTTTTAGATTTTTAAAGGACATTTTCCATACTTTAATAAGGAGGCACCTGCTTTCTGTTAGGGATGGAGAAGAAGGGTCCTGATCTGTCAGTGTTTTTGCTAATAAAACTCTGCAGGCCATGTGATACTGCTAGTTCAGAAATCAATAATATACCAATAAGAGCTTACTAGATTGAATCAAAGCATTAGGATGTACTCAAGGCATAATAAAATGAATAGTAATGAAAAAAAAAAGTTCAGGGCCATAAGATTGCACAAAACTGATCCATCTGTTGCTTACAATTCATTCATCATATAAACCAACAAAATGTGGATATAGGTTGCCACGGTTCTAGTTAAGAAAAGCAAAGACGCAGGATCAGGTCTTTACGGTTTGTTAACTCAAGCATCAACAGGACAGCCTTGGAGACATTTCTCCAGTCACTTATGAGAGAGATTCAATGAGTGCAATGCAGAATTTGCATCATGAAAAAGGATGTAAAGTGTCTGCTGTGCAAAGATATTTAATTGTTAGGTTCAAAAGAAGTAGAATCAACCTCTTACTTCTCTGCCTGGCTCTGCCTTCTCACTGCAGAAGTAAAAGTGCTAGTATTACAATTAGCTGTGTAAGGTAGCATTAGCCACTTCAAAAGTGCAACTAGTATGTAAAACATTAGTCCATGTTTGACATCAGCCTAACCTGAACTGAAAAAGAAAACAAAGAGGTGCCATCTAACAAACACAGCTTACCTTGACCCATAGAAATGCTACAATATAGAATATGATGTGACCTGTTCTCAAATGTTTCAACCATGCCATGCTCCCACCCCTGGAGAACCTCTAGTCACTAGAGAAAGAATTTGACCCCCACAGACATTCTCTGGCCTTTGAGACTGCTAATTAGCCCATCAGTCCTGTTTACAGTATGTCAGCTGTAGGATAGAATAAAAGCAATGACTAATTATATGTAGGTCCTATAAACAATGTTAAATGCTAATAGCCTTAGACTATCTCAGCTTTTAGATGTTCTAGAAGGTAAAATTCTCTGTCTCTCCCCACTTGCCCTTTCTTCCCTCTTTAGGCTTTCTCTATCCTAGACTCAAGTTCACATTTTTAATGATTTTAAAGAAAGCTGCCATATTATCATGTACTTCACTGACAAAGCTGCAAAAACTAGCAAAGCTATGGTTATCATCCCCCATGTAATTAAGATGCAATAGCAGTGCAAATACCAAAGCAAGAGAATGCATTAAAGAAAAATGTCCATTAAAACTTGACTTACAATAAGCCAGGCTTTATATTAGTTTAGGAACAGCTGCAGAGAATGGCAGTGCCTCCACGTTCCCCAACAGTTAGCGTGTCCATTGAGTAGGTGAGGAAGGAAGAGGAAATGATGCTGGAAACAGGGCAGCACACAGCAGCCCTCAGGGGAAGGGGAGCTGAGTGGTGCTCATGTCCTCCAAGTGTGGAAACACCTTTTCCCCTTTGGAAATCCAGAGAGAACATTAGCTATTCCTTCTCCCTGCTCTAGAACTTCTGCTCCTTAGCTGACTGGCACAGCTCTTGTTTTGAGTTCTGGCAAGAGGTCAGTCATCACAAAAACACTGCTGAGTGTATTAATTACTGCGTTCACATGGTCACTGTGTCTTATTGCCCAATTATTTCATAACTGAGTGCTATGTACTGCGCCAGATCCAAGTGCACAGCTCTCACTGACTTCAAGGGCTCCCTTCACACGTAGGTCTGTTGGAATCTACGTTTTTCATAACTTTATTTACCTGACCTGTAAATATTTTGGAGAACATAATGGTGCTTTTGAACATTCACATATTTGCCTTGTCTACGCATTGAAGCTGTAATTACACATGTATCTCTTGCAGAATTCATTCATGAGGAAAACCATACAAGTTTACAAGTTAATCATTTTCCTGAATGTCAAAAGCCAGGGCAGATCAGGATGTGCATTGTGTTGGCAGAGCTACAAGCTAAGCTGCTTTAGTATTAATAGTAAATTTCCTAGCCTCAGTGAGACTTTTTATAGTTTTTGCAGCAGGTTAACAAGTAGCCATGGATATTTGCCACAAGTAATTGCGAAGAACAGGAAAAAAGCATAATAATTTAAAAAAAGAAGTGGCTTGAGTTTTCAATTCAATAGAAAAGGAAAGAGTCCATTTCTTCCTTTTAGGTTTCAGCTTGTGAGCAAAACAGATATTCTGCCTTAGAAAGAGCAGGGATTTCAAGAATCCACTTACTTTTATCCACTCAGCACATTTTATAAACCAAATGTTCCAGACCAACATCCAGTATGATTTTGTTATGGCTGCTATGTGTAGAATGTGGCCGAATAGCTCACACTACGTAGGCTCAACCTTCAGCTACAGGCTCAATTAGGCCAAAAAGGCAATGCTTAACTGCATAGAGCAGTGTGGCAAAGAACGCTTTAGCTGCTCCATCTCATTGTCTGATAGATAAACAAAACCCACCTTGTGAACCAGACTGTTGACTGGGATGACTGACATGCTGACAAACATTCTGCCATCCTGGTTTCTGGGATAGCAACATTTGGCAAGGGGAACATGAACACTTGAGAAAGAAGTTTTTCTCATAACACAGACTATTTTTTCCATCCACCTTAGGAAGATAAAAAGCAGTGAGACTCTTACAATGACTCTTTAGATAGCCATCCCCACATCAGCCACTGGTGACAGCAAAGAGAAAGGAAACACTCTTCTGGGCTTATGTTTTATCAGACACTAGTATTCTTTCATTATTCCCCTCACTCATTTTCTTTCGGTTATACAAGATGAGATACAATGTGTGTGCAAGCTACTTAACATTCTGCCTCCTTGCCTGACCCTCCAACTGCCCCTTTTTTCTGTTGCTTCTTGTAGTTCCTTAGAAAGCACAAGCAGAAAGTAGGTCAAACAAGTGGGCACTGTCAGATGACTAGTTTCAATTTATGGACATGTCATTGTCTCTGTAGTACCATAGTAAGCTGTTGTTATAAATCGTTAAAAGTTTGTTTTAGCCTGAAAGGCTATTAGACTTACTCGACTAGCAAGGAGAAGGCTTTCTGCAGGAATTTCATCTGGTTAAGTCAACAGAGCTCTGCCTGCAGAGCACGGCTTCCAAACACAGGGCTTCATTTTGTATAATTAATTCTTCACCTTTTCCTGTTTATAATGAAAACACTATTAAATGCCCAAACCACATAAGAACTGTGTTGTGGTTTCCCTTCTCCCCTCACCTTTGCCCACACGCTCCAAACCCAAAGTCTCCATCAATCATTTTAGATTTCAGTCATAATCGGCTCTGAATACACATACTTCACATATTGATATGCTTCATACAACCACATGATAGTGTCCTATCAGGCAATGAGGAGTGCACACTACACTGGGCTGTGCTAATGGTAGGGAAGGAGAGTGGGATTTACAGCTAACTCCCCCAATAAAGCCACCACCAGTCAGACACAGTGGCAAATAGTCTGACAGAAGCATAATTGAAATTGACAATGGTCCTCCAAACTTCAGGCAAGTTTCCAACAGTGTTCACTGTTTTAGTGAATTAATGGCAAGTAAAACAGCACCTGCTCAATAAATTATATGGTCTGGGAAGGCCAGAACAACAGTTTTAATAGTTTGATGTCAAATCACCTGTCAGAACAACTGTCTGTTGCCTCTAGATTCCTGTCATATGTGTGAAAGTACAGTAAATAACCATATGCTGGTACTTTGTTACACCATATCATTACATATTACATCAGTAACCTCAAGCAACACTTTAACTCTAGTCACAACAAAACCCTATTCAAATTTATTAGCTTAAACGAAAGGGTGGCCACTTCCTCTTATTTCCAAAAAAAATCCATAGCAGGGAGGAAATGCAGAGAAAAGAAAGTTCAGATTGGCTGCAAAGCAGAGGCGAAATCTTAATGCCACTAGAATCCATGGCAGTTTTGTTACTGCATTCAGTGGGACCAAAACTTAAATTTGTACATTTGGTTCTGAGTTGCTCAGTGAAACTAATAGAACAGAGAGTCATCACTGTTCCTCCCATCTGTATGGAAGCACCTAAGTGGCTACAGGCCAACAAATGGGAATATATTACTAAATTGGGATCAGAAGTGGGTGGAAGCCAAAGTACAAATTTCTCCAATAATCTGGCCCATTCCCTTAGGAAAAGGTCTCTAGGGAGCTGACAGAATACTGAACAATCTTTAAATTGGATGAAAGTTACAGGGAATGGAAAATTGGACCCCTCCCCGCCTATATTCCACACTATATGCCTAATGTAAAGGCTTACATTTCCCACTGCACATTTCCTGTAGATATACCCGAAACACCTGTATTTCAACAAATAGTAAAATCTTGCCCTAAGAAATAGGATCGCTCTCTTTTTGAGAAGATACTGAAATTCCTCCAGTGGCTACTACTTAGGATTTCTTACTGTAATAAAAAATACTACTTTAACTACTATGGGTGGGATCTATCTGTCCTGATGAACCTGTCCACCCAGAATGAAGTTAGGTGTCCATTCTCACAAGCTGTACAGGCACTCTGTACTAGAAGAAAAAGTTCTGAGACTTCGATAGGATAATTCTTCCTATCCCAAAATAGGTCTCTGAGAAGAATGACACTTCTGTAGGGCAATTCAGCCCACTTACTTTACACTATCTGCTATAAAGGGAGCATGAACTTTTATACCCTAATTGGCTAAGGTTATATGAGAAGTATCTCATCCTAAGCCTTTACATTTACAGCATAGATGATCCAGGGTCTTGTCCCTTAAACGTCTTTTAGAAAATATTTTCTAAGCAAATGTTGCTGTGACTAATCTCATTAACTCTTGGATTCAAGTAACTCATGGATCCAAGAAAGTGAGTGCATTATTACCACATCCAAGAAAACCAGTTCTAATACTGTTAAGCTGCAACTAGTTCCTTTTGCAACAGCAACTTATAAATGTTCTGGCTCACAAGCTCATGGCACACGATAGCTTTTGCAACTTATGCTTTATCGTAACACATGGGTATTTCTAGTTTATTGTATCTGTGAGCATTCAGTATGAAAGCCTCAACAGTGCTTGGGGGTATTCTCAAAAATCCCTCAGTTATCTCACAGCACTCAGTTCAGAAAACTGGGTTAATTGTAGAAGTCAGCAAGAGATTTTCCAATTTCGTAAGGTCATCCTAGCCAGTTAGTTTAGACTATTAGTCATGTGCCTTCAGCAGCTATTAAGCTTTTGGTTGATAGCTTATCAACACTGTCCATTTAGTGTTACCTTCCTAAACACAAGTATTTTCACTATTCCAAGGCAACAAATATTATAGCCAGCTCTCTTTAGAAAATACATTGCTAATGGCAAGAAATTAAATGACTGCCACAGTCTTACAGTTAATAGCTTATTTATTCTGCAGCAGTCACTGGTTCTATACGTGTACCTCAAAACTTTACCCCAAACTGCAGTTTCTAATCATTAATGTTAGTGGTATTGCTTTGCTGATACATTGAAAAATTCATTCCAGTTTTCATCTAATTTTATGCCATTGGAACTTAGACTTCCTTTCATAAAATTCCAGACACAAATAATCACAAAATTTGTCAGCTATATTAAGTATTTCAAATTTATAGTAAAAGGCTGTAACCATGACAGAAGCCCATTCTGCTTGGTGCTATGTAGTCTAATAGGGCATGCCTACATTTCTAGCAAGGCATGACTGTATCATATAAAGGTATACTTAAATATGTAGACCGCAAGCACTGAAGCTACAGAACTTGGCACAAGTTACCTGTGTGCCTGCCTGGAAAGCAAACTCAGAAAGCTAATCTGTGTTGAATTCTTTGCTGCTGAACCTATACTGATAGGAGTATTTGACTAATGTTAATTAACTTGAAGTTAAAGTATTTCTAGGTAAGAAATAATGTGGTTGCTATGTAAATATCTTGTAGTAAGATATGGCACTTTCTTGTGGTTGCCAGAATTAAAGAAAGGTAATATCATGAAAGAATGGGGACACAGTGAAGCCAGGTGGCTTCCTTAATTCCCTCCTAAAAATGGCATCCACCTACTGATACAAACTGCCTGGCATGAACTGCACTGAATAGGTACAGAAACAGATAGTTTCTAAGCTTCAGTCTCTACATATTTCAGAAGCAGCATCTGTGGTTAAGACAGTCCATACCTTAGTTGCCTTTATCAGCACAGTGTTAACTTCCGGTCAGCTTATCAACTTCACTTCCCAAATTCACTCTCGCATTTCCTCAATCAGAAAAACAACAATAACAGCAACTCAAAAGGTAGCGGAAGCAAAGGTGGCAATAGTATTAACAACAGACATTTACCATCTTATCAACTCACTTTAAGTGCTACAAAAGAGAAGCAGAATGTAGAAGAGTTATTTTTCTAAAAGTTCCACTTAACTAATCTTTTCTGTCTGCTGCCAGTTACAGCTCCCCTCACATATCTGCATTGCTAATTCCATAAGTCACTTGGAAAATGGCATCAGACCTTCAGCATCAAAAAGTGGTGGCATTAAGCAATAGCTGACCACTAGGTTTAAATATATACAAGACGTCTCCCTTATACTGCTGCTGTTATAGAGTCCTCTGAATTTCCTATTTCCAAACAGAATCTTCTGATACACTTAACATCAATACACAGTGGTTAGTTATTCAGCTTAATCTGGGGACTGAAAAAGAAAACAAAGATGACAAAGTTGTGAATACACAGTCAATTAAGAAGGCAACTTTTAAGGCTCTTTTGCTTCTTGATTTTTTTTTGTCAAGTCTTTTAACTGGCTCAAAAAGTGACCACCACCACCACCACTGCTATCAGACTCTATAGCTGAAATACTAAAACCCCATATTTGAAAAAGGAACCATGGAAAAGTAAAACTGAAAACATTTTTCAATAACTGATTAAAAAGAAGTATTTCACAGAAAATTCACAAACAGAAAGAAAAGCAAGTAAGAGAACAGACCAGTAAGTAAGTCATGTTATATAATGTTTTGATTTAACAGTAGGTGAGGTAAATCTAGCATATACAAATCTGAATTTCCAAGATTTAATATTTGAAAAAGCCATACACTTTCCTCAGTACTGTCATGAAATGTGCTTTTGAAATAGCTCCTTCTTCACAGAAATAAGTTGAAAATACATTTTCATGTGTATATCCAAAGCCATTCTGTTTGGAAGTAGTTTTGATCACTGTTAGCCAAGTTTGCTCGCATCCATGTGCGCCTTACAATGCCATTCTGCTGTACACCTGAAAGAACCAGGAAGAAATGTTTTTACCCTGTGTATCAGATGGCTTGTTCTGGTTTCCAGTTTGCTATTCTCCTTTACCCTTCCTTTATGTATTGGAAGTTTGGCTACAACACAGCTGGTTGGTAGGCATAGTCTTGCCAAAAGTTGAGATGAGAATGAAAGTTTCTCAAGCTCAATCCAATTGATATTGTTGAGTTTATGTGGAGGAGAACAATCTCATAAAATAGGATGCAGTGTACATTTTAAAGTTATCTGGGAATTCTATCTTTAAAACTATTTGCTGATGCAAGGACATGGGGCACTAATGATGTCCTTGATCTCTCTTAGTCGTTCAACAGCAGTTGTAGCAGTTGTGGGGTTTCTTCTCTGTTTTCAAAACTGCTATCACAGATGTCACCGACACTACAGCCATATTGTACTTGATGATCATTGTGGGGTGTGCAATCTCAATCTCAGTACCAACAGGTAATATCACCAGTCACCATTGTATGGCAGTAATGTACCCTATGTATTTACCGAGCAGGCCTCACTTGGGTCCTATTCTCGGCTCTTCCTTGGCCAGTAACTTTAAATTTACATGACACTCTTCAACTCAGTACCTCAACTTCCGCATTTCACAGTTAATGCTCAGTTCTTGTAAAATGCTGATAGCCACAGACAACACAGGGCATGCTATTGTGGTTGGTCACACAGATTACCAGCAGGTACATCTTGTAGGGAAAAATAAGGGTGATTTGATCCTTCTTTTTCTGATTATGTCCTTACTTGTAGCTACATCTTTTCTTCACCCACATCCTGTACATCCCATTTATCTGGTTTCGCATATCCTGACCCTGTTCAACAAGGTAAATAGATCCCAAAAGTTTGATTCTCAGATGTCTGCTTTCACTCATCCAGCCCACTGTTTCCAAAACCTCAGAAGTGAAGAGCTATCAGTACTTCCCTAAGGAAATAGAAGAAAACACACAAGATGTCTTCAAGAAGTGAAATTCAATGCCTCAGAAACTAATCAGGGCACAGTGCAGTTGTTCAAATCCTGGAAATACAGATAATCAGCCAGTAGCATCTTTTCCAAAAATAACCACTGTGCATCTGGCAGCGTGAAGTCTACTTTCCTAATAAGCTCAAAAAACTCAACCCAGGAAGACAGGTTGAAACACTGAAAACTTGAGGCATGGATGAATCCAACACTTGATTCTGGAACAGTCATTAGACAGAATGACTCTTAAGAAGAACTCTTAACCATGAAAAATAACTTTCAGCCAGCACAAGTCTGTGTGCATTCCTGCTCCACTTCGAGTCCCCATGAGAACACCGGGGGCAAAAAGCTGAGAAAGCTAAATCAGTTCTCCCAAGCAACGTAAGGTCTCCCTTGGCCTCCTGCCTTTACAATAGAAGGCAATCTATTACAACCAGCTTTGGTCAGCTACAGTACAGACTTTTAGAGCTAAAAGAGTCATCTGAGGCCTCCTTTAAAATCAATGGAGAGAACAGGCATTTAACAAGTGATTCATCTAGCTTATTTTAGACACTGACATCGAGATGAGACAAATTGTGCTGCAAAATGAAAAAAAACCAAGCCCTAGAAATGCCTGTTTCCTTCCATACACGACAAATGAAGTCCAAACAAAGAATTGTCTGTATTTGGTAAGATGAATCCCAACAGTGAGCCTGTGGCATATATTCATTCCTCTCACAGGCCTTTTGTTATAGCTGCTACACTTTCCATCATTTGCAGACTACTGGGCAACCAGAGTCCCTCCATGATGAGCTCTAGATGGACAGTGGAATCACAGATATTCAAAGCTATTCTAGGATTTCTAAGCTATCAGATTCTACTGTATGCACTGACATGGATCTAGAGGGTATGGCTCACCATGTAGAATACCCTACATGTAGAACATGAAATCGATCAGAGAAGCTCTCTTTCCTAAATTGGGAACATAAACTCCCTCCCATTGCTGAGTCTTATTACAAAAACTGAAAGACTGAAAACTGCATGAATATATGATACGAAATGAAAACATACTAAGCTGCATTCTTGAGCAGAAAATCTAAATACTAGCAACCCAGAATGCACAATACAGCATGAAAAATAATCCCCTTTAGTCAAAGATCTACATCATCTTCCACACTGTTTCATAGCAGTATTGAACACCAAAGAAAGAGAAGATCTGCTACAAATCTTCCTACTCAGAAGCAGCTGTAGATGCCAAGGTCAGCACTTTGCACTGCCCATATTGTAAGTTAAGCTTGATAAAGGTCTATTTTCTGAAAATCCAGCTTTATGTTATTTCCTTTTAGATGAAAATCCCTCCAAATTAGTTGATAAAACAATTTCTGCATCTGTGAAAACAAAAATAACCACCGTCTGGTTTGTGCATACTATCACAATGCTCTCTGTTAGGCACCCTAACCTCAGACTGCCCACAAACCCTATCACCCTTCACAGCAAGCAACGACACAGCTAAAAACAAGGAACCATCTTATGTGCACAGAGAACCAAATTAGCCAGGCACACAGTCTATCCACATAGCAGTAAGGACACTCTTGAATCAGCTTTAGAACTCCAGCGCTACCCAATATTTTTTCTGCTGGAAAATCAGCTGTTTTCATGTGTCTCCAGATTCAGCAATAATGACACCCTAACAAGTGCAGAATTAATAGTTAGTGGATTTGGCTTCAAGACGAGTACTGCACAGCATCACAGACACAGTTACCAGGATCCCTTTACATGCTACATATATTTTGCCAATACAATCTGAAGCCATGAAGAAATATATTGCCAACAGAAGCAGCCAAATGTGAATGCATTCTGCCAAAAGAATTTGCTAGCTGCACTATGCCAACAGGCTGTTTGCCAGCTAGATCTCCTCATGCAAAAAGGCTGTGGATTTCCACTGTCTTTGAGAATCTCTGTCTGATTCCAGTATTAAATGGACGGATTAACATTTTGCAACCAACAAGGTGACACTGGTTGTCTTCATAACTGTTTTTAGTCACGAGTCAATACTAGTCAATGTGTCAATTTACACCACCATCTATACTGAACCATGTAAATACAAGGCTGCAGATATCTGAGAGTGCCTTATGAAACGTTGTTAAACTCCGTAAGTTTAGGTGAGAAGTTTGTGAGCTTTCATATGCTGCTACAGACATTACAGGCTTACTGTTACAGCATGTACAACCAGCTGACACCATCCTGAAGTAGCTTTGCAAGCTGAGCATTAGTACAAATCAAAAGGACAGATACAATGTGCTTCCAAAAATGGCAAGTCATTGTTTATGTTTCACACTAGGATTTTGCCTTTTGCAGTCCCAACAATAAAACTACCATGCTGGAAAACTAAGTGGTGATTTGAAAGTTTTCTCTGAAAAGATGTTTTTGTTGCTCTTTACTAATTAATGAATAAGAAACTTTCTGGGAATGTACTGAATTTTTTCACTGAATTTTTTTTTTTTTAGAGTTGGAAGGGACCATAGAGATCATCTTGTCCAACTCCCCTGCTGAAGCAGGATTGCCTAGAGCTAGAGCATGTTACTCAGGACTGCATCCAGGTGGGTCTTGAA
>JAOQGH010000001.1:47969558-47981640 GCA_025769975.1 Gallinago jamesoni
TGGATGGCAGCACGGCCCTCCGGGGTGTCAGCCACCCCTCCCAGTTTGGTATCATCAGCAAATTTGCTGAGGATACATTCTGTCCCCTCGTCCAGGTCACTGATGAATATGTTTAACAGGACTGGACCAAGTATTGACCCCTGGGGTACTGATTCTGATTAACTTTTTTGGAGGGTTTGAAAGTCTATCCAAAGAAAAAGAAAGAGAATAACCTAAGGACAATCCAGTGTTGGACCACAAAAAAATTCAGATGAGGTATCTGATTTGCCATTTCCCACAACATTCAATTTATGAGAAATGTTTTGTGTCTTCAGCTTCTTCTATCTTCAAGAGAAAATCTAAATATTAGAAAGGAATTTACTTTTTTGGTTTATTAAGAGGGACTTTATTAATGCAAAGGTATGCAAGAGAATAAGATGCAATTGCTGGCAAATCAACAAGTTAGCACAAGGAAGCTACAGTTACCCTGGAATCCTCCCTACAGAAACTGTAATACATTGATGAACCTATAACAATTTTGGCCACACCTTCTTTAATATATTCGTGGCAAGACATCTACAGAAAACAAACAAACCAACCAAATCTTCTGTCAAATAAGACACTCCAGCAGATCATCTTCACCCCCTCAGGAGAGATCAAGTAGAAGACAGATGTGTGGGCAGATCACCCAAATAACTACAGGACAAAACTCATGTTATTATGATATATATAGACTAAAATGTGGGCTCTGTTGAAATAACTGAAGAGCCAATGCCAGCCTTAAGGTAGCAATGGGGTTTGTATGCAAAGAGAAATAAGAAACTAATCAATTACAGATTCCATTTCTAATGTCTATACTTGGATATAAGCAAAAAAAATGTAAAAATTTCCATAATTCAAATTTAATAAGGAAATCTACTAAATACCATTTGCCTTCTACAGGTCTTTGTTCTTTGAGAGCAATCAGCATACAAAAACAATTTTTTTTGTTTCTCTCCAAGTTTCAGGTTGTAACAAACCAGCATTTTGAAGAAAGCTTTCAATTGCTATTATTCAATATCCTTCTTTTAATGTTTGTACAGATTATTAGGCAAACACTTGCAAAGGCCCTAGGTAATCAGCAACTACGGTTACAGAAATACTATACTTAAAATGTAAATTGAATCATGTTTATCTTTTAAAGGCTTTCAGAAATCCTCTTAAACCACCTCATTTTACAAGTTAGTGAGAGTTTTGCTTTTGACTTTAATGGTTGCAGGACTGTCTCATCCTGACCTGAGTTAAGACATCCATCTTTTAAGGGATCTGTTAGAGATGCACACGTACTCAGTAATACTTGCACCTTCAGTGAAATAATCTTCCTTTAAAAAGTAGTTACCACACAGTCATATGGAACACATAAAAATACCTTCAAAGTAAGTACAGTGTAAGCCAGCCCTCTGAATCTTCAAATCTTTAAACTTTGGTACAGTTCTGGTTGATAAATGTAGCTATTCAAGGTTTGTATTGGTTAGTTCAATAGAGATGAATGTTCTTCCCACCTACTTATTCTTCCCACTTCAGCACTGTTGTGAGGAGATATTTCTGATATCCACCTACGCCAGAAAGAATCTGGACTACAGCCCTTTTAAATCTCAGTACTCCAAAAGACATTTTTAGATAATTGTTATACAGAAATCTTTCTGCAATACCTGCTATTCGTGGCTTTACCTATGCCCCACTAATAGGTCAGTTCTGAAAATCTCCAATCTAACCAGTATTTCGAGGACACCTTCTCAGATCTTCAGGTGAATGCTCAGGACCATGCTCCACCCAGGTGTAGCTATAGGCTACCTGGGTAATACACAAGTTCAGCTATGAATTCAGGGTTTTTTTTTGTTTATTGAGCTTATTGCTTTAAAAAACACTAAAGAATTAAGAATAATAAATAAATAAATAAATAAATAAATAAATAAATAAATATAAAGAATAATTTCACTGAATTATTAGAGTTGGAAGGGCCCGTAGAGATCATCTAGTCCAACTCCCCTGCTGAAGCAGGATTGCCTAGAGCTAGAGCATGCTACGCAGGACTGCATCCAGGTGGGTCTTGAAAATCTCCAAAGAAGAGGACTACACGACCTCCCAGGGCAGCCTGTTCCAGGGCTCTGTCACCCTCACTGTGAAGTAGTTTCTTCTCATATTTGAGTGGAACCTCCTATGTTCCAACTTATGCCCGTTACCCCTCGTCCTCTCACTGGCAACCACTGAAAAGAGTCTGGCTCCCTCCTCCTTCAAACCACCCTTTAGATACTGACTCAGTAGAGTAGAATTAAATCAGAACATTTTAAAAAATAGTATTCCTGTGGCACATGACACACAAAAATAAATATTTCATCACCGAAATGTTAGTAATGACTAGTATATTAAATTGAAGGCAACCTATAACTGTTCTTTTGGCTGCAGGAAGCATTTTTCCCATTATGACCTTATTAAACTCCAAATAGGAAATGTAGGATGGATGAGCAAAGGACATTTCAGAGACTTCTTGGGGTTAATGTTACTTTAAAGCTCCACCTCCACTGAAATACTATTTAGAGCACAAACCAAGCAGATGCAGGTGAAGCTGAGATTGAGACAACTAATGTGGTATTCCTTCAGCATCTTTTCTGGCCTGGGGTTGGGAGTATAGTGAGAGCTTGGGTAAACCTTGGTGGATGTTTCCTTGCTGAATAGTACATGCAAAAACCCAAAGTCCTATTAGCATTGCCTTGAGTAGACAGCTCCTCCTACCTGAACTTTGATAATCATAATCAAAACTAAGATTATCTTTTGGCTAATTTTCTCCTCTTTTTATATTTTCTCCTTCCCTTAATTAGAGGCATTTCTGGAATAGTGATGGCGTGCTATCACTTCTCATTTATGCCCCTGGCAACTGAGACAGGCTAAGAGCTAACTCTGGCTTAATTAACGTTTTACGTGCTATTCTGTGATTGTAGACTGCAAGCTTTCTCAGAGTCTACAGGCTTCCCCTCTTGTAAGCTTTTCAGGGAACAGGCGTGTCATAATACATATCTGCACGGCTGTCAACTAAAAGCCTGTTTAGGCCTCAAGACATCAAGCTCAGGATGACATAATTTGAGCATTTGAACAGCCTGAACTGGATTTGTAAGCATTTTTTTCCTCTTCTTAGAAGGAGTGTCTGAGAGTGGCTTTTCTTTCAGCATTAAGTACCTCAGCTGGAAGGACCTATTTTTACTAAAGAATAGTCTGCATGTCTGAAAACTACCAAAATTGTTTTCTAGCTTTAAAAAGAGTATCTATGTAAACTTTGCTAAAACTGCATGTGTTAAAAAAACCTTATTAAGTCATTTGAGAAGCTGTTCTTCTTAAAATATAATGGAGTAGACTTGAAACATTGTTCAAATTATACAGAAAGTCTGTTTTAACATGGCATGCTGCATACAGCTGTGATTCTATAATTCTGCTTTGGAAAGATGAACAGTGTTCTTAACACCTGTTCACGCCTTGTAGTATGGCATTTGAAACTGGCAGCACTAGGTTCTCTAAAAAGGCCAAGCTCTGCTTTGTTTTTTAATTAAAATGCTTGAGTAAAACTTAAAAACTTTGGAGCCACATCATTTCTGACAGAAAAGGATGAAATACGCTTATTATAGAATAATTACATTCTCTTTAACATACTGGTTTATTTGGTGTTCTCTTAGAATACCATCATTACTCCTTCTTCTTCAGACAGGCACAAATGTATGCTTAAGCACTTAAACCTGGAAATCTGACTTTAGTGTCATCAGTAGATCAGTTAATACAGTACAGGAGGACACTTCTACCCTAAGGCTGCTTTTGAATTGCCTGCAGAATCAAATATAACTCTGCATTATTGGTCTACTCCCTTTGACCTCACTACAATCTTTCCCTCTTATCACGCGAATTCCTTCCTGTAATTTAAATATCAAGGATTCCTGTTTCCAAAAGTCAGTTTTATCCACTAGACAGATAGAACATTCTTTTCTGGTACAAATGGCATTGCAAAGAGCATTGATTATTTCTTTTTTTTCACCACACCCAAATGCTGAAATCAGCCTAATATCAATAACAATGATCAGCTATTTACATATACTAAAAGTAATTCATTGTATACTTTTCTCTATCAACAATTTTAAAGGCAACAGCTGTTGGTGTACAAGCTGTTGTGCAAAGTACACTAAATAATTTGTGGAATCAGTCTGTTCAGTTCTTACTCTGAAAAACATAAGGATCTTTACTTTTACCTTTACCAGGGTTTTATTTCTGGCTGCACCATCTCTCCTACCCTCATTACTTTCCTTATATTATTCCACTTTTTCTAAGTGCTATTAACAGTCATTTCTTGGCAACTTATTGAAACTCTTTGCAACGTCAACTTCAGTAAGGCCTTTGACACTGTCTCTGTTTAACCTCCTTATAGACAAGCTGACAATGCACAAGTTAGATCAGTGGACAGTGAGGTGGACTGAAAACAAGAACGGCCAGGCCAAGAGGGTTGAGAACAGTAGCACAAAGCTGGAGGCAGGTCACTGGTGGTGTACCCCAGGGGTCAATACTGGGGCCAATACAGTCTAACACTGTCATTAGTATCTTGTATGAAGGGACAGAGTGCACCCTCAGCAAGTTCACAGGTAATACAAAACTGGATGGAGTGGCTAATACACCAGATGGGTGCTCTGCTTTCAAGAGGGACCTCAACAAAAAGGAGAAATGGGCAGAGAGAAACCTCATGAAGTTCAGCAAAGGGAAATGCAAAGTCCTCTACCTGGGCATGAATAAACCCAGGCTCAAATACAGGCTGGGGGCAGACTGGCAGGAAAGCAGCTCTTCAGAGAAGGACCTTGGAGTCTTTCCAACCAATGTGTTGATCATAAGCCAGCAATATGCCCTTGCAGCAAGGAAGGCCAGGAGCCTCCTGAGCTGCAGTAGGAACAGCATTGACAGCAGGTCAAGGTAGATGATCCCTCCCCTCTATTCAACCCTGGTAATACACAACTGGAGTCCTGGGACCACTGCTATGCTCCCCAGTGCAAGACAAAGACTGACTGGAGTGAGTCCAGCAAAGGGCAACTTCAATAATTAAGGGGCGGGAGCATCTGATGTGAGAGACTGAGAGAGCTGCCAGCACTCAGCTCAGAGAAGAAAAGGTTGAAGGGGATCCTATCCATGTGGGTAAGTACCACACAGGAGGAAACAAAGACGAGGGAGCCAGACTCTTTTCAGTAGAGCCCAGTGACAGGGTAAGAGGCAATGGGCATAAATTAAGATACATGAAATTCCATCTGAACACAAAACCATTTTTTTATTCTGTGAGAGTGATCAAACCATGGACCAGGTTACCAAGACTGGTTGTAGAGTCTCCGTCCTTGGTCATATTCAAAACACAGCCAGACATGCCCCTAAACAACTGGATCAAGCTGACCCTGCTTAAGCAGGAGTTGGACTATATGATCCCCAGATGTTCCTTCCAATCTCAACCATTCTGTGAATTCTAAAACACAGATACTGCTAACATTTTTGTTACCATTTCTCCCTGTAAAAGTTGCATGAGAACAGGATGGAAAAGAATAACCTAAATCTTCAGGCTGTCATATTCTCAATGTGGAAGTGTTGCTTTCTTAGACTAATCAGTCCTAAATGAAGTTAAGGCTCCCATTCTCACACTTCCTACTTGAAGGTTAGGTGATTTTAAAAACTTTAATTTATTTTAGCCTAGTTCACACCCACATGTTCTTATCCCCACATTGTTTTTCAGCCTAAATATATTTTCCCCTCCCATATATTTATAGAGATGTGGGCTTATTTAGCGCATGAAAACAAAGCTTTGATGGGCTCTTATAATATGCTGTCCACTCCCATGATCACCCTCATAGCCTTTCCCTGCACCTGTTCCAGTTTTAATTCATCCTTCATGAACATGGAAGAGCAGAATGGTACATATTATTCCTCAAAATATATATATATATTAATGCGTTCCTCTCTGTTCTGTCTATTGCAAATGTTTTCCTCACTCCTTGTAGCTAACAGCTCATTTGGTTATTCCTGCCAGACTAACTGGGAGAAATGAATACAACAGAAGACTCATGTGTTTAACCTGCACTGTGCTTACCCATAATACTGTAGGTAACAGATGTGAGGCCCCTTTCTGCATCCTCATCACAATCCTCATCACACAACATAGGGTTGTGTCATGCTGGCTCCAGCCATTTCATTAAGATCTTGCTTCCAGGCAAAAATCAATTGAAGCCTTTTTATTATGGTTGTATTTCCACCCATGCACATTCTTTGATGCTGCAGACTGCTTTTCTCAGGAAATCTTCAGCAGCCTCTGTAAGATGTCCTAAGTAGAAAGATTCTAGACTTTAGAGGATCTGATTCATGTTAGACCAGCACATACAAAATTACTCAGTAGAGGGTAGGTGAGTTTGGTTTTCTCTAAACAAACAGTAAAGCTGCATTTTAAACCATGCCTCTGAGAAATTTTTTTCAGACTCTTTCTCGGCTTGTACCTAGTTCACTGTAAATAAAAAATAAATAAAAAACATTAAAACATCCAGGTTAAAATTTTCAAAAGTAGCAGAAGTGACTTAAGCTTATCAGTCACATATGAAAATGTGATATTTCCATTCTAAGTAAGTTCCTAAAATAGAAACACAGCTTCAGCAACAGAGCAGGCTACTTGATAAGCCAAAAATAGCCATTAGCAAAGTAAATACAACTCTAAAGAGATGCAATCTATTTAGAAGAACTATGGAAGGTAGAAGGTGATAGAAGGAGGGGAAAAGCTAATGCAGAGATCACTTATAACTTATGATGTAAATGAAATATGATACAATGGCATCTTGAAGCTTGGGATATGTTTGTTCATGAGATACAAGCTCATCATCTTCTATATAGAGTTAGGACAGCCTTGTAATATTACATTTTTCTGCCCACCCTCCCTAAAATTTTGAAGGAGAGTGAGGTAAGAGAGTTATAAAACTAAGTGGGAGAAATTACTCTCATTTACTGAGCAATCCACTTGCAGTTTTGTGCTCTTTACTCCTATTTGCAGTTACATTGTTTTCAATAAGACACTGTTTCTATCCTGACATTTATTGTGCCATTACAGTCATTAATATGTGAAAGCCTATTTTCAAATCACTATCATTTCTCCTATCTTTGATTCATTGGAGTGAATATATGATGTGAAAACTGGTGGGAGGTGAAATTTTTTGATTGAAAGTAATGGAGTCTACAGAACTACAATAAGCCAAAAAAACCCTCCCATTTTCTGTCTTTTGTAACCACAATTCCACCCTCAAATATTTTGCTACTTAGAGTGATTATGTATGTTCATAGGAAAGAAGCAAATGGCAATCCAATATTAGATAGACTTACTGTAGCTAAAATTACAGAGTAAATATCAGTTCACTGAGAACTTACCCTCAATTCATTAACAAATCTTATTCTCAGTATCTTCATATATATACACAGCTACACATTCTGCTAGTTCTCAGCAAAATGGATTTGCCTCCTTTCTCGTGTATGATTTTTCATTTGTACTCCATATAAATACGTTCACTCTAAAGAAAGGGACGCTTACCCTTTGCTTGAGATTATATTTTTAGAGTGTCAGTTATAAAGATATACTGAAGCAATAGCTCCCTTTTACTTGATAATAAACACAGCCCAACAGCTGAAAAGATATATTTACAATCTTCCACCAGAATACTCCCAAGCCCTTACTGCTAAGAAAAACAAGTGGGCCACTGCAGCATGTCTCAGAACTATTTTGGTATTGGGGGAAGTGCAAGTTCCAAAGCAGTGTGGAAAAATGCTCCGCCAGCTGCTCCCCTTTCATACAAATGTAGGCTTAAGTGTCTTCCCTGATCAACTAGTAGATGAAAGAACTTTCAGATAAGTTGCTTCTGCATCATTAGTGCTACATCCACAGAGATTTTTAGCTGTCTGAAGGCTCAAAGGTTCAAATTAATTGCTAGAAACTAATCAAGTATCACACCTCAGCTGACCTACAGTAATTGGCTGTGCAAGTCAACAAAAAAATGCAATGTAACTCACAGCAGCTCAGCTCCCTACACCTTGGAGTACACTCACTCAAACTGCTTGTGGCTGCCACATTCAAGAGCACAGAGACCTATCGAGGCACAGCAACTCATTAATTCATACCAAATAGCTCTGCTCTGAGTAACATTTGTATTTATAAATATAAATCTGCTTTCAAAGCTCTGGCACCTGAGAAGTCATTAGTGCTTTAAGTCTCACCAGTGAAGTTAGCCGAGTGCCAGACATTCTACTACTCTGCATGCCAAGGTCTTGGTTTAGCTGAGCATTTCAAGGGCCCATCTCATGCCTACTGAACACAAGCTGTCAGGCCCATGTTTTCCCTGCGGGCCAACCCAATAGACAGGCTTGTAGTACAAGCGCCACTCCAAGACCAGATTATAACACTAGGTATAACACAGACTTTCATTTAGAAGTGCTACCAAAGCAGAAGGTAGCATCCCCCACCTTTTACGTGGCTGTCTAAAGGCTAGAATATTCAGGGAGGTAAGAGACTACTCGATTGAGGGGATTCTCATGCTTCTAAAGAAAAATTTAAAAATGTGAACCTCCAGTGAGTCATAACCTTAGGAAGCAAACAAAAGTCAGGTGTGTGTGGATTTTTTTCTAAATCCCACAAGCTCCTGGAATCTAGTTCATGCACATGGCATTAATGACAATAATTAGTGCCATAGTGGCAATAATAATAACTGACACCAAGCATGCTGACACTAGTTTAGTCTGGAGATGAAAAACACTAAGAAAATAGTTGGATGGTCTATATGAACTGCACATAAGCACAGCTTCTTGGTGAAGCTGAGACCAAAAGCCAGACAGACATAGTCTGGCTGCTGATGCTGCAACATTTGTGCTTCCCTGTCAAGAAAACAGTCATAAGATCAAGTAAGTAGTCATAAGATGCAACGTCACCTCTTCCATCTTGACTGTTTGGTTTTTTTTTTCAAATTATTCCTTTTCACTAGTATCTCCTCTTTCTTTAGAATGAGTTTCAGGCTTTTTTTAAGTTGCAGTCTACAGTAGGACTGAAGGTGTCATGCCAAAACTCATCAGCCATAAGCAAAGTTGCACTGCAGAGGCTTTAGTTACAATATAGTACCAGCGTACTGCTCAGGTTTATACAGCCAAAGCCAAATTCAATGCTCTTATAACTTCAGCACTGTTGCCTAGGCCAGCTAGATCAATATTCATAAAGCAATATCTATATGCATCGCTGTCACACCTTTAACTGCAATGTAGATACAGTCACAGGTAGTGGTCATTAGTGCTCTGAACTCACACAGAGACCAAAATTGGCAATTTGCCTTCTGAAGTATTAGACACACTAAATTTTTGTAAGTACGCTAGGATTTATCAGAAACTATGGATCCCAGTTGGAAGGACATTGCAAAGGAGTAAATGACATGACAAAGCAGACAAGCAGATCGGGAATTAAATTTGTTTCAGTGCAAACTGCCAGACTTCCAAGACACAGTGAAGACTGCTATTTCAAAATGAAGAGAAGCTAGACATTCTCTGTACCACAATTTGATTGCCTAATCTAATGCTCTCATGAACTCAAATTATACTGAAATTTGCAGGGAAGCAGTTAATCCATGAGAAACCTGTCTGCCAAGATAAATTTTCCCTTTTGATGCACACAACAGTCTTGACCTTTTTTCTGAAAACAATATATTACATTATAACAATGTGTAATTTTATTGTGCAGCGCAGGTATACATTTAAGGTAAACTGTAACAAATTCTACACATGCAGCCCCACTGAGAAATTGTTTTCAAAAAAATGCTTTGGTGATCCAAGCATCCAGGAGAGAACCAAGGCTAACAAAATGCTAAAGCTTAAAAATGTCTCAGAATTTCTGGGATTTTCATCCTCTCCTCTGTTTCGGCTCTGATGCTTTCATAAGCAACATTCAAGATGCCACACTGCAGATGGAGAGGGAAGAGGCTACAAAATAGCACAGCCACCTTCCTATCACCTGAGCCTGAGCATACACTCCATGCAGAATGGCACTGTTGGAAGAGCTACTGCCTCCATCTTTCATACATCCACATCTGGTATAATACAAATGTGTTCTATATATATGCAGGCTGTTCCCAATGATTGTGGGTTTTTCATCTGCCAATAAGCAAATTCTATCTTCAGTTTCAATCTCAGGATAGAAGGCAAAGGCTGGGAGTTTGTGCTACAACTTCCATCTGCAAAACTTTTGTGTGGGCAGCAACATAAGAAATTTTTCAAGAGACACTGCAGCTCCGAAGACATTGATGGCTATGTTTGCACAATGTAATGACAGATATAAACACTGTTTGAGCATGTTTTAAATTTAATTTCAGAGCATGTGAACTGTGGGCATCCAGAGGATGGGACACAAATACCAGAATGGAAGACCCAGAGTCAGTGCTGTCACCCCACCTTTGCAACAACTGTGGTTCTCAGTAGTCCTGCAATAGAATTGATAGGAATTCTTGCATCACAAAAGCCCCAAGCATAACACTAGTAGAGCTAATGCATTTCCTCACCCTGCTAACTAAGCTTAAATGATTAGACCAACATCACCCACCTACGGTACAAAACTAATAAACATTGCTATAATAACACTGTACTCCCCTTTACAAGCAAGATGACTGTGTCATGTCTGGAAAGACCAGTAGATAAAAATAGTCGTTTTTACAGTTGGTTAAAAAAAATAAATAAATTAAAAAAGCATCTAATAATATAGCTATGAAACATGCTACCACACAAGTTCAAGATTAAAACCTTTTCTTTTTTTTTTTAAATAGGGGGGGAGGGGACATTTAGATTTAACTGCACACAAATATAGAATAAACAAAGCAACCCAAGAAACAAACTACCTTCCAAAGTATGGAATCTTTCCCTTTCTTAAGTACAAATGCAAAATGCATGCTACTGGTTGCAGAAAGGACTATTTTTTTAAACTAAAAACTGAGAGACAATATACATCATCCACTGAGACATCTGTGGCTGATGCAGGAAGCAAAATAAGGAAAGATGACACACAGAAACTAAGGAGTCTTTGCTGTGGGCTACTGTCAATGGAGAGCTCAACTTGACTGTCACAAAGGACAAGCTGTCAGCAAACTCATCGCTGATGGTGGTCCAAGGGCTGCCTAGCACTGTTCAAACAATGGGTAGGACCAACATGAGAATGGAAGTGGAACCCAAAACGTGCTGGTTGATCCTATCCCATCCATGATTCCTCCCAATAACATTGTTATGCAGCCTAGCCAGAAGTCAGACTCACATTTCAAAGTGCCCTTAAGCACCCAATTCCTAATGATTTCAATGGGAATCAGGCTCCTAAATGCATTTGTTGGTCTCAGCTTCACTGCCTTTGGACTCCAGGAGCAGGCTGAAGCTTTTGTACTACACTGGTTCTGCCTCAATACTTTCTGAGGAGAAAGGGAGAAAAATACATGCATGTCTTCAACATGATTCATGTTCAGTTTGCAATGAGATAACCACATAGCCAGCACAAAAAGATATATCAAGAGATGTATCATTGTGGATGGCTTCTAATAGTAAGTGACAGCACTGGCTGGTTACTACGATAATATCTCTTTCAGAAACACTGAGAGCATAGCCCAATATTAAGGAAATCCCTATTCTTCTCCTCTTTCTTTCAGACATCTTTGAAAACTAGCTTTAAAGCCCTGCATTTGGGTTGTGCTTAACACCTATTTTATACACAAAAGGTATTCAGGTATAGTTATCCTGCTGCCAAGAAGTTTGATTGCAACAGTTTATAATAACACAATGGAATGTATTTAAGGTGACTCTCTTCAGAGTTATGTTCTGGTTGTGTTCATAGAATCATAGAATCATCTGGGCTGGAAGGGACCTTCAAAGGTCATCTAGTCCAACCCCCCACAGTCAGCAGGGACACCCCCCACTAGATCAGGTTTCCCAGGGCCTCCTCAAGCCTCACCTTGAACATCTCCAGGGAAGGGGCCTCAACCACCTCCCTGGGCAACCTGTTCCAGTGCTCCACCACCCT
>JAOQGH010000001.1:47981740-48059479 GCA_025769975.1 Gallinago jamesoni
CCCACCTCTGCAGCCTGTCCAGGTCCCTCTGGATGACATCCCATCCCTCTGGTGTATCAACAGCACCACACAGCTTGGTGTCATCTGCCAACTTGCTGATGTTGCTCTCAATCCCTCTGTCTATGTCATTGATAAAAATGTTAAACAGTACCAGTCCAAGCTTGGACCATTGAGGGACACCACTTGTCACTGCTCTCCATCTGGACTTAAAGCCATTGAGTACAACCCTCTGGATGCGACCTTCTAGTCATTTTTTTATCCACTGAACAGTCCCCCCATCAAATCCATATCTCTCCAATTTGGCAAGCAGGATGTCATGGGGGACCACGTCAAAGGTCTTACAGAGGTCCAGATAGATCACATCCATAGGTCATCTCTTATCTAGTGACATAGTCACTCCATCATAGAAGGCCACTAGGTTAGTCAGGCAGGCCTGCCCCTAGTAAAGCCGTGTTAGCTGTCATGAATCACCCCCCTGTCCTCAATGTGCCCAAGCATGGCATCTAGAAGGATCTGTTCCATCATCTTCCCAGGCACGAAGGTGAGGCTGACAGGTCAGTAGCTCCCAGGGTCCTCCTTTCTACCCTTTTTAAAAAGGGGTAACCATACCTTCTTATAAGGGTTCAACTCCTCTTATGAGAAGAGATGATTGAAGAAAAAAGAAAAATAGCATATGGCAGCTATTACCAAAATAAATATATCCCACATCTTGTTCTGAAACCGTGCATGCCACTTGAGTTACTTTAAGAGTAAAAAGAGTTTAAAAAAAATAAATACATCAATTCCATTTATGACCTCACAAGATTATTTTTTTCTTTTTTTTTTGCCTGGCAACAGGACATCCTCACTGACATTACAAAGATCTGATATTCATTATGAAAAAGAAAAGATAAAAAGCAACTGTGCTAGAAATCATGAATGCCAAAGAAAATTGAGAATACTGGCACATGCTGAGTTCTCCAGCATATCAGCAGAAATACATTCCAAAAACAGGTTTACCTGATTTAGAGTAGAAACTCTTCTTGATATGGAAACGGAGATGAATATGCAAAATGATAACCACTACTTACATTACTTTTAATGCTTAAAGTCTTAAATGGTTTATGAACATACCACCATAGACTGCTTATTTTTGCATACCACAGTGTCATCACAGGTCTTCAGCAGTGACAGCCGACTGACAATTTATCTCCTTTTGTATAAAGGAGACATAGTTACTGGTTGGATCACCCTGCTCCCAAGGGCAAAGAATAAGAAAAAAAAATCTTTCTTTCTAGGACAAGAACTTGAAAAAGTACCACTTAAAATTTCATCTGGTCCATTCCTCTACTTCAAGGTAGGACTATTGGGATTTAAACTATATTTTGGTATTTTTGAGCCTGTATCTAGAACACCCTGTATCTGATGACTAGAAGATACAAGTGAAAGTAAACCTTCCTATTCCCAGACAAGGTTTCCACCCTGCAAACTAATTAGGGAAAAAATATGAAGAGTGATATTCTAGGAGTTGCACTTGAATTACAGGTTTTGACCTGTGGGAGATTATTGTAAACTGTAATGTTGTGCCTTGAAAGCGATGCTTTTAGTATGAAAATTCCTGAACACAGGAATGCCTAGGTCTGCAGGCTTTGCTACTGGCTTTCAAAAATTTGGCATACGGTAAGCACATCAGAACAGTTAACAAAAATTGTCTGATAAAACAATACAGAAAAATACCTGCTCTGTTTTCTGCATCTGTTAGAAACGTACCAAAATACAGACATCATTAGACATACAAGTCAACACGTCCAGCTTGCAGGTAAGCAAATATTCTTTTCTCACCAATGAATAATAGGAATCAATGTTGTTTAATCTACCAGATGTGTTCAATCTACTCAAATGACAAAAGTGTAAAAAAATTAAACTTAAGCACATTTTCAAAGGCATTTTCCTCTTTAGTCATCCCTAGGAACAAAATGTTGACTCTCTGTTACAGAGGAAATGTCACGAATACCATATGCAATGAGGTTCCCAAAATGGTAGCTGGCAGGAGCAGAAAACATGCTTTCATTCATACAAAGACCAAAATGTTAATTCAGATGGACAAATGAAATATCATTTTTATTAGCTGTAGCTAGTATTCACCATAAAGCATCTCTGTTCTCTTTTTTTTTTACATTCATACCTGCCTTTCCTTTCTGTTCCATTCTTTTTTGATGCTCACTCTTGTTACTTTAGTTTTCAGAAAGAATTTCTGTAGTTCCACTTCACCTGACTTTTAGATCAGCAGAGAACTCACTGCCTACCTGTTCTCAAATGACAACATTTTGTTCTAGAAAACAGCTGAGGAGCAACAACCTAAAAAAAATTAAAATAAGTAAAGAGAAAGAGAGAGAACTTGCAGCTATTCCAGTCCTCTTTTACACAGAAGCAGGCAATTTGAGAAATTTCCACTACTGGAAGAGCTGGGGAAGGGTGGAGCACTTTCAAAAAGAAAGTTGAAAAATTTTGCATACTACTTGAAAACAAAGTAAAAATGCTTAGTTTCACTTTACCATTGCAAAATAATTGTTTAGGATCTACACAGGCCAACCTGGCCAAGGTTACAGTCTAAAAATACTCCTTACTAGTAAAATCAAACAGTCAAACGGTTGTGGTCAATGGCTCAATGTCCAAGTGGCAATCTGTGACAAATGCCACTCCTCACAGCTGGTACTGGGACCAGCATTGTTTAACATCTTTGTCTGTGACACGGACAGTGGGATTGAGTGCATTGTCAGAAAGTTTGCTGATGACTCCAAGCTGAGAACTGCTTGAGTGACTATTTTTATTTTTACTTTGAATTCTCAGACTTGATTTCAATTATTCCAGGTCTCTTCATCTACATCCACGTAGCAAGACATATTACCAAAGACAGATGTGAGAATGTTGAGAATGGAAAACTTAATTTTACTTGAACTTTTAAAAGATACCCACATTTACTTTGCTAAGTAAAAGCTTTTCCAAGATACAGATATAGAAACAATGCGAGTAATATAAACCAGTACAAAAATCTGAGAAAATCATCATGGGCTAATCCTCCAGGTTTTTAATGATGACAATGAATAATATAGGAATAGGACTGAACTATTTTGCAGTAGAAGGTGAGTAGGGGAAAAGTGTTAACCACATATTGAACACTTCTGGGTGCAGCAAGACACAAATTATGCTTACACAGTATATATACAGCCATTTAATTTTGCACTTAGAAGCCTTCTAATCCCTTAAAAATGCACACAGAAAATACTACTGCACATATTAGCACAATATTATCAAATAAATATTCTATCCAGCACCAAAAAAGGATAAGTGCAGTGTGATCAAACTATAAAAGTCATCAATACCTATAATAAGAGATGAAGGCAGAAAGCAGATACTACTTCCAATCTCTGGACTGCACAAACAATCAATACTTAGCCTGGCTAAAATTTAGGAAGGATTTAGGCAACAAACTAAGCTATACAGTTTATCAAAATGAGCCACAGAAGAAAAAAAATAACCATCTGACCACTTATGCTTTTTTCCATCTAGAATTCAACCTTCAATTTTCCCTCCCAAGCTCTGCAACGTCTTTACACTATTTGCTGAAAACATCTGTCTTGAAAGATCTCCTGATGGGGAATGGACAGCATTAACACTGATCACCCACCCTGGGGATGAGCTTATTATGAGGTTATAGTTGTAGGATTGATGTGACTTTCATAGATGACACCGTACCATTCTTTATGCTTTTCTACAGTAGGGTATCTGAGACATCAAATTTCAAGAGACTTGCTGAATATGTTTGAAGACTTAGAACCTCTGTGAAGGAAAAAAAAAACTTTTACATCTTTTCCAATTTGTGCATTTTTATAGCAAGTCTTCAAAGATGCATGTATTTGATGTATACCATAAGAATGAATACTCAGGCTATTCAGAGAAGCTGTCTGGAATTGGAGGAAGGGGAATGAAGCATTGAAATAATTTAAGTGTAAATAAAATGCAAATGAAACATTAAAAATATGCATCAATTAACAGCTTCCTGGGTTGGGTTTTTTGTTACTGTTGTCTATTGGAGTAAAATCAACTACGATAAAAGTTAAAGTAATCTTTGAAAAGAACAGCCCTTCCACACAGTGAAACAGGGATAATTATCCTTGTCTTAGGAATGGTTATGGCTCATAACTTCCTTACTGCCAGGACAACCTGATCACTATAGAAAGAAGCAGGAATGAAGCGAAGAAAGGAAAACCAGAAAGAAAACTCAGAAGCACAGTTCTGAGAAGAATTTTTTAAAAGCAAGGTGACCCAATGTACGTTCTAAATGTTTTCTCCCAGTCCCAAACTTTTTACATATTTATGTTCTGTACAAAGTAGAACTTTTTCTTCCTTTTAAGAAATAAAGTTCCAGACAAACAGGAATCAGGCCACCACCAATGCCCAGCTCCCCAGGAGTCCTTTCTTGCTTACAGACCTTGTTACAGGTCTGCTCTGTTTTCCACTTCTCTTTTCTGTCCAGCTGTCATGCCTCACTTTAGCTTTTGTGGGGTTAACTGTCCACCTCAGCAGCCATGGCCTTCATTGCATTCATTGCACTCTGGCCCTTGGATGAGTCTTTCTTTACCAGCTGCAGTTCTCTCTCTTCTTAGAACCTCAGTGAGGATCTGTTCTTTGTTAGCGCTCTGCAGGGTAATCCAGATACTACTCTTTCTCAAATAAAGTTTTTAACTTATTTTTATGCTCTCATGCAGAGACAATTAATTCAGACAAATGCTAGTTATTCCTATGCAGTAACATTCAACTGTGCCTCTCTCTACCCTTAATAACTATGTATTGTCCCTTCTGCATACTCAGGAAGACTCACTCATTCCCTGGCACAACCCTTTATACCTACACACCCAGGTTTACTTCACACATTGCCTTGTGCATGCTGTTTCTCAGCATATTCTTTTCCCCACCCTCACTCAATCACACCCTCTTCTTCCTCTAGTACTGTTCAATTGTTAAAAGCACAAATATGCTACTCTCAGATCTGGAGTTCCAGAATTTTCTTAGATGTGAATGTTACCAACTAAAAATGTGGAAGTTCAATGTGTTAAGAACCTATATTGTGGCTGCAGAAAGAAAAGGTAAAGTGGAGCGTGCATTAGTGAGCTGTCTATGAAGTAGAATCATCCAGTGGTTCACTTGAAGAGACAAACATGAAACAACATCCTGTTTGAATTTATGTTATATCCATATTTAACAGGTGTTACACAGTATTCTTACAATGAACAAACATTATCTAAGGAGCTGGATTCCCATCCAGCTTGTATCTTCAAGTGAAATGCGTTTAGGAGTTTATTTCATAGTTTCTGTGAAAGAGAACTTAAAGATATGTCAGGCTTTTTTTTTTTTTTAGGATGCACTGCAAATTTCATTTGCAGCACACTGGCTGTACAGTAGGGGAAGACTGCTGACTGTGCTGCAAATTTTGCTCTCAGCATAGTGAGTTGTCTTGATGTATTTCACAATCTTACTTCTATTGTCAGTTTATGCTGAACTTCAGCTGCAGTCATATCTTTCCATTCATTTTTCTCCTAAATATTTATTTCATAAAGCATTACTCAAAAAAGAAAACACCCGAAAGGGCAGATTCTTTATATAATTTTACACTTGAAATTGTCTTTAGTATTTTAAGTCTATTCATTCAGAAATACAATGAGGTAACACATTGTGCATCAAGTTAAAACTCCTAAGGTGGTAAATGCTAAATAGCTATAGACATGAAAGATCTCTTCAAGTATCTGCCAAGAGAGCAATATTATGGCTTCATCTATAGAAGCATACAGTCCCTAACATAAGCACGGATTTTACAATGCCTTTAGAAATGAGTCTACTGAAGCAGTTTCTCTGCCTGCATCAAAATCATTGTAACAGGGAAGTTACTAAAATAACTAATCCTACCTTTAAATAAAGAATCATGTCTGAATAATGCATGCACATTATATTTAAAAACTCTTTAGGATGGGTAGTGTCAGCATGAATTTTAAATTTCTGTAGTAAAGTGCTTGTACTACATGTTAATTCTTTGCATTTTGGACTTTATTATGTAAGAGGCCTGTATGTTGAGTTCAGCTGAGGACAAACAGAGCAGCAGACATTACTTCATAGTTAAATGGGACTGCTCCGCTGTTGTTGAACCAGGAAAGCGTACAACTGGAGTCCACATAACACAATTAGTATGCCATTTCGCAGTGTTCCAGAATGAAATGGCCTTATGATCTCTACTACTGGGGTAATGCTTACAGATCAAACTCACAGCACTATTACCAAGCATAATCCCAATTCTACAATTGGATCTTTTCAGGTCACTTCCACATATATGAAGTTCCAAAAGACTTTAGCAGAACTTTGTGAAAGTCCGTCTGGTAGCAGCCAAATATGAATGACAAAACTGATACAAAGGAAATAATGCTTACCAAGGGGAAAAAAAAATAAAGAGAAAATGAAGAATCATTTGGAAAAACTGGAGAAAATCAGAAAAGGAAGGAGAGGTAAAGGCTAAAAAGCACACGCTTAGCATTTATATTACAGAATTTTAATTCATGCAGTTAGTTTTCATTTATTTTACTAGACTCTGGTGCCACTTACGATGCATCTCTAGGAATTATCTGCACTTATGTCAACAATTTTGGTCCTACTATCAGGGGAAAACTAGTACCCAATTGCAGAATCCAAGTATCCCATTGCAAAATCTGGTTCCAGCCATGTTCCAAGGCAAGTATCTTGACTCTAATAGATGATTTCAAAAGACATGTCACCACTTGGAATAGGGACAAATTTGCAGTTGCAAATACAACTGATCTTCTAGCATTTACATAATCAGGATATGAATTCTGAAGCCTATGCCTTCTAACCAGCTAAACTTGATACATCCTCATTCAAATTCTAAACCCTATTCCAAACTTAATTCGGACCATAAGATCCTCATTTCTTTTAAAGCCCCAAAATGACAAGATCTGTAGTAAAGTACTGCCCTAGGTGGGTTGGTTGGCCTTACAGGTTTCCTGCTAATTCTAGCAATCCATGGGATCCATAGTCTCTAGTAAGACAGAAGGGAGTAATGATAAACAATGAACCACAGAAATCGGGTCTATAATTGCCATTATTAAAAAAAAGAGGTCGTTTGTGACATGTTTCCAGTGATGCATTGCTGTTGTCAGAATTGTCTTTCTTACATACATATAAAGATGCTTTATTTCAACTCTAAAAATAGTAACAGTAAGGCTTAGGAGGTAATATAAAAAAATCAAAAGACGACTCATCCTTTTACAATTTTGGCCTGTTATTTCCTGTGAGAAATGTTAAAATTGGCTACAAAAATAAAATAAAAAAATAAGGTGCTTCTAAACTCTTATGCTGGAGTTGCACTTTAGTATATAATTTACATAAATGTAGCTTAACGACCAAGATGCATTGTCTTTTAAGAAATTTTAGGTTTTTTTATCTATTCTTGCCCACAGTGAAAATATTAAGCACTCGCTCAGAAGAATCAATCTTAATTTAATCAGAGATGTTACTCGTTTATTTCTCATTTATCCCAGTAAAACCAATATTAAAATCTATATTAAATGGAAAATGAAGCTTTTAAAATCAAATTTTTGCACTGATACATAACTGTTGAAACTTGCAGAGTTCTATAATGTCATAATATAAGTCAACTAAGACTACATGAACAGTTGTATGTAATTTGATCAGTGAGGTAAAGTTATAAAGCACAGTGGAAGACTGGAATTTGTTGCATTAATTATTTCATTTAATAAAACATTTCATTTAATAAGACAAATTAAGTAAATTTAAAAAAAGCAGTCTTCAGATGGGTGAAGAGAAATTACAACACAATATCCACAAGCTGAAGAGACATAGTCTATCAATCTTAGCAACAAACAGACCTCAAAAAAATCCTAAAATGATAACAAGACTTTCCTCTCCTTCCCAAGAAAGGCTTAATCACCAAAGTAGAGAATTTTTTTTTCTGTGGAGGATCTGAAAGAGCTGAATTTGTTCCCAAATTCAGGAAATAGCAAACTTTAATAAAACAATGAACTCTTACTGTGATTCAACTTTACAAGCAGTAAGAATGCAAAGTTATTAATTTACAGCATACTTAAACACCACTCCCATCAATATTTTAACAGCTGTCATCAAGAAAATAGTAAAACCAGAGCCTCATTACGTTGAAAGAGGTGAAACTGTTAACACACATCTCAATAAGGCATCACATTTGAGAAACAAACACCCCCAGCCTTTGATTTGTAACTGCCCACATTTGTTGTCTCTTAGGTCATTGTGCAGTAACCATTTACTCAGGTTCTATTGGGAAAAAGCAGTAGTTATGATAATGTAGTAATTAACACCTGATTTACTAACTTTGGGAGGAACTCCAGGAGGAAAACTTCATTTTGTTCTGCATTTTTTTTCATTTATCTTCCTAAAATTTGGGAGAGACATTTTAGATAGATTGCTATTAAGAAAAACTACAGTGCTGGTGAATGCATTCTCAAAACTACCTGCATCCATATCTGCCCCATCCCTGGAGGTGTTCAAGGCCAGGCTGGATGAGGCTTTGAGCAACCTGCTCTAGTGGGAGGTGTCCCTGTCCATGGCAGGGGGGTTGGAACTAGATGATCTCTAAGGTCCCTTCCAACCCAAACCATTCTATGATTCTAGTTATCCATATGCTGGACTCCCGTCATAGTATGAGGAGAAAAAAAACCAAATCTTTACAAAATGATAAACAAAGTTTCGACAGATAGTTATCAAAACATGCAATTTAACTAATTTGAATACAAATAATAACTATGGATTGTGCCATAAAGAAAAACACTCACTCAGAGCACTGATCAGAGAAACAACTAGAAGTCCCCCTTCTTGGCTGTTCCTAATTCAGAGGTTAATGGGTCTCAGTGCTTCAATCATCTGCCCATTCTGATGATCTGTCTCGGAGGACCTGAAAAGTTTTCCAGAGACAGTTTGTCAAAATAGATACAATTCCTCAGTACAACTTTCTTTTCTAGGGAAAAAATAAAACAACTTGAAAGAGTCCTAGCTAGCTCTAATAGCATATTTTTGTTTGATTTCACCCTCCATCTCAATGCCATTTTATTGTAACCGTACACAGAAAACATACTTCACCTGCTCAGAAGCTGAGCAACACAACCCCAAGCATATGGAAATCACTAGGCTAAAATACAGAGCAATTTTCACCATAGTGATTTCCTACTGCTATCAACACTTAAGTTTACATGCAGACGTGCTGCTTTCCCACAATTCTCTATGTGCAAAACTGAAACAGGCACACATCTGTGCCTTTGACCCCAGCAGAGCCCTTACACACAGCTTAAAATGCTACCTCTGCTGGCCCTCTTACCACTAGGAGGTTCCACTGCTAAATTGCAAACAGCTCTGATGCATATACTTAGAAACAGTAGCTAGACCACACCCTGAAACAAAAGCACTGAAATAAATATGATAATACATAATTTGGCTCCAAAGCTGCTAACACATTCAGTTATCATATACCCTCTTTAAAAACAGAGCAATTGCATATCTAGGTGTTCTCAAGAATCTTCTCATGAAGATGATAATGACTAACTATGATTAAAAATTGGTGGGGTACCTATTATGAGTCCACTCCACCCATATTGACCTATAGATCTGATCTTTTTTTAAAGGTTGCTTCATATAAGGAAGGTTAAACCTGACTAAACACATCAGGGTCAAAAGCCAACATTTTGGAATGAAGCCTTCAGATGAAACAGTGCAGAAGAACAGTCAGGGCTTTTTATTACTTTCTCTGCCACCACACCTTTGCAGTAATCACTTTTTCCAGTTATTTGGTTGAAGCCTGCAACAGTCAAAATAAAGTTCAGATATTCAAGAAATTGCTATGCTCTGCTACCAAGATTTACTTTTGAAATTCAACCAGACATAAGAGTAAAATTCAATCACTGTTCACTTCTCACATGGAATTACCTCCAGTAATTATCTCAAGTATTTCTTGAACTCACAGCTACACAGAATAGCTTCCACTCCTATTTAGCCCAGTTCCTAAGAAAGCCTCTGTTTGCTTTTTCTGCCACAAATTACTATGTTTTTATACAAAATTTAAAAAAAAAAAAAAAAAAAAAAAAAGACCATGTGCATTATCAGACAAGCTCTTCTACTGGATTTATATCATGTCATATCAGAAATAAGAAGCTTAAGTAGTCAGTAACCTGGCTACAAAAACATACTGAAACAAACATAATAAATAAATGACCTGCTCTGTGGGACTTGAGTGCCAAGACTAGCCAAGCAGACTTCTGTTAGATTAGGAAAGAAGATTGCTTAAATGGCCATCTATGCTTCCATTTTTGATGCATCTGTTAATAATACAACACAACTACCATTTTATTATTAACCTGGCTTCTGAGAGATAGGCTCTCCCAGAAAGAACTGCATATTTTTGATGTAATCCTGCTACCAACTCTTTACGTCAACACACTGGCGGAAAACACAGTAGATTTAGCCAAGGGGAACATGTGCCCATCTCTTGGTAACCAAGTTCACTGTCCAATTTCCTCTGTACCTTAAAACAAGATTCTGGGGCAGCTGATATTTGGTACAGGCTTCCTGCTGCTACTATGAGGGTGATAACTTCTTAACCACAGGTAGACTTCCAAAACAATTCAGGTATTTTCTCAGCTTGGAGTCAGTGCTTCTTTCCCGAGAAACTCAACTCCTCAAAACCTGGACATATTTCACCCTATTTTATTCAGGAAACTGAGCAAGAACAAATGGAGATCCTACTCATACTATTACAATCCTCATGTATCCACACTTATAATTTAAAATGTTTGCAGGTAAAATGGGATTTCCCTGTAATCACTGAAAGGCATAACTTTATCACTGAAAATGCCTAGTAACTCATACAGTCTCTCCAAACTACATTCACTTACACCAAAAAATAGTCTACCACCAGAATTAGATCAAAACTTGAATAAAAGAGTATTATGGCAATGAATTCATAACTAAGCAGAAGAAAATACCAAGGACCCCATTCTGAAGTGCATTGTTCACGGGAAGAATATTTATGACCATAAAGCTAAACAATAGGACATACCATAACAATGCCCTCAAGGTTAAAGATCTTAAATTCAAATTTAAGATTACATAATCTCACAGAGAATCTGAAATACATAACGATGATCTTAATTCATACTTACTTATTTCATGAAGTCTGGCCAAATCCTTGGGGTTTTATGTTGTCTCTTTGATAAAGATAAAGGAATTTTACATCAGTTTAAAGCAAATCTTTTTCAGGTACTTTTACTGAAATCGAGTATCATCAATCTATCTTTATTGTAGAAGCTCAACAAAATATGCTAAACAGTTCTGTAAAATACTACTATATAAAAGCTGCTTTATGCAGCAGCATGATTTAGAAATAAATAACTTCCACTTTTTTAAAGTTCTCTCTGTTCAGCGTTTACCAGAAGAGAGTGTGTGTATGCTTTGGCAAGCTTTTTGAATATTTTTTGGCACTTAGAAGAATTTTAAGACTAATCTTGGCATTTTCATAGCTGCTAAATCATTAGAAAGATGACATTTAAAGTTTGCAGGGAAGTTAACTTGGCACTGTTCTCATTTGCTTCCTTATAGCTAAACAAAAGTAGTAGAAAATCTCAGAAGATTTGCTGCTCTATTGTATCTTAGGAGAGTAAATCCCCTTAAAAAGGACCTGGTGAATATCTACCTTTTCCGTGTACCAAACCTTCTTATATTCAAATATGTTTAATATTTTTTTTTCTAGGTTTGGGAAATGTGCTAACCAGTTTGGTCGTCAGGTTAACCTTGCCAACCTTGGTGCTACAGTCATGGTAAGTTCTGTTGAAATGATGACTGGGCCTTGAGCTGCGGGCAGCCTTCCACCGGACCTCAATGCAGCTGAATGAGGATTTACTGTTTCAAAAGCCCACACAATGCAGCACTGGAGGGATGTATTCTCTGTTCCTTCCTGAACTTTTGGATTTTTGTGCTGGTTTAGTTGTTGAATACCAAAGAAATTTTATAACCATGACGAAACAAATTATCATCTGGAATGGTGATAACAAGAGACTTTTTATTTCCCTACTATAAAGCAATTAATTTGTTGTGCTATTTGCAAATGTGAGGAAAAAAAAAAAATCCAAAGTACCTATTTCTCTTCAGAACAAATGTTATGTAGAGGACTTTCAGTACCTCCAAAAAAAATGTTTCATTTTTATTAACTGTAATAAACTAAGAGTGGAAAAGAAAGTTACATAAAACTTGCCAGAATATAGTTATTGAACATTGCAGTTTCTAATCTCAGCAATAAATGTAGGTCAAGGGAACTGGAAAATCTAATTACTCTGTAAATTTTTAAACCTGTTTCTTTCTTCTCAAGGAAAAGGAAATTGTTCCCTTGCATTTAAGCACACTTCACTCAAACTGTAACTACAGCTAGGTGGAAAGTTATTTTTGTCTGAATGGAGAGGTTTTTGAACTTCCTTTAAAGTGTCTTTGCATTCTACATTGTTTACTCAGCTCTGGTTCAGACTCATACTCAAGGTATCATCAGTTACTTCACAATTAGTATTGCAGTAGTGCAAAATCCAGAGACATTCGTCACCAAAACAAAAAAATCCACCTCTGAATAAATCAGAACTTTGGTACCATACTGTAGCAGTTCCTTTCAGTAATACATCCCATGCAATCATAATTTGATACCCAGTATTCATACACTGCATTAACAAAATCTGAAGCAATGCATCACTATAGAACTACTGCGAATGTGAATATGGGATAGCATTGTAAATGTTAATTATCTACTGATAGAGGATTATTTCACATATAGCTGTTGCTGACTTCTGTGTATAGACAGACCATGTAACTTAGACTTACAAGATCAAAAACTTTTAAAAAATACAAAAGCTTTGAAGATTCAAGCCTCTTGGTGAGTTCTAAAAACTAAGGGCCATTTAAGTATCACTTCTGCAGCAAAAAATAAATATCATTTCAGGCATTTAAGATTAATTCCTAGCACAATCAATCTCAACCTTCCTTAAAAAAACAAAACGCAACAACAAAGAATCAAATACTACAAACCACCTCTCAAAACAAAAACCCTCAAGGTCAAAGTCAAAAAAATAAAACATGCCTCCCACTTCACATTGTAGGATTCACCTGTCATTATTTTTTTATATTTGTCCATATTCACAAAGTTGGGGTTCTTCTAGTTCGTAAAATAAAATATAGACAGCAGCTGGGGCTTTCATGAAAACAAAGAGAGCCCCAATGTATTTACAAATTGTAGGAACCATTACTGTGTTTGAGGATACGTGGACTACAAAACGTAACTACTGTCTGGCTCAATTCACAGAGCTCTCTCTTCCAGCTCTTACCTCTGTGATACGTGACAGAGAAACCATCGAGTTTCACAAGAGAGATAGGATTTCTGTGTTGTGTTCTGATTTGGCAGTCAAATGTTTTGTTTGGTTTTTGGGGGTGGGAGGGGTGAGTTGTACAAAAGTGGAAAACTTGGCCTAAGCTCATCTGATCTTTGGACGCTGTGCTCGTTAAGTATAAATCCTACTTTTGAACTTTCTCCAATTGCGTGAGAGGTGAAGCCTCCCAAACAACAACAACAACAACAACAAAAAACCCCACATAATTCAGGAATAGCCATATTGAAGATTTAAAACGTGTTTGTCTTAAAAGGTAAACCCTGAAACAGTAGCTCAAGCAACACTCCAAAGCAAAATGAGATGTACCTTAACAGTCTATTATAAAAAGCAGACCAATGGCAAGACTTTTTTCGCTGTATGCTTTACATGAATGCACATCTATGCTGTGACTTACCTTTAAAACTACACAGGAATAAAGCAAAGGTGGCACGGTCAAACATAAAATCTAACAAATGTTGGTGCAATGACTAAGTGTACAGTTTTAATTTGTAGCCCTTGAGTTTCATTACCACACTCCCTTTTTTTATCATGGACAAGTTTATGAATACAAGCAGCAAAATCCTGTTTATTCCTCAGCATTTTCAAAGGTTTCATATCTCAACCCTTTAAATTTTGAACTAAAAATTTCAGATACTAAAAGGGGATTGGTCCTTCCCTCACAAAAAATAATTCGTTCTGACTAGGGATCTATTAAATAACTACTAAAATTGCATGTAGCCTGAGGTCTGACTGGTGACAGGCAGTAATTGATGAGACCTGGATCTGCAGCGAATATGGAGAAAAAGAAGAAATCTAATCTGCCGGTCCATTTGCTAAGCGGCAAAAGTGGCAGGGCCCTTCCTAAGAAAAGTATGCTTATATACATAATCAGCATGTAAAGGCAAATTAAATTTTAGGTGTTTCTTTGGGTGTTTGGCTTTACAGCTTATTATAACTTTAACAAAATAATATCATTCAATACAATTGTGCTTTCCCTCCTTTAGCTTTCATGGTTTTCAAGTGTGATATTGCACTTGCTCACTGCACTCAGCTCACGCTCTGAAGAGAGAGAAGGTCCAAATTTCACTAAGAACAAGAGCAACCAGTGATGATAAACCAACCTCCTTTCACCGCATGCCACAAAAAGCATATACAGAGTCTGACTTGTTACAGATCAACAATGCCGCTTAAAAAAATACCTCAGGCTGAAAAACTAAATGTTCTGCAACGGGAAGAAACAAGTAGGATAGACATTAAAAACACATCAGTCCACTTCTAGAACACAAAGGAACCCACTGAAAATCAGTAAGATTCAGATGAAGGAGAAAGCTTATGAAACAGTTTGGGTGGATAATTTCTACAAGTGCAAGTATGTAAGGGCACACTACCTTTCATCTGCCGATACAGCTAAGCAAAGCAACCTTCTATGCACAAGCAGTAAGTCCTTTGATGGCTACTTGCTATCAACAGCAATTGAGGGGCATTGAAAAGAGGGGCAGTTCCTTGTTTTGCTTTTGGGTTGGGTTTTGTGGGATTTTTTTCTACAACAATAAAAACACCAGGCCTTTCAACCTACCAGATCACAATAAAGGTATGCGGAGAGTAGAGCTTTTTCTGGCCTGTCATCAGTATTGGGAAGGCCTTTTGTCCTCCTAAATAATGTCATTACATAAACAAAACCAAACAAATAGGACGGGCTGCCTGCTTTCCCAGCCTGCATACGCCAGTGTCTTCTAAAAACAAGTTCCTTCAAAACCGGATTAATTTACACGGGACAAAGCTAATCTCTCCCTTGAGAGTGCTTAAGCCATCTGCACCCTCCACCTACCGAGCCCCGCAGCCAGGAAGGCCGCCCTGCCTCGCACACCTAGGCTGGGCTCCCTGCCACGGAGCCTGCCCGCCGGGACCGCATCCCTTCGGCGCCTCGAGAGCCGGGCTGGACGCAGGCCCAGCGCCGCTGGAGCGGCGCCTGCGGTGGCCCAGCGGACCCAGCGCCGCTGACGGCGGACCCGCTCCCTCCCGACGGGGACATCGGGTGGCACAAGCCGGTGGAGCAACGCTGCCCCCAACCCCGGCTCGCCGGGGCGACGGCAGCCAGTGGGACCGCCGCGGGGGATGGCGGACCCTAAGACGCGACCCAGTTCCTGTCAGCCCGCGGGGTTGTGAGGGGCGGTTAGAGGAAGGGATCGGCCTCACACCGAGCCCCACTCCCCTCACAGAAGGGGGGCGGGAGGGCAGATCCCACCCCTGGCGAGACCCCACCGGTGACTAAGCACAGCCGCCACTGCCCCGTGACCGGCCTTTTACCTCTCCTCTCCTCCCCTCCCGCTCCCCGGTCCCGCCCGCCGCCTCGGCCCCTCCTCGGCCCCGCCTCTCCCCCCCACACACACCCTCCGCCCGTTGCCGCTCCCGGCGCCTGCGCGGTGCGGCGCAGCGCGCGCGGGCGCAGGAATGTGCGTTACGGTTAAATAGTGGGCGCAGGGGCGGCCGCCGCGGCGCTTCAGGGCCGGCGGGTGGGGCGGCGCGGCGCGCCGGTGGCTCCTCGGGGGCCGAGCCGGACCGGACCGAGGCGGCGAGGGAGCCTCCATGGCGCGGCGCGGCTGCTGGGGCGGTGGCAGTGGCGCGGCGCTGCTGTGACAGGAGCTTGGCAGCTGGGACCGGCCTTTTTTCTTGCCTCGCTCCCCAACCGGGGGGGAGGGGGGGCCTGAGCCGGCGTCCCGGGGACGCGGCGGCATTCGGAGAGCGGAGCCGTGGCGGCGGCGGCAGCGGCCGGGGGCAGCCGGCGTGTCACCGCCTCTATGATGAAATTTAAGCCGAACCAGACGCGGACGTACGACCGGGAGGGCTACAAGAAGCGGGCGGCGTGCCTCTGCTTCCGCAGCGAGCGGGAGGATGAGGTGAGCACGTCGAGCCGCCGCGCGCATGGGGCTGAAGGGGGGGGGGCGGGGGTGCGCCGGGCCCGGGCGGGGCTCCCGTTCCGTCCTCACCCGCCGGTGCCGCGTCCCTTTGTCTGGCCGGGGGGCGCGGGCCCCTCTCAGGGGACATCCCTAGGGCCACACGGAGTTGTACCGGGGCTCACCCCCCCCACACCCCGAGGAACGGCGGTGTGGAGCAGTGCAGAGCCCGCGCCGGGAGCGGGGGCGGCGGCGGCGGGCGCGGAGGCTCCGCGGCTGGGCGCGCCTCTCGCCCACCATTTTGGGGCGGCGCGGCGGGGCGTGGGGCCCACGTGCGCGGCGGCTGCCTTTGTGCGCGGCCGCGGGCGGCGCCCCGAGACGGGAAGGGGGTGCGGGGTTGGGAGGGGAGGAGGAGGGAAGGAGGGCAATTCCCGGGGCGGGATTCGGGGCCGGGATCGGGATCAGACCCCGGCCGTGACTGCTGGGTTATCCTTTGTGTGCCCGCGGCGCGCGGAAAGCCGGTTAACGCGTAATGGCGCATTGAGGGCAGGGCCGGCGGCGCCCTTAGGACGAGCCCCCTGCCATGCTTGGGTGGGATGGGGAAAAAAAAACCCAAACCAACGTACAACTCGTATTTATTTTAAGAACTTTGTTTTTTGTTTTTGTTTTGTTTTTTTCTCGCTTCTCCCTCCCTAAGAGAGTAAAACGGTGCTTAAAAATATTTTGCCGAGGCGGTTGGGGGTGTTGCTGCGGTTGTGGCTGTAGCGGGTAGCGCTCAGCCGGGGTTTTATGTTGCAGCAGAATCGGGAGGTGGCAACAAAGTTGTCCTATATCCCTAGCCAAGGTCAATTGCACCGGCCGTTATCTGGAAACTTTGCTGATGGCTCGGTTGCACAATGCCTGTATGGACTGTCTAGGGCTGGAAGCGCACCCTTCCCTAATTTTCGTTTTTAATAGCTATAAAATAACTGCAAAGGTTAGGGCTTAGTTTTGGGTTTGGTTTTGTTTTCTTTTCTTTTTCCCTTTATCTATATGCTGAAAGAAGCTAGTGTCCTATGCAAACTGTCAATATGGCAAACTTCTTGCTTATTTTTAAACATCTCATAGGGGATATAATGCAGTAAGGAGAGACCTGATCTCAAAATACTGACTCTTGAATTTAGGCAAAAATTTTGCGTGGTATTCTGGTATATGTATGGTGTAAATACAGCCCTGGGATCACACTGATCAGCTTTTCCTAATACAAAGGAGAAAGGTTGCCAGCAGAACTACCTTGCTTGGTAGTTCTTTTCTTTGGTTTTGGCAGCACCTCTGATACTCCAGCATGCTCCCCATGCATGTGTCTTCAGTATTTATTGTTGAATGCTACTCCAGCTTGGGCTCCTTTGGAGTTAAAACTCTTGACCCCCTGTTACAGCTTTTCTGCACCAATTGTATTTGAAATTCATGGTTGGGGTTACCTTTGTCAGTAATTTCCATTCATCTTTCGTTTCTTGCTGCAGCTTCTTACATTCTCTTTGAATATAGCATCTAAATGAGACCACTGACTGCTTCAAAAATTATTTATGCGTAAGAACACCCTCCAGGGCTAAGGATGGTAGTAGCAGCTTTGCTACACTGGGTAAGAAGGGTGGGTGTTGACACTTATAGCACTGGAGCACTTTGGGGTGTTGCAAGTGGGGTAGCTGTACAGCTGGAATTAATAGGATAACACCAAGTCAGATTTGGAACATCAGTTAAGCATGTGGAAACAGTTCAAAATATTTTCTGGTAAGTCACTTCCAGAAAAGCAATGACAACATCTTGAACTTGCTTAGCTGTTTCCCAAATGCCAGCTCCATTTGTATCAATATAGAACCCATTCCTTGGAAGTTTGATGCCCGACTACTGTTTGTGATTAACTTATATCACCAGGCATGTTCCCCAAATTGGCTGGATCTTGCCTCTACTGTTCTTGAACATGGTTGTCTTACTAAGTTCCTGTGGAGGTCTTCTTCAGAATCCCCCTAAATGTCTTCAGTGTTTCCTTTCCAGTTCTCTAGAAATCATACCATGAATTTTCAGCTGACCTACCATCATCAGGGATCTTTAAATGCAGGGTAGTTTCTGCTTTGAAGGAGCACAAAAGCAGTACCTTGGTGACTGGAGGGAGAAGGGAGGAACAGCAGACTCCTGTAGGAGCTATTGGGGGAGGGAAATGTTGTTTTCATAGTTATTTTAACCTACAGGGTTACTACCCCATAATCTAACAGTAGGTAGACATTGTAGGAGGGACACTAGAACAGACAACTCAGAGTGATCTTCAGGGATACATTCCTTTTTAGAAGTCTTAAAGCAAGATATCAAAATCTCAACTGTTTGTTGTGGGTTTTTTTTGTTTTTTTTTTCTTACTGGAGATACTGTCTGCAAGATTCAACAGATCATATTCCACTTTTCAGGTGGTTAGCTTCTGTCTATGATTGGAGACAGCCAACATGGCTTCACCAAGGGCAAATTGTGCCTAATGAATTTGGTGGCCTTTTACAGTACTGCCACAGACTTGGTAGACAAGGGCAGAGCAACTGATGTCATCTACCTGGACTTATGCAAACCATTTGACACTGTCCCATACAACATACTGGTCTCAAAATTGGAAAGTCATGGATTCGATGAAAGGACCACTCGGTGGATAAGGAACTGGCTGGATGGCCGCACCCAAAGGGTTGCAGTCAACAGCTCAGTGTCCAAGTGGCGGCCAGTAATGAGTGGTGTTCGTCAGGGGTCGGTGCTGGGACCAGTACTATTTAACATCTTTGTCAGTGACATGGACAATGAGGTAGAGTGCACCCTCAACAGGTTTGCTGATGACACCAAGCTCAGTGGCGCAGTTGACACGCTGGAGGGAAGGGATGCCATCCAGAGGGACCTGGACAGGCTTGAGAGGTGGGCTCGTACAAATTGCATGAAGTTCAACCAAGCCAAATACAGGGTCCTGCACCTGGGATGTGGCAATCCCAGGCACAAATACAGGTTGGGTGGAGAATGGCTGGAAAGCAGCCCTGAGAAGGACTTGGGAGTGCTTGTGGATGAGAAGCTTAACATGAGCCGGCAATGCGCGCTGACAGCCCAGAGAACCGACCGTGTCCTGGGCTGCATCAAGAGGTGTGTGGCCAGCAGGTCACAGGAGGTGATTTGGCCCCTCTACTCTGCACTCGTGAGACCCCACCTGGAGTACTGTGTCCAGCTTTGGAGTCCTCAACATGGGAAGGACATGGACCTGTTGGAACAGGTCCAGCGGAGGGCCATGAGGATGATCAGACAGGCTGAGAGAGCTGGGGTTGTTCAGCCTGGAGAAGAGAAGGCTCTAGGGAGACCTCATAGCAGCCTATCAATATCTGAAGGGAGCCTACAGAAGAGCCGGAGAGGGACTCTTTATGAGGAAGTGCAGTGATAGGACAAGGGGCAACAGTTTTAAATTGGAAGAAGGGAGATTTAGATTAGACACCAGAAAGACATTCTTTACAGTGAGGGTGGTGAGACACTGGAACAGATTGCTCAGGGAAGTCGTGGATGCCTCATCCCTGGAGGTGTTCAAGACCAGGCTGGATAGGGCTTTGAGCAACCTGCTCTAGTGGGAGGTGTCCCTGCCCATGGCAGGGGGGTTGGAACTCGATCTTTAAGGTCCCTTCCAAATCAAATGATTCTATGATTCTACTTGGAGGAATGAGTATCTGTAGCAGTCTTCTGATACAGATCTTCCTACTTTGGCTCTCTGAAAGGCCAGTCAATATCCAGTTGTGCCTGTGCTTTAGCTTTTTTCCTTCTTTTCTTGCATTTAGCTTTTTGAGATACTTGGACAACAGATACTGTGGACAACAGCTGTGGTTGCTTCAGGTGGAATTTCACTGTGTTGTGTAACAGGTTATTAATACTTGTTTAGCTGTATGAGAAGAAAAAAAACGGTGACCCATCTTTGTCATGATAGCTGTGGTGTAGTCATCTTGTGATGAGTGGTGGTATGTAAGTTTCTAACTTGTTCCCACCTCGTGAACTCTCAACTCATATCAGAAATTGTTAGTGTCCTGCGTGTATGGTTTGCAATACCTTGTTCTTAACGAATGTGATCCTCCTGCAACTGCAGCATGAGACCCCCTGTGGATAACACGACTTACGGACACTGCCGCTCTATTTGGAGGCTTAAAAATTTCAGTAACAGCTTTTTGTCATCATCACCAATGAAAATTAGGCCAGACACTAAAACATGTAATATCTGTATAGTTAATCATCATCTAGCAAAATTTCCTTGATAGGAGACAGACCAAGAAGCCATATCTGTATTTTACTTATTCTACCGTGGTAGTCTTGTTGAAGCCCGTGTTACAGCTGAGTTTTATGTACAGTGAAACAATGTGTCAATTGAAAAAGACAGTGGTAACAAAGGGTGGTTTTGATAACACCCTACTGTATTTCCATTCATTCTCTGTTCACGTCTTTATTTCTTAATTTGAAACATAGGTGGGCCCTAGAATACTGCTGAAGCAAAATTCAGTCTGATGGTCCCTGCAGATAGTTTGAAGTACAGCTGCTGTGACTCAGCAGCTACAGTACCCTGTCCAATTACACTTACCAACAGTATGTTGCCAGACTTAAAACTGTTGAGTTGGTTCTCTTGGGTGTTAGGGGCTGGAAACTGGGCTTGCCCACAGTCTTGCCTTCTGCTTTGTCTTCAGGTCTGGTATTGCAGCTGAAAGCATGTACTGACTGATGCTAGGTGACTGATGGTTGTCCAGATGCACCGCTGAAAAAATCCTTCCTCTTTCTTTCTTCAAGTGACTCCACATATGCCAATTTACTACTATATAGCCCATTTTGGTTTAGATTTTGTAACCTTCATGCTGTGGTAATGTATGACAGGAAAAAATTCCTGGAGGAAGCCCAAATAGCCAAGTAATGTGGCCGATAGCTTCGGATTTTTTTTTTTTTAGTGTTTTAGCAGAATATCTCTTAGAGTACTGTTATTAAAGTGTTGCCTGTTTTAGTCTCTCAATGCTGTAATTTGGGCTGAAGAGAGAGCAAGATGGCTGGATATGAGCTTAAGTGCTGGCTCCTTCTGTCGTTCTTAATGGAAATGAAGCAGTAATTGCAGGCACTGTCTGCCCTTTGAACAAAAAATATTGCTGGAAACGAAGCAGGAGAGATCCCATGAAAAATGAAAGAAGGCTACGTGGGCATGAAATGCGTGGGGGCTGCAGGCTTTTTGCTTTGAACAAGCAAGAAGCTGCTAGGTGTGTGCGAGAAGCTGATGGTATTCAGCAGACTGGGATGGGCTGGCAGATTTCTGTATGTGGAAATGCAAGTCTCTCTTGAGCAACTAGGAGATGTGGATGGCAGCTTTAGGATAAACCTGCAGGAGAGCCTCTCAGTACTGCAAGGACTGACCGCCTCCATGGGCTGGAATTGCTTATGCATTCAGTATTCTGCAAACACTGGTTTTACATAAAATGCTGCTGTATTAGGGTCTGGGCAGAGGGAAGGCAAGGAAATGCTTACCTCTCAAAGCAGAGAATAAGGCAGGCCATTAAGGCAGCAAATGGTAATAAATGTATTTTTTTTCTAATCACTGTCATAACTTAATTTTAAAAGCTAATTTAATTTTTCTTCCATCAACTACATATTACACAAATAAGTGAGCAGTTATTTTTAACCACCTTGAATATAAAACTTGAGTGTGTTCTAATTATTTTGGCATCTATAACATAGCTTTATGTAATTGGATATAGTATTGAAAGCCCTAGTGTTCAGCCAGCAGTTGCTAGTAGCAGATAGAAAAGAATAGTTTCATATGCAAAAAAAAGTCTTTAAGCTTTTAATTTTTAAATTTTGCCATTTTTGTTGTTCAGCCTCATACAAGAGATGGAAATAGATGGGAAGGGTTTCCTGTTACTGTTGAGACAGTAGTGAGGATAACTGTGTCATCACACACTTAGTGGAAAAGTAGATTATCTTTTTTTTTTTTCTTTTCCTGTAGCAGGGTGTACACTTGCATGTCAATTATTGCCTCTTAATTTTGAGTTAAAAATTATAGACTCCTAGCACTGTATCTCCTTTTTTGTTCTGATTTAAAGAATTTTATTTCTTAGGCTGGAGAATGTAGAGATTTAAAAAGCACTTGTTTAATCTACGTTGTTTGCTGGTAGTGGTGGTGATTTTTTTTACAGCTGTTGCTTCACATTAGCAATGTTTTTATTAAAGGAAAAAGAAAAATATTATTCTTATTTGCATTGGTCTAAATCATCTGAAAACCAGAAAGAGGTGTTGTAATGTAACCTGATTAAAAATCTGAAGCCTAGAAACGTCACCTGGCTACCCTAACAAAATGGGGATGTTCATTTGGTGTTCCATCACAGTAGGAATTACTGTAAATAAACTTGCACAGTGATGAAACATCTTCCATTCTTGACTCCGAATTTATCGTTTGGTTTCTTTATCCTTCAGTGTGAACTTTCAGGTGCAAACACGCAGATAACATGTGCTTTAAAATATAACTTGGAGTATGACTGTGGCACCATATTTAAGCCTGACATGCTCTCCTAAGCAATGTATGAACTGATACAAGTTACCTAGCTTGCTCTATGATTGCCTAATAGAATATAAACATTTTAAAATATCAGAGAATACACATTTCAATTGCACTTCAAGCATCCCGTGGTTTTCACTTGTTCAGCCTCGTGTCCCTGCCCTGCTAACACAAGGGATAACTGACATATGATGATTACTGCCTTAGTTTTTCTTCAGCATTTTCTTGATGTTTGGACATAATCTGTGTGGTGCAGGAAAGCATATAGCTCTAAGAATCAAGACCTATAAATAGCTTCCAAAATGGCTCTTTACAGTGTGTCCACAGAGACGGTGTGTGCTTATGATGTATCCCTGCAGGCTTGTATGTGGTTCTGCAGTGGTTTAAGTTTGTGTTAATAAAAATAATCGAATCTGAGGTTGCTGTGGTAGGATTTGTGTCAGGTAACCAACTTATAAAACACAAATGCCTTGTTATCCTTACTTTCACAGAAGAACAGCTTTCTGCAGGCACCACATATGCACCTTGACTTCCCATTGGGATCTTTTTTTGACAAATTGCAACTGCTTGCCAGCAGTGGAAGCCTGAAAGTTCAGTGAAGCTGTAGGAATTCAGCTGTCCATCATGTCAGGAAGCTTCAATCTTCGCTCATGTCTCTTCAGACACTGAAATCGGTCAACCATGAGCTGTTTTTTATTGCGAAATCTCAATGATTTTTTTTTTCCAGTACCTATGGTATTACTTGTTTGTGCCATACAAATACATTTAATATGGTGGATAGTTGCTTAAAATGGGCCAACAGGAGAAGAAAACATGGCTGTACCTGTCTAACACCAGGCTAAGGTGTCCCGCAACAAAATGTGTTTTGTGTTTTGCCCTGTTTAGAAGATGTTGTCTTTCAGAACTAGAAATATTTGTGTTTAGATACTTGAGAAAATACCCTTTATTAGCTCACTTGCACCATCCTAAGTTTACTTTGAGAACTTAAATTGGCTGGTAAGTTTGTTTGAATTGTCCCAGTTAATGCAGTGGTGCTCAAAGCTTCTCAGTTACCAGTTTCTGTGAAATAGCAGTGGTTGACTTCTTCAGAAATACATACCAATCTGCGTATATATGCATGTATCTCTACCTAGGATTTGTAGCCATGTTTAAGAACACATCTTTGTAGTTATGCAAGTTTGTGGACCACGGGTTGATAGGTATTTTTTTCCAGTCTTGTTTGTAGAACACTTTAAAAGCTTATTTTAATTAGATGGCTTTCACCAGGTATTCCAACTTGAAGAAATATGTGTTTGGCTTTGGCCAGCCACTGATTTCATGAACTGCTACAGTGTGATTTAGTGCTTAAGCACTTCAGTGGAACCAGTCCTATAAATGTAAATATTTTAAAACAAATTTTGTCTTTAAAGAGGTATGGGTTTTTTTCCAAATATCTCAAGGACAAAAAAAAAAAGGCTAAAAGGTGACAGGAACTTGTCAAGAAGTAACCTTGTCATGTCTTTACCTGCAGCTGAACGGTTCTCAGAGATTTGGAGCTCTTGTTTCTGACAAGAGCTTCGAAGCTGATCCCTTAGTCAAACAGATTATGTTGCTGAGTAACCAGTAAAGCTCAGTTCTCCTGCTCAAGATTAGGCCATGGCTTCAAGTTACAAAGAAATGGGCTGCAATGTGAGTTTTAGCTCTTCCCCTGCTACCTCGTGTTTTTCTCCCTTGGACAGTATTGGTAACATAAGGGAAGAAGGATATACTGTAAAGTGGATTGGGGAACTGACCCAGCATGAAAAGTAAAACTTTTTATAGGCACTTGTGGTGGGTTTTTTGTTTGCTTGCGGATTATTTTTTTTTGCAGCCAGGAGTTTCCTTTTGCTGTATGGCTGGGTGCAAGATCCGCACCCTTCATCGCACCATGAGACCTGTCACATCTGGTTCTCCAAAGCATGCCAAAGCTTAGGGGGAGGTCTAATGTTACAGGTGACTTGAGCGCTTGTTGTTGTGAGGAAATGTGTTCTGACTGATGTACCATAGTGGTATAGTGCTGTCTGTTCCTGATGTGACCACTTCAGCCGAAGAACAAAACAAAGTACTTTAAATAGCCAGAGAAATTTACTCAAATTCTGAATTACTGTAACAGCATGTTAGCCAAAACGTGAATTTCAAGTGAAATGAAGTTTACAGAATAGAATTTTAACTGCAAGTTAAAGCAAAACTTTTTCTGTAAAAGGCTGATGTTTTTCACCATATTGTCACATAGACTTAAAACCAGAAGATCTCAAAGGAAAAAAAAAAATCATTTGTAGGTCTGATTTTGAAGTATTATAAAAATATATGCATATATTTCTTATTTGTTCATCTTCAGAATGCTGGTAAAGTTGCACTGACTAATGTCTAAGTATCACAGTGCTGCTTTGAAAAGTGATCTTTACTTCAAGTTTGGGGGATATTTCATGCTTATTTAATAAGTTATATGGACAGTACCCAGTTTTCTGGGTTGCTTTCAAGATGCTGTGCTTAAGTTAGTGAGTTAGTGTTCTGCCAGTTATGTCATTTCTCTGCTGCTCTGCTAGTTCCTTGTTCATTGAGACTAAATCTTCTTTTTAACCTCTATCATAGCTGGGGGCTGCTTTTCAGCCTATTGTCTGTCAAGTACTTTGCTAGAGGTTCTTGGAACTGGCTTAGGCTGATCTGAAATTGGGTAGCTGCAGTTACGCCTTTCTGCCCCAGTCTGTGTGGTGCTGCCCCTTGTATGGCTGCGTGCTGACAGCGGTGACTGTCTGCAGGCTGAAAACTATGCTTTAAATGGTACAAGCTAGTTTTTAACCAGATCAGCTTCCTGAACTCATTGTGCCAGTGTGAGGGAGAAAGTAAAGATATTGAAGCCATGCCTTTAATTAGCTTTTAAAGTGCTGTCAAGTCTGATCCCAAAGTTTTCTACTACTCTACAATAACTTTGTGCACATTACATCTTCAGGTTAAGAAAAGTCATTTTGAAAATGGTTGTAGTAAGGAATGAGGACTGTAAGCAATCACTTCACTGAGAATATTTTCAGGAAGGCAAAAGTATGTTCCATACTAAATGCTGTCCGTGTGGCATTGCTATGGCAAGTTGTAAAGCTCCATTGCATTTTTCGACTTTCTGGAGCCTGAAAAGAGACAATGGTATTCCTAGGACAAGGATGCCACAGTAACATATAGGGGAACTGAGAAACTGTTTCAGAACTACTGAAATGAGGCAGAAATTCTTAAAATAACATAGTCTTTCTTAGATAAAGGAAATCTCTAACTACAGTAGCAGGTTGACATGTGCTGTCCAATTTGATCTGTGCTTTTGCCTAAAAATTCATAGAGTGAATCGTGCAGATACGATCCAGGGTTTGTAACAGCTGGTCTTCTGTGCTCCTCAATAATGATTCTGTATTGTAGCATTCAAAGTAATTTCCCAATACTTTTAAGGGAGCTCCTGAGCTGAAAACAATTGGAAGTTGGAAGCGTTAAGGAACAGTGAAATATTTTCTGCTTATGGCCGTTTTCAAACAAATCCTAGGGCTTGATTGATCATTTTGGCTGTATTTGGATTAAACTGTCTATGACTCTCTCGGGTGCTTATGTTGGCAGACCAACCATGTAGACTGAGTTTCTGTGTTGAGTGTGCTAGGGTAGATTATATTAACTTCTATCAAAGTGAGTCCTATTTTTCTCTCTGAGTAGGGTTGGATACTTTTTTTCTTCTCAATGTTTTTGACACCTGTGAGAACATACAATTCATCTGTTCTCTAGAAGCATTTTGACACCTTGCTTTGTACCTGAGAGGTACTTCTTGCTGCCATTTTCCCCCTATACTTCCACCAGTTTATAAGCCTCTGAAATTGTTCACGTGTACTCACCTTCACAGAGCTTGGGAGCGAAATCCTTTGCCTTCCATTTAACTGCTGCCACCTTTCCTTCTCTGCACAGCGTAGAATCGTGCACCTGAGCAATGCTGTGTTCTTTGCAACTGAGCTGCATGTGCTCAGAGCTCTTTTGGGGGCAAGGAGTTGAGTCTCTCCCTCTGAGAGTTGTTCCTTTTATCTGCCAGTTTTACAAGGAAAGAGGCAAATTTATGCTATCTCCATCAGGTAATGTCAAGTTGGACATAGCTAGTGGATTAGTTGGGGTGATGAGAGAGGAGGAAATGGGGTGTGCAATAGGTAAGAGAAGAATAGGTGTGGGGGTTTTTGTTTGTTTGTGGTTTTTTTTATTGTTGCTTTTGTTTTTTGTTTTTTCAGTGGTTGGACTAAATGATCTTAAAAGGTCCCTTCCAACCTAGGTGATTCTGTGATTAGGCTGGGAGAGCAAGTATACAAAGGTATCTAATGCAAATCAATACAAATACCTATGTACATACAAATGAATGATTTCTGTGGAACCTATTCAACTACAAATACGTTTTTCCTTGCAAGAAATACTTCTCCTGTGGAAAAATTCCCATCCTGCAGTTTGTTTATATTGGCTTCTGCTGCTGTTTCATTACTTCAAGTTGTGAACGTCTCTGCTCTGAAGTCAAAGAATCCAGCTGTGGGGAAGTTGCTCTGTCTAGCAAGTTTCATCTTTAACTGTGACTTCGGCTCGTTTTTTTATGTGAACTGATTTTGAAACAATTAATTTTTTGTAAACTATAATGCCCCACATCTAAGGAAGATAAAAACCAATAGTATTTTATATAACCTTAAGTAATTTTTACCTCTTTGAGTGCTTGATATGAAAAAAAAATATAGAGGAGTAGCTTTTCACTGTAATTTGTATTACTCTGAGCTGTTGCCATTTTAGTTTTCTGCAATACAAGGCTGCTAACTGTTGCATAAGTTGCTTTTGACTTCAGAACAGTAAATGGGCTGAAACTTTGGCATCTTTCTATGGAAATTTTCAGTTGTTTGTCTGCAGGTTTAGCATTTATAGTGAGCAAGTCCCATGGTGCCACATGCCCTGTAATTACCTTTAGGATTTTGGTTAACCATATCTTGGTTAAGCATATCGATAGGTGCTTATTACAAGTATGGTGGTTAGCAGTTTGTCTTCCTTGCTGCACTCAAAGGTCATTGCTATTCTTGGTCTTGAAAACAAGGTAAAAATTTGGCTAGTGAGACTTAGTGGAGGAATTTTCTTTCTTTCAGCTGAATTTTGCAGCTTTACTGCTTCACTTAGCAGTATTATGGAAAATAATAAATTTACTGTAGTCTTTGGAGCAAGATAGACCTAATGTTATAACTGTGCAAACAAATGTGATGCCGTTACTCTGGAAATCTTGAAGAAATGAGTCAGTCATCAATAGCAAGGCTCTTTCAGAGACACTGGGAGGGCAGTGATCACTTGCAAGTAATACAATACAAGAAATCTCAGTCCTTTCTCTGCATTCAGAATATGGGATACAGATTTCCCTTAGTTCAGTTCTTTTCTTCTGAGCCTAATGAGATTATGATGTAAAATATGGCATGCATAGGCCAGAAAAATGTGTGTGAGATTCTGCAGTCTTGATTTTTGGTAGACAACTGTAATCTGTGTGAACAAGAACATCCTCAAAAAAGACTGGATGTCCAGGCAACCTAGATCACTTGTTCTCCTGGTTTGCATACCTTATATTAAGGGAAGATGGATTGTTGGCTTTTTTTCTGCTGATTTTGCACCTCTTGACACGAGAGCATTGTCAACCAACCACAACTTTTTGGTGTCCTCATTTTTAAGTGATCTGCACATTTACAGCCTAGTCATTCAGGTACTGTGGGATGTGTCTTCAGACCACTTACAGGTGGAAACACCTGAAAACTACATCCATTAGATGGAATAAAAAAATCAACACCTCAAAACCAAAAACATGCAAATGAGTGTGAGATTGCTCCCTTCCCTAACAGGAAGAATGTGTGTGGAGTCCTTTTCAGGCTTAGCTAGCAATTACAAGATTGTATGTTCTTGGCTTTTGTGGAAAATGATGGCCACTGAATACTCTTTTCCTAACATACCCCAGGATGGATTACTCATGGCCCTAGTGGCTTCAAAGTTAATGTTCCTGGCAGGAAAAAATTGTGCATCTGAAGGTCTCGGGTCTTGAGAATATACTTTAGTCCCCTGGATTCAGATTGTAAAAGCAGTGGGATCACAGGAGAGTAAAGCGTAGAGGGAAAGATGCTTGAGAAAATGCTTCAGTTCCCAGGTCAGTGGAGACTTGGATAGTTGCCAGAATGAACTCCTAGGCTGTAACACTTGGGAGTTTATTGTATGTACAGCTCTAAAGCCTATCTACAAGAGTTTATATATAAATGTTGATGACTTGCTAGATGTACATGTTTCTGCTTTTTAAAAGGGTAATTTAAAACTAATAGGTATACGATCCCAGCTCAATACACTATTGATCAGGGTAGCTGTAATCAACTGTTATATATAAAGGAATAAAAAAACTCCTGGCTTTATGCTACACTCACTGCCAGAACTGGCAACCTGATTTATCCCTTAGTAGTAATTACGAACTTTATGTTTAGCCTTAACTAAACAATGAATGCTGATTAAAACCATTCTACCAAGCCGGGAATGATTTAATGTGATATAATCATCCTTTTGTTCATCATTGTTGCTAGCTTCCACATGACTGCAGTGAGTGCTAGTTTCATCAGCAGAAAGTGATGTGTAATGCTTGTGTCTGGGATCCCACAAGTGAACTCATAACTTCATTTTTACAATTGCTTTTTAAGCGTTGCTGGCATGATGGTTCTTTGTAGTGATACAGATGCTCCACCTATGTGTTCAAAAACTCTTTCTAAAACTACATATATTAGAGCTGTGTACTCTCTGTGAATTAATCTGTTAATATCAAGAGATCGTAGGAAGCTAGAACTCTTGGTTGTAAGGATCAAGTTGAAATGCATTTGTGTCTGATCTTGTTGCCTTTGCTGACTATCTCTAAGATTTTTAGATAGCTGCATAAAAAGCTGAATAAAATATTTGAGTTGACTGAAAATGTGAACATTTAGATCAGTTGCTAACAGTGATTCTGCACTAAATGAGGTCTCTGCTGTTTTCCTTATTTAGCATAGGAAAAATGGAGGGGGAAATTAGTATTAGAGTAGGACAAATCTTGACTGCAAATAAATGCTACAAGCAAATATCTGTCAGATAGCGCTCTTCTAGGTGCACCTCAGTACGCACACTCATTGTTGCATTCACAAAGGTATGCAGTCATCTTAGTTATGCTACAGTTTCTGTAGGTAAACCTACACTGCATTTCTGTGGGTGCCAAAGGGACGTAATGTAAGTGATAAGCGCTTCCCTGTTGCCCTCATCAGGGAGTTGTTTCCCTATTTAATCGAACAGGAGGTGAGTTTAAAAAACATAAAGGTAGTTGGTGAGGACTGGACTGTCACTTCACTCATTTCATCCCAATCAATACTTTAACCTTTAGACTGAGGTCCTTGATGCTAGTCTTTTTAATTGCTTTTAAAGCTTCGAGCACTGACCCCTCTCCCTTTGTTCCCCGGAGTTGTCCTTTGGCTTCAGGGTAGGGTTTATGTTAAGTATTGCCTGGCATATGAAGTGTTACTGTGCAGGTGATTGTCTTACTAATCAGGACATGACTTATATTTAAGTTAAAGTGTTTATTTCCATGTGGTTCCGAATGAAGGTCTTATTTTCATCATCTTCTACTCCAAATTATCCTGATTTTGGACAGGTGGCTAAATTATTTTCAGCTCTGAATATTATGAAGGATGGGTCCTACAGACAGTGGGTTTTAATTTGGTATATGTCAATGATATGACCAGGTTATAGAGTCAAATGAAGTGACATTAAAGTGTCTTGGAAAAAATTGTTATTAAATGTAGAAATCATATAAAAATCAACGTGGTGCAGTTTTCCTCTTACAGAAATGTTAGAAGAAACCAAATTGGACAAGGGCCAATGAAGTACTCTCTTGATAATTTAGTTATGCAATATTGTAAGCATGTCCTGCTAGCATTAACACTTCAACTCTTCTGAGAAGAGGCTTGTCTAAGACTAAAAATTAGAAAATTTTTCAAAAGCTCAATTTTTTAGCCCAAAGATGCCATTTCAGAAGAATTAGTTTAACTTCTGTGTGATGAGTGTGTCTTAATTTTTGTGTTTTGCTGCCTGTAGAACACTGAGATCTGCTCAGTATTGAAGAATATTGTTATTAGATATTTTGTTGTACATCTTCATTCCTGTGAAAATTGTATTGTATTTTTCACATTGTGTCTGAGTATCGTATGGAAGTGTTTGTGCAAGGAGATTACAATGATATTGTCTTGATTTAGCTATATTTAAAAAGACTGGATGTTAATAATTTATTTTTTTAACTGCTTACGACTCCTGGTTGCCTATTATGTATCATTTCTGAAGTCTGTAATCCATCTGGCTGGGTGATAAATGCGTTGCTGAAAAAGTAGATAGTACCAAGATTCCTGATTTGTGAGCTATATTTAACAGTCTTTTGCAATTATTTATAGGTGCTGTTGGTAAGCAGTAGCCGATACCCAGATCAGTGGATTGTACCGGGTGGAGGAATGGAACCAGAAGAAGAGCCAGGGGGAGCAGCCGTCAGAGAGGTGTATGAAGAGGTAACAAAAACAAAGCAAAAAAAAAAAAAATCCAACTTGTTTCTACTGTCTTCAGATGGGAATCATGAAGAAAGAGAGAACTCTACCTCCTTTATCCTGGATTTGACTGAGATTTCCATGCTGTGAAATTCAAAGGACTGCGGTTCTGTGTCTTAAAATTTTGGGGTATAGTGTGGTGAGGTGAACTAACTAGCTTGCTTCCCAGCACGCTTTCATTTCATAGCTAAATTTCTGTCTGCTTTTATAAATGCTTACTGGAAGAGGAACTGTGACTTTATGCCAAATGACATATTATAGTAGTGTAGCATTTCTGTGTTGGTGCAAAAAATATTTGACTCGCACGTCTTCTAGAACAGACTGAAGGTAAACTAACCATTAATGTGTTGCTACAAAAGAAAGAGAAATAAACAACCTTTGAGTAGATTCCAAACTAAACGGATTAGAAACCAATTTATCTGAGCAGTTGAGAATTCAACAATAAAAAGGCCTTGTTAAGTACATTTAAGGCTGCTTATCTATAAAAAAGCACCACAAGTATAGTCTGCCTTTCTTTCTCTGCCCTATCTCTAGGCAAAACGGAGCTTTAAGTCTTGATGAATTAATGCAGTTTCCAACTCTAGTATGGTACTTAAATTTCAGATTCAAAATTCTTCTTTTTAACTTACTATTTTTCCAAGGCAAGCTGTTAAAAATGTTAAATGTTACTTGACTATCTTAACAGCCAGGACTGTAAGCCAAATAAAATCTAAAAAAAAAAAAATCAGTCACTTGATTTAGCTAGAAATTATGCAGTACAGAAGTGACCACAGATCAGCTTTTAATTCTTTGTCATACCTCTTAAATAGAAAGTATAAGATTTTGCAGAAAGCAGATGCATCCTGGCAAGTGAGTGAACTACAGCAGGATTAAACAGTTGTCTCATCCCAGTTTGATTACTCCTGTTCACAAAATATGTTAATACTGTTGCTAATTAGTATGTATAATGATTTTTTTTATTAGCCATGCTATCTAGTTGTTTAGCTTGCTTACACTTAAGACTAGTTCTGTTGGGTTATAGAAGCTTAGGAACTTGATGTGGATGCAACTTGTACGAAATGTTGCCTTCTATTCGGTGTCAAAATGAGATCTTTTGTGAACTGTGGTTCAGTGGCCCTCCTTTCCTCTTACATGGGTAACAGACTCGTTCAGTATTTAGTGCTCTTAGCAGCTTTCATGCAGCAAGGTTCAAGCCATAAATAAGCCTCATTGATACAAAGTTATTTCAGATTTTGCGTCGCCTGGTTTTGCTGGGGGAGCCAATTTTGAGCTGCACAAGACCTACTCACGTAGGTACTTGTGTATTTGTAAAAATAAAGGAGGTAACCACAAGGCAGTCAATTTGAAAGCAGCAGATTTAGGATTCTAGGAGTGAGTCAGCAAAGATTGAGGCTTCTAGGTAGTAGTAGCACCTCTGGGGAAAGTCATGGCACTTCCCGCTGTCACAAATTGATAGGTGGGATTAAAAAGCACAGGTAGTACAGGTGTACACTGATAGTTGTAATCACTGATCTGACCTAAGGCACAGACCAGGATGAGAGATAGTAAAATCTCATCTCCATGTTAAACTAGAGCTGACTAAACTGTAGTTGTTTGGTCTGTTGTTGTGGTTTTTTGTTGTTTTTTTTTTCTTTGGTGGTGAAGAATGGATCATCTTGGAGACCTTTCTGCAGTTAGTATGTCACCAAAGTTGCTGTGGGGGTTTCACCAACTAGTAAAAGCTGCCTGAGTAGTCTACCTTCTCAGCTTGCAGGGAAGGCACTGCAACACACAAAGCTCTCAGGCTGACTTCATAGCAAAGTAATATAGCAGTGACAGTTGTGACCTGGGGGCTGCTACACATGGGTCTGCCCTGAGAATATTCTGAGCAACACTTTCAAGTCCTGGCTTTGCTGGAGCACTGCTTGCAAATTTCTGCAGTGCTACAGTGCACAGCCATGAGTGTTGGAGAAACTTAAACTGGGATAGCGAAGGAATTTGTATAGAATATTACTGGACTGTAAATATTACATTATAGTATAAATTTCTCTGTTAATGTAAAAGCCCAAGAGTGCACACACTGCTCAGACACTGTGAACTTCTCCAGTTCATACGGTTACCAGGATGTTAAATACTTTTGAATTATCTTTTTCCCTTTGCACATGCTTTCACACCAGCAGGCGAAAAAAAAAGAGGCAAATCAGAAAGTGGAAAAATAGGAGTACCTGCTGTTACAATGTGAAGCAGTCCTTCCATAGTTCGGTTTTGTTCTTGCCCTCATTTCTTTCTCAGGGCAAAGCAAAAGACTTTCCCATACACTGTAGTGGTTATGGTCGAGAATTGCGGTACCCAGCAACCTTGAGCTGTTTTGAATCCTAAAGGCAGATGTCAGCCTCCTTCACTCATACACAGAACTCTTTTTTTTTTTTTATCATGTTTTGTTCAAGCGCAATGACACATAGTGAGTCTTAAAACAAGCTACATGTAAATGGAGTTTAGGAAAATGCTTTGATTATCTTTCAGTGTATTGCATGTGCCTTGGTTGAACTCCAGCCGGCAGCTAGGACTACACAGCTGCTCACTCACTCCCCCTAGTTCTGATGGGGAAGAGAATCAGAGGAGTAAAAGGGAGGAAAAACTCATGGGTTGAGATAAAGAAAGCTTAAGAGGTAGAGCAAAAGTTGCACGTGCAAGGAATTAATTGCCTGCTTCCCGTCAACAGGCATCCCCAGGAATGCAGGGCTCCATCATGGGTAACAGTTACTGAACATCCCCCCCTTCCTTCTTTCTTCCCCCAGCTTTATATGCAGAGCATGATGTCATATGGCATGGAGTATCCCTTTGGTTGGTTGGGATCAGCTGTCCTGGCTGTGTCCCCTCCCAACTTACTGTGCATTCTCTCTACTCACTGGTAGGGTGGTGTGAGGAGCAGAAAAGGCCTTGTGTGCTTAGCAACAACCCAGAACGCCAGTGTGCCATCAACACTTTCTCATCCCGAATCTAAAACATAGCACTACACCAGCTGCTAGCAGGAAACTTAACTCCATCCTAGCTGAAATCATGACAGTACGTTAAGCTGCTCGGTAGCTTCTTAGAATATACATGCCATCATCAAAATTTCAGTAAGAGGCTTTATGATAGAAAAGTCAGATGTTGTATATGACTTGAAAAATGCCAGCATTGTCAGTGTTTGTATACCATGAGAGAAACTGTTTCTAAAGGTAAGGAAGACAACCCAGCAAATCTGAAGCTCTTGAGTGGTGCTTGCACAGGGGCATTTTGCTTAGAAGTTAAACCAATCTTTATTCACTCTTACTCCAGTGGCTATGCTTTTTTTTTTTTAATGATGTTCTCGAGTAAGACACAAACTGCCAGCCATGTTCAACTCTGAGCTGTGATTGCAAATACATAAAGATTTTTTTCCAAAGGCTAGGGGCTTTAATAAGCAAAAAATCATTTGGTGACACTTGGTCTACAGCTTCAGAGTTTCTGGGGTTTGATAGTTTGTATATAATCATTAAAAGCTCATACCTTAAAGTAAAATGTTCTTAAGCTACAGGTTGAATCTTGTGTGGTGCCACCACGCTGCGAAGTGCCATTTTTAAGGAAAATCCAGAGTGGTATTCAGGGTTTTGATTCAAGCCATGGAAGTTCATTCTAACCTTTCTAGAGATGCATGTCCTTTCTATTTTTATACTAAGGTCAATGCCACTTGGCAAGCTGGTTACAGTACAGTGAACTGTTAGAAGTTTTGTGAATGAATAAACTTCAAAGAAGGCACACTGTGGCACTGGTTTGAGCTGTGTTTCTTCAGTATGGGTCATGCACACTAAGCGTTGGTTTCCATTAATTTATTAAAATGGAGACATTGGTAGTGGGGGGTGCAATGGCATTTCTTAATGGTAGGAGTGCTGATAGCTCACAGTGTGATAGCCCACTGGCTGTAAATATCCCTCACTTTCCCACTAACAGTCATGTACATAAAATCCTTGTTTTGAAACTCAAGCGATGATATTTTTTTTTTGTAGTCAAATCCATATGCACTGCAGTTGTACCATAGTCTGTCTGCCTTTGTGCATGAGTCCAGACTTTTTTTTTTAATCCTTAAATTCTGTTCACGTTAGTGACTTGGGTTTTTACCCCTACTAAATATTTAGTATGAATTTCATTTAAGTTTGTCTGCCATTTCACAGGTAAGAGCAATTAAGTTAACTTGTCAAGTTCCTTAGGTACAATATGTTTGTAAAAACCTGAAAGTAGAATACCAAAATAAAGTTAGACTATAAAGTAATCCCAGAAAGGTATTAAACCTTGTTTAAATGAGGAGCCACTGTGTAAATGAATTTGGAGCTTAGTCTTTTATTTGGTAGCATGAAAGGTGGAAATAAGAGCTGTTTGCACATGCAGTGTTCAAAGAGAAACACTCTTTGAGTGCAAATAATCAGGGTGGTAAGCTGGTGATGTCCAGCCTCTTAAATAGAAGGACCCCTCCTACTCCCTTTTCTTCCTCCATCTCACACACACACCCCTAAAAAAGGAGACTCTTGCTTTGTTTGTACTTGCTAGTATATGGAAATGCCTACCAAAAACCATGCCGTCCTCCCAGACCTGTGTGAACATGGGTTCTGAGAAGGAGAGGCTGATCCTGGAGGTTAATCTCCTACAACAGTGAAAATGGCAGTAATATTATCTAAGACCTCTTGCAGGAAGTAGAGGAATCTGCTCCAGTGAGTATCTAATAGTTGAAAAATTATTGGGTGCTACAGACTCTAGGGCTAGGTAGATACTTTAAAAAGTAAATAAATAAAACATCCTTTTACCTGAAAGACTGTGGCATGTACAATGAAATCCTGTGGGGTATGCAAGAAAGGGCAGGAATAGTCTTGCACTGTGCCTTCAGGAGCCTAGCCATTGAAGTACTATCTGAAAGATCCCACAGGTAAAAATAACTCTTAAATCTTTCGGTTTTTAAGCAACTTTCTGCTCTGGTAGACTGCTAGCCTAAAAATTAAACTGCAGCGTGACTCCTGCTCCATCTACAGGCAACAAAAGGCAGGTCTGACTGCACATCTGTGACTGCAGCACGGCTAGAGCTGCCAACAGCGAAGGGCCTCCAGGCCAGAAAGATTATGAGATGAAGTGGCCAGTTTTTTCCTCTTGGCATCGGATTTAGACTAATACTAAAACATATGCATAAATTCAGATTTGAGACCTTATTGACATAGTACTCATAGGCTTCCTTAGAGAATCCTTCTGGGGAAGTGCAGCGCTTAATTCAATTGCTTGTCTGCCAAAAGAAATGCTGTTTTTTCAGGCTTTTCTCCCAAAGTTTAAACTGTCTCACTTGCTTATTGTAGCCTATAGGATTTTGTTTACTTAACTGTATTTTAATAGCTATGGGCACATCATGGACAAAGGAAGAAATATATTTTTATTAGACACAAAATGGTTCAAAGTCTAAGAACCAGTATATTGAATTAGAAGCTTACAATTGGGAAAGTGGGAAATTTACTTGACTTTCTAAGGAATAAGCTCAAGCATTTTTGGTCCCCTGGTGCTTAATTTTGACAAGTTTTAGAGGAACTACATTAAAGTAAAAACCTGGAGGAAATACTTTTGTTAGCAGAAGCACTGTAAAAAAAAAAAAATCATAGCCAGTTTAATGGTACTTCTTAAACTATGAAGTTGATTCAGTTGAATATATTACTTTCAGAGAAAAATAATGAGACTCTAATTACCACCTTTTTATACTTTTAGGTACAGAGGATTCAAAAGACATTACTGTCTGCAGGAATGTTTTAGAAGCACTTGTCTTTGCCTAGAGAGTACCTGGGCCTCAGTGACAGTAATCATTTATGTAGCAACATCTGCTTGCACAAAAGCTTTGTACAAGTTTTGAGGAATTTTTACACAACCTAATAGAGTGCTTCTAATTGTTTCATTCAGAATTACTTAGCTAAGAGTATTTGTTTAAACCACTGATGTACTTGGAGGGAGAATAGAGAAGCTGTTAAGTAAATTCCACTTAGAGTAACATTGATAATAAAGTCACATGGTGCCTATGGAGTACTGAGAAGTTGAAAAAACTTCTCTAGAAAAGCTATTCCACATTTGGTGAATTTACCTGGTCATGGTGGTTTTGCCATCTGTTGGATATCAGGTAATTGTCAGGCTCCCACTTAGCAGTTCAGAGAAGCCGTCCTGCATCTCTTGATGGTGAGTTTCTTTGTCCTTCAGCATAGGCCCTAGACCCGCCTTTTAAAAAAATCTTTGTAATGTAAATAGGGCTTTGGCTAGGACTTCTTAAAGATTTCTAAAATTTTGGAAGTTTCTTGGGTTGAGGGGGTGGCTGGGTTTAGGCAGAGGGGGAGTAATTTTTTCCTTCTGTCTGGTATAGTCCCCTTTACAGCAGCTCCTCAGCACTTAGAAAAGCTTTTCTTGATGTTTGAGAAACCTACAGAGTCTATACTGGGCTTTCTCTTATGCCATTAGGCTGTATCTTGCCATATCTGTAAGGATATTAAAGATTCTTGTTCTTTGCAGCAACTTCAGGGAAGAAATGAAGAAATTACAAAACTTGTGCAGATAAAAGTGTATGCTTGAACACATGAAATATTAAAAAAGGACTAATCCCACAAATTCATATTGTTACTTTTGATGGTCTAGGATGATATGGAAAATTGCTTTTTTTATAGTTGTTCAGTTTGCCACAAAGTAGAAATCTGTAGGATATAGTGATTCCTAGGTTTTGCTGCTTGAGAAGAAATGCAGAAATTGGGAACAGGAGCATAAGTTTGTAGAATTTGAGCTTCCGTTTCTCTTTTTTTAAAAAAGACACTGTAATGTTGAGAAAATTAGGATTGATCCGTAAAACTTAAACATTTCTTCAGCATGTGTTTCTTTAGGCTAATTTTTCATTGTCTGGTGTAAAGCATGAGGAGTCTTCAGTGCATGTTGTGGCGTAGCTGGCTTTTTCAGGCCAAAATAAGGGTCTGTCACTTTCATAATTAATGTATTGCCTAATTACTTACCCAACAGGTCAAGTAATGTATTTTTCAGCTTCATAAGCTTTAACAGGTATCTCTGTCATCACAGCAGACAACCAGAAGAATATTGGATGTAGTTTTGCATTAACTTTGGCTAGCTCTTGCTCTAGATGAGCAGAATGCTTGTTGAGTTGCAGGGGCTGTGGTCAGGCTTCCTCCATCAAAACTGCTTAATAAATAACACCAGCCATCTGCTTTCTTTAAAAAGAAAGACACAGAAAACATCTACTTTTAAGATCTTGATTAGACTTACTGCTAAAGCCTGCCCAGTTGTCTGCCAGAGTTACTTGTTAAAATGTAATTAAGATCCATATGGTACTTTATATACAGACATAAGACATGAGTAACTTTCTTTGGTTAACGCTGGAAAACAAAGACTGAATGCTGGAAAATGTCATTTTAGCACTAAGAAACCCTATTTTGAATATCAGTTATACAAGACAAAAAATCCACCAGTAGACTACATATGCTTTTAAGTCTTGGGCATATGGATTCAGATTTGTTTAGAATAAATGAATGATCATAAAATACTTTATTTGGAAGAGGCATTATATATTACTTCTGGAAAAACAAACCATAGAGTCTTAGAACATAATGACCATCTTAACTGCATTGATAAAAATTACTAAGCACAGGTTGATACGCATAGGGTTTGTTTTAAAAAGTTGTAGTAAAACTAAAGCCTTTTCTAGAAAAAGAATTCAAAACAGTTTTGTAGAGAATTGGGGATATAAGTTTTATTTTAAGCTTACATGCCAAAAGCTCCACTTTCATATTAAAACTCGTGTACATTAAGTCATGGTGCAAGATCCACCCAGTAGCCTACAGTTTAATTTGTTATTGTATTTTGAAGACTTGGACTTAAATTTCTGTGTAAAATAGCAATGGAGTTTTAATGATTCCTTCTCTAGATTTATTACTATACTGCTTTAGTTCTGTCTTGTCCTGTCTACTTCCCTGCCTAATTTCAGTATTGGATGTCATTTATCTCTGTAATAAAATACAGTACACAAAGAACATGGTAAGTAAACCAGTATTTTTTTTCTGAAAACCTTGAAAGTTTATGCATTCTTTGACCCGCTCACTAGGGCAAGCTTTTGTGTTCTAATGCTCTAAGTACTTTAAAACTAGAAACTCCAGAAGCAATGTAGCACTGTCTAATTAAAACTTATGTTAAAACACTTGCTTAAATAACACTAATAAGGAGAAGTAATTCACTTCTGCTGATTTAGGATGCTGACACTTATATTTCAGTTTCTTTAAATTAAAAAGCACATTAACCCTTTTTCCTGTTTGTTTTGTAGGCTGGAGTAAAAGGAAAGCTAGGGAGACTGCTTGGGATATTTGAGGTGAGCTACTTCTTTTACCTTTTAAAAACAATGGGGGTTTTGGGGGTTTTTTGGTTGGCTTTTTTTGGTGAGTTGATAAATGACAGAAACAGTGTCTGCACAACACAATCAGACCTAAGTTCTTAAGTATTACCTGCCCTTAATTTTGCAATGCTACTGGAAATGCCACATTAGACAGGTTTTTGCTTTAGTCATTACATGATGTGGGAAGGTTTGAATAGGAAGATTTCAAAGTACTTAAAACTTTCCAGGAAAGATGTCCAGAAGTACTCGGACAACATCTTGAAGGTTTAAAAAAAAAATAAAAATTTGAAATGACCATTCATAGATCTAGGATTTCTGAAATGTCACATATGGGGTGACATTTTTGGGGGGCAATACTTTGACTTTTCTTCTGTGATTAGATTTTGCTGAAATATCTCATTATGGCATTTATTCCCTAAAAGAATTAATGCTTTAGATCACAGAAAAATCTAACCTTTAGCAATACTACGTAGTTCAAAAATTGTGTTTCATAGTATAAACGTCAGACTCTGAACTACTGGTAGCACAAGGATGTGTACTAGATGTAGCTCTGTTTTAGTGTTGGCATTGGCAATTCTCAGGTTCTAGACAGGAGTAGGCTGTAGAAACGTACATGTGAGCCTTCAGATCATAACACATGCAACATTATTCTGTTGTGCTATATGGAGGCTGAGACTAGAAGTCCCTCAGACCAGTAGTTAGGTATGAATCTTCACAGTTAAATTATAAAAGCAACTTTCAGAGACAGTCTATTCCTGATAGGGTTTCCCTATGTGAAATATTACTTGGTCACATATGACTACTTAATACAGTGCTAAAGGTGTTCCCATTGGGAAGGATGGAAACCATAACAAAATTAGGGAAGTTCCTGACTGTAATTAGTAGCATTCACTACACCTGTGCCAATTTTCTGATTTGTTTTGGGTTTATGAATATACCTGGATGGTCCAACACAGTAAAAACTTACCTGTTTTTAACTCTGCTGGTTAGCCTGTACAAGTAATGCCATGTTTGCTAGCTGAGATTAAAAAAAAACACAGGATAGCTGTTGTCTTGTTGCCTTAAAACTGGGGCCATAAGGGACTGTAATTATGTGGCAATTTAGCTGTATGTTCTTCTGAAGCCATCTTTCAGTCACACAACACGACCCCACAAACGGTTGTTAGTACCATTGAGGCGGGCACATGGTACAACCTGAGATTGAAGTAAATAGAAAATTGAAATTTTATTGCTGCTTGAGTCCTTGTGTTCAGGAACTACAGGTAGAAATGCCTTTTTTTTTTTAATAAATGTATTTACTCCCTTTAATAGTGATATTGACAAATAACTGTCTTGGTGTATTTTATTTCCTAGTAAAACACAGAAATTTATACTGACAGTGTAGTGAAACAGAGATAAGTAGGAATGTTTATTGGCACAAGGATAAAACCATCTGTAAGGGGAGCTAGGGCATAACCTCTTGGTTCTTAATATAGTTGTAATTGTAGATGGTCCTGTGTTTTCTAGGAGCTCAGTTCTTTCCCAAGGAGCTGTATGGCTTGGTTAGTGGGGCAGCACCTTTAGGAGCATGCTGGTGGCCTCCTGTGGAGGTAGCAGGGGGTAATGTCAACACAGATCTCGGGTACACTGGCTGTGGCACATCTGCCTTGCCCTGATCAGACTAATACACATGGTACAGTGGTTCCATCTTGCAAAGCTTTTTTTTTTTTTAATAACCTTTCATCTGAGAACATGAGTTGTGGAAAGAGTTTTAACAAATGCCCTCTCCTGTGGTAACTTACAACATGCATAAAAGATAAGTAATGAGCAGTACTAGTAGACAACTACTAATACTAAACTGGATGACCAAGAACATAGTTTGTTGTTGAACATAGTTTGTCCCAGCTTCACAATCTTCACATCCTCTGGGTAGTTTAGGTGGGTTTTTTTAACCACCCAAATAATAGTAAAATAGAATAGCTGTTCTTTTAAACAAAATTTCTGTTTTCTCATCCTTTTGGGCCTACTCAATACAGATGTTTTTTTTAATGAAAATCAAAGCCAGGTTTAGCTGGCAAGTGCCCTTCAGAGGTAAGTTATTTTTAATCTTATAGTTGTGATAAGTCTAAGTTGTTGAGTTTTTTTGCTGAGAATTAAAATGTCTCCTTCTATTATTCAAGCAGAACCAGGATCGGAAGCATAGGACGTATGTTTATGTTCTTACTGTGACAGAAATACTGGAAGACTGGGAGGATTCAGTTAATATAGGTAAACCTATTCTCTGTCGTCTTGTGCTATGCTTAAAATGTATTAAGCAAACTTCTTTCCTTTTTTGAAGCAGTTCATGTAACTCTAGGGAAAATACTAATTCTGTTCTATAAACTGAAATTACTGGAAATAGCGATGCTGTTCTTGGACGTTTTTGTACACGTGTAACTAGGATTGCTTCCAACATACTGTGTTACTCTTACGTTATATTAATTAGGTTATTCTAAGTATTAAGATGGAATAAGCTTCATTATTAGCTGCTGTTACAGCTCTTAATTTTGCTTTTAGGCCAAATACTGTACTAATTAGTTATTTTTTCTCTCAAAAGTAGAATGTTCTGCTGTCTGATACTCTGGAGTGTTTTGAATATGTCTTTGGGAAAAAAAAAAACTAACAAAGTTTTGAAAGTTTCCCCTGATTCTCCTGAGCCAGCGGGATGATGAGACGAATATTTACTTTCACCTAAGCTTTATTTTTCAGTAGGGACAGTGCTGGCCTTAAGAGGTTCCTATATGTACATCTGTGTTGCACAGCTATCGATGTCATGCAGTTTAGTTAGGCTAACATACTTTATGATGTTGAATGGATCTTTCCCGTTGAATTTGATTAAGTAGACATATCAGCTGGTATTTGTCCAGCTGAAAGCTGAGCTAACTAAGAATTGGTATAAAAAATGACATCCCACTTTGATTACACTTTGGCTTTTTCAGGAGATGGTGCTTTAGGAGTGTTAACATTCACAGACTTAGCACTATTAATCTCTCAATAAGTGGCAGGTAATTATAAAGGGTTTTTTCAAAACTGCTCAATTTTTCAGGTGGAAAGAGAATGTTTTGTTTCTGACACTCAAGTTGTGGGGAGTACACCCACTTTTAAAAATACTATCATTGACCTTGTCTGTAATTTTTTTCAGAGGCCTCTAATTTTAAAGATCTTGCTTATATAAGAAAGATGATCTTAGGACTAGCTTACTAAGACAAGTTTTGGAACTTAAAAATATCTTTGGTATAATGTATATTATTTTTGAAAACTTAGGGCTAACCTGAGTAACTTCATACATGGATATGTTTTGAGTATGGAATGTTGCTTTCTAAATCAGACCAAGCCATTCTTCTGATCTGCATGGATGTTTATTCTTTAGATTTGTTTTGTGCTAGGCATGACAATGTGGGAAGGCAGCATTAAGCCATTTAAATGATAATACCCTTTTCTGTAAGGACTAGGTGTGGCTTTTAGGGCGTATGAACAGTTGCGTGATCTTTTGCTCAGTATCTGCTTCAAGAGAGTTATCTGAAAGGCTTTATTATGAATCCATTTCAGTAAGCTTGAGTCTCTTCAGAGGCTCTCCCGTCTTCACCAGTTCTTTTCACCCTGTATCTTTTGCATGACATCTGAACTTCTAAAGTAAAAGAAATGAGAAAAAGTGCATAATCAGATAGCAACAAATGGTTCTGTTACAAATTTGTAACTCTCTTTTTCTTTGTGGATTATATTCATTCAGGAAGGAAAAGAGAATGGTTTAAAGTAGAAGATGCAATCAAGGTCCTTCAGTGTCACAAGCCTGTTCATGCAGAGTACTTGGAAAAACTGAAACTGAGCTGTTCACCCACAAATGGAAACTCTGTGGTTCCCCCTCTTCCAGATAGTAACTCCTTATATGTCACTTCTGCACAGACTTCTGGGTTGCCCTCTACTGTGAGATAAACATTTGGATTACCTTCTTATTCATGTCATCACAAGGGGAGACATCTGTGATCACATGTAGGCATCTGTGTAACTGTCAATTCTAAGTGAAATATGTGAATGTGTCATAATGTCAAATTTATTTTAACATGTTTTTCCTTTTTAACAATGTAAAATAGTATTTCAGCAAACCAAAGCCATATATGGATTTTTTTAAGATGCCTTAATAGGCCATTTTTTTAAAAAAAAAAAGAAACTTGAGTATATAATTTCCATATCTGCTAAAATAAAATATGCATCTCAGTGGTGTTCGGCTTATTTAAGACTTGTCAGTTTTAGTCAGTAGTTCAGCAAGAGTACTTGCTTAGAAAAAAGCTTGAGCAAATAGTCTTCTACTAAACTCTTACTTGGTATCTGTGGATGAAGTGCTAAGATCTTAAGGTGGCACTATTTGAGTAAATGGGCATGTTGAAGGCAGAGATGCCTAAGTGTGACTCCAGTAAAGCACTAAACCACATTCAGGCCATCAAGAGCAAAGGATGCTGACACTAAGGACTGCTTGCCTCAGTTATCCAAAAGGTTGCCTTGCCTTATGCAATCTTCATGTAATTTCTCACTGCAGCAAGAATACTTTTTGTCTTGCAACTACCAAACCTACCCACTATACTTCTGTTTCATTACTTGGCCAGCTGAAGAAAGACTTCCGTGAAACGTTTTGTTCATGGCGTAATTACATTGCAGGTTCCAAAACCTTCTAATCCTCAATGAGAAGCAGCTTTACTCTGCAGTCTGTTGTAATTTAAAAATGCGTAGAGGAAAGCAAGACTTACCCAGGGGACACCCTTACATTAATGGCGTCTATTAGCAAGCATGGGTTGAGGGGTCTTGCCCAGCAGGACCTAGTGGTGGTACCTCCTGGGCTTGGAGACAGGTGAGTTGATAATTAGACTAATGGAGAAATAATGTCTTCAGGTGTGTGGAAAGCCCCAATTTTAAGTCAATTCTTAAGTACTTAAGTTCTACAGCTTTAACATCAGTTGCTTCCTGAATTAAAAGCTGTCCTCTTAATAAACTTAGTTGGAATAAATGAGGTACAGCTGACACCTTCCCTGTTCTTATTTTCTCCTCTTTTCAGCCAAAAAGATGAAAACTAAATCCACTGTTGGTCTTAATGTTTTTACTGTGGGATTACTCTCTCCTATGTATGTGTGTGTGTATGGTTTCTTCTACAAGAACACAATCTAATTCATATGAACATCCTAATTCTGAATTTTTTTCTAGGATCTAAACCCAACTGTACCTCCTCTATAGCCAGCCAAAACAGAGGTTGAGGTAGACCATTACCTCACGTGTGAAATTTATTCTGGGTAAAGTTCATTCTCTTATACAATGTTTGAACCTTTGTAAATAGTCCAACTAGTAAATAGTAAGTGTAAAATGGAAAATAAATGTAATTTAAACCTTTTGTTACTCAATACACAAATGGTTAACTTCTACTTTTTTAACACAAATTGTGTAAAATGCTGCTATAAATTAAACTTTTTTGTGCTGTTACACTTTTTTAGGAGAAAAAAAAAAATGTTGTTGCCACAAGTTACTCCTTAGAAAACCAATCTTGTGCCATATGTAAATGCATTGAAACTAGGGAGACAGATGATCTGATCTCGTAATGCTGCTCTCTTTGAAGAGGCAAAAATACTACTGAGAAGAGGCATGAGCCACAAAACTGAAGACTTCTGCAATGTTGGGTAGGGTGCTGCTCTTCCATCCCTGCCTCTCCTCTTCCAGGTCACTTCCAGAACTGGAAAGACACAGGGGCACCTAAAGGTGGAAGTATTGCCAACAGGTTGTCATCCTTCCAGTCATGAGGAGCTGGGGAAGGAGGGTGGGTATTTCAGTGGTGTGCACATGTGTGTCTGCATGTACTTCACACTCAACCCCATCTAGATGGGGACACTGCTTGCTCAGCTCACTTCTTTAAACTGAATGATCTATCAAAAGCACTGTTTTGGCCAGGCAAACCAGAAGAAGGTGGAGCTGAGCACATAAGAAGAATGTCTGATCTTCATTAAAATCATCCCCCCTACCCTGTAAGGGTACTTCTGGCTTGACAGCTGCCTTTAAAGGACTGAATAACTTCACTCCCTTTTTTGATCACTTTGCTCACTTTTTGTTCAGTAGTCATTTTAACACTTTAAATTGAGCAAACATGTACAGGCTTTCTTGTAACAAGATTACATAGAATCTGTGAAAGTTAAAACAAGAATCCAGAGTTTGAGGTTTTTATTCATAAAAACGCTTCTGTCTCAGTTTCAGATTCTTGGAATGAAACCAATCCAAGCTTGTATGAGATTCAGTGGTAATGCATGATCTTATTTTGTAACTCTTGAATTATGTATTTGATAATAATGTAAAAATGTACAGTATTGCTGTTGCTAACAAACTCAGAGTTGATTGCCTATAAATATTTTGGTTATTTTTTTGGTCACACACATTTGAGCTGTTCAGTAGTGCCAGACAGGATTATTTTATTTTTTTTTAAACAGCATTTCTTGTATAAATCTCTTCAGTCTCTATGCAACCTTCAGAACGGAGCTCTTTTGCTTAATTTGACTTTGACTCCCTTTCAAAGAGAAACGTTCAGTGAATTGTAAAGGTAAATTGAGTAAACTTCAGTTACACTACAGGGAACAACTGAAGTAAAGAGCCAGCAGTACAGCTTCAGTACTAATGAAGTCTGACACTAATGGATCTGTGTAAAAATCAGAATAGGAAAGCTAAAGTGTTTATTTTTTTTTCTACTACCTATCAATTTAAATGTAGAAGCATTTTGGTTTATTATTTAGATGGGCCAAACCATATTTGGGATTTTTCCCAAGACATAAATTCAGTACAAAACAGCCAGATTTGGTTCTCTGGAGGAGAAAGGGCAGAAGGATGTCATCTGCAATTTTCAAACAGTCTGGTTCATATTGCTGCTTTTTGTGTCTGTTAGGTTTTGAAATTACCACAAGTGAGATTACGATTGTGTCAAATAGAAATAGCCTTAAAGTTTAAAATTATGTGGAGCCAGAATTAAGCGAAATGGGATGTGCTTTTCAAGACCTCAAGAAATACCAAGGTACTGCAGAGAAGCTGTTAAAATGAAAAAATCTTATTTTGGTGCTTACCGCACCCCCTGACTTAGCCTGGCATTGGTCTGTTAACAATGTGCTGTGGGGAAAAAAACCAACCAACAAAACCCAAGAGGCAAACACTTGGTTTACTTACTTACCAACATGGTTTGTGAAGTGAAAACTGAAGGGAAGGGGTTGGGGGTAGGGAGGGGAAATTAAGTTGTAAACATTTTGACCTGCTTGCATGGATTTTCTTTAAAGATTGATGTAAGAATTTTGACTTTTTATATTTGAAAAATACCAGAATAAAATCTAAATTAGTCCTGTGGATGATGTAGTGATTCCCTTGCAAATACTGCAAAAGAAGCGATCGTTCAGGAATCTTCAATCTCATCTAAAATATGGTTAGTTTCATCTAATGTTTCCTCTTTCTTGCCCCATCCTTGCCCTCTAGCTTCTTTTAGCCCTGTGGAAGAGCCCTCTGAAGAGCTGGAACACCAGCACAACTGTCCCAGCTCCCTGTACAGCTCATTCCCATATAACTTTACCCACACCAAGGAGACTTCTAACTCTCTGCTTCTTTTTGCTACCATCATACCTGCCGCTTGCAGCACAGACATGCATTTATCAGCACCCTCCTAAGTTACCTGTAATAGTAATGAATAGCTGACAGGAAAAATGACAGCAGCAGTAGTACTTCTGAAAATGCAGGGGTGAGGGGTCCAGGCTGAGAAGATCACCCCCATTACAGCAACCACCAACTGAACATTGCATGCGTGTGACACACACAGCTAGCAAGCCTGGCTACAAGAAACTACGGCCATCTCAACTAGGGTACCCATCAGGCAGGGAGGTGCAGATCAGCCCAGGATTTTGGAGTATTCAGTGCCTCAAAGATGGGCTGATCAGAGGCAAGAACTCCCTGGCAACAAACCCAGCTACCCAGACGAGGCATCTTAGGGGATAATTCCCTTCCCTAACACAGGTCATGCAGAGGGAAGTGTTCAGCTGACAGCTCCCACCACCACCCCCTGGAAATCGAAGTTTTCATCTTTCCTTTTCTGCCCTGCAGACAAATGCAGAACAATCATCTACTTGCTCACACCGAGCCCCTCAGCGTGAGGGGAGCATATGACAGCAACCACCACAGGTAGGGCAGTTATGCTGCTTGGTGCCACTCTTCTAACGTACTTTGGTGCAACATAACAATTACAGGCTTTAAAATCTTCCTCCACACTTTTGACAGGAAGTTGCACTACACAGCACAAAATCCATCATAGCAGACATGTAATTGTTAACTGTGCCATACTTCTAACGTAACGCAGTTTAGCAAAGCTTAATACATCTATCAATTTGATTGCGCTAGAAACTGTCCAAACTGTGCTTAAAAGTAGGCAAGTCTTGCACTACAGCAGGGAGATTTAAACACAGGCAGACAAAAAAAAACCAAACAAATAAAAAAAATCCTCTGAGCTCATGCACCAGAGCAGCCCCCGCTGATGGCTTTAGGACTGAGGTCTTGCTCTTTTCTCCCCATATGAGAAGGGGGAAAAAAATTTAAAAGCCACAGCAATTGGAAAGTGAGTTATGAGTGATGTTATCCGTGCTTACCTCTCTTATTTTAACAAATGATCAAAATGTTAGGAAACTATTGCACGGCAATGGCAGCCCACTACAGTTAAATGAAGCTCGGTGTCTGTGTAATGAATAATCACTCTTCCTTTTATTTCAGTGTCATATCACATTACAGTCAAGACATGTTATTGACAAAACCTACCAGACATTTTACTTTTAAGAGTAACCCTCAAAAAAAAAAAAAATCCCAAGAAGGAATGTACATAAATCAAGATGTCACAACTGTTGATGTTACTAGTCCATTAAGATGTTTCACAATAAACTCAATGTGTTGAAAATACACTTTCTTGAAAGCTACAGAAGCAACAGTTCACATGGTTTAGACTAAAGCCAGCTGAAATACAAAAGATCCGTTCCATCGGTTCCCCACAATGACACGCTTCACATCCCTTACGGAACATGGGTACAAGTTAAGAGACCACCACTGAAATGCAACACCTTCGCAATCTTCCTTTTCATCTAAAGGAGCTACCACGAAAGGATTTTGCATGGGTGGTTTTAGAGTCCATGTGCTAAACAGCTACACCGTTACTATCCAGACACTGACATACAACCACAATGTCACCACCCTCGCTCAGGATTTCAGGACTTCTGACACAGAGCACCAGCACCGCTCGAGGAAACCCATCTATCATAAATTTACTGTAAATTTATCCCACAGACAGCCACTAAAAATGCAAGTAAAGCTAATGCTGCCTAAAAAATACCTGCATTTGCTAACCAGCTCTAATGGCAGATATAACAGAAGTAGCTTTGAGTTTCAGGTAATGGCTGTCAATAAACATGTGTGAATAAACACCTGCTTAACTTGGGGGAAAAGCTAACTGGCTTCAATGAATTTAGTCTAAAAGTTTCACACATGCCCCAACATAAGACAGAATGAAATTCCCAGCTTGGCTTTATACAGGGCTCTTAAATCAGGTTTAAAAGTTAAATACACATTATTTAATATATATTAGATCAACCTTAAAATTATTAAAATACGCTTGGATAGACCCCAGAACAAACATATCCTAGTTTTTAGGGAGCCCACTTAAAATTTTTTTCATTACAACTATCATTTGAAAATACTCTGAGGTTTTTTTAAAATACAGTACTTTGCCTATTGTTTTACACCATTAATTTCAGATATACTGTCACTACAGACTCATGTTAAAACTGAAGACAGCGTGGACTTCTTTAATAATCACAAATTTGTTGAGATGATAGTTAAAAAAAGAACCCAGACATAAACTGGCTACTGTGTACTCAAACAATTCTATAATCCACTTTATGCAGTCACTAGCAATTGGAGGCAGAGGATTATTTTTTCTATTAATGCATTAACAATATTCCATCAAGATCTTAAGTTTTAACTACATCCTCTGATTAGCTGCCAACTCCAGCTGAGTTTTAAGCCTTAAACATACAAATACCTACAGGCAGCTGCTGAATGACCTTGGGTCTGGATTCATCCCCACCTCGTTGAAAGTTTAACTGTCCAAGTGCCAGTTCGGGTCCTGTTTCTCTAAGCAAGGAAGGGAAAGCCACAGTCAAAGGCAGGGGCTTAGGTAGGTCTGTCTGACCTCTGGGGGAGCCACTGGTCCTTGGACTAGAGGAGGAGCCAGAAAGCTCTATACTTGGTGTAAGGTAAAGCTTTAAGATAGGGGAAGGGAATCCAGAGTCTCCCTCACATATTCTCGACTGCCTGCCAGGAGAGCTGCCCATAGATGTTACCAGCACACAGGGGACCTAAGCCAGCTTAACCCACCCTCATTTCTAACAAGACAGCACGGCTAACGGTGCTCACCCACTCTGACCAACAAACAGTTTGTTACAAGACCTGAATGCAAATTTGGCTTATATTCAACACAGAAATTACTTTAAAAACAGGGCATTGAGCTCAAAAAGTGAAAAAGTTAAGTTCTGAACCAAGCTTCAACCATGTTACAAGGAGTACTTAAAGGGACAAAATACTGGTTACCAACCACTGAAAGCGCTGTCTGTTGGAAAAAAACGTCGTTTTAATAGATATTCTTCATCTTACATAAGAGCACAATAAATACACCACATACTATAGAAATTTCAGATAACACCAGAGTAAGAAGAGGTGAAAGAGGGAGAATACCAATGGACTACGTAATCATACCCCATGACAAAACACTCCCTACTGCAACCACTGCAAGCTGTCATTGATACACTTCAAGTTGGCCTTGCCAAAAGCTTTGAAGCTTTTATTTTTAAAAAAAACTTTTTTTTTTGGTGAGGGAGAAGGCATGGGGAAAGGAAGAGAATAGGGATACAAGAAATTAAGGGAAGCAAAAAGATGGGTTCCCAGAAAAGATGCTGGACTCCCAGACAATGCATACACAAAAAACAAGGATGAGAAGGAAGTTCTTTAATCACTTTCCTTCTCTCCAATAAAGAAGCTTTGCTGCTATTTAAGCAGATCAGTTGCTCGAGCAAGTAGCTTAATAAGGCTTGTAGAGAAAACCAGTGGTATGAGGTGCTAGTACTAAGTGGTTAAGCAAACATCAGTCAATACACAAGCTGGCTGTAACAGTGGTTCTACACACTGGTATTTCATGTTAGTAAAGGGCAGGAATTAAAAAAGTTAGAAAAGTGTGTAGCCTAACATCTGATGACAAGCAGCAAAGAGAAGTTATACAGATACTCACAATTAGCGCTGCCATTTGCTCTCAACCTCCTACTTATCCTTATTTCCATGAAAACGCATATCAATGCGCTACTAAAATTACAGTTACAAAGACTTGTTTCTAAAAGTCACTCCAAATGGGATTCTGTATTAAGTTGTCCAGGTAATGTCACCCACATAACACAAGCTAAGGAAAAAAAAAAAATCAGCAAACAGAATAAATAAAAAAAAAACAAACTTGTGAATTCCACCTCTTAACTATTTAATCTGTCAGACTGGTGAAGACAAACCATCAATTCTGGTTTCAATTTTTTTTTTTAAATACGATTGTCACATTAGAGAAATGAGAACACAGCAAAATAAACTGTACAAAGGCAAAGTAGAATAACAAAAAATATTTTACTAAAACATAAGATTTACAGGAGATTTTCCAGACAAGCCATACAAAATGGTCACAAGCTTTTTCTTGGAGGGATTTTTTTTTTCTACACTTGACAGCAGAATCACAATATTATTAGTGAAGGTGATGGATGTTTAATGTTCCCATTTTTTGTTCAAACAATGAAGCTTGTCCATCTACAGCATCTAAGTTAGACTGGGCTAGAGGGTATATTCTAAAGTATAACTGGTTAGCTGCTTTTACCAATGCAATTAGCATCACCATAAAAAGGGAGGAGGAGCCCACAAAATTAAAACAAAAAGCCCCGCAGCTAACCCTGCCTACCTTCATTCACAGTGCTTATACTTAAACCACGATGGGAAAAATGATTAAAAGCAGAGATGTGCTGCTGCTTTTAAACAATTTCACAACAATCCAGATGATACTTCTAGCCTCTGCTCATGCGGTACAATAGTGAATTAGGACAAGACACAGATTTGCTAATGTGCATTTAATCACCAAAGGACTGAAGATGTCTGGGCTTTTATTCTGTAATGTTTCTAAGACTGTGTCCATTAAATGCAAACAAAAAAGGAAGAGGTCTTGGCAGAACAGGAGAAGTGATGCACACTTGATGTTCAAAGCGCATTTAAATATTATTCATGGCATATAGCCTAGTCCATGCTCTGGCTGTAAAGAAAAAGAAACACAATTAAGAAATCAGTTTTTAGGCTTTGTTAAAGCCATTTTAAATACTCATTTTTAAAGATCACTTTGCACCACTGCTGCAAGCATAAAAATCTCAGAATGGATATATTTTGTAAGTGCAATTTTGAACTCCTATTCTATCCAAAAGTTTACAGATGCTCAAGTGGCCTGACTGCAGTGAATCCAAAAGCAAAGAGGCATAACGTAATAATTCTTTCAATCTTCTACAGCCTGCAGCACAAGCAGGTATAAAAGATCTATGCTTTCTGAAAGCAGGTAATTTGTTCCCTAAGCTCTACAGAAAAAGCAGCGGTGTGTACTTTTATTTTACCACGAGTCCAAATTAAACATGCTTGCAATTTAGGAACATGAAAACTCAAGATAAAACAGATCAAGAGGGCTCTTCCAGCAGGCTTCACAGATGCAAAAGCAGACCCCAGCAGGCACATTCAGGGTTCTTGGACTATGACACTATCAACAATTGCTTCTGCAAATTGCAGACTTGAAACAAAAGGTCAGGATTTATATTCCCCCAACCAATTAGCAATTAGTTACTTCCTAGAGCTAGGGAAAAACAAAACAAAACAAAAAAAAAACCCACAAAGGTGTAAGATACATCACCTGTTTCTATGGCTTGGGCTTCATTGGTCTTCCATTGCTCAGCTACATCATTTGCTAGTGGATCATCTGGATTGGGAGCGCTTAACAAAGCCTGGATTGATAGCAGAACTGTACGAATCTGCAAAGCTGGGGACCATTTATCTGAAGAGACATTTATAGCAGTATGAAACATCATATTTATCACAGTCTACAGAAATAGTAAGTTTTCCTCTCCCAGATTAAAGAATAAGCAAGGTATCCTTTAAACAAATGAAACCTCTTTTGAGGGTAAATTTACAAGTTCCTGTACTGATTAAGACCAAAAGAAAGAAAACAAGGTAGCACTCACCTTTCAAAATATCTAAACATATTCTTCCCAGCTTGTCTACATTAGGATGATAGATTTTGGTCATGAAACGTACTTTAGGAGCTGCCATTGGATATTCTTCTGGAAGGAATAGTTCAAGTTTAAATGTCCCACCCTCAAAGGGGGAATCCTGTGGACCTGCAATGACCACGTGAAAATAACGTGCGTTGCTTTCATCTGGCTCTGCTTTTATCCCAGGGACTGGCTCTGCCAGCAAGCGCTGGGTTTCCTAGAAGAAGAAGCAGCAATGTAACAAATACAACCCATTTAAAATAAACATGACCTGTATTTTAAAACAAGAAGTATTCATTATGAGCTATTTGCCTACATCCACAGAAACGATTTTAGACAAATACCTGAAAGTCAAAGAACATCTGCAGAAAGAAGCTGAGGATGTAGTAAACCTGTAAATATCCTTTTGGATCCTTCAACTGCTGTAATAGTGTGTGCTTCTATAGCACAAGGAAATAGGTAACAATTAGATGTCCCCAAATTTCTTAACTTTTGATTAAAATACTGCCAAGCTGTTATTTTTTTCCCAATATACTTTAAAGCACTTTAAAGAATACCACAATGAAAATACCAAAAGTATTTCAGATTCTACCTGAAGTAGAAAATACCGCAAGCGAACAGCCAAAGGGGTTAATCACTCAAAGACAATGTTGAAGGTTTACTCTAACAAGAGTAGATGGTTTTATTAAGATGAACATTTGTACTGGAATCGGATCCAACTTTGAAGATTTAAAGTACTATGCTGCAACGCTAAAGGCATTTTTAAGGATGCTTTATGTATTTACACATATATATGCACAAAGAGCTTTGGTGTGATCATTTACAGACTCCATATAACCACGTTCAAAGTCACCCTAACAAACAGCAGGAGATAGGCAAGTTGTTCTGTAAGCAACAAAATTAGGGAAGCCGGTTTCCTACAGAGATTTGTGTTCTTGCTCAATTCTTCTGTCCACAGCAGCAATCCTACCTCAGGCATCATGCTGTGACCACAGCTAACAGCTGCCCACATCCTTACCAACCATCCCACCAATGCTCTGAGTGCACAGACCAACCAAGTCCTGTGCACCTTTCCCTCTCCTCTGCTGGCAACCTTCATGAGTCTTACAGACACCATTCTCCTCCTCCTTACAAGAAAAGGCCAAAATGGGCAACCAGACTTTAGGCAGGGACAAGAAGTCCTGCAGAAGCCTTTTTTCCTCAGGTAATTTTAGCCCCATTTCCTGCTTTTCCTCCAGCTTGTTTTTACTATGTACAGTTAATTTTTTCACCACCCGTGTTGGCTTTCACACAAAAATTATCCCATTTCTACTGAAGAAAAATGGTAACTTGCAGGTGCAATAATAATTTATTTTTCTAGTTTTAGTGCATGTTTATTCTGTGTCTACAACAGCACTAACACAAACACAAAATAGACAGATTACCTCTACTTGGCTAGATAGAGTCTTCAAACCTAACTGCACTGTTACAATACCAGCATTTCATAGAAATAAATTCACAAAGCACTTAAGTGATAATGTCTGTCTTGATGCAGTTAAAATAACACCTCACTTCAGCAAAAAGTAATTAAACAAATAAGTGAAGTCAAAGTAATGAATGCCAAAATCCAGTTATTCATCTCCAAATTGTCAAGGTCCTACAAAATGTAACACTGAAGTTATTACTATGTACATATGCAAACATAAATTTATCTGGCCTAATTTTTTGTTGTGTCTACATATTGCCTAGTTATCTGCAAACGCGTAGCTGCCAATGCCATTTATACACCTCACTGGAAGGCCACCCAAGCTTCTTAAAGCCATCTACAGTCACTTCTGCAAGTATATTTTAAATGATACCCATATAAATTTATAACATACTCAGAATTCATATTCTGCTGGCTATTTACTTGTATGGTAATTCTGTAGAAAAGCAGTTAAAATGAATGCTTAAAGCTTTAGCTTAGTGGTATGAAACTCAGTGACTAAGAGACTTAAGATTATCCCTGTAAATGCATAAAACACTCTCCGTTCTTTCAGCAAGTTTTCAGTACAAGTGCTGCCACAGGTAAACAGGGCAATTTGGATTTCCACCTATAACGGATTATATACTTATTACAGTTTGACAGTTTTGGCAGAGGGAACAGGATCTTATGCCAAATATAAACTTATACAGCGAGCCAACTTGAAATTAAAAAAGAACAAACGGAAAGACCCAATTTTTAAACTTCTTCACAGCTGCTACCACCTGGCCTTTGCCAGACACACACTAGTAAGCAAATCCTGGATTTGGCTTTTATGGGCATGCTCAAATTTAAGACTTCTCTTTTTTTTTTCCCCTTTCTTCTTTTAAATATTAAGGGTAACATATTTCAATAGCTGGGCTGATCTCAACAGTCCCTAGCCCCCATCAGTCCCTCTGGTCCCCAGGCTGCTTCCCTAGTTATGCCAGTATGCTGACTGCAACCGCACCGGGCAGCCAATCCTGGCTTAAAATAACCCAGAATCAGCAGTTTTCTGGCAGCAGCATCAGCACTTCCACCTGCCAGCCTAACGAAGGGAGCAACGCCTGGCTGAGAGCTGCACATTCTGCCACTAAAAAACATTTGTTAATAAACAATGAGAGAGCCCATGTGTGAGAAAAAACATTCTTTTCATCAAGGTACCGCATTATGTTGAAAGGGCTACACCACTGAACTACATCACGTTCAGACAGCCCTTCATGCCTCTTATGCAGTCTTCCTATAAAACACCACAGAAAAAGGAAGCGCAAAGAACAGTATTTATGCTGCATAAAGCTACGCTACTGCTGAGGCTACCCAGAACCCATACAGGCCCCCTGTGGAACATTAATATTAGATGAAAAATGCTTTAAGCAAGCGTGCCTCGCTTCCTGCACTGTGCACAGAGCTCCGCTACTATCAGCATAATTGAAGTGGTTTCCAAACAGAGATGAGAAGAAATACTTGCAAGAATTCTGTGAGGGAATGGGTTGACATTCATCTTTCCAACCCGCCAGGCTTCAACACAGCCATCGAGCCCAGAGAGGAAGCACCAGGCTAAACTTGTCTGACACACTCAAACTGATGGGTCATGACTCCTGTGAACATACATCACTAATGTTTTATGCAAAAGCCAAGGAGCATCTTCGATTCAGAAGAGAGACATCTTTCCAAAACAGCGTGACACAGACAAGCTTGTCAGACTATGAAAAACACAAGAAAGATGCCATTTATTAAAAGAGCATGAAATGTTTGTACATCAACACCACCTGCTAAATTCTGATAGTAAATAAGGCTTTTGTCCTTCAATTATGAAGAAATCTATAATATCTTCCCTATATTTGGAAAAGTATCATGGAAAAGGAACAGAAAGGGAGCAATTAATCAAAAAGTTACATGTTAAGGTCTAAGCGTATAAAACGCTTAAACATACAAGTAGGTCCAGTTCTAAGGTGATATCAGGGACTTGATTTCCACGGTTTACAGTAAGATAGTGAGTTAAATACACGCTGATAATAAAATAAATTTGCCTTAAGTCTTGGAGAAATAAGTCATATTTGAGATAAACAGCTGTCAGTATACAGGGCAACACTACACACCAGGTCAGGAAACTGAACTACTTAAGAGATATTTTATTTTTTTATTAGAAGTATATGTAACAAAAAAAATAAATCCAAACCCGTAAGTCACCTATAAGAGAGTCATAAGATGTGGGCTCAATCTACAAGGAAATGTTTAACTACATGTTGATCTTACTTTGTCATTTTATATTACTTCTCCCAGATAATGGTTAGCCAATGATAAACAGTATCTCAAATGTTAAATGAATAAATAAATCACTTCTAATTAAACTTGTCCTTATTCTTTTTAACTAATCAGCAAGATTAAGCATATGCAATACTTTACTTTCCAGTAGCTTTTTAGGCAAAACCTTTCTAACACTTTTTTAGCTGAGGAAGTGAGTTTTGTCCAGTATGTTACTTCCCTTTTCCTCCCCAAAACTGCCTTTGAACCTTTTGTCCAATTTCAGCTTCTCTGTATGTTTTGTAAGCTTTCATTGGCTAAGACAGAAACCAAGTTCCATGCTACTTAAGAAATAGACATGAAGAACTCTGATGTTACATGTTGTTTAGCCAGTTTATTCCAACCCAGCATGGCCTATTCTTGCCTGGCAAAAACAAAGTCTGCCAATAACCATAAAAAGAGCTGGGAGACCCAAATATGAAGACGCTAAAGAGGAAAAAGGACAAACTCACAGAATACCAGGTTTTGCAGTTCTGCTGCTCACAATAAAAGTCTTTACAATATAGCAGTTGATTTTGTCTTCACGGGAACACAGATTTCCATCAAGTGTTCCAGAACAGCATTTTATAGTGCTTCTTATTGAGTCTCCTCTAGCATGCTGAAGGAAGTTTCGCAGAAGATATTTCAGGACAGATTTTGAAATAAAGTACCCAAGCTGCCACAGGCAGTTATTTCTATTTGTAATACTCTGCAGTGTTTTTAGATTGAGATGTCTTCTCACTCCTGCTTCTACCAATTCCAAGCTAATGTCATAATTTCCACTGACTGAAGAAAATTAATAAACCCAAAATGAAGATACATGCCAGTCAATACTTTAAAAAAACAACACTGTCATTCACAAATGGTTATGCCACCCACAAATTTATCTTTCTTAATTTTAATTAAGTGGTTAAAAAACACAGAAATTTTGAAGGTGTTTTGACAAGCAAAAGCAAAGCTTTTCTTATGAACACAGGTGGCCTGATGTAGAGTGACAGATGATACGGATGAGACAGATGGTGTAGCTGACATTCTCCACAGCTATTCTTCTACAGAGACATTAAATTGAAGACTAATTTTACCCAAGGGGGGAGAAACCCTCAACTTGTTTTTACAGTAACCTGCAAGGACAAGAAGCTTCAAGAAGAGAGAGTGCTGTGTTCTTTAGAAGAGACCAACAAATCAGGAGGTGGGGGTCAATGGTTTTCAAGTTGCCAAGACACAGAGAAGCCACGCAAACATGAGGGATCAATTTGCAGAGGGATGCGTTTCATTCTTTGAGCTTTTACTCGGTTATCCTGCTTCCAGTGGAAAGAGAAAAAAAATTATTGAAAAGCAAACACAATTACCAGGATTCTCCTCGTTTATTCACCTAGAACAAGATAGAGCCCTTCTTTAAAGTGAACTGAACAACCCAGAAGATGCTTCCATACAGACATGCAAGCAAATCAACTGTTAGAGCACGTGCAGATACCAACAAACATACAAAGAAGGAATCTATTAGAAATATACCACTATTTTTAATAGTGGTATATAGTAATAATTTTAATCACTTTCAGTCTTACAGAAGTATTTATAAAAGCCTCAAGTTGCCAAGGCCTCAGTCAAAACAACTAAGAAAAAGATTTCCATATGCTACATTTTTGGAAAACAAAAAGCTACTTCAGAAATCTTACTTGCTATTAACAGATTAAAGCCTGAACATTTTAAGCTGATAAATGAGCAGCCACTGGGGAAAAGAAGAAAAGAACTGTGCTGCCTTTTCACTTCAGCCTATTATGCACCTTCACTTTTGCCTGTATAGCTCTCTCTTAACCTCATGGTGAAACATAGCATGTAGTCGATCTGGAAGGAAGAAAAAAAATAATGCAAAGAGAGAAGTCCTTGATGCAGTTCACTGCATGTCCATGCAAACAGCTGTGCCAAGCAAATGGAGGGTGCAAACACATGCTGCCGGAAGGAAGGAAGACCAGACTGCTCCTTTTGGTGAAAGGCCTGGTTTGAAGAATTGAGATTGCAGCGTTAATCACAGCGAGGCAGGAGCCTAACAGATTACTATTCTGCAATCAACCTAAAAAGGAAATGCAGAGGCTACCTCCTCATTCCAAAGGAAGAAGCTTAACTACCAACAGGGCTAATTTCAGTAACAGATGGTAAACTGCTAAATTAAAGTCTTCACCCATCTATAAAAGTCTTAAACAGCAAAGACACTATGTATCTTCTTACTTGTTGTAAACAGTTATCTAGCAACCTTCTATGGTGTTAAGACTAAAGAAAAGCATCCTTATGACTAGCAGCTTTATGCTAGTAGCGTAAAATGAGAGATAACATCATTAAGACTTTCAGAGGTCAACATAGCTGTGATAAAATTACTCTGAAACTTCAAAACAGAAAACATTAATAAGGCCTCTTAGGCAAAGAGAAAACACTGCAGGTCTTAGAGCTGTTAAATATTTAAAGTGCCATAATACCATATCTTTATGCAAACTCTCAGGGGAATGATTATTTCCTTGTATTTTCAGCAGCACATTTACTAGCTTAATTCTCTACGCAGTAGTCAAGTAATTTACCTTCAGCTTCACCCACTAAGACAGAGCACACCTCTACAATTTTGTAAGGCCAAGGCAAGGTACAAACCCTCTCTAATCTAGTTCAGACAGTGAAAAAATTTAGGTAACATCCATCTTCACATGGATGAATGTGAAGCCATTCACATTCCTAGGTGGCTTTATTCTGAACAGATCACAGAAGACAGATGATGGACGAGTATCTTTGTCTTAATAAAACTTAATCTACAACTGTAATTACAGCTCAACTCCCAGTGCTCATTGCTGCCCCCTTGCCAGAAATCACTACTCTGCAAATCTACTGAGAAAGTAAAGCCTATCAGCATTCCCAATTCAACTCAGGAAGAGTAAGCTGGGCTCTCTTAACTAGATCTTTAAACCCAAAAATGTTGACTGACAGCATACAAACTCTGCTGCCATCTAGCAGAGGACAGTAACTTCCAACAGAAACTGATGACCAGTTGGCATTGGCTGTGGGTAAAATCATCTTCCACCCATATGAATGAATTAAATCTCCTATCTCTTGATAAATTTCTTCCATCTAGGCATATCTACGGGGTGTAGGTGTCAAGGTTTTGGCAGCAGGGGGCTCCAGGCGTGACCACTGTGGGAGGAGGCCAGGAGCTGCCCCCTGCCAGATACAGCCAGTTCCAACAGACCTGCCACAGAGCACAACAGAGCCCATCAGCAAAGTTGGTGGCATATCTGGGAAAAAGTATTTAAGAAAGAGCAGAAAACATCACACAGAAAATAGTGAGGGAAAAAAAAAACCACAAAACAAACAAATAAAAAAGTGTGAGCAGAACTAGTGTGAACATCAAGGCCAGAAAAGGAGGGTGAGGGGCTGCTCCAGGCACAGGTCCATGGAGGACCACAGTGGATCAGACATCCGCACTGCAGTCCATGGAGAAGACCACACTAGAGCAAGGCAAATGCACGAGGAGGAGGGAATAGCAGAGAGGAGCCCCCATTCTCCACCCCCCTGCACGCATAAGGAACAGGGGAAATAAGGGCCGGGGCAGGGCAAAGGTGTTGATCTAATTTTGTCTTTGTTTCTCACCATCTAACTATTTTACTTGGCAATCAATTAATTTTCCCATGCAGAGTTGTTTTGCCTGTGATGGCACTCAGTAAATTATCTCCCTGTCTTTATCTTGACCCATGAGCTTTTTCATCTTATTTTCTTTCCCCTGTCTTGTTGAGGTGGAGAGAGCAAGACAGTGGCTGGGTGGGCACCTGGCTAAGGTCAACCTACTACAGCATAAATCACAAGGTAACTTTTAATCTGAAATGTGTTTAAACTGTTGTATCCATAAGCACTTTTAGAGAGGATGTGGTAGACAGTTTCAGATCCTGCAGACAATATTGCAAATTAGCTTTTCAAAAAGAGATGAGAGACTTAAAATGAAAGCCACTAGCTCTATTTTCTGCTATAGTTGAAATGATCACACTTATCAGTTAGAGGGTACCACATACACACACTCCAATTTATGTGGGAGAAGATGTGATGAGGAAAAAGAGATTTCTTTCAGTTTAACTGATTGCTCATCAGTCTCCTCAGTATTTGCTTCCAGGCAAAGATCAGACAGTTGATGCCAAGTCCTCCAGGAAGATTTCTAGAGCAGATGAAAAGTCATTACCAATAGCAAAAAGCAAAGAGATTAAAAAAAAAAAGTTACACCTAAGTTCCAATGTCAATGACTAAAAAATAGTGCAAATCCTTTAGCTCAATCTTCATCATTTCAGTCTGTTTCTCAGTTCTTCTAGATCAACTTCACTCACATCCGTAACTACCTCCACCTCTTCTTTTCCTCACAAAACACAAGCGTTTGCCTGAGTGGGAAGCCCTAACTTCTCAGCGGCAGCACTAACATGTACGGTCACCGTTCAACACACCCCTTTCCACACCCCCTTTCATCAGCCCAACCGTTTACAAAGTCAAACAACAAATGAGATCACAGAACTGATTCGGCTTAAGAAATAACCTTTATTGCAGAATTCTGAGCCCAATCAGTCCCTCAGTTCAAGATTGCTGCAACAGCACAAAAATTTTTGTGCCGGCACAGCCTAGGCTAAATCTACTTGTACAGTGAGGCTGCTCAACATGAACCACAGGATAATCACCTTCAGAACTTCTGGTTAATCTAACTTAACCAGGTGATAACTCTTCTGTCTTTCTGGCTGGCTTCTGTCTTGCTGGCTCTCTGCAAAAACCACAGCAGTGCAACACCAACTTCAGCATTTCAATTCAGACTACATACAGCATACATCTGTTTAATATTTTTATTCTGGTTGCAGGAAAGCCTCCTCAGCTACCAGTGCCATTATCTTCCAACTACATCTAACAGTTTGGATTAATTTAGGGGTATGAAATAGAAACTAAAGGTTTTAACTGCACAGAGCGCATCTTAAAGCGGCATATTGGCATACAGACAAGCTAGAATTACTTGCCAAGTGGCAATTCTTTCCTATTTTGTCAGAGTGGGATATGGGGGAAGATCACACTGATCTCCTTCACCAAGAACTGGTAAGTTGCACACAAGAAGGTAAACCGCATGCAAGGTTTTTGCTTTGATTTTTGAGGGGCAGGCAGTAGGAGAAAGTGAACCATATCAGTCAAAACTGTCTTCTATATAGAGCAATAAAGCTGCCTTAGAAAACCACAAAGACTTAATTCACAAACTTTTTATAACAGTACATCATATTTTGGCACAAATTCTTACAGGGTCTATCAATTTATTAACTACAATTACGTAAAGAATTGGCTACAACCAGTATTACTGAAAATAAATTGGTTGCCTAAGCAGATGTCCTATTGTCAGACAGATTTCAGAATGTTTAGATTAAAAATGTATCACTGTAAAACAACTACACTGGAGAAGATCTTCTGAAAATAATGTCTGCCTCAGAAAAAAAAAATAGCAATAAAGTCCATATCAAACTGTAAAGCTAAGGTCAAACATCACAAATAGAAGGTTGCACTTGTGGCTTCCAGTAGCTGGCCTATGCACAAATTCTTCTCTTCCTTGCCATATAATCCCCAAGTGTCAGCATCCCACATGCTTCCGCTTCCTGGGCTCATTACTAGGATAACATCTCTATTCACTAATGCTTCCACCACCCTGCGGATTCCTAGACTCCATCACCAACCTCAACTGTATCTACCCATCCCATCCCACCCCACCCCCCCAAAAAACCCCAAAACATTCTGAATGACAGCATGTTGCATGCCTCTGCTGTATAAAAGAAAGACTAGAACAGTGGTACGATAGATTTAGAAACATTCACTAGTGCTCAGTAATGGACAAGTATCCAGCAACTTGAAACTACAGCTCTACTAAACAAGCACCGTGAACTCTGGATCACTCACCACCTTCCCTCACATGCTTCTGGTTCTCCAGTCCCCATCACCACACAAAAAATTTTAACCACTGCAGTCACTCACAGTGAGGTGAAGACAAATATATGCCAGGTAACAGCAGCTTCCCAGGAAAAAACAAAACAAAACAAAAAAAACACCCCAAACCACCCCAAAAAACCAAACCAACAGAATCTACCAACTCTTGGAAGACAACGTTGGTGCCAAACAACAGTAACATGAAGAGAGGCGTTTTTAAGGTCAGCATTGCTTTCCCCTGAGATGACCTTATTCTCGCATTTTCCACAGCGGATTACGGGATTTTGGAACTTTGAAGCTGAGATCCTATGCAAATTCCTAGAGGATTATCTATGTAGCAGCACAGATCAAGCTTTTCACTGTGCATCTCCAGCTATAGTAAAGCGAGGCATGACTGAATTCGCTAAGCTAATAGTGTAAACCATTCCTGCGATTATACTGATGGAACACATTTGCATTAGACCCTTGCATTAATATACAATGCAGAGTCAACTATCAGTGTGATTAAAGCAAACAATAATTCATACAGAGCTTTTATCCAAATGCCATCTATGGCAAAATGTGCCACTTGCTTCTCACTATTAACCCACCAGTCACATGTAACTACTATTGCAAACAAATTTTGATGATACACTGAAAGCTGTTAAACGTAAGAGACAAATCCAACATAAAACAACTGCAGGCAAAACGATAAACTCATTAGCAACAGTACTTAGAAAGCTTGGTGTACTAGAGAGTTGCATCTCAAAGTTGCTTCAGTGTTATACAAGAAGGTGGTCCAAACAATATTTTTGCTTCTAGATGGATTATTTGCTTGTTTTTTTCTTCAGTTTTTATTTCTATAGTGTCAACTGAAAGCTTTAAGGAAAAGCCAATGAGAAGTTAATCAGTGCCCTCTTTAAGACCTTTTATTAAGACTCCATGTCTTCCTTCTAAAACTGGTACCTTGGTCTAACTTAAAAGTTTTCTAATCCTCTTGGCCTGAGTGTCCTTCTCAGTCTCCCTCCCACACCTCCACAAAAGATCTGCCCTGCCGAACTTCAGGCTTCCAGTATACGCCAGTACACCCCTCCCGCCATCGCAGCTTATGCTATACTAGTCACCTGGCAAGAAGACTCAAAGAGCGTTGCAAAGTAGAGTATGTATTGTCTTTCTACCTTCCTACATTTGTTGGGGAGGTGTAGGGAAGTTGGTTTTAAAAAAAGAATAGTACAAAAAAAAAAAAAAAAAAAAAAAACCAACCCTCCGAAAATTTCCCAAAGTTTTCACCCTTCCATCAATTTTGAAGTTACCCACAAGATTCGAACAGCATAGAGGGGACAAAAAGACATTACAAAGACCAAATATACAGCTTCTCTGACAAACACCAAGGAATAGCACTGCCCAGAAATAATGTTTTCTATGGCTAATGACCAGCCACGAAATACCATGAAATAACATGAAAAGGAATTAAGTTCACCTCCAGCCTTTTTTATCTAATGTACTAAATATTTGGGGTTTTTTGTTTTGTTTTGTTTTTTTATTATTAAAAATGTATAGAAACACCAGAGAAATCAATGTAATGGAGACTTAAATTTCCATGTGGAGACAGACAACCATGCTCCAGAAGCCTATAGCTTCCAGGACAAAGTGAGAATCTGCCAAGAAATTTAGAACTTCTAGAAAGTTTCAGAAGTTGTAGACTAAATACCTCATATGTATTTTAAAAAACATATAAAGCCGACTATAGCAACCTTGGAATGCTGTAGGTGTCTATCACCACATACACCATGACAATCTCCATAAAACCTCCCAGAAACTTTACAATTTGAGGGAGCATTTTATAGCTCAGCAACCCAAATGTTACCTAGATTCTCAAAAAATACTGTGAATAGGAGCTTATTGGCAGCAATGTGGAAATGGCTTCTCACAGTAAACAGCAAGAAAGGAATACCTCAGACAATAACATACTACCATGCAGGGGAGGAAATCAAAGCCTCAGTAATTTAACACTGATACATTAATAATAATAAAAAAAATTTTGACGGAGTCTCAGATACTGATTCAGATTGTTTACTTCATGATAGGAGCAGCTGCAGTGATTGTAACAGAAGCACTACTAACAACTGGCTACACAGTTAACACATAGACCTGGACATCAAATTATGAATTATGCGATCACTGCAGCAGTGAAAACAGCAGAAAAAAAATATCTGAAAAGATGACAGGAGGCAGCATTGCCCATCCCATTCAGATATACCGACTGCACTTGACACGGCAATGAGGTAGTTTGAATGTCAGCCAAAAAAAAAATTCAGATGCAATTCAACTCCTTACTCGACTGGAGCTACGTGACTTTGCAACACTGGAGAGAAACAGTGCAGTAAGTGCTTGAAAGGAAAAATTGCTGGGCTTATTTCTTGTGTATACTGCAAAGGCTCACTTTTTAATACTGTGCGGTAGGAAAAAAGTTTACAGCATCAAAAGCACACATATATGCAAATGTGCTGTGCCACATTTTTACTTTATCTTACATTAATAGATTTATTTTTTTTTGTCAAGGTGATTCTCAGAGGACCTTTGGTTTTGGACTATTGAAGAAAATAAAAATATCTCTTCTGTATTCACAAGATACGTTTTCCAATTCAGATTATATCTGTAAAGATTCAAAACTGTATCATCATTTTGTATTCACTATTTGTGATGTGCTAACACTAAATCCCAACTCTCAAGCAAGTAATCTCTTGAGTATACATGTCATTCTTCCCCCAGTTGTTTAAAGTTTGCGTTTCTAAGTAATCGGAGGACAGCAAACTAGGATCATTCTGTATCTTCTGTAACTGCTTTGCAACATCCATACTGACGCCTTTTAATTGAATTTGGGGAAAGCACTGGAAATACAGACAGAGCGCTCTGCTGAGAGAGGAAAAGCTACTGCTCTCCTACTGGGCTAGATGACAGCCTGCACATAGCAAAGAAGCAGGCTGAGGAGTACAGGGCCGCTAGTCAACCTGAGAGCCAGGCCATCTGCCAGCAGTCGGTCAAGACGAGGAACGCCAACTGCATTTCGAGCAGTTAGCTAGATTCTGTACTTCACTACGGCCCAAATATGCACTCCTATCCCCAACCAGCTATCAATGGTCTCCCTCGGATGACAACAAAAAGTGCGTGTAGCTCAAAGGGAGAAGGTCTTTTCCTAACAGCAACCTGAGCCATTTATTTATTTCTCATCAAATTTACTACTGTGCACAAAGAAAATCAGATCATCTTGTTACTGGAGTTATTTCACCTTTCTATAGCTCTTTCCTATGTTTTTTTCTCTTCCATTTCCTTTCTTGATCTTTCAAACCATTCACTTACTCCTCTCCACCTAAGGCAACCAGTAATAGGAAATTTAACTCTAACATCAAGATTGGCAGGTTACAGAAAGTCAGTCTCACTCGAGACTCACGAAGACTCAAGCAGCCACATATCTAGGTCTGCACCTCTACAGCTGCAATATTTCAATGTATGACTTTGCACATTTTTGAGGCTTGCAGTAACTAGTCAGATTCAAGTCCTGGACCATATGCACATGTGGCAACTTAACACATCCACAGCACAGGAGTCAAAGAAGTGATCATCCAGCACAACCAATCCAGGACTTAAAAGCTCTAGACTGGCTGCAGACAACTTATAATACGTTCATGGCTATAATAGATAATAATCCTGAAAACTCTAAGAGGGATCCTCTAGAGGAAATCTAGAGTTTCTAGGTCTCCCTGCTGCCCTCCACCACCCCTCCACAGGAAGACAAGAAACATTCCCATGCCATCACACATTTGAAGTGAGTCGTGTGAATTACTCTAGAATTTTTCTAGTAAAACATGAAAAAAACCCAAAAGTGCCAAGAAGTAAATTTATGCATCAGCTTGTAAGCGGGGTGTGCTTCTCGGTTGTATTCAGGGGAACTGTCAGGAGTTACTGAAAATATTTAGTATGGACACCAGCCTCATGACTGAGCTCCTACCACATCTCTGTGATGAGTATCAGTTCCCCTATGTTACAAATCAGTGCATCCTCTTACACCCGAACTATATCCAGCTTTGTATGCTGTGCACTAGAGCAGCTAGATAAGCGTCAAGCTCATTCTGAAAGATTTGTCTTTGTTATTTTTACTCCTTAAAATTCTACACGATAATCATAGTTAAGTATGCTTCACACAAGATAAATGATACTTCTGCCTCATTTTTACCTCATCTCCTCTATCACCTATTAAGATAATTTGACTTTTTAGACAAAATCCAGTTATTTTGTCATCCACTCTTTAAGATATTCTACACTCAGGTGTTTGACAACAGTTGCCAACACTGCATGCTCAACTAAGAGAGCTTCATAGCATTATAAATTATTTGTGACATTCGTTCTCTTCAACAGGTAATGAGGGTGCTCTTATTTCTTCTGAGGGCTAATGAACCTCACTGGAATCACTCAGGAACGTTTGCAAAGGGAGTGATCACCAATTTGAGGGCTTCAGTTCACATCACTGCAAATGGATTGGGAGATAGCTAGCGTGGACATTTGTGCAGGGCTGCTACAGGACCAAGCTATCAAAAAGAGTCAAGGGTATCGTGACACAGCTACCGGTATCTCTGTTGAGTGACTCCAAATCATTCAAGTCTTAAGCTGAAATGACATTCAAAGGGTCAGCTGAAAGTACCCTAAAGCCGAGAGCCCTTATAAGGCTTGCTGAATGGAAGTCGAAGGAAGACACTTTACAGCCAGCACGAACACGCTAATACCCTATAGGCCGACAGCTCGGAGCACAGGTAACAGTACTGGGCTGGCCTGGCCTGTACCGGCACGGATGCTCCGACCTACAACTCAAGCCCTGGTGTAACTACTCACTGTGTTCTGTCCCTTCTCGCACGCGAGGAGGAACCCGAGCACCGCGCCGCCACGCTCCCCCGGTCCAAACACGGCGAGAGCTGCGCCGGTGAGCCGGGGCCCGGCCGGGCTCAGCGCTGCCCGCCTGCGGGCCGCCCCGGCGAGGAACCGCATCGCCAGCGGAAGGGGACGGGGGGCGCGCCCGGTGCTTTTCAAGCTCCGGGTCCCGGAAAAAGCGCACAGGCACCGGATGGACGGCAGCACCAGCGGCTGCGAGGCGGAGCCGCCGCCCGGGTGGTTACCGGGATGGGTTCGGACCCATTCCTACCCGCCGCCCCCGGCCCGCCAGGAGGGCCCTGCCGCTCCCAACAGCCCGCGCATGCCGCCACTGGGCCCAGGAGTCCCCGCGGGCGACGGCAGGAAGTGTTGGGGGTGGACTGTGCCCAGCACAGTCCCCCATCCCCGCTGGCTCCCGCAGTGGTCGGGCCCAGCAGCGGGTCGCCCCCCACCCGGCGGGGGAAGGAAGAGGCCTGGGAGCGGCCCTACACCCGAGCACCGGAAGCAGCGCCCGGCCCAGCCCGGCCCAGTCCTGCCCTACTCGCCGGGCGGGCGGGACCCGGCCCGGCCCGGCCACCCCTTGTACCCCCCACGGGGCGCGACGCGGCGGGCAGTAAGGGTAAGGCAAGGGGTACCTTGATGATCCTGCGGGGCAGCCCGGCCATCTTGTCTCGTCGGGGTGCAGGCTCGCGGGCTCGCCTCCGCTCGGGGCTCGCGCACAACCGGAAGTAGCCCGCGCCGCGCTTCCGCTGGCACCGCCCCTCGGCGCGGCACGCCGGGCAATGTAGGCCGCGCCCAGTCCTGCTGCTGCCGGTGTGGCCGCTCGCCGGCAGCCGCTACCCCTCCGCCCCGCTGGCCGCTCTGGGGGCGGGTGTGAGGCGGCCCCTTAGGCTGAAAGGGGTTCCCTGGGATTCCTCTGCCCGTGGGGGCGAGCGCGGCGCTCTAAGTGGGGAGCTGGGGTAGGGGGGCGTGATGCGGCGGGAGGGCTGGCGCGGGCTGCCGCCAGCACCGCCTTCTGCCTCAGGCCGCGACGCCCCGGCCGCGGATGGCGGGACGGGCTCGCCGCCTCTCACCGCAAGCCAGTGGGCAGCCCCTAGCTCAAATGTGGCGGGCCCGGGAGCGGCCTTCGCTTCTCTAAGATCTGCGGGGGAAGCAGGGGGCAGCGGCCGCCTCGGCCACCCCGGTACGAGCTGGCAGAGCGGCTTACGGACCTTGTGACTGGCCCCCTCCCGGATGCGCACCGGCGATCTACAACGGCAGGAGAAACCCGTTCGCAAGAAGTGTGCGGGCTCATCCGACAGAGCTGAGGTTTCATCAGCATGGCCTGTGCACCACAGTGGTGTACCGCTTCCTGATTTAAGTCAGTGAGTGTCAATAAACTTGCCACAAAGACATCTCAAAACATGTTCCTCTCAGTAACATCTCATTAGTGAACCTCCTTTTTTAGCTGAAAAATGTTGCAGACATTAAGAGTATAATTACCACACAAGCATCCTATGACACTATGACAGCTGCAGAGTAATAGTAAGATGGAGCACTGTGAATCATTATTGTTGCTGTAGAGATGGGAAATAAAAGCACAGAAAGATGAAGCAATTTGCAGCAGGTTACCAAGCAGGCTAGCAGTGCAGCCAGGAATAGGACCCTGTGGATATGATGCCCTGCCAAGTGTTTTCCCTCTGGTTTACAAACAGGACTTCTGGATGATCTACATCATTTCTTTACACTTTGGTAGAATGGAAAGTTCTCTGACATTGTCAAACCTGGATGGCGTAAATGATGAAGTGCTCCTATCACAGACACTACAATCATGTCCTACATCCAAAAATCTGCACCATATTATTCTATGATGGTTATGATAACACAAAGCGCATGAAAGAAGAGTGGTATGCTTCCTTCCTTCACCTACCCCACAACACTTCCCCAAAAATCACCTAGTTTTCCTTCTCTATCTTTCTCACTAAGCCCTCGTCACTATAGAAAGCAACTAACGAGTACAGAGTTGTTCTGCACTATTTGATATACAATTCTTCTACACTTTTTGATAGCTGTTGAATACACCAGCAATTCCAAATTTCACGTAAATCCAGAAAAAACAATAGTCTCTGTGAACTTGAGTACATCTTCAGCCCTTTAAGCACTTAGTTGCACACATACATACACATCAGCACAGGTTGAGCTTCGCATCAAGCAACACCCCAAGGTCCTTTTCCAAAGGACTTCAGAGAATGTTACATCCAGAAAGCACACACACAGACACACACACACACACGCGTGCACACAGATACATATGTACAAACACACACCATACAGACACGTACACACACACGTACACACACGTACAAACACACACATACACACATAAACACACACGCTCACACACACATACATGCACACACACGCGCACATACACGTGCAAACAGACAAACACACACACATAAACACACATACATACACGCACACCATACACACACATACATGCACAGATACACACACATGTATGTGTGTGTGCGCGTATGGTGTGTGCACATGTGTGTGGATGTGTGTGTGGATGTGTGCTCATGTGTGTGTGGCAATGTGTGCTTGCAGTGCAGAAAGCCAACCACATCCTGGGCTGCACCAAAAGAAGCGTGGCCAGCAGGTTGAGGAGGTGATTCTGCCCCTTTACTCAGCTCTGGTGAGACCCCACCTGGAGTACTGCATCCAGCTCTGGGGCTCCCAACATAAGAAGAGAATGGACCTGCTGGAGCAAGTCCAGAGGATAGCCACAAAGATCATCAGAATTCAGATCTTCACAAACAAACGTTTACTTTGCAGTAAATACATAATAATACAATACTGCCTTCTCAGGCATAAATACAATAATGCCCTCTCAAATCATCTGTCACTTGGGAGAGCCATGAGGTTGGTGTAAATTAATTAACAACATCTAGTGATGACCACAATGCAGTGCTGACCTGTGTATAATTGCTTACTGCTGAAAGCAGCATGCACATGGGGTAGAGAATCTATTTGCTTTTGAGGAATGGAATTACAGTGTTCTTTGCTTATGGAATCAGGAGAAAAAAAATGAGGATAGAAGGTTAGTGAAAAGAGAAAATCAATGTTCATATAATCTTGAAACTTTGTGAGTAACTGAAAATGTTTGCAATCATGTTGCTATGACACCCAGTTATAAATAGGAGCCTTCACTTTGAGGTAGTGGATGTACTGACATATAAGGAGACCTTATAGCGGCCTTCCAGTACCTATAGGTGGCCTACAGGAGAGATGGGGAGGGACTCTTTATCAGGGAGTGTAGCAATAGGATGAGGGGTAATGGCTTTAAGATGAAAGAAGAGAGATTTAGATTAGATTTTGGAAAGAAATTCTTTACCGTGAGGGTGGTGAGACACTGAAACAGGTTGCCAGAGAAGTTGTGGATGCCCCATCCTGGAAGTTTTCAAGGCCAGGTTGGATGGGGCTTTGAGCAATCTGGTCTAGTGAGAGGTGTCCCTGCCCATGGCAGGGGGGTTGGAACTAGATGATCTTCAAGGTCCCTTCCAACCCAAAAAATTCTATGATTCTATGATATGTAGAAGGAATGCAAATATTTGTGTTATTTTTAAAATTGTTCGCTCCAACTCACGTAAATTTCACATAAGACAATAGGCAGTTTAGGGAACAAGACCAGAAATCGTACCTAAGCCAAATGATCCTTTTTCACCCTTCCAGCCTTTTCACACTTCTTACCCTTGTATGCATTTGCCAGCATCAAACAAATATGAAGATACATCTGGAGAGGTGAAGCAATTCCTTGTGAAAGACAGCAATCACTTGTGAGTTTTATGGAAGTAGGAAGACAGAAGAAAACAAAAATGTCGCTGGTAATGACACTAGGAGAAAGACTCCATGACTCCAACACTTTGTTAGATGTCAAAGAATCTTCACGGGGCCATATCCTCAAGACTAAAGTAATTGGAAGCCAATGTACTTTGTTACACTGCCTGCAGAATTAATTAATTTCCTTTGGTTTTGCCTTCTCAATTCTTTTTTTTTTCTTTTTTTCTTTTTTTCTTTTTTTCTTTTACCCTTCTCCCAGAATACTGACCATTACAGGGCTGGCATAAATGGAAGAAAATATGGGCCAAAGATGCTTTCAGGCTCAATGCAAGTAAAATGCTGCTCAGTTTCTTGAAAGTGCTGGAACTTCTGCTCTGTGAACCTTGCCCTATGTCTGCAAGACACAACAACAAAGTGGAGCATAGTTGGCTCAAACAAGTGCTCATGAATCTTTCACTCAGTGTTCCCTTTCAAGTGTTATAGACCAGGAATCTTACTTCAGTCTGAACTTGCAGCAAATCAATCTGGCATGCAATTATATTTTGATAGTTTTTGTTGCTCAACAAGTGCCCTGCCACATCCTGAAAGAGTTGCAGTTTTCATGACACCTCTTAGGAAGGGACTTTTGAAGTCTGCTTGCTCAGGAGATGGCAGTGAACAAAAAGCATTGCTTTCTGTTGTCATATTTACAAAGATTTAGATTGTTCTTTTAAGTCATTCTGACTCCTGCAAGGACTGCTGCAGAGATTCCCTGAGTGTCCATATAGGTTCTGGAAAAGCCATCCAATCTGGCTACTCCAGAATACTGGCTTTAGACTTTGCTTCTTTGCACTCCCTCTGTGCCAAGGCATGTTGCCCAGGAGAAAAATACTGTAAAAATTCTCCATCTTTTATAGCATTCTCAAATTCCCAAAGGAGACAACTTAATCCTCTGAATCAGAGCTGGAACAAGATACGTAAGTGCCAAGGGAGCTTTGTGTTCGTAAACTAGCCACACCCCATGGAAGTTCCTGCAACTTCCAGGTGCTTTCCCAACTCAAGGACTTTCCAGTGTCCACGCATGTCTTTCAGGATTTTCTATTCAGCCATTATTGTCACCGTAACTGGGTTCTGGACTGCAGCCTGCACCACACTGTGTGCATATCCTCCATTTGACATGTGTCTTGGAAAACATCCTTGGAGAAGCACTGCGGGTGATCCAGCCTGGCATGCTTCTGCTTTCCGCTTCCCTGGGTAAAACAGTACTTCAGCACTCCTGCTCTGGAGTTCAAGGTTCTTTCTAAAATGTATTTACTCTTCCCTGAAAGATTATTTATTTTGAACAGTATGGCACAGGTATTCTTTATCCATACAGTTTTTCAAAGCCATTTATATCATTAAACATACGACAATGCCATGAAAACCACCTAAAAAACTTAAAAGTCTCTTGGAGGGCATAGGAAGCAGGACAGAGAGGAGAAAAGGAGAAAAGAAAAAGTAGATCTGATAAACTAGCTTTCCACAGTGCCACACATGTAGTTTGTCAAAGCTTGCAGAGTGGCTCAGCAATCTTCTTTTTTCTTAAAAAAGAAATAAAGGTTTGATGGGGAAAAAGTCTGCTTTCATCCCGAGTATAGTAATTAGTGAAGTCGTGCATCCTCATTTAAACAGCTGCCCTCTCTGACTCAACCTGGTATTTTTCTTTAGCTAGGCTGAAAGATTATAGATGCTATGTATTTGGAAGTAATTTAGATTGATTATTTTTTTAATTAAATTGAATTTTTTCATTAGAACTCATTGCCTGGAGTTCCATCTGATGCTGTCTTAGCACTAGCAATCACTAGCTCTTTGCTCCCTTAATATCCTGAAATATACCCTGCACCTCAGGAGGAACGTGAGGATATCTGAGCATATCATACGCCTGTATTTTTTCAGGTATATGCTGATAAACAGTTCAAGATAAACAGACAAGAGTCTGGATGGTTGTACCACTCTTAAATAGTAAAGTCTTTTTCAGACGCTATTTTGACTCCACTACTTCGTGTCATGGCGATGAGTGCACAACTAGACCTTAATTGCTGTAGTGGCCTCAATGGAGGCCTCCACCCTCACCCTCTGATGGGCTTGGGTGTTCAGTTCTTCCTGAGCTACACCTCAGCTGCATCCACCTGCATGTTGGGAGCTCCTGGATCAGCCTTGGACCTGGCCTGTTACCATGTCCTGTCTGATGACCCCTCAACCACCAACAGGCCCCACTATGGTAGCTGCTTTGCTCACCTGCCTCAAGCACGGTGGGGCTGCACCCCACTGGTGGGGTCACCCCACCCTGAGGGGGCAGTGCCACCCTTGCTGCTCCCTGAGGCTTTGCTTCTGAGTTCAGAGCACCTGAAAATATGATTTTTGTTGTCTTCTATAAGGAACACTTATATTTGCATTTCAGAGGAAATTTAGGTACAGTGTTCAATAAGACTGGTGACACCTGTGATGCCCATTTAAATCAGAGTTCATTCCTACAGCCCAACTCCACCAAGGCCTGCCTCCACAGTGGTTATTTAGGGTGTAGTTTCATCTCAGGGTTACGCCATTTTGTATTTGCATCGCTGCTAAAGAGGGCTCCTGCCCTCCTCCTCTGCCACACACCGCTGCTCCCTCAGCTCACATCATGATCTCACGGAAGATGAACTGATCAAAAGCGTGAATAGTTCCTTAGTGAGCAGTGACTGGTGTGACCCAGTCATGCAGCTGTGTAGGTCTGGCATGAGAAAGGGACAGGAACCCACCGATACCTGAGGGCGTGAGAAGGGGGACTGTCTGTAGTTCACTACATTAGGGACAGTGTGAAACCACGTATTTGAGGTCAAGTTATACCAGACAGCTGAGTCAATCTGTCAAAACAAGGACTTCTCACTTCCTCTTCCCATCTCACTCCTTCTACCTTCCTTCCTCACACAAGGTGTTTTCCCCCCTGTTCACTCCTGGAGCCTGTCAGATTCTGCCCTGTCTAATTCAATGCACTAACTTGGCGGAAACCCAGTCTGGTCTTCTGCTGGACTGGTGAATTGATCTGGCTTACAGTGGGGTCTAGCAAACACCAGAGACAACAAAAGGTAGAGTAACACAAGTAAGAGTGAAATTGCCCCTTGTAGGGGCAATGTAGGTGGGTTTTTTTGGCTGGGTTTCCTTTCTGACCAGCTCATTGAGGCATCAGAGCTGGCACGAGAAGCAGCAGGAAACAGAGATGTGGCAGATACAGGATTACCCATTCCCGCAGCAGTGACCTGTTCTACTGGCTGAGCTGACCTCGTCCCACTGCACCAATATGAAGGCCAGGATGGAGAGCACAATCCTGCTCCCACAAATCTGTGGTCATCACTAGCACTACAGCGGTTCTGAGAAAAAAGTTAGGCAACCACCTTATTCATCAACAAAGTGCTCTCTAACGTCACTGTAGGCAGAAAAGGTAAACAAATAATAGCAATTATGCAATTAATAATCCCAGAACAATTCAACACAGCTGCTGACCATCTTCCTGTGACAGCTTTTGCTGTCATCGACTTACTCGCTGAGTGGGTGCTTCCAGGCCAGCTGAGCCTGTGGCTGACTAATCTTACTTCCTCCTCCTACCCTCTCTTTGCAATCTTACTGCAATTACAACTCTATCTCAAACCCCAGATTCTTTATTTTGCATTAAAGCATGTCTATAGTTTTGTCAAGTACTGTAGAAAGTCTGTTCAACAGCAAAAACCAGATCTATGTACAGAATGAATTATCACAGTAATATCTAGATTTCATATTAAAAATGTTCTTCAGTAAATTCCAGAGTATTTTACAAGAGTTGTTATAATCCCTATGCACAAATGGAGAAACTCAGGCACAGAAGTGCAGTGGTTTTCACTTAGCACTAACTGTAAGAATCACTGGACAATTTCTGACAATTCTTAACTGGCAGCACTGGGTGAAAGTGTACTGAGAGAAGAAAAAAAAAATCCCCAGTTACATGTTTTAACAATTTTGGACATCAGAATGGGCTGCTGTGAGTAGGAGCCTTCACTGTAGCGAATAACTTTTGATTTTTTTTTCCATTAAGTGGCTGCTTGAATAGAGGCATAATATTGCTTACTTGAGCTACAGTAATCAACAGGAACATGAATTATTTAGGCTGCCAATGACCACTACAGGCACTTTAGTTTTGCCATCTGCTATTTACAGTTGCGGCTTGACTCCTTACCAGGACAGTATGTAACGAATGGACCACTGACGAGATGGCATGAGATCTGCTAAAGAATTAAGGCAGCCTATTGAAAGAAGCATTGGTGTTTGGGTGTTTACAGATTGACTTAAAACATAGAAACCTGCCTGGCTATAGTATAACTTAAGAAAATTTGAGGATTAAGACCATAACTACATTACCATGTGTCATTAGAAATTTCTATCCTAAATTTATAGAATAACCTGAGAAAGATTAAGATACATCATTTCAGGAGCGAAGGCTCATCCATCTCCATTGTTAAGATACCACCTTTGCAATAAAACCAACCCATCCACTCACAAATTCAGTTCCACTTCTAGGTATGATTTTATACTATCTCTTCTACTCCACATTTAAAGGAAACAAAGGAAACCGAACGCTTATTCCTGGAAGGTGTTGAAACATTGGTTTCTATGAAAAAAAAATATAAAATTATTATATTCAGTTTGCTAATAAGCAGCCTGAATGATTTTACTAAGAAACAATTTCCCAAATATGCTGCTGAGGCAAAAGAGCTAGAACAGCCAAGTCCCAATTTTCCGTTACCCACGGGGGGTATATGTGTGTGCAACTGTTTACAGAAAATCCACACCAATCCAGAGGCCAGCTCTGATTTATAAATTTGTTCTTCTAAAGCAGAGCCAACAAACATAATCTTGCCCTCATTACTACACAGACTTTGTTGCCTAACTATAGGGCAACTGATTTATCAGTTAGTTGAGCGAATACAGAGTGAGCAGCTCCCTTCTTTGCTGTCTGCAACCTGCTGGAGCAAGCAAGGCTGTTGGCAGTTATTAATAACCCCATCTCCAGACATGCTGGAGAATTGTGTAGTCACGCTTCTGAGCTGTCCTTAAGCAATTCCTATCTCCCTACCAGAAAGTTGTAATCTCTCAGAACATGGTTCTAAGAATAGACTCGCAGAACATTATGTGTCAGGGAGGGGGTAGACCTCATCTACCGTCTCCTAAAAAATCTTTTTATAGAAGCTGTCTGAAAATAGCCTGGAAGCTTAACAGGGAATGCAGCTTAGTTTTTGAAAAATAAAAATAAAGTTCTGCAGTACCTTCAATTGCAGCCTTTTAGAACCAGGATTTAAGTTACAAGATTTGCCATTACAGTGCTGTTTTTAAAGCACACATTACAGAAATACCCACAGGTATTTACCCACACCTCTAATTTAAAACTAATTATGCAGTGAGTCTATAAAAATCAAGGAACAGTGAAGGCTGTTCTATGAATTAAGATTCCAGAGGGCTGTCAAGTGCTCCCGATGAGCTCACACAAAGGACAGAAGATGGTCAACAAATTCGGATGAACCTTGCAAGTGATATTCCACTGCAGTGATGTGAAAGACTAAAGATATGGTATCACTAGGCAACAGACACTAGTAATTGTTCTGGTAGCTGCCCACCTGTCTGGAATCCAAAATTTCCCCCTGAGAACCATGTAGAATTTTCAATGTGAAAATAAAATATAATAATTGAAAATTAACATGGTGCAATTGAAAAAAATGCGGTGTAACATTTGTTAAAAAACCCACACAACTTCAAATTCAAAATCTTTTGCTGTTCTTTACAATCTTATTGATGAATTAGCTCCTTAGCTGTTAAAAACTGAATACTATCAGCCTATGAATCACAGAATCACAGAATCACAGAATCGTAGTGGTTGGAAGGGACCTTTGAGATCATCGAGTCCAACCACATTAA
>JAOQGH010000001.1:48060493-48112213 GCA_025769975.1 Gallinago jamesoni
TTCACACACAAACACACACACATAGTGCACACAACAGTGTTCTGCGCTAAGGGCCAGGTGCATTCACATTCAGGTTTGTCACACTGTGGCCGTCAGGAGAAAGGCAAGAATCCTGAGCAGCAGTTCCCCCGGTTGTCACAGTCTGCTCCTGGCCATAAACTCTGAGGTAACCGTTTATCTCCACTATACTTATGGACTGCAGCTTATGCCTTAAATGTAGTTTCACTCCTTTCTTTTAATTTCCAGGCCGCACTTGTTTCATACAGTTTATAGCCATGTATTTATTTTTGTTCACACTATCCTTGAGCTTCAAATCCTCAACATGTTTTCTTTGTCCATCAGTATAACCACTGTCTTGCTTGCATTCAGATTCAGAAGGCTGTTCTTCATCCAAGGGCTGCCCTCATCCTAGTAGAAGGATTTCCTTGTGGGAATAATGAGCTGGTACACAGCAGAAGATACATAGAACTGTGTTGCTTCTGTTTGATGCTTGAGCCCAGATCAGACCCCCCTGTAACTGCACATAAAAACTTGATGGTAACAATGGAGAGAGCTGATCTCTGCAAATATGAAGGAGTCTTGTAGTGGAGATGTGCTCTCCCACCTTGGTTGCATCTCTTTGAGTAGTATGTAATACATGTTGGCCTGTGTCTCCCCCCTCTGTCTATGGCTTACTGAATCTGATATTGCAAGAAGGCCCAGAATGGATGTCTGTCAGGAAAAACATTCAAAAAGAAACCTTTGCCGTTGCTAATGGGAACAATCACCTCTTGGCTAGTGATTTCTGGCTACACTTCTGGAAGTTATCAGAGTAACTACAACTTTGCAGCTACAGAACAAAGTTAGATGTTACTGAAATTATGAGGCATCCACCAACAACTGCATGCAATTGGTGTACCACAGTCAACCACCAGAAAAGATGCAATGGTATGAAGATATCAGGAAGAGGTTGCACCGTTCCAGAAGGCATTATTCCAAGGCTCTCCAAAAGAGTAATTCTGTGAAAGGAACTGAGACACAGTCGGCTGATGTGACCTAGAGATGCTTCGTGGGCGTGTGAAAGCTCACGGCGCTGCAGCCATTTCAGGTATGAGAACAGCAGGCCAGGTAAATGATGTTTGTCTCTACTTCTTGTCTTTTATCAATCTTGTGTAAACATGACGTTGTCTCTGAAACGCCTTGGGACTCAGTCTCTGAAAGAAGCACAGCAAGTAGCCCCAGAGCAGGAGGGTGTGTGGGGCACTGTAGTGAGTTTTCTGCAACCCTTAAGTACGTACATAAAACCCAGGCCTTCTCCCTGAAAAGGCATTGCAGGTACTGCGACGTTTTGACAGGCCAAGCAAAGGCAGTCTCAAGGGGGCTGGGCGGGGGCCACCGAGGAGGCCGTCCCCCCCTTGCCCTGCCCACCGCCATGAGGGGCCGCCTCATTTGCGGGCCCAGGCCACCTCCGCCGGTCAAAGGGACTCACTGCCGCCGCACACCGCGTTTTGAAGCACCTCAGGATTTGCTGCCGAGGACGGGACCGGGAGGTGCTTGGCAGGGAGGGAGGTGCCGGGCAGGGAGGGCGGTGCCGGCGTCCCCGCCCCGGGTAGGGCCCACCCGCCGACCCGCTCGCACTACGTTTCCCGGCGTGCCGCGGGGCGAGCCGCCGCCGGAAGCGGAAGGGTGCTCAGTGCTGTCTTCCGGTGGTGGTGGTCGGTGGAGGGGGTTGAGGGGACGCGGCGGCAGCCGCCCAGGTAACGGCTGGCCGGCGGCGGGCAGGGATGGAGGCAGCGGTTCAGGCAGCGGTTCTCGCCTGGCCGTGGTTGCGCTCTGCGTCGGGAGAGCGTTCGTGTCTGCCGGGCAGGGCAGGGCAGGGCAGAGCAGAGCAGAGCAGAGGAGAGCAAAGCATAGCATAGCATAGGGATGTCGGGTCGCTTTGCCGTTTCTTTAGTAATAGAAGTGAGAGGTTTGGTATCCCTGTTTAAGAGTTCCCTGTGTATCGCCTCAGGGGCGGGAATGCCCCGGTTTAATCTGTGGCCGTCCTAGAGGCGAGACCGAGAGCGGGCGAGAGTTGGTGGAACCTCGTTCTCCCGCGGGCGGCCCGGATGCGCCCTGTGCCTCACGCCTCCTTTGTAACCAGCTGTCCCGGGCGGGTTATGAGCCCGGTAGGTGCTGTGTTAGCGTTCTCTGACTTCAGTAGCCCTCGCTACAGGTAAAGAAAATCATTATTATTTGTCAAAATTGGAAAACGCGCACTTCTGGTGATGCTCTGAAACACTTAATGTGAAGTAGTTTTAAAGGGGTTTTCTTTCTTTCTTTTTTTTTTTATCAGTATATCTTTAAACTGTTAAACTGTCTCCAGTTATGCTTTTTTAAGCATCATTATAAGTTCGAAGCAATTTTTTTTCTTCCTCTGCAGGCGGTGAAAACCTAAGATGTTTGTTTGTGCCTTTCTGCTTCTGTGAAATTTGGGGTAATACTTTAGGTATTTTAAATGGTGTTCTGTAGCTTTTAGGTGTATTGTTTTTGAGATGGATGTGACCAGCTGCATCTAGACAGTTTGTTAACGACAGCAAGTATTATTTATAAGCGCTTATATTTTTATACTGGGCGATGATATTTACATTATGAACAAGAAAAGCATGTTTTAGGAATAATTCTGTGGAGTACATATAAGGAAGGGTGCAAAACTTAGATGTGTGAGTACCAGTAGAAAAACTGTGAGAAGACGCAAGCTTGGAAACTTTTTTTAAAGTTAATGATGTACTTTCAAAGAGTACCTCTTGGTAAAGAAAGTCTTGTATCACACTTAACTACTAAGGAGGCAGGTACAGTATCTTAAATAATACAGACTTCTAAACAACTGATAAATAATAAAGAATATACTGCACAAATTTTATTTATCCCAAAGATATTCAGGAAATAAAATTGTTGGTCTCTTGTACCCTGAACAGTTATGAAACTGGTTTCTTTCACAGGGTGTTGTGCAATAAAAAAGGATACCGTATCCGTTTGAGTTCCATCTTGTCCAGGACTGGGTTCCTCTCTGCTGTCAGCATGGCAACATCACTTAGAAGTGCGTGGTCCAGCTTCTTTTGGTTGCGTTCAGTAGCAACCTGTAAGCAGGCCCCGCTGCAGAGTAAGTAGTGACGAATTTGTCTAAGTCCTGTATTAAAATTTGTTCTTTGAGAGCCTCTTTCCTGTACTGTTTAAATTAATGCAGGCGTGGAAATTAATTTTTATTTTAATAGAATCAAGTCTGATATTCTGTGTTCTCTGCTAATAATTAAAGGGTATCTTCATTTGTTTTTTTTTTTCTTCTAAAGCTTCCATGGTCCTCATATGACACTCCTTTAACTTACTAATTACTTTGTAAATATCACCCCTCTTACCCCTGATTATATCTGAAGATTTGAATTTATTTTTTCAGGCTTACAAACAGCAGTAAGAAAAGGCTACAGTAAAATCTTGTTACTTAACATAAACAGAGAACAAGTGACAACAGGCAATATTATTTCTTAGCTTTGTGTCTATGTTTTAGATGTTAATACAAAGATGTGGGGGAGATAGTAAAGGTGATAGAAAAGACAAGTATTGAGAAAATATAATGGATATGTTATATTTTAGAGGTTAGTGGGCAACGGGGGAAGAGAAATCTTAAGAAAAAATATGAACTACTTGCAGTAACGTTTTACAAGAACTCAACTTCTTAATAACTAAGAATGGTTTAAATCTTGTAACTAAAGCATGGAAGTACTAGCAAATTCTAACTTTAAGAATTTAATGCCTAAAATATACAGTTAAATATATTAGCTATATCTAAATTTAAACTTAAGAATTTTACAGCTAAAATACTTCTGAGAGGAAAATAGCTGCACAAAAGTTTCTTCTTGATTCTTTTGGCTTTTCCGTTTTTGACACACTGAATGCTCTCCCTCTCCATTATGAACAGCCAAGAAAAATCCAGTTTGTATTAAAGCTAAAGCTACATAAAATAACATGTCAGAAAAATATTGAAACCGTTTTATGACTGATTTGAAAACAGAAGACTCAGAACATGCAAAGTCTTAGTTCTTGTGATTGTAACTCAGTTCTTAAAGTGTAGTGGTAGAAGAAGCTTCACTGGACTCAGAAGCTTACACATGGATTTGTGTCAGCTTCCAGCAGCAAAGGAAGTGGTTTGCCAATACAAGTCAACTCCAAACACCTTCCAGGCCCCTCTTAGGCATGCACACCTACGTGGTTGTAGAAGGCACAATGCCTATAGAATGGCTCCTTTATAAGGGACTGTGACTATTGCATGTCCTCTGTTAGCTTTACGGTTGGACTCGATGATCTTAAAGGTCTTTTCCAACCTAAATGATTCTATGAAAAAAAAAGGGAATGGAATCACGGGAAAACTCAGCTTGAAGGAGCTTCAGGTAGTCTGTGGTCCAGCCTCCTGCTCAGAGCAGGCTGTGCCCTGCAATCATACCAGCTCGCTCAAGGCTTTGGAGCCCAGCTGCCGATGGGCCTTTGAAATCTCCAAGGGCAAGGAGTGCACAGACCTGCCTGAGCTCCAGTCCCAGGCTGTCCTCACAGGGAAAATATTTTTTTATGTATCCAGCCAAAGCCTGTTGTTTCAACATAATGGCTGTTTTTTCATGTCCTCCCACCATGCTCTGCTGTGAACAGACTGGCTCCCTCTCATTAACCCCAATCCTCATACTGGGGGCTGCTGTTAGGTCTCCCCAAAATTCTCTCTGCTCCAAGCTGAGCCAGCTGCGGTCCCTCAGTCTCTCCCCACAGGGCAGGTGCTGCACCCCCTGACCATCTTGGTATTTTGTTCATACTGTGATATTTTTTTTTTTCCTTAGGAAAACAACATGATTGGAAAGGTAAACGTAGGCCATAGCTACCTAAATACTGTATTTTTAGTTGCACTAGAAATCTGTGTAGTGAAGTCTAACTTCTGTTTAGACAGTGTTTGGGTTTTGTTAATCTAAAACAGTATGATTATAATCCTCTGTTAAGACTTAGAACGGAATGAAAATGTAAATGTTCTCAAATTTGGCACAGCTCTGCTTTTTTTTTTTTACAATGGGTTTTTTTTGTTGTTTTTTTTTTTTTCAGATGGAGCTGTGTATCTTGCTTGCCATAAATCTACATACTCAGTTCTCCCTGAAGACTACAATTGGTACTTAAACATGCTTTGATGTGTGGCCTTTTCCTGTGATGTTTATTCAAGGACTGCTTTCTCTCTTGTGAAGTTGTCATATAATGGTATCAAATACATCTGCCAGTTTTTGGATATAAGTAATGATTTTAACTAAAGTGCTGGTTCCAATCATAATGATTGTGAAGTTAATATTTCAAAAATAAGCATAATGAAAAAATCATACGGGACTCATTCTAAACATGGTGATGACCCCAGGACTCCCGCAGTTTTGTTTGTGGAAGAGCAAAAGTAGCTAAGAGCAGTCATTTTCATTGATGCCTGTTGTTAAGACAAAGTCCAGGTATTTTTGTGCTGCTGCATGGGAAACTTGCCTAGAAACCAGAAAAGACAATAAAAATGTAGTGAGAAGCACAGTACCTGTCATAGAAGGTTTTAGGAAGGTAATGTGTCATGGGAAGGCGGAGGAAGATGAGAAAAGTCATATTCCCTTAAGGAACCTCTCAGTAGACTTCTCGTTCATCAGGATTATCATCTGTTACCAAATATAAAAGTTGGAACTCCAGACAGAGCTTTCTTGCCTATTCTTCTTTTCTAGCTGCCATACATCTTCTAAAGGCGTATTGTCCTAGAAATCATTATCCTTATCTTTTGCTATGGTTTTGTATGCAATTATTCAAAAATTTACCAAAAGATTTTTTCCAACCCATATTTCCAGCTATCCTTAATTATTTTTTTTTAGCCCTTTTTACCTCTCCATCCAAAAAAGAAAGATGAAGATGGCCAAAACCACCACCAACAACAAAGGAAGTTCAGATCAAGTATTTGTGACCCTTATTTTATAAGGATTTATTTTATAGAAGATTCCTAAGAATTCATAAGTGCAGGGGCAAATCTGGTTTACTTGGGGACTCTGGTTGCTTGGTTCCTCAGCATTTATGAAAATAGTAAGGATGTATTTAAGAGTGTAAGTTTTTATTTTTATAGCAAAGTGGAACTGGCACTGACATCAGATTTGAAGACAATCGTCTGCTACCACCCTTCGCTTGAGATTCCATATGAGCATACAAAAGTATGTCCAAATGTACACATTTATATTTCTTACTCTTGTAAAGGCATAAGTAGTTCATAATTTTGAGGTTTTAGGGCACCTTTTTTTAAAAAAAATGTGAAATACTGAGATACTTTTTAGTACGTGATCAGCATGTCTGTGAAGTAAGTAAATGTTGACTATAGCTGCTGCCATGAGGAGGACCTTATTCTTAGTTGAATTAAGGGGAAGATGCAGAGTAAGAATGCTCAGATATCACAGCGTACAGTAACTCAAAATTAAAAGAGGCACTCAAATTCTTGTGCACCACAGAGAAAACTAGTGTCTGTCTATGAGCATACTCCTCAAAGAGGATGTGTGAAATGCAGTTTATAGTTCGCGTGTCTTACTGTGTACAGATGCAGCAGTTTGGGCAAGAGGCTTTATAAAGAAGTGCTGCTGCTGGTTTCAACTTGAGCTTTAAATACCATTCAGCACTCTGGGTTTGTAAACACCACAAAAAACCCCCAACCCTTAAATACTGAATTTTTATCTATCAGTAGTACCTTCATTGTGTTTTTTACATTGATGAATATAAGTCTAGATAGGCTTTTTTAGCATACGCTTTTTGTTGCAATTTCCAGTTTTCATGTGCTAGTGAGATACTGCAAATGGTAGCTGTGTTGCTGAAGTACCCAAAGTGAAAACTTTCCATTGAAGACTTAACACTTTACTGCTCTTTGCCTGCAAGCTACTTATCAGTATTTTTAAACTTGTCAGTTGTATGTCTCAGGAAAAGCAGGTGTAAAAGACAAAACCAAGGAAAAATACTTGTAACGGTGCTAACAGTTAGGTTTCAGGTTGAGAACAAACATCATGGTCTAAGCAGATGCACAAACAATTAGGAAATGACATTCTTCTCCAAGGTACAAATCATCTAAAGGCTTTTTTAGTAAGGATGATTGTCACTATGAATAAATTTCTAAATAGGAATAACATGAGTACTTTTGTATGAGTAGAACTGAAGCTTATGATTCAGCTAGTGAATTGTAAGGATGAGCAATAATGATGACAGCAGTGCTGATTTTTAGCTGTAGCACCTGGAGTAATTAGAAGTTTCCAGACATCTGCTGCACAGTGGTAGGGTTATTTTCAGGGCAGGTGAGCAGGCAGTTTTCTGTATGCCTTCAGCTTCAGCTGTTAAGAGTGAATTGTAATTTATGTAGGTTGGCTTTTTGATTTTTCTCAAAAAAAAAAAGAGAAAAATGAAATATATACGTTACTGTTTTTATAGCCCATACCACGGCCAGATCCAGTGAATAATAAAGAAGAAAACCTTGATCAAGTTCTGAAATCCAGATTGAATGAAAAAGAGCTGAAGAACAATAGAGGTCCTACAATTGAAGAGCTCAGCAAAATGTTTTACACAACAAAACATCGCTGGTATCCTGTGGGACAGTAAGTATTTTCTCAGTGTTTGCTCCTTTGGGATGTAAAAGGAGGTATAGGAATAATTGAATGACTAGATTCAACCTAGCAGAAGTCATGTGACACAAGATACTCCTAGCCCATGGGCTGCTACATAAACTCTTAAATGCCGTGTTGAGTAAATGGAAGACTGTACTTTGCAAGGGTTTTTTAAAAAAACTGCCCCTTTGGTAGACTTTGCAATATTTTTAAATTTTTTTTTTTCTAAAATCTGTCTCAGAATAGAAATTCCTCATACCATCCAGTTCACTACTGGCTGAGGTGATTTAATAAAGTTGCATAAATCCTTAGACCAGGACACAGCATAAGAGAATCTAGCATGCAAGATACCCTCAGTGGATGTGACCAAGTACAGCTTAAACGTGCATTGTCTATTCCTTAACACCTTTTCAGAAAAGAACTGCAGGAGGATGATTCTCAGTCTGTAGAATAGTAGAATTTTTTCATTTGAAATAGTGCACCTTATACTCGGGAAGCGAGGAGGAGGAGAGATACAAATAGAATCATAGAATCATTCAGGGTGGAAAAGACCCTTGGGATCATCGAGTCCAACCATCAGCCCTACTCTACAAAGTTCTCCCCTACACCATACCCCCAACACCACGTCTAAATGACTCTTAAACATATTCAGGGATGGTGACTTAGCCACTGCCCTGGGCAGCCTATTCCAGTGTCTGACCACTCTTTCTATGAAGAATTTTTTCCTAATGTCCAGTCTAAATATGCACGACTGAGCTTAGAGAGGAACTATATACATTCAGATACACCTCTGGAAACGCAGGGCATTCTAGTTTGTGTTATTCCTTTCCAGTCCATGTTACCACCCCTTTTGGTAGCTACTAATTTATAGCTTTGGAGACTTGATACAGGCAGTTATATTATTTTTGTTCACAGGAAACTTTTAGATACTATGTTTTAGGGGTAGATAAAAGGAATGACATGGTAGAACTTTCTATGGCCAAAGGGTAGCTGTCACTTTAATGAGCATCAAACAGGATCCTCCTTGTTTTAGGGTGGGTAATTAAGAGGAAAGTAGTGATCATTTTTGTTGCGAAGAATTTGGTTTGTAGTTTGCCTACAAAATATTACACTGTTTTAAGGTATGGTCTGGCATAACTCCTTTAAACATCAAGTCTCTTTGTTCTGTAGCAATCATTTTAGCCGAAGGAAAAGCTGACCATGTGATAAAATTAACTTCACACAAAGGATTAAGACTAAACAGCAGCATTTGTACCTACTCAGCTGTAGAACTGATTGGATTATTGCGTGCTTGTAGCAGATGCAGCAATAGAAATGAGTAGCATTATGTAACTCAGTGAACAGAGATGACATCTAATGAAAGGTGACGGATTGTGCTTGTCTATCTTCTGGTTTGCTTCCTTGTGTAACCTCCAGACCACTCACCAGGGCCAGGGGGGGAAATGTCAGGAGAAGGAAGCGTGTCCCAAGCTTGCATTCACTGCAGCTTTTTTTAATTCTAGGTATCACAGAAGACGCAAGAATCCTAATCCTCCTAAAGACCGATAACCAAGATAGCTTCTTGTTCGTCAGCACTTTGCTATTAATCTTTACTGGAAATAAAAATTACAGAAAGTGAAATGTTTGGCAGTTCTGTGTGAGTGCTATAACTAAACCATGTTTAAGTAAATTTGAGTGAGTTTTTTCTACTTCAACTAGTTGACAGAAAACGAACAAAGCTAATGAAACAAGGATCCAGTGAAGGCTGTTGTATGTGCACAGTCAGGGACGGTGCTAGTGTTAAAACTGGGTGTAACAGGTGATGGTGTGCTCTGATTAAACTTGATCAGAGGCTTGGCATTCATAAAATGAAGGCATGGAAGTCTTATGTCAAAATGGCAAGTGGAGAACTGGACATGTTAGGGTTTGGTGTTATTTTGGGGGATTATTATTTATTTTTTTAGAAATCTACTAACCGAAATGCTGGTGAGCTCAAATACTGAAGTATTAGTAAAATAGTATTGATGAAGACTATTGAGAGGTATTTATGAAAACGATGGAAGTAGTTTTGTTTCTTCTATTATGTTTGTAAAATATCTGATTCCATGTTTAATCCTACATCAGCCAAGTGATTGTATTTAAGGCTGTTGTCGTGTACTGAAAACTGGCCAACTTGATTAAATTTTAGCTTCCAAGGCATAATAATAATTTGCCCTTCTAGGTCACCCAGCATTCCCAAATATCTGAGGTAACTTCTATGTGCATTTGTGGGTTGGGGCTTTTTTTGGTTTTGTTTTTTTTAACCCTACCCCAGCTACTGTTCAGTGAAGATGGTATGTTTATATATAAATGGGGATCGCTGTAGCTCAGGGTAGGAAGAGTTCTTCACCTCAGCAAGGAAATCTGTGAAGACTCCCAGCTCTTTCTAGCTTATGCAGGGGGAAGGGTTGGCCCTTTATTACATAAAATCCTTTAAATTAGTTTGATTCTATTTCATTACTTTAGTGTTTTGTAGGGCTTAAATGTTTCTGCTATTAAAATATTCTGTGTCATCTAGCATTTTTTTCTCGGGAAAAGGAGATTCTTTACTCCAGCCTACAGTTTTTATGCATCAGCATTCTGATGGAAAGGGCTAGCTCAGAACATTGTGCTTCTGCAAAGATCCCAGTGACTTCATTAAGTCTTCTTAGCAGATCCTAATAAATAACCAGAAAATAATTATCCCATACATGTCAGACATCTTGATTGTATTTGCTTTCCAAATCAACTTGGATAAGATAGGAAGGTTCTTGTTTATTGTTAGTCTAGTGTCATTTGCCAGCATTTGTTACCTATGCATTTTGCTAGAAGTGGAGTAAAATCTCTAATCCTGGTCATTATTAGGATAAAGGACACATTTTTTTAATGCTATTGCTAAATAAACTTTTTTTCCCCTCAAATTTCCTTTAATTGTGAAAAAAGTACTGTTGCATGCATGCAAAAAGACTGCCTTTAAATAATTCTGGAAAATTTGACATAAAGCTAGTCTAAGTATGTATCTTAGTATTATTCTGACAAATGCGTTTTTTTAATCCAAATGCCAGTTAGCTGCTAATGGTTTGTCATGGCAGAGCATGACATTGTTTTGTTTATTCTCTCTGTTATGCTTGTAAGATACCCCAGTCTGTGTCTAAGTCCACATCAGCCAAGTGATTTTTGGCTCCACATTCTATGATGTGTTGCTCGCATGATAACAAACGTGCTATCATGAAGGAATGTCTGTTGTGTCTGTGAAAAGGGTTGCTGCTTACTCTGCAAGATCAATCACATGAATTTTTTTTTTTTTTTTTTTTCTGCCTGGGATATAACTTTGAAAATAGTTTCTAGTAATTTGTAGTACAACAAATTTTACTCTTTTCATCGATTCCTGGTGCCTGGTACTGACATTGGTCTGTAAGTGAGTTCACATCTCATGTTCAGTGTGTTGTTGAGTTCTGCTGCATAAAATCAAGGCCCCTTTATTTTTGGAAAGCTGAGACCTAATTTGTCACTGTTTGACTTTACTCCAGTGCAAGAAAAGATATCCTTGGATTAATTTAAACTTTAATTTTAAACTTTAATTTGCTTTTTCCCCTCTTTTCCCCCCAGCTTATTGCTGTCTAATACTATTAAGACATTTTGCTTTACAGAAACCTTCTGTTATCACATTTGTCTGTTCTTGTCTGTCTGACCCTGTTTATGGTCAAGCATCCACAGTCACTGTAGAAATGTTGGATTTCTCAATGTTTCCCAAAGATTTTTGGATGCTTTTCAGGCATTTTGAGGGCTAAAAATCTATGATGTGCTAGACTGCTATCTTTGAAGTACTTCCTCTTCTGACCAGTTAGGAAACTGAGCCTAAAACACGTTTTCTACCCTCTGCCATTTTGTTACTACATTAATTCATAAAACTGGTATTTTATAATCTTTCCCTGCATTATGCTGCCACTCTCAATCTTTCAATGTTCTTGTCTACTGAAGTTTTCTCCTGGGTCATCTGAAGCATGACCTAATTAAAATCCTATTCTCAGTAATTCCAAGCTGCCTTCCTCATTTTCTAGGTCTTGAACAACTACATAAAGCTGTCGTTATCTGTTTCTCTTTACTTGAAGACTTGGAATTAGAAATCCATCCGTTTGATTCTTGTCCAGCTTCTATGCAAAGGAATAATCCCTTTGAAAGTTAGTTTGGGGACTTCTGTTTCCTGTCGCTCTTGTTCTTTGCAATTGAAAACTTTAGTTGCATAGAATTCACAATTCTGCTCTGGTGTCCTTGTATCCTATTTTAGGCATGTAGCTATTTGCTTTGTATCCAGCAGTGTTCAGACCTTATCAGGCTCATTGTTGTAGATCATATACAGCTGGGTATATCTTCCTGATTTATTTCTTTTTTTTAACATCTGGCTAGAAGTTTTCTTGGGCTCTGCTTGCTAGTGTGCCATTAGAAAACTCTTGTCAGTCAAGTGCCCAACTGCTTGTCCTCAACTCAGACCACTTAAGTGACAGTTCAGTTTACTTGTTGTCCCAGCAAGAAGAAAGTTCTTTCACTTCCTCTAGTTGGACCTGAATTAAAAAAGGAAACATGCTTTTAAAACATGTTGGTTTTTGTCTCTTTTATGTGGAAATTGTTGTTCTGCGCTTTCTTGGTTCTACCAACAGGAGGCGATCTTGCACAATAACGTAACTGGATTTGTCTGAAACCTTAAGGGATTTAGTGATCTCATCAAATTTAACACAGTGAGAGATCTGCATAAACTGTTCTTTAATTACGTTTGTTAAATGAACTCTCTAGCAGTTCTGAAAGTGGTTGGATTCAAGAGATCAGAGGTTCACCAGTGGGACTTGTCTGTTTACTTTGACTGATTCGACTTTTGTAGCATGTAGCAGAGATGGATGTTCACACTTAAAAAAAAAAAAAGCCTCACCCTCACGGTTTTGAAAAAAATGAGCCATCTGTGGAGCACTAATGCGACCCAACTGCCAAATCCACCTGTGTGACAAGTGTTATATCTTCATGTGTCAGTTCCTCATGCCTGTGATGGAGGGAGCATCCATCCATCCCCACCCCTCCAGTTTTTCAGCCCTAGAGGAGAGTTCCCTTCTTGTCTGTTTACTGTTGTAATAGGTCTGAATTTCAGCTGCCATGTCTAAATTCTGCTGTGCCAGAAGAAATAATTGCTGCAGCTCTGCTCTAAGTCACAATAATGATCACTGTTTAAAGCCAACACAGCTTTTCTCAGGTATTCCCATCTTTATGAATTTCAGCAGCTGCTCTGCTGTAATTGCTCACATGCTCATTCCAGCCTTAAAATGAGTACAGAGTTATATAATGAAGAGATCAAATAGATGCGGATTGCATTCCTCTGCTGTAACAGAAGATGTATATTTTAGTTTAATGCTACAATATATTAAAATTGACTGAAAGCCTGCCAAGCACTAGAATAAACATCAGGCAAACTGTGTACCTACAATACATAAAAGTTGGATTCATTGCTAAGATTGAGACCAGCTAATTAGACATCTAAGCCTGAGTTAATCTTTGTAGACTCTCCTTATTGTCAATTGACACACAAAAAGAAAGTATCTATACAAGGCAGCAGATCTTATTTTAAGATTTTACTTTCTGGAATGTGTCACACACATTGTTCTCTGGAGGTGCTTCTTCCTTCTCATCTGCGAAGGGAGGATGAAGTCTATTGGAGATTCAGATGCCTGTATTGGAGCAAATGAAAGCAAGTATTGAAAAATACTCCACTTAAGATAAAAATGCATTTGCTGTTTCTGCTAGCCTTCAGTAGCAGGTAGTCCGTATATAGGAGCTCTTTGTTTTCTGTATAGATTAGTTCACACACATTTAATTTGTAATTTTGAATAAATCACACACAGGATTTTAATCTTACCTCCTTATATTTAATCAACCCTCCAGTGCTAAAAGATAATAGTCTGCTACGTTTTTGTTTCATTTTGTGTGTAGTCACAGGAGAAATAAGATAGTTACTTTATCTGTCTTTATAGCATCTCTTCTAATGAGTTCATGATCCCAACTGTTACCTCTAGGTACTTCTAGAAAAATGAACACAATAACTGATAATTTATGGGGTAATTTGCACAGAATTATCTGCAAATTTAAATACAATTTACACAGAATGTTAGTTCCACTATATAGAACTACAGCTGTTAGGAGAATGCAGGTCAGAAGGCAGGAGCTGTGTGGAAGCTGCGTGAACCAAAGTGTAAGTCTGGTCAGCAGCTTTGCATTGCCCGCCTTCTAGGGATGTAAAAGTTTATGGCCTGAGGTACCACTTTATTCAGTGTCATGATGTAGGTGAGAAACAATAGTGTACTATAAAGTTGCTCATCACCTAGAGGCACCACAGGAGGTTGGAATGGCCTATAAAAGTGAGAAATGTTGCCAACTAGTCTTTCTGAAAAATTAAAGGAGTATTAAATACAGAAAACAGTTGTGCTTATATTCAGCTTAACTGTTTGTCAAGATGAAAAACAGTCTTGGGTCAGAGGCAGTTTACCATTTTGAATAAGGCCAGCTTTGACTGCTACCAAAGTTTACAATTCCTTAGCAAAAGAATCTCCCTACCAGCAAAATATGAGATAGCATGGAAAAAAAAAAATCTGAGCTGTTTTTTAACATCTCTTCTGCCAAAACTAATAAAAATTTAACCATGTAAGTATCACAGAAAATTTACATAAACAGTGAAAAGTGACTGTTAAATTAGGCTACATTATGCCATTATAGCATAGAATAAAAGTTAACCTAAGTAAAAGTATTAAAGTATGAGCCTACTTTATAAACATTTATTTCCTACTCAGTAACGCTAACAAAACAGAGCTTTATAGTTTCATATAAAGATTAGTGTTTCTTAAATATTGCTAGTCTTTCTCATTCAAATTTGTTGTATTTGTTTAAACACATAATAAGCCAGTAGCATTTTTCTGAAGTCAACATCTGTAGGAGTTATACTGGATCAGAGCCTCCTCCTCTTCACCTTCTGCTTTAGTTAAGACACACTGGGGATTTCAATTGAATAATAAACTAATGCCAGGAAAAAATTCCCCTTGACCCCTAATTAGTTAACAGTTGGGTCAGTATGCAATAATATAGGGCTTCACATTCCTCTTCATATTTTTTATTATTTTGTAATTTTTAATCCTGACTGGTTTAAGTATGAGTTCACTTGTTATTTTCCAAAAACACCTCATTATCTTTATAAAACTCCCTTTCCCCCACGCTGTTTTTCATACCGTTAAAATTCTGGCATTAGTGATGGGGAAACTGAGGGTGGCAACAAGTTCCACAAACTTTAGAACTGGATTAAGAAAAAGGATTTCCTACCCAGAATAAAGGCACAGTGCAAACAAAATTCATGGTAAGTGCACCATAAGCAGAGATAAGAAAAATAACAGAGAAATTCCCTTTCTAGAGCATGTATTTCTATGTTCAAATCTAAAATAAACATGCTGTACGCTGGCTGCATGGGTTATAATTCATGGACTTTATATGGCCATATTTGTTGAAGAAAAATATTAGAAATGAACCCAAAGAGGCCACTGGTGTGGCTGAAAGGTGACACAATGGTCTGTGAAGAGAAGGGCAGTAGCAGTCCTGATGGAGAGCAGCTGTGCTTAGTACCTACACATTGCTTGTTCAGACTGAGGGCAAAACCTTGAATTGCTGGATCTGGGTGAGTGTTTTGCTTCAATATGACTGAGTTTTTAACTCATGACTTCGTAAATGATACATGAGAAGACTTGTATTTCTTTAAGAGTGAAGAATTTATCCTGCATTCAAAATACCCGTGTCTATGCTTTACCTCAGGCAGTTGGTCCCCAGCAGCAGACTGGTTACTCAGGGTCCCCCTGAGCACGTTGCTACTGGTACAGGCTGGGGAGCAACCTCAAGCTCCGGCTGCTGATGCCCACACCTCTTCCTTACTTCCCTGTTCTGCCCATCCCTCTTCAAAGCAATGGCTGGGCACCCCTGCAGGGAGAGTTCATACCAGGTATTGCTCCCAAGATCACATCTTGCTTGATGTGCTCTTTTAAACAGCTCGAGCTGACTGTGCACCCACAAACATTACCACGTCCTAGAACATGCAATACATACCCACACTTTCATGCTAGGAAAGCTTCCTTCTCACAGGCTGCAGTATACAGTTTCACATAATTTCAGATACTTCAAACTGGAAAAGACAGAGAAAAAATTAGAATTACATGTTGGGTCAATAGGGGGACCAGAAAGAGTCCAAGGAGTACTGTGGGATGCTGATATAGGAATCTGCTCTAGAAGGAACTAGCCCTGGCTAGTGTGAATATCAGCCACGCCTCTTGGCAGCAGGGACTGACTTTATTTAGAAATACAAGCACATCCTCTGAAATCAGGTAGTTGGGTCCCACATCATTTTTATGCATAACCTGAACTCATACGGTCTTTGTTCAGGCTACTAAATCTGAATGAGTCTGGTACAGCCTTATCGAGATTGGCAAAACCAGCAACTCACACGCATAATTACTGTTCTCTTCAAGCAACTTGAATCATCAAGATTGTCCAGTCCAGTTCAGAGATACTCCAGTTGAGACTCCTGTAAAAACAAAAGGATTTTTTTTCTTCTGGATAAACAAAATTAAACATGCAGAGAAGAAAGCGCATTTATGTAACTTCAAACAGAATCTGGACTTAGAAGCAAGCGTCTTCAACAGTCCACATGGGAGTAAATGAACCACACCAAAGGTCAGTAAATGTCAATGTTCTGTAATTCTCAGCCTTCAGAGGATCAAAGAAATTTAAAGAAATGGTTCAAGTTGAGGCATTTGACAAAATAATGAAGTGAAAGGCTTTCAAAGTTTTCTGGAGGAAAAAAAAAACAGTAATTGGACATAATTCTTAAAATCTTCATTTAAGCATTACTAAATAAAAATGTTGTGTTTCCATTTCAGGGTTAGTGAAATGTCAACAAAAGAAAATAGTGGTATCAAAACCAAAGAGCTGTGTTTCGCCTGCTCTCAGAACATAAGGAGTCTATTTATTTAAAAATCTGTGACACTGGCAAATAAGATGTTCAATTTAAATAGCTTGCCAGGTGTTTGCTTTGTTTTGTTTTTTCCTTTTAAGCTGTATTCATATGATAAATTAATTTTGCTAGAAATACACCACCAATTCAGCACAGGTCTGTTAACAATTCATCTCCTTACCTGGCATACTCTTTTCCCCTTAGAACAGCCCAAGGAACTGATCCTGAAAATGCCCAAGGAGATTAAACGATAAGCTTCAATTGATTGTTGAAGATTAACTGTCAGCAGCATAACTGATCAGTTGTTTGGGGAATTTCAGTGTTGTTGCTGCATCTTTTCCATCAGCCAGCCCAAAAGAATTTCATTAACATCTCAGTAGTACCTCTAAGTAGGAATTTTGACTAGATTGTGAAAGCTTCTAGAAATAATCTATTTTGAAGTGTTAAGCATATAAATGCAAATTGAGTGGAAACAGCTGTTATTTACATACTCTGGGTACAGGATTCCACTCCCTGATGGACAGAAAAATAAATGTCATTGAAAGAACATGAAGAAACTGGAAAAATATGGATCAAGTAAGAATATATGCAATGGACCACGCTGTTACAGTGGCAAATCTGTGAAGCTATACCAATTTATACCATCAGGCAGCCCACCTGCCAGAAGGACTTGAAGAGCTTCACGCATTTCTTGGAGAAAGGCAGGGGGTTGAAGGAATGAACACGCTGAAAACAAAAGCATATGAACAAATTAATGTTTCAGCCTTTTATGCAATGGCTAACAAAGGGCCAGGCATATTCAGAAATAGTCTCACAGAACAAAGCCCCCATTCACAACAAGATTTTGCTATGGACTTCTGTTAGTTTGAGATTATGTTTTGGAAAAATTACAAAAGCTCCTGAAAAATGTAAGTAGCATATTTTAGACCAGCGTGCCTGCAAGTGGAAGGCTGTGCTGGAGGGAAAATAAAGCACAGCGTGAAAGCTCCCTCCTTCAATGAACCCGGGCTTTACCTTTGTGCCAGCCTGGCAGAGGCCCGCCTGCATGTCCTCTGTACATGTGCCCCCTTCACTTACCTCCAGGAGATCCCCACTACCGCGTGTCCCACTGGAAAACTCATGCTCCCTTCCACTGTGGCTACTTCTTTCTGTAACATCACTGACAACCACCTAGCGTAAAACGACTGGTAACAGACTGTCCTCAGAAAAGGTGAGGCATGTTTAAAAATGTACACAAAACATGGCTGCCAATTTCATTTGGGCTAAACCCACTCAGTCAAATCAGCATTAGGAACCTGGACGGGGGAATTAAAGGTGAGATTGTTCTGCTGGGTTTTTTCTATAGAAGGGAAAAGAAGATGACACAACCAACACAGCTAAAGCTCAAGCAGCGCAGAAACACTTGATTCTTAGTGCCTGTAGAGTTATTCCCTCCAGGATTAGTTCTGTTTGACTTGGGATTGCTCTGTGTCTGCCAGCACACAAAATCTGTCCTAACACAGGCAAATGTGGGACAGGAATTTTGTTCTTATTCCATTTTAGATATAGACTCCTGCCTGCCATTCTGTCTTAGACAAATGATACATCCGATGGCTAAATGCATCCTTCAGCTCCTTTTCAGAACACAGACTGATCTACAGCAGCAGGTTTTGCAGCTCCATTCCATCTAGCATGATGTGGTCTGAAATGCTGGGGAAAAATTCTGCTGTGCCTCAGGCATCTTTCTGGATCAAATTTATTCCCAGAGGGATAATTTATCAGAGAAGTGAGCTATGAAGAGAATGCTAAAAATAGTGTTAAAATTTTGAAATACAGGGCAATGGCACTGGAAGTCAGAAAAGATGTCTAGCCCAAACTCACACTTTATAAAAGGCTCTGTGTATTTTGTAATAATTATGGATATTATTTCCCCTCCCCCATTCACTTATGAAGACAGAGAGATAATAAATTTCAGCAAATCTGAATTTGGTTACACAGACCCATCTGTTAATTCTGGTATATGGCAGTAGAGGGCATCTAAGGACTTCAAGTCACATATGGTAAGGGATTAAAATCAGATGGATGAAGGAGTTACTACTCTCATCCTCAACCATTCACCCCACCCCATGACAGAATTTGCCATCTCACGACCAAGCCAGCTCATGAAGCTGCTGCTGAATGACCGCAGTTCTGAGCCACACTGGAACTGGGGTTGATCTTAACTCACCAGACTGAAAGCCAGAGTTGTTTAGGAGGAGATGCGTGAGTTAATTTCTCACCCCTGCTGCAGGCAGAGCTCTGCCAGAGCCATGGGAAGGATGGTTCAGGTACAGTATAAGGGGAGACAGTAACTGCCTCGAGCAGTCTATCCAATTTTATCTAGTACCATTTAAGCTTTAATTTCTACATACCTGGCAAAACTGCTTACAAAAGTGGCAAGCAATCCTGGGAACGGGCAGGCAGAGCCAAGAAAAGGCAAGCTGTGGACCAATGCTCTTTCCTTAACCAGGAAGAGTAGCCCTGTGTCTGTTTCCTCTGTTGAGCCCAAAAAATGCCAGTCCTTCTGTCCAGCCTGTATTTCAGTTTACATCCTCCCAACATGCCAATCAGTTGCAGGATGATGCCTTGAGCCTTCCTGACAAAAAAAACACCCAAGCACTAATCATGATAAAGAAAGGGAAGGTAGTTGGCAGGTAGCACTGTTTTCTTGTCATCTGTTCAGGTTTGTATGACATTCCACATCGAGCCTCTCTTTATGCTGAAGCAGGGAAAGCAGCCATGCCTGTGTTGAGCCAAAAGAAGCCAACATGTCAGAGGCAGGTTAAGTTCATTACCTGACACTAACATGTAGTGCACTAATCTGAAAAATGTATTTGGTCTGTATGGTGAGCAGCATACAGACATACCATGGGCAGCATATTTTCAATTAACTGTAAGAAGTTTAAAATTATATGAACACATTAGTACACATTGATTATTCTGTTATTTGAACTCCTAAATACAGCAACATGTCAGGCCTTATGCTCAAGTCTATAATAGCCTTAGTCTGAAATTTAAAAGTGGCTCATGCCCAGGAAAAGGTTCTACAACTCATTTAATGATTCACAGTACTCCTGAAATGATATTCATCTGTCTGCTTTCCATGGCAGCACTTTCAATCATAAACACTTAATTGTAGGAATTTGTCCTCAAGGCCAAATAGCTCTGGGTGAATTAAACCATCTTTAATAAAAGAACTAGAACAGTGATTTAGAATTAATCTTTTTCTGATGGGAGACCATTTATAACCCAGTTTCTTCTTCATCTTCATTTTACTTTTGCACTCAAAACTCTCTCCTTTGGAGATAGCCACTGCATCACCTGTTTTTATTTTCCTTATTAGTTTCATAACTGAATCTTCACCAACAAAGGAACTTTCATTACTTACGGACTGGCAGAGCCCAGGATTGCTGCCTGCATGCCGTCTGTCAGGAAAACTTTTTTCACAGACATTACTTGCTCTCTTTTACTTTGAGAAGTAGGACTCACAACTGGCAAGAAAACTTCTCAAGCCTCCTCAAGCATAAAAGGCTTGTTTTTTCTGGCAGCATCTAGGAGGAGAATGCAAGACTTCTGAGTGCTTTCAGCTGTGCTATCTCTAGGATTTTTCTAAAACAAAGACAAGAATATACATTTCTCAAAAAATCCAGAACTTCAAAGAGGGTGGTTGTGAACGTGTGTATGTATAGGGGTGTGTGTGTGTGTATATATCTGTACACTCTTCCTAAGGCACAGACATGCTTTCTCAGCCAAAAAATCAAGGTAAATAAATATTAGAGTCACAGCAACTTATACTATAATCCGAATATTAAAATCCATAGCAAATATTCTTGTAGTAGTTGTTTAAAATGACTGCTATCAAAATGGTTCTTGCACGTAATCTTTTTTTCTATCATGTTTGTAAAAAGTAAGCATGGTACGGAAGAAAATACTGTCAAAGCATGTAAATTTACCAATTATGCTCGAGTAACTTTCAGCAATATTTAGCTAGTTCTAGTCAGAGGGAAACCACATAGTTCACAGAATAACAGGGGCAGAACAGAATTCTGCTCACTGTTTATAACAAAGCCTAACACAGTATAAGGTAAAAACTGCTGTGTAAATTATCTTTTCTATACTTCATACCTTGTGTTGCCACACTCCACTTTTCCTTAACAAGTCCAGCAAAATTATTTTTACGTTTTGGTTTTGTTTTGTTTTTTTTTTTTTTTATTTTAAACTGTAAATAGTAAATTAGAGATGCTATAAAAGCACTACATTTAATTTTTTAATTGAAGATCCTAAGTATGGCTAGATAACTTCTTACTCAGTGCAGTTGAGGCCTTTAGATGCTACTGTAAGTTTTAAATAGTATAAAGCACATGATGAGAGAAGGATTTAAATGCCATCTCTTCATGATCAGAGTTTCACGCTTGCTGATTATCCATCTACCTATCCAATGAACTGAAGGAAATGATCCTTTTTTTTTTATCGACTGTCCCTGAAAGAAAATAATCTGGATGTTATTTCAAAGTACTGCTCTCATAGGGTTTGCTTGCTCTTGATGGTTTGCTTTCAAATTACAAGTGCTGGTTTTCTTTAAGAACAACACTGATTTGTAGATATTATTCACTGAATTTTTGAATATTCTATTTTACCAAATGTATTTTCTCAGGAAAGATAAAGCATTCACATCTGAATAGACAAAAATGGCAGGAAATAAGGTGGCAGCTGGTTAAGAGTAAAATTGTTTGGTATACATTATAATTTAGTTCATCAAAACATTCTGTTCCTTGGGAAGCTGGAAAGAGCTGAGTGATCCCATTTACAAAAATACTTGTCTTCTCTCTGCTGTATTCATTATGTTTTAGGAACTCTGTGAAATAAGCAAACCTTCCTCCTGACTGCTAAGTGAGAAATTCTCTAAGGGCTCGCACTGTGGACCTTGTTTGTGGTGCAGAGCTACAACTAACTTGTTCTAATTTGCTTGAAATAAAAGCTTAATATTTGTATTTCTTTGTCTGAGAACCAGATGTGCTGCCTGACCACTGTAATCCCAGGACAGAGTGGAACCGTGGCAGTAATACATTGTTATTTAGATCAGTTCAGGTGAACAGTTGTCAAAATATGGTCAATAAACGGACATATGTGATAAGCTGGCCTTTTAACTAAAGCAGATTTTATCTGATCAAATGATACGTCATGGTTAATGGATATTCTGTGCTGCGTCTTTGGGAAACAAGGATGCGGAGAGCAAGCAAAGGCCCCTTGTGTTCTTTCAGGCAGCTAGATAAATCTAGCTAAAAAAATCAGTAAACCTTTTCAGCAAATCAAAGCAAATTTAGCAAAAGCAGCTGAGCCAAAAATTCATTACCCCCTCCTCCACTCACGTCATATTATATAAATAAATCAGCATGCTAGCTCTCCAGTAAATTTGGCATACTTTTCAGGAACAAAGTGAAAAGCATTTCTAGAAACAGGCACTTCAGGCAATTGTAAAAATGTTGCTGCCTCCTTCCTTGGTCGTGAAAGGGATTTTTGCCTAAAAGAAAAATAAAAAATAAATCCACTGATCCCTCCCCTTCTCTTTTTGAGCACACACATCTGAAAACAAGTCAGAAACATAATAAATTCTGCTTGTGATTTTCAAGAACTCTTAATGTTCAAGTTTTCACTACTAGTATAAATCTTGATTAAAAATATCTAATATATGGATGATATATTACCCAAACCAAAACATTCATGCACAAAAAATAGCATCTGGAAAAGAAATCAGAGTTTCCGTAAGTTTGCACCTTTCATCTCCAGTTGGATGATATGCCTCTAAAACTCACCCAGAAGAATTCATAACTCTATACATACAGGCAGTATTTGTCCCAGAATTGCTACCCCAAAATATACAGACTAAAAATAAATAAAGCCCTTGGCTTGAATTGTACTTAGAAATTTTAAATCCCTATTTGTATAAACCAATTTTCTTTTCATATAAGTTTCGAAGAATTAGTTTGTCTAAAAAAACTTATTTTGTTTACTTGATGGAAAGCTAAGTTTTCAGAATCTGAGATCTCTGTGCTGCTTCTTTTCTTTATTTCACATCTTTCTCCTACTCCATTCTAATTTTTTATATAGTGAAACACTTAAGGTAGACCAAGTATGTATTAAACATCCTAATGCCAAAGAAGCTAAAAAGTAGCTTAAAGTAGTTTAATGCACCCCATGTGGCCCATAATCCCCAAAGTAATTTAATTTAATCACCTTTTTTTACACTTAAAAATTATTTTTCTCCCTTGTGACTGTGTAAGACTCTCACAGACAGAGGAGAAAACCAGCTAAATAACATTGTTGAAAGAAACAGTGAAATACTAACTTATTCCACCGAGCCTATAGTACTTACAGAAGTCTCATACCAGAGAATAACTTTGTGAACCGAAGTACTCTTATGAGGTGCCAAAAGTGTCATTTAAAGATCGATTTGCAGTTAAGTCTGAATTTCATTACTCTTGTAAATTTATCAGATCTTTAGTACTATTTTTAAAAGACATTAACTTCTCATGAAAAAAAAAAAACAGAACTCTGTTTTGGAAAGATCCTGCTGATATACTGCCTATTTTATTTTTATTCTGCCTTTTTCATAACAATACCTGAAGTTTTAAGTAACAAATATTTATTACATTCTTCTGTTCTTGTTTCTCATTCACCACATAAATCATGGTCTTCCTCTCTCTGCCTTTATAGCAGCCAGCTGTGGTTTTAGAAACAAATTATGACTTCAAGTGACGAATAAACAGCAGAAGCAAAGGAAGTCTTGAGATACTATCCACATAAAAATGCCATTAATAAATAACACAGGGAAAGAGAACTAGAGCAAAGCTGTAAAAAAAGCAGCTCTGTATCTAGACAAGATGTATTCCATTTCTCCAAGATGAATTAGTGAACTTTGGGGGAATAGCCCTAATCTGAACACTATTGTATCAAAATTACATATTTTTGAGCAAAGCTCGGTGCCTGCATATACATATAGGGAATTACTTTAGTAATAAAAATAGAACTGTATTCCTTTTTTTTTCCTCTTCTAAGCATAATGAAGCCAGTGGAATTCTGAAAAAGTAAATCAGATTTTACACAAGCTCTCACACCATCAGTAGCAGAACTGTCAACTAAATTTCGAAGGACACAGATATATTCTCTCTCCTCTTCACATCTACCCTATGAAAAATCTGTAGGGATTCCACAAGAGTCACTGGAAGCTGAATCTGAGACTATCCGAACTGCACGGATGAAAACAGGAACAAGAATGACCTTCAAGACCTAAATTGTTTTAAACCATTTCTGAGAATGCTTAAATAGGAAAGCCAATGTTTGTTCTTCAAACCTCATTTCAAATCTACGGTGCTGTCGGTGATTAAAACCACCTTTTTTCATAAACCGAATAAATTAAATTCAAAAGCACTCAGGCATTACAAACAGATTAAACCATACTGACCAATTCACTTAACAAAGTAATTTTTTTCCCCCTCAGATGAATCTGCTTAATTGCTAAACACAGAACTTATTTTTTAAGTGAACTATTAACTCTACATGCTCTTCACCTTACGTTTCAAAATTCTAAATATCTATTGCAAAAGACTTCAGGAACTGTCTTCTACGGTCTCTCTTTCTCTTTCTTTTATTTTTTTTTTAAAGAAACGTTACATTTCAGGAGTTACGGGGGACTACGACCCAAGACGGCAGTGTTCCCGTGGGAGTTCTCTGTGGTACAGGGGAGCCGACGCTGCCCCGCTCCCTCAGCCAGACCCTCCAGCCTAATACATATTCATTTATCTCCTTGATAACAAAGGCTTCCCTCCACCCCCCCTCCCCGATTTTTAAAGAGATTATTTTCTATCATTTTAATTTTTTTTCCCCCGAGGACTTCAAAAAGACACCCCTTAATCCTTCTCCCGTCAAACCCGAAAAATACTCCCTCCCAAGCGCCGCCGTGCAATTTGCTGGGAGCCCTGACCTACTGCCAGGGGCAGGGGTGAGACTAATTCGGCTACTTTTGCTTTGTTTCCCGTCTTTTCTTTTCTTTCCTTCTCTCTTTTTTTTTTTTTTTTTTGTGTGTGTGTGTTTCTTTCTAAAGTCGGCTCGAGGCCGCCCGGGCAGCGGCGGAAGGCGGCTGGTTTACCGAGCAGCACCCGCGGCGCAATCAATCATCTTTGCGCCGAAAACCAGCTTCGGGTTTATTAAAAAAAAATATTAAAATAATGTAAAAAAAAAATCGCGAAGGGGGAAAAAGGGGGGGTGGGAGGGGTGGAAGAAGGAGCGGCGCGCGCATCGGAGGGTAATGGCTGTTTGTAGCAACGAGGTATTTAGCGCCGGAGGGTGAAAGGGGGTGGAGACCAGGGTGGGGTGTCCCAGGAGCTTCGGCCGCCGCAAGCCCCTGGCACGCAGCTCCTGGCACCGGCCCCTGACGCGCTCCTCGGGCCTGAGGGCGCCCCCCTCCCCCCCGTTACCGCCACAACCGTGCTCAGGTGGCCCGCGGCCGCCCGGGGCAGGCCGGTAGTCTCTCGGCCCCTCACCCCGCGGTTACGGGCGCCGGAGCAGACCGACAGCCCCTCACCCCGGAGGAGACCGGGGCGGGTTGGGGAGGGAATGGCGTTCCCGCGCTCGCCCGGTTACCTCAGGAGGTGCCGCGCGGCCCGCGCGCGGGCGGCCGTTGGAGCCGTGGGGCCGTTGGGCGGCGCGAGGCACGGCCCCACCGGCGGGCTCCAACGGCCGCCGGCGCGCTGGTACCTCAGCGGTCCTGGCCACTGACCTGTTCGCCGCCGCGGCTCCGCAGGCGGAGGTTGAAGGGGGGCGGTGGCGGCGGGGGAAGAAGGGCGGGGGAGAGTGGGGGGAGCCCGGCGAGGGGAGGGTTAGGGCGAGCGCTGCCCCGGCATGACAGGGGCGGCGGCTCGGTGCGTCGGCCGGCGGCCTGGCCGCGATCGCGGTGGAGGCGCCGGAGCGGGTCCTGTCACATGATGCGGTTCCTGGAAAGTTCCTGGAAAGCAGCCTTTGTATGTAGCCATCCCGGGAAAAGAGGGAGGGGGGGCGGAGGAGGGGGGGGGGGGGGAGGATGCCCTTGCTTCGCAATCAAAGGCGAACAGACCGCCCGCGCCGGGGAAAGGAGGAGGAGGAGGGGGGAGAGGAGGAGGAGGAGGGGGGAGCGGAGGGTGTTGTTTCCCCAGGAGCACCATCCTCCTCAGGCAGCGGCAGCCTGTCTGTCTGCCCGAGCGCAGCCCCGACGCTTCTTCCCCGGCCGCCCCGTATCAACGCCCCTCTCAACGTCGCCGGGAGGGAGAACAACCTGATCCCCCCCACACCTCCAGGCGGCGGCAGCGGCGGCCCCAGCCCCGTCCCGCCGACCTCGGGTGAGTCCCGTCGCCGTCCCCCTGTGCCCCGCCGCTCCTCGAGAGCGGGGAGCTCGCCGCCCTGCCCCTGGGACGGAGCTGCTGACAGGCGGGATGGAGGCTCCCCCGACGCCGGAGGCAGCTGCTCCGGCGCTCCTGATCCCTGCCGGGGGACGCTCCGCCGCAGCTAGCTGCCACTGCCTCGCAATCCCTCCGTCCTCACCAAGCTCCCTTCGCAACGGCTCGCGCCCGGACACCGCCGGGAAGGCTGCTTCCACCTGCGCCGGGGCTCTGCGGCCGGCGTCCCCGCGCCCGCCGCCGCTCCGGTGACAGGCGCACCTGCGCTCGGTGCCCGAACCGGCGGCGGGAGGTCCGGCGCGGGGGAGATGGGGACGGGGATGGGCTTTGCTGGGTGGTTGCCAGGTGGTTGTCTGCACCCGGCAGAGCAACCTATCGGCTGCCAATAAAGTTGAATTTGGAAAAGTTTCTGAGCGCCGCCGCGGCACTTGAGACGGGAGGAGCCACCTCGGCATAAACTGCTGCCCACCTGGGGGTAGAGACTCTGCCCGCTTCGCAAGCGACGGCGGAGTCTCAGGTTTCCCCCTTAACCTCCTCCCCGGTCAAGCCGGCTAGGCACTTTCTCGCTAGTGCTGTCCGGCTTCTCGTCGCTCCCACCGGCGTGACAGTGGGACAGCGAAAGGCTGGTTTTGTCCCTCCCGTCCCTATCCAGCCGAGAGGAATGGTATTTTTTTTATAGTATCAGCATTTAATGGAACGGGAAAAGCACGTTTCCTGCCCCGTGCTAAATATATCGCGCCCTCCGCTGCGCTGCCCCTTCCCGTGTCCAAGCGGCTACCGAGTCCCGGCAGCCCACGTTGTTCGCTCACCCGCCCCGCGGCCCCCCGGACTCGCCGCTGCCCCGGAGAGGCTCGCTCCGACTCCGGGAGCGCGGCCCATACCGGGCTCCCGTTCCTAGAGGTACGGCTTCGCGTATGACCTTACTGAAAGGCGTCCCGGTGCCGTGCCGTTCCTACGCACCGCGACGTGCCACCCGGGTGGCGCCGTTGCTGCGACCTGCCCCGCTCCCCGGATACCCTTTCCCACTGACACCTTTACTTGCTCGGTTCCCCCCCGCTACCTCCTCCCTCCCCAAACGCCCTTTCACCAGCGCTGCCGACCGGGCTCACCTACCGCGGCGGAGGGAGTGGCTCATCAGCGGGTTTACTCTTGCGGCAAAGCGAGCCCACCTTCGCGGGCCGCCGCCTCCGCCTCGTCCCCGGCGGAGGGGAGCCGGGGGCAGGCTGGGCGGCGGGGAGGAGATGTCCCTCCCCCGCTTCGCCGGGAGGTGATCTCTCGCCTCGGGTCCCTCCTCTGGATGCTGGGAAGTTCCGAAGCGGGAGCGCCAGAAAGGCACGGGCTTCGTCGGGAGCGCCTCTCGCGGGGCTCGCCGCTAACCACGCTCTCTCTCCGCTCGCAGGCGGCGCCCGGCCCGGGGACCGGGGCCATGCACCCGGCGCGGCGCTGAGCACCGCGGCGGCGGCGAAGCGGAGCCCTCTCCCGGCGGGCAGCCCTCGACCTGCGTGCGAGCGGGGCCGCGCCCGCCGCCGCCATCGCCCCCCATGACCCTGCGCTCGGCCGAGTCCCTGGAGAGCGCCGAGGGCTCCCGGGCGCGTTGGGGGCATCCCGAGGCGGCGGCGCCAGTTGTCGAGGAGTCCTGTGAGGCGGCTCAGCTGGCCGTGGCTATGGAGGAGCTGCGGCGGGCAGGTAAGCCCGGGCGGCCGGGTGGGAAGGGGGGAGCGCCCGGGGCGGCGGCGCTCGCCGGAGCGTCCGGCTCGCTGCCGCCCGCCGCTCCGCTGTCCCGGGGGAGGCGGAGCGGTGCGGCGGAGAGCCCCTCCGGGCCGAGAGGGGGAGCGGGCGACGAGGCGACGCTTGCCGTCGCCGCTGGGCGCTGCGGGGTCGCAGCCCCGCGGCGGCGAGGGGCAGCGGCGGTTCCGACCTTCCGCGGGCTCCGCCGGCCGAAGCGAAAGCACCGCCCGCGGCGGCAGCGCCGCGCCCCGGCGGCAGCCCGGGATCGCCGGCCGGGCGAGGACCGGGCGCTGCCGCCGGCCGGGGCGGCCGCGGCGTGGGGAGCGGGCGACGGCGCCACCGCATCCCCTGGGCCCCGCGTACCTGCGCTTTGCTCGCCGGCGTGGCGGCGGCTTGCCCGGCTCCGCAGGGCGCGGGGCTTTTCCGCGGGCGGAGGAAAGGGCTTTTGTCTTCATCGCCTCCCCGCTAGGACTGCAGCCGCACCGCCGAAGTTGTTTTCTTACCCCTCATTGCTAAAGGAAGCTCATTTCAACAACAGCCTGCTAAGGGTTTACAAAAGCGGGCTTTTTGCGGGCTGCCACCCTGTGCCGTGCGGGCGCAGCACTCGCCCGGCGTGTGCGCAGCGCGGAGCGGCGGGGCGCGTCTCCGCTACCTTACGGGCGGTCAGTGGGGTCTGCGGCTTCGGCGTCAGCCTCGCAGGACGCTGCAGGAAAGTTTGTGCGTGCGTGTGCACAGATATGAAAATAAACAGTGACCTGGAAGGCTCTGTCAAAACGAGACGCATTGTAAAGCAAATTAATTTAAATAGCAAATAAAAATTTACAATGCCTTCAGGACTGTAGCTGTCAAACAACAAAGGAAATGGGTTATTACAGGCATATCAACAAAAGAGCAGCTTTTTAAACAAAAAACAAACAGGAATAAACAAAACCCTTCTTTGTCTCCTCTTTTAACAGGGTGGTACTGGGGCAACATGACAGTTGCTGAAGCCAAAGAGAGATTACAAGATGCCCCTGAGGGGACCTTCTTGGTTAGGGATAGTTCACATTCAGAGTATCTACTGACTATTTCTGTAAAAACATCAGCAGGACCGACTAACCTACGTATAGAATATCAAGATGGCAAGTTTAGACTGGACTCTATCACTTGTGTCAGATCTAGACTTAAGCAGTTCAACAGTGTTGTGCATTTGATTGAGTACTATGTTCTTATGTGCAAGGACAGAACCGAAACGCCTTCAAATGGAACAGTTCATCTTTACTTGAACAAACCTCTCTATACGTCTGCTCCGTCTCTGCAACACCGCTGCAGAATAACTATAAACAAATGTACAAATCAGATCTGGGAGCTGCCATTACCAACAAGACTAAAAGAGTACTTGAAAGAGTACCAATACCAGGTATAAATGTCTTTTCTAAATGCCTCTAATGTAGAGTAACTTCTAAATGCAATTCTTAAATCAGCCAAAGAACTGAGTAACCAGTTGTATGACTCGGCATGGAATTCACTATCAAAACAGTGGCAGTTCTGGGGGAAAGGTTTTTATTTCAGATGCCACAAAGGAAGACTTTATGTAGAATAATCCCAGCTTGCATCCTCGGGGGTTCAACAAGGTGGCATGCTATTCTTGCGAGGAGAGAGAAGCCAGGAATCTGTCCAGATTATGTTGCTTTGTCAGTGGCATAAAATACTGCACTATCAAATGCTAACTGAAGCAGTGGGACCAGCAGAGACTACAGAATTGGTCAGATGTATGAGAGTACATAAGTATCTCAGTTGTCTGATTCCAAGATTAATTTGGTGCTGGTGTTCGTATAAGCCTGAAAGTTTAATTGGATCACACTGTGATAATCTTGCCAAAGTTATGCAACTAATCAAATCCAGTCAAAAAAGTGATCATCTATTCAGTTTTTATTGAACTATAATTCTTGTGCTTATCTGGAAGCAAAGGAGTACTGTAAGTAATCAGTTTAAAACATTGTTTTTCAAAGTTCTCTAAAAGCTGACCTTAAGGAGAAATGCCACATCTTTCATAGGAACCCAGTATGTTGCTGATTATACCAGATTGGTATCCCAGAATCTTTGTTAACATTTTAACATCTTCCCAGTGGTGATATATCCATGTTATTACTGTTAAGCCTCTTTTGGTTGAGGCTTTAGGACTGTATGCTGCAGACTTGCAGTTGCTGAGTTCCAATGTCAGAGCATGGATATCAGCAGTTACAGCTGTCTTCTACAATGTAGAATGTTTTCTTCAGCTTGTTTCCCAAAATGTGGGGAAATATGGATTTGGGTGGTTTTTTTTTGGAGGGGGTTGTTTGGGTTTTTTTCTTCTTTTTTTTTTTTCTTTTTTCTTTTCTTCTAATTCATTATTGTAGCTATCAGACTATTACTCAATAAAGTAAATAAAATTGCACAATCTCCCAATCTTTGTATGTATGGATTTGCTGCTATTCAGGAAACAGTGATCTTCTGAACCTATATAATTTCCCAGCTAATAACTCAAATGCACGTGTATCGGTGAGGATGAATACCCCCGCTTTGCCTTTGCGGTGCTGTTCCAAGGTATAGCTGGATTACATTCAGATTAGTGGCTTAGAGGCTGCCTGCTGAATTCCTCTAGTTAGGTATTAGCACAGGACATCACTTCTTCTGTTACAGCAGTCCTCCAGATGGGAAGAAGGGACTAAGACCCTCAGTACCCACTTCTCAGTCTAAATGTAAAGTATTAATAGAAGAATTATCCAGGATGGGAGTAATAGGAGAGCAGTAAAGAGAGAAACAAGGACATTGATTCATCCTCAGTCAACAATTTCATGGTTTTAACTCTTTCCCTAGCTTTCTTTTTAATTAAAGCAAATAGACCTGTGTTTGAACAAGGAGGGTTGTCAAGACTTGCTGTAACCTAGTCCTGCCCAGGCTGAAATAGAAACAATATAAAATAATCTTGTTTTCCTTGTAATTTAACTGCTCTGTAGTACTGTCAAGATGTTCTGTCCCTTCTCATAAACTCCGGGGCATTGACCAGCTTATTTTGTTGCAACTGAACTGCCAGTGTTAGGCACACAGCTTTGTCATTAACATGGTGGTCGAAATGAGTAGGAGGGGCGTTAGACAAGGAAGACACCAAGAACCCAAGGAAGAGGGGATGGTCCCTTGGTACGGCAAATACTTGACCTGTTGTTGTTCTCCCCATGGAAAAGGTGGCTTTTCTCCCTCCTCCTCCACAGCTTCAATTCTCTCTCCCTATTTTTAATGTAAGCATTAATATGGAAATAGGGTGAATTTTCTCCTGAAGAACAAGAAAAAAGCTTGTGTTATGTAAGCTTTTTCCCATGCCCTGCCAAAATGTAGCAGATTGTTGGAAGTTCTTCACATAACGCAGCCCAGAAGAGCTCTCATATTCCAGGTATGTGTCGTAATCACACGGTTCTCCTCTGCTTGTCATCTGTCTTGCTAGGGATTGCCACCTGAAGCTGAGAAGCTTTTCCTGTGAGCAGTGCCCATGAAAGAGCTGTATTTCTGGGAACCCTTTTCATTCTAATGAATTTGTTTTCTTACAGTTCTTGTCTAGCTCTACCTTGAGATGACATAGCCGCTATACAGAATAACTCCTCTTACATTAAGGAATGGCGCTAACCACTGCTACGTTAACCTTCTACTACTGGGCATTTTTAGCCCAAGATGATACTTAGCTGTGATACGCTGTGGGTATCAGAGGTGAACATGTTATACTAAGATCCTTTAACATAAATTCCCTTCAGGCTAGTCCCTGGCCAGGGTATTTAAAATCCCAAATACCAACGCCGGAACAAGCAGTCTGAGAAGGTAAGAGCTTTGGGGTGCACAGAGACAGTCATGTTGTACATATCAGAAATGATTTATGGCTCGTTGCTGGCAGCCTGCTGTAGGCAGTCACAGGCCAGGTGTGCCCCACAGCAGGACCAAGCTCTGAGGAATGACCTGGAGCAGACGCAGGGCAGGTCGCTGGACTTTTTGTTAGCGGTTCTCCAAAGCACAAGGGCAAACGGCAGGCTGAAGGCAAGGAGCACCAGTAAAGTGAAAGGTGGTGCTACTTGTAAATAATCCAGAGTAGTTACTGTGATGTGGAATGAGGTCACCAAATGTTTAGCATACTGACTTACGCTTTGTATCATTTGTATTATTTACTGCGAGGAATTAGTAGGGTCCGTAGGTCTGTAGCTATGGTGTGCTTGAAGCAGTGAACAATATTTTGAACAGACTGGAGGGGGAACTAGTCCTCTTTGTATGAAAGCATAGTTCTTGTCCTCATTAGGATGCCAGCCCTAGGGCTGATGCATTGCACAAGTAAAACTAAACCACACTATAACTCACTGCAAGCTCAGCTTCATTCTAACGCAGCACAGAGGAATAACTTGTTCTGGTACAAAAAATCCAAGGATAGCACATTATTAGATTACAGTGGTACAAAAATCTTTCATGTAGACCCCATGAATTTTCAGGCACCATCATGATGTCCAAACATTTTTTTTAAAGTTCCAGTCCTTTTTTTTTTCTTTTCACTTTTTGGATGTTGCTGCGGCTTTTTCAGAGCACTAGCTTTTAAATTGCAGGCTCTTCAGATTCCAAAAATGACTTCTAACTGATATATGTCCTCTTGAATTGCTAGTACAGAGCGTTTGGCAAAGTCAGTTTCACAGGTTCAATGCCCATGAGTCAACCAAAAATCATGATAAAGATTTTAATCCTAAGCCTTTTGTTTCATCCCATGTTCTGGTTTGTATTTTAATTTTGAGGCTTGAGGTTTCAGATTTTCCAGTTTATAATGTTAGTTGCTGAAAACCTCTTCATTTTAATTAAAGGAAGCTGAGAATACCACAATCCTAAAAGTGATACTTGAATAAAATAAAAAAAAATAATTGCAAGATGAATGATGAAGATGGAATTGGTTACTGCATTTGGTTGAGCACTAAACCTAGCAGAAGCGTGAACTGTGGCTCCATTTTAGTTGTATTTCTCTGTTGTTTGTACTATCACCAGAGACAGAAAATGGTCCAAGATGGGTGGGTAGAGTGGGAATGTAACCAAGCAGCTGCACCCATTGCATTGTAATTAATTTTATTTTAATCTGATTGCCTTGGTATTGTCCTAATTATATTTTATGTAACCACATTCTAGATAAACAATACATAATTATTAGCAAGAAGGAAAAATTGTTCACTAGAATATGGGGAGAGAGTTGGGTTTTTTTATATCTTAAAACAATCCCAAACTTATTCCTCACTTAAATCTATGGAGCATTAGAAGAGAACAGAATCTAGATACGATAGGAAGGACAGGGTTCTGTGGTTGCATGAATTCCTCTACCTTAGCTACCTCTTGTGCCTTAGCAAAGTGTTTCTGCGGGTAAATTAGCTTGTTAAAGATCATAGAAAAGCTTTATTTACTTACATGTGCTATTCAAGAACTTTTCCCTGTATTCCTGATAAAATTCTTGTGGATTTTTCTTTTGGCTATAAGCTTAGGATCTAGCAGAAAGTAAGTTGAGAGGTGTTAGGGCTTTGATCTTTTAAAGCCAAAACACATGATGGAAATGGGAAGAGATACCTTTAGATGTGGGTGTCATGTCTAACAGCCATTTAAAATAAAGTAAAATAAAACTTCTCCTGACTCTGCTGTCATTAAAATAAATCTAAGTATCATATTGACTGCTAGAGGAAGTAATGGCTTGAGGGATTCTAACAGTTGTATTACTGATTCTCAATAATTACAAGAAACTTTTCTGTTGAAAGGAGAATTTTTTTTAAAAAAACTGTAGAAATAAGGGAATCATTTAGCATGTAAGCCATAAAATTTCCAAATAGAATAACTAGAAATTACTTGAAAGGTTTGAGCTGGTTAGTGCTGTCTACACAAAGGAAATGGGGACGACAAGCTACTCTGGTATCTCAGCCTAGCTCCTGAAAACCACTCCTTTATTAGTGTTCACTTCAGCAGGTCTCATTATTTTGCTGAGCCCTTAGCATGACTGAAAATGTCTGGAAACAACATTCCACTGACACATAACTTCAGATCACCAAGGTCTGAGTTCTCTTTACAACAAGATGGAGGTTTGCCACAGTACCGATGAAATTGGGACATTTCTACAAATCAGTCTGTGTAACTGACAGGCAGAGTTCTTGGTGCCAGGGGCTGTGAAGGGCATCGTTGCCGGACATAGCTGGTCATTATTTGGTGGCTGAAAGGGAACGGAAGGGAAATAACATGGAGAAGCCAGCAGCTCCAGGGAGAGGTGGCACTTCTCACACGGTGTATCAAATAACTAACCATCAGGACTAGTTCTGTGCTGAAAGGTCCAGGGGAGTAACTAGTATCAGCACAGTTTGAAAACACATGTAAACAAAACTTGGCTAGAAAACTGAACTTTAGGAGAAAAATTAAGCTTACAGCAAAATCAGTCTGTCCTGGTCCCAAGGTTGTCAAGGAGGGGAAGAATGAACTGTGTTTGTTAATCAGGTTATCTCAAGGACTTTAAAGTAGCCAGTGCCTCTGGGAAAGTCTAGGGAAATGTAAAAACATATCAGCATAACTACGGTGTTTAATGTCCCTAAGGATAAATTGTGGATTTTATTCTATTTTTTTTTAAAAAAAGGGTTGCACCTGTGTTTTGGTTTGTTTGTTTGTTTGTTTGTTTGTTTTTCTTACAGAGTTGGAGCCACTAACTCTCCAGGAACTGAAATACCAAAATAATACAATTACTTTCTATGATATTATGGAGTAAAAAAATGCAGGAGCAAAAGCTATTTACATTAGCATAAGAAACAAGCTGACATTTAATAGGAAAAAGTTCAAACATATAATACCCAGGAAAAGTTCAGTGCCGAGTGCTTCGAAGAACAGATTACAGCTTTAAAAAAATCCCCAAATTCAGTGTGACTGCCTTAATCTTTCTTTCACTTGGCAGGCAAGGTTTATGTAAGTACACCCGTTTGTTTACAGTCAAATTGTTCCATAATTGATGTTTCATAGCTGAGGATTGCAACTGAGGTACATTAAACATGAGAAAAGATTCAAAGCCCAGTGCAAATTCTTCATTTGATTTTATTGAGGTTATTTGAATCAGGCTTGACAAGAAGAATTATATAAACAGTTGTAAGACTGATATCTGAAGGTTGTAAAATAACTTTTCAAAACGCTTTGTTTACAATTCAATTGTATCTCTTTAGCTTGCAGCCCCAAAATAGGATCTGTTCAGCTGAATCTCTGAACCCACACTCAGTTTGTCCCCGGGGGAATCTCCAAGTTGGAGGGGTCACTCCGGACACCAATATTAAACACATACATTTGCTTTTTTCTTACCCAGTGTGCTGCTCATTGATACAGTCTGGAGGGTGGAATAAACAGTGGATCAACTGTTACTGTTTAAGGGATTTTTAGCTGGTTCACTTTCTTTTAGGAAGAGCAATATTAAGCAAGATTGAGGCTACATTAGCTGCAATTTACCTGTCTGTAAAGTGGGCAGCAGAGTTAACATTTTGAAATTGATCTGTGTGGGGTGAAAATTCGCTTATATTTCAATTACCATTGATAGAAACTTAGGCTGCAACAGTTGCGTTATCTTTGAATGGCTGCATTGCTAGAAAGAGAGAAGAAAAGAAGTAAGGAAATTGAGATTCTTGCCTAACTCGATAGCAGTGGAAGTGGCATCGCAGCTCCTTGGTGAGCTGAAGCGCTTCAGAGGTGTGTTGTCTGTGAGGGAAACTGCCTGCGAGAAGATAAATGTTTTCTGGAAATTCATCTGTTTCTCTAAACTCCCCTGATGGAGGATGCAGTGCCTGCTGAAGGCTGCTTAACTAGCCCACTGTAACCATGCGTGCAGGCAGATTTCTTTTTGAAAGTGAACAAAACTGAGTAAATGAATTTTTAATCAAAGGGTATTTTTTGTTTGAAAAGAGGACTTATTGAAGGATAAGCAAATCTCTTGTGAGGCTACCTGTAAAAATTTTCCACAAATCATTACTAGCTCCTGAGAAGTTTAATCTGAAAGTAAGAACCTTTAAAAATAAGTACCGTATGTGAGTTTGTCCAGCTCAAAGCCTGGGAAAGAAACAGAAGATTACAAGAAGCAGTAGTTATTCTTCTCCTAAATAAAACCAACCTTCCGGTCTTTTATCTAAAATGCTAGACCACCATTTCATATGCTGTAATTTGCAAATAAAGTAAGTTGGTTTTGTGAAAAGTTTTCAGACTTGAATCTTAAATTCCTTTTACTTATTTGTCAATGTTTGATTTTCAGACTAATTTGTGAATTTTCTTTGTTTGTTCTCACATTATTAAAATGGTTGTTTTACATTTAAAACTAGTTTCAAAAGTCTGGAATAAATATTTAGAGGCTTGCAGTATTTCATCTGTCTCCTCAAAGCATCTTTAAATTAAACTTCAAAAACAAAAACACAGAACTACATTAATTCATATATTTAAAGAAAGTGGACTGAAAATTCTGAGAAATACTGAGTCATATTTTGCATACTTTAATTGCAGGTTTTTAATTACAATTCATTGCAGAGATTTATTTTTTCTTTTCTGCAATGAATACAAAATTTTCACATTTGATGCCTGCTTCTTTTTGTGTAACTATTCTGCATTCAACATTTGGCTAGAGATTATTTGTATTAAAATAAACAGCATTGTGAATTAATTCATTGCAGTACTGCAAATAAACATTTTTATTATTGAAAAAAATGTAAATGTAGAGACACTACACAATCACTCCAAACCCCATGGTTTAAGATGTTTTGAAACTTTCTGTGCTATATTTTACCTACCTGGTGGACATGCTTTTTAATAAAATAATACTTTTAAGGAAGTTCATGATGTGTCACCCTTGTTTTGTAGTCATTGCTTTCTTTGAACTGTGTTATTATTTAAATAATAACTGTGTTTATTATTTAAATGGATGGGAAGTTATGAGGTATCTGAATAATCTAAGCAGCAGCCCAGGGGCCGATCCCCCTTCAGCGATGCACTTCAGTCCTGCCTGCCATCTTTTCTCACGATCGCTTTTGGAGTAGCCAATGCCACCTGAAGGGTGACACCCCTTCCTAATCCACAGCCCAGTGCCCTCAAACCCCGCCGGTGCCCAGCGCACCCCTGCCTGAGCTCCCTTTACAAGCTGGGCAGTCTTCCCATACCAAAACCTTTCCATTTCTTAGCATCAGCCTGGTTTTCGGTGGTTGGCACGTTAGGGAGGGCCACCCTTGCAAAGGGGAGTGCAATGGGGACCGGGATAAGGAGGAAGAAGAGAGGGAGGAAGAGAAGGGATTGTTGCCTAGAATGGCAGTGGACAGCAATGGCTTGCAAGACCCTCATCTGGTCTTCAGGCCACTGAGTTTGGGCCACCCTGGCTCGGATTTTAGCAGTGTTTTTGAGATGCATCACATTCAGACATGTTTTGTGTGCTCTTCTTTCTAAAAATGACAGGCGAACATATAATATATGTTTCTTTTTTTTTTTCCATCTTCATTTCAGAGGTTTTGTGAGAGGTTTAACCAATTAGATGTGTTTTTAATAAACAAATCTAGAGGCTCATATTTCTTTTCTTTTGTCCTTAAAGTTGGAATGCTGTCCTACAGACAATTGAAAACAGCGTAGTCCTAATAGATTAAATCTGCTTGCACGAGTTTTAAAAACACATTTTGGCTCTTGTTATCAGCAGAAACAAATTAGTCTGTAGAAAACAAAGAAAATATGCTAGGATACAGCTTGACTTTAATTAGCATAAAGGATCCTCTCAAAAGCTTTTTTTTTTTTAATCTCATTATACTTGTACAGCGTTTCTAAAACGATTTGGGACTTTTAAGTGAGCTTTAAGAAAAGTGTATGGTAAATTTAAAATTCTGGTATTCTGACCTGGAATAACCCACACATAAAGAGAAGAGCATTGTTAGAAGAGATGCTGCTTAGCTTGGCTCCTACAGATTCAGACTTGCTACCCTGAATTCAGCAGTCCTCAAAAGCATGGTCTAACGATGCGATTCCACAATCTACAGAACCAGAGAGAATAAGGGTTTAAGTCTAGAAGTCTGATGATCTGTGGTCCAGTGATCTAAAAAGTCAAGATACTTTTTTTAATCTGATTTTTTTAATCATGGTTAGCATTGAGATTTGAGCAGAATTAGTGGGGAGTTGAACTGAACCTAAACTGGATCAAATATACGTATATGTGTATGTATATATATATATATATACAATTTTTTTTTTTCTCTAAAACTGGAATAAAACCAAACCATCCTTCTGAAGTTTTGCTGGACTCAGACCAGAACTGATCTGGAAGAACTTTAGTCAGGGCTGAACCTGAACAGAACCAAAATGAAAAGTTTTAAGGGCTTCTCTCCTTGAAACTAAAGTATTACCCATGGGCATTCCTACTCTGTAGCTGCAGAGCATGATCAGCACCTGGGCTGCATCGCTAAAGATGAACCCAAAACATCAGCAGCACATTTACAGTACCCGTCAGTGAATTCACAGTGCTAGCTATAAACTAGTGGAAGGAAAAGGAAACACCAGATTTTTCCTCTAATTAGACTCGGACCTCTGCTGTCATCCTCTTCCTTCCTGGGCTTATCTGTTTCCTTTCACCGCTTTCCTTCCTTGCATCTCTGTTCAGGCTGTAAGCAAAGACGTGACTAAATGCTGGCTGTACAACTGCTACCATTTACTTCAGTGGGAACTGGAGTTGCTCTGTGCACATCTATATGTTTTGCTAACTTTCTAAGATATTCTTGGACAATATAAAATAAATAATCCTAATTGCCTCATCTGGCAAAAAGATACAGTAAATGTAACTGATGTAACTGCTTGCCTTCATTTTCTATTTTAATGTGTAGGCACATTATCTGCTATTAAATGCAGCTGTCGGCATCACAATGATGATTTTAAGTCTCTGAATTTGGTCACTCCAATTTCAGATATAATACAGTTCCTTAGATCACAAGTGGAAAAAAAAAAAAAAGGCAAAAGGAGCTGGCAATCAGAAATACAAGGAGCTAAGAGAGGAAACTTTCAGCAGCTCTACAGCGCTGTGCTGAAGAATAATCATATAGATGGCTCATGGTGTTCTCTGCTCCCTGGTGCCGGTCTGTGTTGTTTACAAGTGTGTTTTTCTCACGATACAAACTATTCATGACATGAACATTTAAAACCACCTCTGCTGTACTTTGGCTACAACAGCAGCATATTTCTTAAGAGTTGCCAATGATGAGTTACTTGTGTCGTTTCCAGTGTTGTCAAGGTCATAGTAAATACATTAATGCATCACTACGAAACAAACCATAGGAGTATTTAAATTTTTCATGTCTGTGTTCCTAGAAGACTAATGTGTGCCTGAGACAAAAGACATTTACCTTTGTTTAACAGATATATTGGAATAAGATATTATTTATCAATTATTTAAAAGTAATTTAACCTCTTTGTATCAAATTTATTGTCTGGAAATAATCCTAGATAAAAGCACTATGTCAATATTGCTTTAAGATTGCCAAATAACTAGCATCTCTGCAGAAGCTGGCCACATAATAAACGTCTATAATTTTTTAAACATTTCTTAAATTCAGTGTATGAATTTAAGACTGTGATTCACATCCTGCATCCACATAAATTCTCAACTTTGCTGTCAGCCACAGGAAAATCAAAGGAAACGGATCTAAGCTTTCTGAATGTGCCCAAGTGCGTATCTGTATGCAAAATCTTGTAGATAAATACCATGTTGAGCATATGCAGTATGTGAGCTCCACCAATAATATTTTCAGTTGTATTTTTCCATGGTAAATATTTCCTGGGTACAATGCCTAAGAAAGGCGTGTAAAGGTTTCTAGAACAAACTTCCAAATACCCTTAAATCTGTACGTTTAGTCTGAACTGAATGTACAAATGCGATTCACAGAGTGGCAGCACTTCTAGCTGCAGCAACCACCTTTCCCTGCTTTTCCAGAGGGCAGGCATTAGCAAGCCAAGCAGACCACAGCCAGCTTGCTGTGGCTGCCTGCAGCTTCAAGGTAACGCATTCCAGCTCTGCAAGATATTTATTTATTTATTTATTTATTCCATCGCTATTGCGGTCCCGACATGAAAGAAAAGGGATGACACTGCCCAAGGCCACGTGACACCTCACGCCTACGTAAAGAAGGAAAAAAGTTCTTCGGTGATATGTGATAGGAAATGACACTGCCTCATTTTTATAGCTCTATGAATCACAGTTTTCCCCCTCCTACTGTACTTTGGCTTCACATATTTGTATAAAATGATGTGAAAGAGATGTTTTCGTATTCAGCAATGGATGAATAGAACTATAAGAATATCCACAGCACTTGAAACGCGGTAGACACAGGCTGGATCTTATTCAACAGTTTTCATCTATGAAAGCTTCTTCATTTTTAGGCTGTTCAGACGAAAGTAATGAAGCTAAATATATATATATATATATATATATAGTGGTGCACACATCGCTGTATGATTGCTACGATGACACCAGCACCTGGATGAAGCTTGGCTTCGCGTACACTTGCGAATAGGCACCAGCACCGCTAGAGAGCAATGGGATCAGCTGTTTCTAATGCCACGAAAACGCCGGGGTTTATAGTTTCTAATTTAATTTTAGCTCCAACTCCTCCACTTTCTAAAAAAAAAAAACAAAAACAAAAAAACAAAACAAAAAGCCACCCCACCACCGAGATGAGGGGAGCGCAGCAGGACCCTCTTGGGAAGGAGCCTCCTTCGCGGGGACCTCCCGAGACCCCCGTCCCCAGGCAGCCCCTCTGCACCGGGCAGCAGCGGCGCCCCTTCCCGAGCCGGTCTGGAGTCGGGGCTCCCCCTTGCCCATTCGCCAAGTGGACGTGGGCCGGCCCCCCGCTGCCAGCCTCCCCCCCTCGCCCCCCAAACCCAGCAGCAGCCCCCCTCCCTGCAGTACGCCCCGAGGCCCACCTTCCTGGCGGGGAGGCGCCCGTGTCTCCCGGCCGGCCGGCCCACCACTGCCCACAGCTGACATGGCGGCGCCCCGACCCGCCCTCAGCGGGGCCGGCAGCGGGGGCCTTTCCTCAGCCGGCCCGCGGCAGGGCGGCAGCGGCGGCTTCCGGCGAAGCCCTCTTGCCTTCAACAAAGATGGTGGTCCCCGCGCAGGCTCGGCGGGCGCCGGGGCGCCCAGTGTAGTTCCCCACTTCCCTCCTGTAAGTACCGGGCGAGGGCGGAGTGGGCTCTCCCCTCACGACGCCCGCCTCCCCCGCCGCTCTCTCGCTTCGCTGCCGTGCCGGTGGCCCCGCTCTCGGCTCGGCTCGGCTCAGCCCGACCCTGGCTCCTGCCGCCCCCGAGGGGGGAAGCGGGAGTAAAGGCGTCAGCCCCAGCGGGGCCGTTCGGCGGCGGCCCCCTGCGGCGCTGCTGAGGGCCGGGGCGGGGGCCGGGCTTCCGCGGGGCGGGCTGGGGCGGCGGGGGCCGCGGGCCGGCGGCAGCGCCCGCCTCCCCTGCGGCAGCCGGGGAGGGCGGAGGGGAGGAGGGCCGGGGTCCGGGCGCCAGCTGCCGGGACGGAGCCCCGATGCGGGGCCGGGGGCCCGGGTGGCGGCAGGTCCGGCAGCCGGGCCCTGGCTGCGGCGGGAGCAGCCGCTTCCAGCGCTCGGTTACAGGGGAGTAGCCGAAAGCTAAACTTGCGGGGTTTTTAATTTATTTTTTGGGGGGGGGAGGGTGGGGATTTTTAACTTGAAGGCGTGTTGCCAGAAGCCAAAATCACTCATTAATTAGTTGGGTAGAGCGGACGTTATCCTTAGCTAAGCAGGCACATGGGAACGTAGTGGGAGCCCTGAGCAGCCCCCCGCAGTTGGTGTTTGGGAAAACGCCAACGTGTTTCCGGACAAGAACTAAGTGAATGTTACTTTTGGGATCAGAAGGGGTCTTTTTAGGGACAAGGCTTTTAGAAGTTTTATCCCTGTCCACGGACGGATTCTGTGTAAGATCCAGAAAAATGCAACCCTGCCCATGTTGGTCTGGTGGTAAGTCAAGGACTGTGCTCATTCAGCAGGACTTGGGGTTAAATTTGTTGTAATTTGGCTCTACAATGGAAAAGATGCATTTTTAGAAGCATCTGGAGAAGGTTTGAGCCATGTCATCTTTTGGGTAAATGGGCATCTTTTTACTTTCCCTCTAGCAACAGCACTGCTAGAGAAAATTTATTTTTTGATTCCCAGATATAGGCTATGATTGAAATTATTTTAAATTACTTTTCTGTTGCACTAAACTCCGTCCCTACACTGTTACGCACCAAAATACCGATATATTTACATATCTGGCTGCTTAGTTCCTGACTCGGACATTTCCTTCTCCCGGTAAACACACATGAAGAAATACTTAATCTTTAAAAAAGACCTTAAAAATCAGTGCAGCCCATCCTGGAAGTTTGCTGGGCCACGGACCTTGGTGTTAAGGGTATTAAAACCTCAGTTGTGCTCACTCTGCAGTCAGCGAGCCAAAGTCCTTTTTCAGCAGAAATTGACCCTTCATATTCACGGCTTGATAGGCATTTCTTCACACAAAGGTGCAAACTGAGATGGTTTGAAAAGGCCTTATTTTTGAAAAGTGTTTGGTCATGAAGAAGGGGAGCTCATTAAGTGCTGTACAGTGACTGGAGAAGTTGATGTTCCTTGTCCGCCATGTGGGCAAGGAGGTTCCTGGTTGGGGACTCTCAGCGTCCCATGCAGAATGTGAAGCACAAGAGCTTTGTAGCATCTGAAACAGTTTTCTGCCTGAGTTGAGATAAGGCACTCAGAGCTGTGGCTGGGTGCCTGTCTTGATCTCTGCAAGCTCAGGGAGGCAATCCTGGAAGGGAGAAGCAGTGGGGATCAGCTGCCTGAATTTCATCTGCTTTTTCTTTAGTCCAGTGATTGCTCTTGTAGTCTAAATGTAGTGTGTGTTAGAGACAGCTTCAGCTGTCCAAGGTGAGCATCCTAACATCAAATGGGGAAATCCAGTTCTCTTTCCTACCTGCTCCTTTTCCATCTCCTTTCTTGCACTATCATCTCACTCCATGATGGAATTTTAAGCTATGCTTAGCAAACTAGCATTTTTAAAGGACATGTGTCAGAATAGCTGTTGTTTGATTCCCAGATGGCCCCTAGGCAGAAGGTAGGCACCTCAAAATTCACTTCAGAATATGAGAAATGTACTGGATAGCCCAGGAAAGGGGGATTGGAGTTCTGAGAAGATGCCATTGGGGAAAGTACTTTTGGAAAGTGGCTTCAGAGTTTTCCAGTCTCTCTCAGGTGGTCCTATGCTCTTGCATTCTGTCCAAGATGCCATGTACGTGCCTATGTATTTTGTTGGTTGCGTGCCCTAGATTTTAAAAAACAGGCCAACCAGCCAACTTTTGGTGGGGCCTTGGGAGTCAGCAGCACCTCCAATGATACAAAGACTTCAGCACGTTTTTTAGAAAAGATTTGAAAACCTCTGCCTCTCCTTGTATCCTTAAGCTGAATGAAGTACTATTTCTGCAAGGTCTAGCTGTGGGAACAGCAGCTTCTAGTTTAATTATCAGAAACTCTTGGTGATTACACTCAACACCTGCTGCAGTTTCTTGACTTCATTATTTAGTCACGAGAAATTATTTAATTTTATGACTGTCATTTTCCTTTTCAAGTGCCATTAATAGGCCCAGGGATATGTTTGTCATTTAGGCCTAGACTAGACATCTTGATTCGGTTCATAGGTCTGGCACGGACTCCCAGTATGATCTTGGATGAATTGCTTGGTCTCTCTGGAGCTTGATTCCTCTTCTGTGGAGTGGCTATAAAATGCTTCATTTCCAGCTTTTGTCTAGTCAGAGTATTAGTCAAGTGAAATGAAAGCTGGCAGAGGCCATCCGATTGCTCCCTGTGAACACATTAAAAGGGTAAATACTGGGGAGGGGGAAGAGCTACTTAAGCTAAAGAACAGTTTTGGCAGAACAAATGCCTATAAATAGAAGGTGGATAAATTTGAGATGGAAATTCAAAGAAAGTTTCTCATCATCAAATCAGTCAGGTTCCAGAGCAGCCTTGCAGGATGAGTCAAGAGGAAGAACGACCTGGTGCCTGAGGTACAGTTCCACCCCTTGTAAAATTAAAATGCGTCACATAGGCCAAAGCTACCTGCTCACTCCGTCCCTGATGGTGCTGCTTGTCTGTGCTGCCTCTACCAGTCCTGCTGCTTTTGCACTGCTGCAGCAGTTGCACTGGTGCAATAGCACCAGAGGCATTAGTAGCAGAGGTCAGGTGTGGCATCTCTCTGAATTTTTGCGCTTAGAGGGCCTCTTAAGGACTGGCAAATGCTCCAGCTGCCTTTAGCACGGACCTTGACCAGTTAGTGAGCGAGATTATTTGGCATGGTTTTTATTCCAGCAAAGGACTGGTCTTCACAATGCCAAAGGTTCCCTTCCTGTCTAATATTTCCCAAATATGGCTGCATTTTAGCTCATGAGACAGTGAAATCCGAGTGGAAAAAAAATGATGGGCATCATTAATAGTTTTCCTGGGTTGGTGATTCTGAGTTTGGCATTCTTTCTAAACCTTGCCAGGGACATCACTTCTGGATGTTAAAGGTTGAAGTATTTTAACCTTCACATATTTCCCTACTCCTTTTCTCACGCTCTAGGTTGCCAGATGAATGTCAGAGACAAGCAGCTTTTACGCTCCCTGCGCCTGGAGCTCTGCACAGAGGTGCTGGTGGATGGAGTTGTTATGCAGTATCTCTACCAAGAAGGGATTCTCACAGACAGCCATGTTCAAGAAATAAAATCCCAAACCACCAGTCAGAGGAAAACCATGATGCTCCTTGATATTCTCCCCACCAGAGGACCCACAGCTTTTGATGTGTTCTTGGATTCCTTGCAGGAGTTCCCATGGGTTAAAGAGAAGCTGATGATGAAGCGTAAGGAAATGACAGTACAAGATCCTGCAGGTAAGGCCAGGATTGTTGTTACTGATATTTTGAAGCTTGTTCTCAAGCTGGGATTTTGAAAGTATTGAACGTATCAGTAATTTCAAGTTATGTGTCATGCAGATATGGAGCAGGATGCCAACAAAAGGGGAAGCCAGCCAAACAGCAGGAAGTATTGCAAAGTTTGGGGTGTGAGCAGGGCTGAGTTTCAGGAGACTGGGAGACAGCAGGAGAGGCTGCCTTGGGAGAGGCTAGGATGTAGGACGACCCAGACTCCATTACCTCAAAGGGGACAGGCTATAAAAAGTCGTTTTGACTAGAACAGTCTCTTCACCCTCTATACCTGATCATTGTTTGTTTTATGCGTGCTTTACAGTGGCTTCTGTTTCTGGATTGTACATGCTGACAGAATTTTTATTTACTTTTATTATGATTTAAATGTAATTTTGATTTAGTACCATGTGCTAATTTAGATTTATTTTGTTTATTATGTTTACTGGAGTGCAAATGTCTAGGATCATTACTTCCAAAATTACTAGCCGTTGCTTAATTTTAAAACAAATTTAGGAGCTAACTGATTTAGTGGGTGTTAGATAATCTTATTTACTCAAATCTCTGGCTTTCTGACATTTAAACATACTTCTAAAACTAGTTTTCTGGGCTTGGTGTTTGTTCAGAAGTGATTTCTTTGCCAATCCATGCATGCAGTTGTTGAGCTGTTTTGAAGTCAAGACAACTGCTTAAAATGTATGTTTTCTTGCCCTAGATGTTGGCAGCACACTCTGGCTGCTAACCTCAGCGTTACCAGTGAGATAGTGAAATAGTCTTCACTTGGGAATATCGTTTCCAAGCAGTCCGATTACCTTTTTCCAAGCTCTCCACCCCCCTACCCCCCAGCCCCATTTGACTTTTGGTCATATGTATTTTGATGCACGTGATGTGTGATTTTTCCAGTGTCAGTGTGCTTTGCCTGAGACTGAAAGCCTGTGAAGATGGCTGACTAAGACCCGTTGACCGTCATGTGCACCTGCGTCCCAATTAGCTGCACGTTCAAGAACATTTTGTCAAGATCTGCTGGACAAATCTGACGTTCTCTTTACCTTAGGACATTTTTAACGGAATATTGTGACAGCTTGTCTTTCTGCTAGGTCTCTGTGGAGGCTGCTTTATGCTTGCTCAGAAATGGGTAAATAATTTTCAGAATTTGGGAAATAAATGTCCCATGCTGCCCACAGGGGAAAACACTGCAAGTTCTCAGCACAATGCAAACTTGCAGCATTGAGTGTGTTGGAAAAGACCTTGCTCGCTGTTATGACAAATCCTGGCACATTAATGCTCTTTATTTGCCTTACAAATCAGCCTGTTCCTTTGCTAATTGCTGGTTAAGATGTGAAATAATCCTTACAGTTCCAGAAATGCACACACAGCCATTGAGTACAGTCAGTGTCGCATACTTTGTGGGTAGAAAAAATAGTTTCCAATTTTTATTCTTTTGATTGTTTTGTGGATTGCTTGTTCCCGTTCCTGATCAATTGTGACTAATGTGCTGGATTTATGCATATCAGGCTCTTCAGTTTTGAGAGGGCTGACTGTACTTGATAATCCTATTGCCAAATTTTGTGTGTAAATTAAGAAAGGCTCCCAGATTAGGTCAAAGGTTACAGTTATTTTTACTGTGGCAATAGAGAGTGTAAGAACAGGATAAGAGGCAGATAGCCAAGTTTGTTTTAATGTTTAGGCATGTTCTTTAGAAACCAAAGAAAGAGAGCACCATCTGTGCCCTAATAAATGCTGAGTGCACCCTGTAATGAATTGGAAACTCTGGCGGCATCATCAGTGCTGATTACATGCAAGAAAATGTGGTTTGGGATAAAAAGCCTCACTTTGCATTCTAAACAACAAACTTGTAAGCTTTTGTCTCAGCAGAGTACTTGAACACATACTTGGCCTTAAGCATGGAAAAAGCCATTTGCTCTAATAAAACTGTAAGCATACTTAAAATTGAACGTGTCTCTTTAGTGGCATATTAGATAACTTCTGCCTTATTGCAAACAGTTCTTATAAATGATGATTTGTCAGTGGCAGTTTCTTCTAAAGAATCCATTTGTAGTGAAAAAAGTCTGCCATATACACTCTACTTTTTTTTTAGACCCTAAAACTTTTAAAATTGAGGTTGATTTTATGGCCCCAAGATTTTTAAATCTTTTTTCCTTTGAATCCTGCATACTTATGGAAATCGCATGCCTGCTGTTCACTTGTTTATGCTCAATTAAAATTCTGTTTACTCAAGCGAAATCGCCTCAGTTTTTGCAGATCTTTTGCAGGACTAAGGACTGGTAGCAAGTTGTTCCTTGCAGGAAGGTTTTATTCTATAGTCTTTCACTTCTCACTGACTACGTGTAGGATTTTTAAAGTCAGTAAAAGTAGACTACTAGGTTTTCTCTGTCTGAGTGTAAAAACCATGGCACACACAGAGTGATATTTCTATATCAGCCTTTGGTTTATTTTGCATTTTGTTTCAAGAGATCAGGCTTTCTATCTTTGCTTCAGCTGAGAAATCTGGTTTGTTGGTTCCCAGATAAAAAATAATAATAAATCACAACTGTGATTGTTAAGAAGCTTTTAATTTATTTTCTTCCTCTAGTCAAAAAAACCCAAGCCAAAACAACAAGCCAACTGAACCAAACAAACAGCAAATTCAGGAGGACAGAAATAAAAACATTTTTGGTAATGTAGTGTAAATATAATCTGGTGGACTGAGCAACTACAAAATGGAAGCCAGAGTCTGAGACCTAAACTGACTGCCACTGCCTCATCGGAAGCCTTTGGGCAAATTCTTCCAAGGCAATGGATTTATTGATTCCCAAGTTGTGTAACTTGGTGTAATGTTCATGGAGCAGCATAGAGTGTAATTGTAAATTGGCCCAGGATTCGACCCAGAGTATGCTGTCTGGCTGCTTGCAAATAAATGAACTTTAAAACCTGTGATATCCTGAGTTTTATTGCTGAACATCAGTTGACTTAAAAATAATATTTCTGTATGCTGTTATCTGCTGTAGTTCCAAGAAACACAGAAGACCCTAGTCCTGCAGAGCATGAGCAATAGTTTTTCCATGGGAATCAGGAGAGTGGTGTGCAGGCAGGTAGGGCCACTTGCATCTGTATAATTGCAGCAAAGAGACCCAAAATTCCTTCTTTTTGCTTGTTTACTTTATCCACGGGGCAGCTTTTGCCGAGCGTCACCTTTCTCCTCTCTCATATAGATCTGTCAGGTGGGCATAACTTTGGGGAAAACTTTTTTTAAGATAGGGAGAGCATCATTGTAAAACCCCAGAATCTCAAGAAGTAAATTTAAAGTCATGTGCTTCTGGAGGTAAAAGTTTATGATTTTAATTGACATCAGGATGATAGGATGTGTTTCTTGCTTGTGTAAGAACCTGTGATAAAACAGCTCACTCTGTGTAGAGTGGCATTGCAAGACTTAATCGTTATAAACATCAACTGCAGCATGAGTTCCCAGTTTTGAAGATCAAATCTTCTGCACTAGTAAGAGTTAACAAAAGTAACGTGGGTCTGTTTCGTTGGGAAAAGACTGTCCTGTTTTTTTGCCCTAGTTTGGATAACTTTATGCCTTTGTTAGAAACATAAATCTTCACTATATTATTATAATTCCTAAGAAAAACTACAGCTATTGGCAACAGAATTCCATTCTTTCTAGGAACAGCAAACAGTTACCTAATATTTTTTTTGCATTGACTAAAAAAAAATATAAGCTTTGACGGCGCTTGTTTATCAGAATGTTTTTCTAATCTCTCTCCGCTCAGGAATTTTTCTGCCCAAGTATTGTATTTCTCTCTGCACTATATATTGCTATAAAATTATTTACTTCCAAAAGTGTTACTACTGCATCTCTTTGTAGTATAGATGATTTCTCCATTCCACAGGAAATCTCAGCATATTGAGAAAGAAAAAAGTCCTAGATACAGTGTTTGCCAAAGGAATCCTGCAGCAGCCGTTGCTCTCTGGCAAATGTTAGTGAATTTGGGGCATAGAGTTACACAGAATTGTTTGGGGAAAGCTGTTCTCTCACAACTAAGAAAGGAATATTTTCTAATGCGTCATTTTGTTGTTGTTGGGGTGGTACCTAGTCAGCAGTCTCCATTAAGATCCTGTTAGACTTGGTGAGTTGTTTTTTTGATTTGAACAGTGTGTTTGGGGTTTTTTTTTGTGGATGTGTGGGGAGTGTGTGTTCTCATATAGCTATATAAAGCTTCATGTTGTGTAACACTTTGGATGAAGCATGCAAATACAAAACAAAGCAAAACATGTACTTCTGTTGAGAAAGTCATCCTTCTCTCCCTCCCTTCCTCCCCCCCCCCCCCGAGCTTTCCCAAAGTCGTTTTTCCACAGCGAGGCTGTAGGTTTTTAAAAATTCAGATTGAAATGCAATAGCATTAGGACATGGGGAAGTTCAGCATCTCTTCTTACCTTGTGTTGGCTGCTTCCTGCCCTCTTCCTATCCTGCTTCCTCTCATGTCTAATGTAGTGAGGAAACAGCCTGCTCTCTTGGCTTTTCCATTTGGATGTCAGATAGGAGAGCAGCTGATGAATTCCTTTTCTCTCTCTAAAATGGTGGACAGAAGGCGCTGTTTCTTTTTTTTCCCCCCCTTTTTCTTCCTTTCCCTCTCCTCTCTTGTATAGTCCAGTGGCAGAAGGGGGAGTTTCCTCCCATGTATGTCTGAAGGAAAGGGATGGGCTTAGCAGCCTTGGCTGCACTGGATTGACCTGGAGATGAAGGAAAGTCCTTGTGCCACATCCCAGTGCCTGGAGGCTATAGAAAATGTTTTCTGGAGAGACTGAAAGGCATCCTCGTAGGAGAATTTCCCAAACTCTTTTCCACATTCCCATCTCCCCTGAAAATCGGGTGTTACATTTACGGCTTTGGCTTTGCTCCTGACCACAGCGAGATCTGTGAAGTCTGGCATTAAAGGTTTGCGCGCACACTCAATATTAACAGCATGCATCATGACATGGACAAGCAATCAACTTCCCTGGTTCTACAGAGCATTCCGCGTGTATATTTTGGTTTTAATGTGTTTATGAACATAAGATTTTATTTTCTTTTTCTTTTCCTATTTTTTTTTACAGTTTTAGGACTATTTGCTTTGTTGCTTTTTTGCCATCTTAATAAGCAGCTGTGTTTATGCTTTTTACATCTATCTTTTTTATTTTGAGAAGCCTAAATTTTAGGCATTACTGTCAAGAACTATAGAATTTCCTGCCCATTCTCAAACAGTTTTTTCAGGTAAATTAATGGAAAGATATAACCATACTTGGTGTCATCCTCAGTAACACAAATATGTGAGGCTAATAATAATGTAGATTTAATAAAACGTATAGTTCCTGGAAACAGGAGAGGGAGAGTGAGTTCTGGCAAGAGAGGTGTTTGGGCCAGCTGTGCCTGATACTACTCATAACTAGTAGGTAATGGGTAACTGGGATTGAAGATTCCCTGGTGTAGGGAATGGAGACATCCATCTGCTCATTGGACCTGATGACCTGCAAAGTTTGCTGCTTCCCCAAAGACTGGATTCAGGACATCATAGAGCGTGCCACGGCCCAGCCAGTCATCAGACTTAGCTACTCTCTCGTGCAGGCACTAGTAATACTTCAGTGGATTAAGAATGTCTGCGGGGCTCAGTGATCCCATGTGAAGGGATGGACCCCAAGCAGTGTTCTCCCTCCTGCCATTCAAGGGGGAAAACCTGGGAAAGGGTGGATGGATCCTGCATATTTACACCTCTCTTGGGTACCTGGTGTCATGGCAGAATTTGAACTCTGTGACCACAGAACCCTTTTCAGGAAACGGGGGCTGCTAGAGACAGATGGGATCAACTGTACAGTGTGGGGCAAAAGTGTCTTTACCAGCAGGCATGCTGGGAGAAAGCAGAAATCTGCACAGTTGCAGGACACTGATGTCTGGATTTGCAGAGACGTGGTGGGATAATTCACACAACTGCAGTGCCCTGGTGCATGGCCTCAGGTTCTTAGACAAGGATGCTGTTGCAGCCTCTTCAAAGGAGCATCTTGAATGCACAGAGCTTTGCCATTTACTGAGCAACAGGCTGGTCAAGAGCTTATGGGTTAGGATCAAAAGGGAGCTCAGTAAGAGAGACATTGTGCTGTCATCTTTTATAGGGCTTCCTCGTGAAAAGAAGGTAAAGCCCGGAGATGGGAAGATAGCAGCTTTCCAATACCCACAGAGGATATGGAGAGAAACAGGGATAGGCTCTACACAGCAATGCATGGTGGAAAGATGAGGGATGAAAGGTGTTAATTGAAATGGGAGGTTCTGACTGGGTCTAAGGAGAGTTTTTTATCACAAAGGGAGTCAAGAAGTGGAATGGGAACCAAAGAGGTTGAGTAGTCTTCATCCTTGGAGGTTTTCAAGACCTAGCTGGATAGAATCATGAGCAACATGGTCTGATCTCAGAGCTGACCCTGCTTTGAACAGGAGGTTGGACAGGAGATCTCTGGAGGTCTCTTCCAACCTTAATTTCCCTATGATACTATGAAGTCTTCTTTAAAAAAGTGTTTCCCTTGCATGTCCGGGTTCTCAGGGAAAACTTAACAGCCCTGGTGTTTACTGGGAATGTGACACAATATGACGATCCAGAAGACTTCTGGAATGCAAAAGGGACAATATCTTGATGAATATTGTGGATGAGTAGACTAAGGGAGGTGCTTTACTGGCCTTGCTACTCACAAACAAGGAACAACTGTATAGGGATGTGTTTTTTAATGTCGGTCTTAGCTACAGTTGCCATACAGAGCTTGAGTTTAAGATGTTGAGAGAAGAGAGCAAAGCAAGCAGCAGAGTAAAGATCCTGGACATTAGCTTCATGAAACTAATTGATGGGACACTGTAGGAGACAGTTCTGAAGGACAAAAGCATGCA
>JAOQGH010000001.1:48112313-48126830 GCA_025769975.1 Gallinago jamesoni
AAGATCCTGGACATTAGCTTCATGAAACTAATTGATGGGACACTGTAGGAGACAGTTCTGAAGGACAAAAGCATGCACTGATCATCAAGGAAAACCTCTTCAAAGCACAAAAATTGTCCATTCCTGCATACAGGAAAAGCAACAGGCATGGCAGTAGGCCAGCTTGGCTGAAAGAAGAACTCCCAGCTGAGCTCAAATTCAAAAAGGAATTGCCTAGGAGGTAGAAGTGAGGACAGGCTACCCAGAAACAATATAAAAGCATTCTATGGGTTTTTAGGGATAGAGTTATGAAAGGCAAAGCTCATCTGAGTTTGAAACCATTCAAGGGTGTGAAGGACAAGAAGATGGGCTTCTACAGGTCCATTGGCATTGGAAGGAAGACTAAAGTGATAACTGATGAAGGGCGCAGAAAAGGCTGGGACTTCATATGCAAAACGTGCTGTCAATTGGCTCTGGTCTCTGTGCCTAGTAGTGAAATTTGGATGAGGGAGATGTTGTTTATAGTAGAATAGAACTGAGTTAGGGACTACCTGAGTAGAGTGGACATACGCAAATCCATGGAGCTAGATGGGATGTGTCTGAGAGTGCCGAGAGAGCCAGCTTTTGAGAGGCTGTTTTCTGTCATGTTGTAGGCTCTGGTGAGCCAAATGCACAAAGTGCGATAAAGTGACTGGGAACAGCCAGCTTTGGTTTACCACAGGTAAATCAAGCTTCACCAACTTGATTCTTGCCTTCTGTCATGAAATGACAGGTTCTGTGGATGACAGCAGTAAATTCCATTTAATTGACTTAAGCCAGGCTTTCAGCACAGTCTCATAGCATCCTTGTGGCTAGCCGGGGAGGTATGGACTGAATGGGTAGACTCCACAGTGGGTGAAAAAAAAGGCCAGACCACCAGGCTCAAAGGGTGGTAGTTGGTGGTTCAATATCCATCTAACTGGAGGTTAACTACAAGTTGCCTTCTTCAGGGCTGACAGTGGGACCAATTCTGTTTAACCTCTTTGTTAGTGACCTGGGTGATGGTAGGGACTGTATCTTCAGGAAGTTTGTAGGTGAATTAACTTTGTTTACACATTTGTCAGTTTGTGTTCTGGGATCTTCTGAGCTGTCCCTAAAGCATGATGACTCCAGGCCCTGGGGATCACTTGACACAGGAGAGGGATCCCTCTTAGAGGGATCACAGCAAGCTGGATGAATGGGCCAGCAAGAATCTCATGACATTGAGCAGAAGTAAGTGTGAGTCCTGCAGCTGGGATATGAAATTCCAGCAAAGTAAGGCAAGATGGGCACTGACTGGCCAGTTGCAGGCCTGCAGAAAAGAGGCTGGATGTCTTGATAGACAGTAAGTATGATGATGAAGACTAACCACACGCAGGTCCGCATCAGCAAGAGCAAAGCCAGCAGGCTGAGGGAAGTGATTATTCACCTGTGTTTGGTACTAGGAGGCCATATTTAAAATACTGTGTCTGGCTTTATGCCACCAGTACAAGGGAGAGATTGACAAACTACGGAGTCCTGTGGAGCACCACTGAAGTGGTTAGTTCAACATGAAGTACAGGCAAAGGCTGAGACAGCTGAGTTTGTTCTTGGAGAAGAGATGGCCAAGTAGACTCAGAAAAGGTAGAGTCAGACTCTCCCTGCAGGTGTGCAACAAAAGGAAAAGAAATGGCAGCCACAAGCTCTAGCAAAGGAAATTATGACTTGATGTAAGGAAAAACATTTCACAAGACAGGTTAAGCACTGGTCACCAGAGGTTGTGGCCCAAGAAGGGTTGCCCAAAGAGGCTGTGAAATCTCCATCTTGGGAGACAATCAACACTCAACAGTAGAAGACCTTGAGCAACCTGATCTAACTTTGAAGTTGGCCTTGCTTTGGGCAGGAGGTTGGACTAGATAACTTCCAAAGATCCCTCTCAAACTAAATTTTCCTGCGATTATGTAAGCTTGGCATCACATGCTGTGTACTCAGTATGTGGGATTTTAATCCAAATATAACAGGTGCTGACACAGGACACTTCGGATATATATGCATGACTTCTAGTTCAGATTATGAAGGTACTTTTTAAGTGTATTGGAGTGTTTGAATTAGATTTCTTTCTCAGGTGAACCTGCAAAGGGAAGCATGCTCTGGGAGTTTACAGAGTCCATAACATCAGACTAGAGCCAGTTTGAAGTGAAATCTTCTAGCTGTGTATAGTCTGAATGCTAGATTCTCACCATGAGCTGTATCAGTCTGTAGGTCCTCTTCTGCTGCTCTGTACTGCTTGCTAATATAGACATAGCCTTTTCTGTCTAGTGGATGTGGTGGTTTTGTCCATAAACACCTGCAGTCTTGTAATCCTTTCTTCCCAAAATTCCATGTTCATATGTACACAGAATTGTAGATGTGCATCCTATCAGGAATGCTGCTGCATGCAAAGAAATGCATTTTTTTTATTTTATTATTTGAGTATCTCTATTTCCCAGAGTTTATACTACTGTTTCTCATCTTGGAGTATGTGCACGCTAAATGGCTTACAGAGTTCACTACCTCAAGTTTTCCATTAGACAAAATATCTTCTCTGTTCATTTTTCTCCTCAACTTGCATCACAGTATGACAAAATCATGCCCATGTCTTGTATTTCCAAAAACATGCATAGTTGCAGTCCTCTGATCCCTGAGATCTTTTGTTAATTGTTGCCAGCTTCCCACTGTCTTGTCTCAGGATGTGGCAAAGGAACCATTGGAAAAGCTTTGTGCAGACAATAATAATTGTTTTCTAGAACAGACTGGAAACTTTCTTGTAAAGACCTGATCCTGCAGCTTGATAAAACCATTTGTAAACATGAAAAAGCAAGAGATAGTTGTTATTTTTGCATTATGTAATCCGTATAGGCATTCAATTAATACTAAATGATGGCCCATAGATACACACTGATATATATTCCAGAGTAATTGAGAGAATTGCTTAACTAAGACTTTGTAGACTTCTTGTAATGAAATTTTCCTTCATTAATATTTTCCTTCAGAGCTGGCCAGCACTTCTTTTAGGACCTCCAGAATTGCCTTGGAGCTCCATTTGAAAATGCTTGTTTAATTTTTGTATTCCCATTGCATGGGGAAAAGCTATTGTCTTTCATAAATTAAGTCTATGAATGCTGCTTTTAAAAGAAAAAAACTAAAAACAACCAAGCAGCAAACACACTCACCTTAGCTTGCATGTGTTGCAGAGGCTGCGTAGCCATCTAAAGTCAGTAAAAAGGTTAACCAGTGTATCACAGTGAAAGTCTGCCTCCAGTGAAGTCAGAAGCCAGGCTACTGTTGACCGGAGCAGCACAAAGGTCTTGCTACTGCTGACTGAAATGTCCTCTCTGGTGAAGGAATGGGTGCTTTGCTGTCTTCCCTGCACTGACATGGGAGCATGTCTCGACCTTCACAGAAAAATAATTTCTGCAGCTGAGAAGTTGTTACTCATTCAGACTCTGCACTTCTTTTCCCTGTCAATGGAGAATATCAGCAGTGATGTGACTTGCTTCTCGCTGGGAAATGTCACTTGTACGGAAAAGGTCAGGAAGTTTCTCTGGGATACAGTTAATTATGCATGGTTATTATATCTTGAAGCCCTCCCTGCGTTGCTATATGCAACTAAGCTTTCCTTCCAGATTTGTTTATGGTGATATTTATGTTTATGTGAATGAGAACTAGAGCACCCAAGTGTCACTCATTGATATACAAAACCATAAATCATAAATATCACCATACATAACATATGCATGCAGCTGCAGTTTTATCTTGTTAGAAGATTTATGGTTTTGTATACAAGACTTTTAAAGCCAATTTTTATCTATTTGGCAATTGTTTGTGTAAACAGAAAACCAATTTTACTGCTTCTTTTAGCCGTTGGGCTATTGTTCCAGTATGTCAGATTTTCTTTTTAAGTTTTCTTCCTGCTCTTGCTTTGTTTGTGAATAGATTTGAGTTCCCTTGTACATTGATGTATTGGCAAGGAGTTGTACAGCTGTTTTGACAAACACCTCTGCTGTGAATTGAAGGGAAGCTTTGGTGTTTCTTCCAATCTACATTTAGAGAAGGAGCCGATTTGATTTATACGATACAGTTTGTATGTGCAGGAAATAAGCATTAATGCACTGGGTCAAGGGGAATAAATTGCCATTAGTGCACCACTTCTGGCAGCCTTCTTAATCTTCGTGTTTCACCACCTTGCGTGGGATTTTCAAAAGGACTCATAGTTAACGCAAGCTCAACAAACCCTCCTCCCGTCAAGGTCAAGGGTAAGCTCCCCTTGGCTTTAAGGATGGCAATTTTAGTCCTGTGCTGATGCTTTTGAAAGTCTTACATTTCATTTGGAGTTAATAATATGTTGAGCTCTTTAACAAACAGCCTGTTTCAGTCTTTGGATCTTGCTAATAAAACACGTGCTATGGTTGAGTGAAAGGACTTTACACAGGTTAAGGCTTGACTGAGCCCCTTGCCAGCCCTGGGGGTCTCTGGCTGGCTCTGGTGAGAGGCAGGCTTCCTCCACGGGCAGCTGGGGCTGCCTTTAAACAGGGGCATGGGAATCCTCACCAAATAACTGTTGAGAAAGGAAAGCTGGAATGAAAAGGAAAATCAGTAGTTTCCAGTATTTCTGTGTGAAGAAAGTATGTCTTTAAATATGTTTTTATTTACTATGGGCGATGGCTGTTTGCTCAGCTTTTCAAAGCGACATGTTCTTTATTCTTACTCCTCTTCTGTTTAATTAAAAAGTCATGTATTTCTCTGTGATCCAGTTCTACCACATCCCACATGAGATTAGTTTCATGTTCATACCCTTGAACAGCAATTGCTCCAGCTAGGGTTGCAAAACCCTCTCATCATCCCTTTGGTTCATGTGTTCACGCTGGATCTGGTGAGTTCACCTGCAAAGTGCTCGTTTTAGAAGGAAGGTCAGATGATCTCAGAGGTCCCTTCCAACCATGGCGATTCTGAGATTCTCACTAGAAATACTGGCTGGCTATTTGAGTAGAAATTAACTCAGGATTCATGGGGCGTTCCTTTTGCAGGCACTTGGATCCAAAACAGGAAGCCTTAAATCTTTCCCCACCGAGCTGCTGGCTGCACCCACAGCCAGGAACCCGGGCACCGCAGCTTTTGCTGTGGGAGCTCCCCGGGTGCTTTGAAGCCTGCTCTGGGCAGGTCCGAGGCTGCCTGCCCCCTCCACAGTGCCTGGCCTGGTTCACGGCTGGTGTCGGGACATGCAGCCAGGCCTTTCTCCAGTGATCTCACCTGCAGGACCAAATCCTGTGGGTGTTGGCAGCACAGACCTGTCCGATGGGGCTGCTGGCAGTGAGGTGCAGCTCTTTGTGTGGAATAGTCTAATATTGATATGACCCCACCGTGTAATGGGTAGGATACCACCTTGTGACCTGACGTCTTAGACACTTCCCAAGTGAAGGCATCTCTGGTTTATATAAGCAGTGCCCTCTTGGCTGTGTTTTATAGATCTTTGGTGGAGTTGTTGCTCCAAGGGAGAGCTCAAAGAGAGAGGCATTGGACCAGGTTGCTTAGAGAAGTTGTGGAGGTCCCATCCCTGGAAGTTTTCAGGGCCAGGTTGGATGGGGCTTTGAGCAACCAGGTCTAGTGGAAGATGTCCCTGTTCATGGCAGGGGGTTAGAATTAGATGATCTTTAAGGTCCCTTCCAACCTTAACCATTCTATGATTCTATGCAACTTGAACTTTGACTAGAATAAAGTCCTTCCTAGTAGTTGAAAGAAATGTAGCTAAGTCCCAGAGAGAGATAAGATACGGCTTGAGTTCCCCTCCTTCTTGTTTCATCTGGGCTAATTAAGGCAGCTTCTGAGTTGGCACACTGTTCTTTGTGAATCCCCTTCTTAATCCCTCTAACTTTCCCCCAAAATTGTACATGGATTTTAGCAAAACAATTCAGACCTGTTCTGGGGGAAGGGGATTGATGATAAACCGGTGTCTCTTCCTTGCATCTGAATCCAGGACAATTGACCTTGTTACTGAGAGTCTCATTTTCATTGATCACTATTTGTTTACATGTTTCATTTATCCTAGTTCTCATATATAACAATGCTACCATCCCTGGAAGTGTTCAAGACCAGGCTGGATGGGGCTTTGAGCAACCTGGTCTAGTGGGAGGTGTCCCTTTATATTGTTCAACTAAGTACATGATCTTCCTTCTCCTATGCAAACTATAAATACATACATTTCACTTGTCTATTTGTTCAGCCCAAGTGTCTACCCTTTTATTAGAAGGGTGTTACCATACTTGTGTTTAGATAAAATTAAGTTGACCAGCTGCTGGTGTGGTACTGTGTTGATCTGATATCTTGCACAAGACGAAGGCCTGGAAGGAACTGCTCAGTCTTCAGAAGGCGATGGTCGTCTTACATGGTGTCCATATCCTGATTAGTGGAAACGCATGCATTGCTAACGTTTGTTTAATTGGAATAGCTAATTAAAAGGTCTGAGCTAATACATTTTTATTGTCAAACTCTGCCTGCAAACATTTGTTTGTGTGACTATGTAGTGTGGTGCCTTTCCATTCAGACTAATATCAGGAAGAATTGGAGTGTAAACTTTGCTGTTCACTTGAGTTTCATGCTCTAGCCTGCTGCATGACAAGGTGTTTTCCCAGCTGATGCTGATCAGAGGCACTCCTAGTGTGATTATATGTCCACTGTAGAGTGTACATGCACCCTCTTACAAAATTCTTGGCATAACAGGCTCTGGTTTAGAAGATTTCTCCCCATTTGTTTTATGAAGCCAGATAAGAAGAGAACAGTGATTTTCAGCCATTAATTTATGATGTAGAATGATAGAATCATGTAGGTTGGAAAACACCTTGAAGATCACCAGGTCCAGCCATAAATTTAACAACTTTCACTTCCACTATTCAGTAGCCCATGCACTTGGTAAAATTCCTCCTGTAGTCCTCCTGATAGTGTCCCTCAAGATGCAGTTCACCATTGTGCACTTCTTCAGCTTGATTTTTTCAACTTTAGCATTCTTTTGTTGAGTACTATCAAATACTGGATAACTTTTGTCCATAAAGCCTCAGAGGTCTAAGTTAAGGATATATACAGGATGTCCATGCCTTGATGCTGCTTTTGTGCCAACTGATTCCTCCTGGTGTGAATCAAGGAAGGGTTATGAATTACTTGTGCAGCATACAGCATTGCTAGTCTTTCTTGTACTAAATAATGCCCTGTCCAGTCAAAACCCCTCCAGTTTATGTACAGACAGACACTTTCTTTCTATGTGCTGTCCTTATCTTGTGGGTTCTTTCTGGGAAACTGTCATCATGTCAGCAACACTGTCCGAGACATACATATCCAGACCAACTCCAGAAGTCTGGAGCTCTTCAGACTTCATCGCTGTCTTACATTACTGCCTGTGTGGTAATTAAGAAAGCTTCCACACACAGCTGGAGAATACCAGAAGTCCTGGAATCCTTAGGGGTCCAATAACTTTAATCCTGGGGCATCAGAGCAGGCACACAGTCCCAAAGCATGCCGGTTCCTGGTGGGGAGAGGGAGGTGGTAAGAGATTCTGTACTGCCAGGCATTAATTAGCCTTCTGATTTGGCACCTGCTAAGATTTGTATACCTCTAAGGGTGCCATAAGTGTGGCTTTTTGCTTTTTTTACTGCTCAGTTCCTGTTGACTGTAAAAGTTGTAGCCCTTTTTCCTCCCATAGGACTACTGCCATTTAGTTACTCAAACTGTTAATTTAATCTTGTGCATCAAGAAGAGCATTCCTATTGTCATATTATTAGTTAACTCTGAATAGATTTAAGTCTTTTAGTATGTTGACTAAGCTAATATGGAAGCAGGGTATAAAATCCCCTGGAAAGCCACTTGTGATCCTATATCCCTTCCATATATGCCCAATTCTTAATGTCTCCCTTCCTCCTTACCTGGTTCCAGTCATCTCTGAGCCACAACTTTTGAGCCTTTTCCCCATTCTGGATGGCTTTTTCCTTCTCAGTTTACTATTTCCATATGCATAAGCCTTTCACAGATCAGTTGACGCTATAATGCAGAGTTGATTTAATTCTGAGACACAAAGCGCATTGGTCATGCATACCAGAGAAGAGTTTAATAGCACTTCTGTGAACAAATCAAACATCATTGTACTGCATCTTCTTTAAAGGTCTAAAATCAAAGTTATTACTCAGACCTTTCTCTAGGATTGCACGTTATCCCTTTGTTAGGATGTTTGGAGTGGTTACATCACTATTTCATGTCCTTTCTTATCAGCTTCTGAGTCCAATGGCATCTCAAGGCTAAAAAAATGTTATTGGCACACAGAATGTATAAGGTATGAAGAATTGACTGCTTTGCCTCACCCTAGGGAACTGCTGTGGGTTATCTACCTGCTTATTTTCTGCATGACACTGAAATTGGATATCCCATTTGGGGTTTTAGATATAATTTCTTCCTTGTGTTAAAAATGTTCAACACCAAAATGACCCTGAAGTGTCTTCCTTCTACAAAAGCTGTTAATCTGTCTTTTTCAGTGGTAACATTCATGCTTGCCATCATGGTCTTTTATCTTTTCCAGTTTGCAATATATCTGTTATAAATTCTAATGTACTGTTGTGATTACTGTTTTGTCCTTGAATTATTGCAGCTGTGTAGCAGACACCCACTGATTCCTGACCACAGCTGATGGGCTTACTCCTCATACTATGTTTTATAGATTTCCTCACCTTCTTTTTGAAAAAGGGACTTTCTCAATTCTTAATCATAGTCCTATCCTATCCTTACATAGCCTGCATTATGAACTTACTGGCGTCTTGCCTTTGAGCCATAGGGGCATATAGGCTTTGATGTGTGGTTTTTTTCCAGCTGTAGGATCCATTATGTTATTAGTAATATTACTTCTCCTGTAGTAGTCTTGCAGTTGCTCAGAAGACTTCCTTACCCGTGAAGTCTTAGCTGTAAATGGAGAGGTGCCTGGGGTTTTGTTCAGCATTTCCATAATACAGCCTCTGGGATGAGAGGTGATGAAAGGACAGCTGTGCTGGGTCTGTCTTGCTCAATAGACAGTTCGTTACATCAACGAACTCACCGTTAACCTCTTCCACGGTCTGTCAAGCTGGATATCCACAGCACCGTGAGAAGAAAGCTTGACTGGGGGAATCCCAGCAGGACCTCTTTCCTGTGGTAGGACCTCTTTCCAGTCCCTTTTGCTGTCCTGTCTCCAGACAGAAAGGTGGCAGGTGGCATGTGCTGGTTTCTTATGTGCCTTTGGGAAGTGGTGTCAGGGATGCCTTATTTAAAGCTTCCCTTTGGCCCCCTGTTCTGATGTTTTTTGAACCCTTTGATCCTTAAGCCTTTCTCTTTTTATCTTGATTGTCACAGGCAGTCGTTTTCTTGGTTTCCCCACATCTAGCTCTCTGTTGCCTATCCCAGGTAGGAAAGCCAGTCAGGACAGTGGTCTAGAAACAGATAAGCTGAGAGTGAGAATTTAATTCCAGGGGTTTAAGTGACTGCCTTTTTAGGCATAGATTTTAGTACTCTGATTTTTTTATTTGAATGGAGGCAGCTAATCAGAGATCTGTCTTTTAACACCACAGGCATCATTATTGTCTTGCAAAATGATAATACGCACATACCTGAAGAAAGTGCATATGCCATGTCTGGAGCACTGAAATGAATTATCTCAGATGTAGAGGCAAAAGGCATGAGAAATGTGCTATTAAATAATTTTCCCCCACCATTCCAGGTTTATAAAGTAAGTATTGGCATCTGCACACAGAGGTGTATGGTGCTTTAGGAATGCCAAAGAGGATGTAGCTATTTGACAGAACTACAACCAATTCTACACTTGTTTTTGCCTATACCTTATGAGAAAGTGTTGAGAGCTGTTCTCAGCTTTGAGTGGGTCACCCTGTTTTGGTAGCTTGAATTCAGAATATACATACACACTTAAGTAGTTTATTTCCAATGGGAAATGAATGTTTAAGTAGCTGAAAAGAGGTTGTTAAAGAGAATTGCTGCTTCTGGCAGACTGTGATTCTTTTACCTTGTGGTGTACCTGGGCTGTCTGGTGAACCTTTGGTCTTGGAAGGAAAAACAGCTGAATCTCTTGCTGTTCTTGATGTTTTCTTATGGGCAAATCTTGCTGAATGAATTGTATTTAGTACAGAAGAGAGCTAAACGGCTTACTTTTTTTCCCTCCATATGAGTTGGGTGTGTTATGCTCTAGACAGCACCCAGCTGAGCTGAGTCTTCTCAGAAAAGCATCTTGCACTTTGAGCAAGTAGCACCTACCAGCTAGAGCTTTGCCCCGGTACAGAAAGTGCATGTGTTACATTTATGCTGTAAAATACACCAAAACTTAATTTCAGGGCATTTTTCTTTGTGACTAAAGCCAGAAGAAAAGCTGAAATTTGCCTTTTGTCTACAGCTGTTTTGTAGTGTTTCAATTAATTTTCAAAGCCTAGTAATTGGTCTAGTTATAAAGTCTTGAAATGGAACTTTAAAGAATCATTTTGATTTGGAGATAAAGCCAGTCATAACTCTTTCTGTTACAAGTTGAGGATTCAAGTTGCAGTTGCTTTTGGTTTTTGTTCTGAACACAACTGAAGTCATCTTATACCAGGAAAGGTTAAGGAAAAGGTGCTCTTGATGTATGAACTCCTGTCCATTCTGTGTTTTCTCATCATGTTTCTTAGTAGTTCTTACTTTCTTGTGAACCATGAGAAACATGAACCACAGGTAGAGTATATTATTTTATCAAAGTTTTTGGTAAACAAACAAACTTCTGAGAACTAAGCAAGACATGATATGGGGTTTTTTTGGTTTTGTTCTTACTGTGGTTGAACATTGTAATCTGTAAAGAAAAGTACACAGTAGGACCTTTAGACAGTGACATGAAAAATCATTTAATTTGATAATAATTTATTGAAATAGCAGTAAAGAACCTCGCCTGTGGAGTAGAAGTCATGGCATCACTTGCTGACTTTCATTATATACATCTCAAGGTGAAGGTGCTAGATTTCAGGTCTACTCTGTTACCTGCCATAAGGAATATGCAGGAGAAATCTGAACTTCAGACCAACTTAGTGTTAGGTAACATCTCGCATTAGAAACATCTCATAGTCCCACCAGGTACTGCGACTAGCGAGAGAGCTCTTCTTAAAAGGGACAAAGCTCCCAGGCTTCTTAAAGTCTAGCAATGATTTATTTATTTATTTATTTATTTTAGTTAAGAAGCATGTAAATAAATAAATAAGAAAATCTTGAAAGCTTTGATCTTGTGTGAGCACTTTACTCTGAGGCCCTGAAGCTTTTACGGTAGTTCATGCTTAAAACTCATAAAAGAACATACAGCTGACTGGTATAATGCTGAAGATGCTTAGGGCCCCAGAGTGTAGCATTGTGTTTCAGAGGATGCACTTTCCAAAAATTTGACCTTTTCTTGCAAGACACGAACTGGTGGAGGGGAGTTTATCACCAGGGGTGAAGGCAGGTGTTCATAACTTACCATGGGAGACATCTTTGTTAACTATAGCACAGATTTTTTTAGGGTGTCAGGTCGTGATCAACACCTTGTATTGCGTTTGGAAGAGAAGAGGAACCTGGCCTAAAGTATATGTTGTTCAGCTGAGCTCATGGTTTCAGTAGCTGTGCAAACCTCAATTTTCCTTTACTCAGCCTGTTTTGATTTGACTGTAAGATATTACGTGTAACCTAATGTTTTTGTCTTGCTCTGCTCCCCTGGACTGAGATACGGTTTGCTGCTGATAACATCTGGTGTGTTAATTGTCATGTTCTGCCTCGACTTGACTGCTTTTAAAAATAGCACTGCATGATTGACTTTTCAGGAATAGTTCCTTTTTTAAAGGGTTCAATTTCCTCTATCAGCAAGGGTCATTGATGCTGTGTGCTATTTATTGCAGAATTTCTGATCTGAGTTATTTACAGCACTTGAACTTCCCAAACTGTTCTGTATTTAACTCTACATGGATCTTTGTCCAGGACTTGTTTGGAAAAGGAATTTCCCCTTTTAACTCGATAGCAAAAAATGATGTAAAAAAGTTAATGTAACTGACTGCTGTGCTCCCATGGGTGGCTGAGATGGGCTGCAGTCACACATGCCATCTTATTGTTCTCCTCCTAAAACATGTTGTCAAGGAAAATGGGGTGTAGATGATTGCATACATGACAGTTGTGTCTGTAGAAGAGATATATAAGTGAGGGACTCTGGTCTTTATCTGGACCGTGATTAAACTTTGGATGCCAAACCGAGATCCCAGAAATCTGCTGTCTCCTGAGGCTGTGCATGCAGCCACTTGCCTCTCTGGCGAGGGTGTCCTGGGGGGTAGCTGGAGCCTGCCACCTCCACCTCCTGGCATGGTGAAGGGGGCAATGCACGGCTTTCATTTCTAACTCTTGAGGGTGAACATTTTGAAGCCCCCATCCCCTCTCTTCCTCATGAAGAATGGTGAGTCTTTTTCTTCATGAAAACTAAGGGCAGCAGGTTTGGCAAAACAATGGCAGGAGACAGGCATTTAGGCAAAAGAGTGGAGAGTGTTGTTCCTGTGGAGAAAGAGCTGCTGGTGCTGGGACAACAAGGCGAGGCTGGGCTGTAGACACGTGTGGCTTGGAGACATGGAGACCATCCCATTAGCTCCTGCTTCAGGCAGCAGCCTCCCTCCTCAGATGGCCTGTTCAACTTGTGCCTTCCTTGACGTGCAGATCTCCATTTATTTGTGGTAGTGAGCCGGATTTTTATTCTGTGAAGGATACTTTGGTAGCTCTCATGCATTCGTCATTCTTGGCTTAACTCACCCAGGCTTAACTGTGCCTTTTTATGGGCCGTCTTGCAGGTCGCAAACCATCTCCTGATGTGCTGTTGTTGAGCTGTCTCTGAGCCCCCTGTGTGGTCTCATCTATGTTCCTTTTCACGTTTTGGCCCAATCTGGTGCACTTACCCCAAAGCCATATATGTTACATGTCCCAAGACTGATCCTGTTGTAGTTCGAGGGCAGTTTCCTTTCCTCCTTTAAGATTGCTGAATTTAGTCTCTGCCCTTAGAATCACTGTATATGGTCCCTCCAAAGACTTCATCCTTGAACATCAAAAAACTACCCAAGAGCCCTTAGTTTCAGTAGAGGGCTTCCTCAAACCACTCCCAAATGTGTCATCCCTCCAAATAATATCAGGCTGATTAGTTTTAGAGTTCCTTGAGAAATATTAATGAATCCCCATATTACTGAGTTATGCATAAAACTTCTGCCATGAAAAATTCCATCCCTGCTTTCTTAGAGTTAACAGTTGTATTTAAGTTGTGAAGCACAAGAAAGCTTGTGTTGGTATTTAAAACAAAAAAGAAAACGGGAGAAAAGTTGCTGTGTGTGTTGGTGCCCCCTTGGTTTCAGTTTGGTGCCGTGTCGGTGCAGGACATAGCTCAGCAGAGCCTTAACTGGGCAGGAGGCTCTTTAATCTTCTACATTTGCTGCCTTTTCACTCTCACTGCATATTCTCTTTTTAATGGATTTTAAAGATCATTCTGAGCAGCACGCCAGGGTGTTGCAACAACTCCCCTGGCCTATTCCACCAGTCACTCCCATGTATTTCTAACCTATATTTACTGTCAAACTTGTAGCTCTGATTTTCTGTCTCCTGCTGATGTCTGGCTGGGGCAATGCATCCAAACTGTGCTGTCTCTGCTTGCTTCTCTCCTCAGGTCAAGTGCTGTGCAGCTCCTTTTCACTTCTAACCCCACTGAATCAGCATGGCAAGCTGTCTTCTACATGGACATATGTATATATATATATATGCACACACACAAGTATATATACAGTATGTATACTGTTAGTAGTGGGGTGATTACTGTTGGCCACAACATGTAAAAATCCTACTTTTTTCCTGAACTGGTGTGCTGATAATCCCAAGGCCTCCTAAAATTGCCCACTTTTCTTTGAGGCTTATCAGCACTCCCATTTCAGGTGGGTGCTCTGATTGAGCCTGAATGCATGTTGTTCAGCTGCCGTCAGCCTTGCCACAATGCTCCAATCTTGAAAGAATTTTCACTTTACACCAAACTGTTAATTTTGTCCGCATGCTTGTTTGTCTTTTTTCTGCTGCAATCTACTGAATAGCGTCTGAACTAGGAAAGCAGAATGATTTGGGAATTTTATTCCCAGTTCTAGCACTGATTTAAAGCGTGGCCTTGGGCAAGTGACTGCTGGTCTGCTTTCCCTTATGTTCGCTGGAGGCAATGATATTCATTTATGCATCTCCTGGAGCTGCTCAGCTGTGGTATGAATGCACAGGGTGGACGGACCCACAGGACCTGCAGTAACTAGCTGCAGTGGGTATCGTCGAGTACTTCTTAATCACTTTCTGTATATTTTTATTGTCCCCCTCCCAGGCCAGATGGATTTGAAATTTATAGTTCTGAGAAACTGGATTCCTTTGTTCATACTGTATAGCTTTTTCCCCCCCTTTTTATTTTCCCCCCTTTGCTTCAGGAAAGCAGGAAGAGGCAAGAAA
>JAOQGH010000001.1:48126930-48156708 GCA_025769975.1 Gallinago jamesoni
TTTTTCCCCCCCTTTTTATTTTTTTCCCCCCCCCCCCCCCCCCCCCCGCCGAACCAGTATGTAGGCATCTAATTTAATAAAGGATTCAATCAGCTAGAATGTGCACATTGGAAAGTGACAGACAGCAGAGGCTTCCAGGGGAGGTCAGGTACATGAACCGGCTTTAAGAGAGAAAAAGAATGAGGCAACTGTAAAATAAAAGGTGTCTAATGCAGTTAACATACAAATACCGTACAGAAAATGAATAGTCTGCTCTCTCTCTTCACCATGCTAGACCGTGATGGTGTTCCAGGCATCATTACTTCTTTACTTCAACTGAGGCTTAATGCTTTATGACAGGTGAGAGGTTTGATGGCATCTGCTTTTCCCAGATTAAAAAAAAATAATAAATGTATCCACCTGCCTCTCCTTTCATTTGGGGCCTGCAAAGGGTTAATGACTGCTAAATGCAGACATATATGGTGCTGTATTGATATTATGTACTTTGTAATAGAAAACAGAACTATCCAGGTCAAATATCAATAACATTCTATAAGCCTTTCTAGGAAAATATAATTAAAACCATTCAAAGCTGTTTCCCATAACCGAATCTACTGTGTCTTACTGACTTCAGTCCCACATCTACAATGTGATATTATTATTGACTTTTAGAGCTCTGCCTATTTTAAAAATAAAGAAAACACAAAATCAGGTGGTGATATTCATTTTTTTAGAAATCTTGCCCTCCTTTTCTCCCTGAAGCAGGGATCATATTGAATTGTTTGAACAACAAAATGATGGGGTAGCACTTCAGCTGGTTTAAATTGTCATAGTCCCATTGAAAGCAGCTAAACTAGTGGACCATCAACTGAGAACCTGTCCCACGTTCTGCATTTTAACAACTTCTTCCTTTGCACCCAAGGCTACCCGTTACAACACTACCTCTGGTTTTATTATCAAGCTATATTGACTTGGTTTCGTATTGAATATCGTGAGTAGCATTTAGAGTAGGAAGTTCACTAAATTGTTTAAATATTTCAGAGAGGATGAGTTTGCTTTTTTAATTCTGTCCCTCCCTCTCCTCAAAGCAAATATTTTGTCATATCATCCACAGTTAAATCAGGAATATATTCCTCCAAGCATATAATTTTAATGATAAATATATTTTGTATATTCGGTAATTTCTTAAAACCTGTTTGCTAGCACAGCCTCTTAAAGTGTATCATAGTCTCAAAACCTGAATGTTTATATAAAATAACTGATACTATACCCTATTCATTAATTATATTTATTCTGAATATTTATGCCAAATGTATGTTTGTATTTTTCACACAAAACGCTAGTGGAATATTTTTTAGTTATAAATATTAATAATGCAGAACTGTTTCTGCAAATATCTTTTCTGACAATAGCTTTGTTGTTGTTGTTGGCTGTGGGTAGCTTAGCACTTCATGGTTATCACACAATATGTGATCAATATTTAAGTTTTTTGAAGGAGTCAGATGTATGCAGATTTCTGAAATAGATGTGTATACACACCCACCCACATATATATTTATGTAAAAATAAGACATGGATGTAGAACCTTACAAGGAGTTTAAATGTTTTATTTCCATAAAATTCAGTGTGTTCACGTAACATTGGTCTGATTTTCCTGAAATCTGAAGTTTCCTGGAAGTTGGTAGGTATTGCATTGTAGGAGAGAGGGAAGAATTTGGACTGTTTCCTTTCTACTTGAATTGCACTATATTGGGTATGTTTGTGACTCAAAGAGAGTACATAGATTTAACATTAACTTCCTTTAAAAACATTCAGACATGGATATTTATTGCTTGTGACAGCCTAGAATATTTTTCAGTTCATGAATGTTTTCCGTGCTTTTTTAATGTAGTTTGGGCTTAATTGTTAAAATAAGGAGCACCCATCATGTCCTGAGGCAGACAGTGGCAGCACTTAGGAAAATCTGGTGGTCAGTGATAAATGTACTCTGAAGGAGATCAGGTAAAAGAAAATAATTCTGAAAGTATTGAGAGCTGAACAGGAATATTGTGTGTGGAACAACAAAAATTAAAATAATTTTTTCCTTTAACAAGTACCTTTTACCTTATTATAACTTAATAGATACATGTGAAGTCCGTAGACAGAAAGGCTTCTGTATGAACCATAATTATACTCCCTGTGCTGTCAAAATTGCTATAATTCTGTGGCTGAGTTTTAAAAAGTACATCCTAATGATGATATGAGCTACTGTCCTTGTTGCTATTTGACCTGAACACTCAGCTAGGAATTTTTTTTGGTGAACAGTATCTTAATTTATTTTTCAAGTCATTTTAAGTCACCTGCAAATTCCAGGCAGGTCTGAGCCATAATTTTTGTATTTAGATTTTTGAGAAAAAATCTTCATATTTCAGTTTGAAATGCAGAATATTTTACACTTTAGGTATTTGTTTAATATTGTAATATCTCTATGTTTGGATGTCTGTATTTTCTGCTCTTGGAATTAGAAAATACATTAGTATGTAAAAGGGAACAAGAATCCAGGAATTTAAAAATCTATAGGGCTCTTGTCATTTTCATTAGTGAGTTCGTGTCATTTATATTTTCTTCATGTCTAGCTTAAAAATGGCTCTACAGTCTGGTTTTGGCTTGATATATGTCTTGCCTAAATATAAAGGTGGTGGTGGTGAAATATTTGCCAGAGGAATGTATAAGGGATTTTGATGGACTGTCTGGTTGTTCTCTTACCTTAGAAAACTGCTTACAAACACTCAAGAACAAGCACACGGACTGGGCAGTGGTAAGAGATTTTCACTCACACAATTCCCTCTTTTTCAAATCTGGTAGTGCTGTGCTGTGCCATTTCAAGAAGGAATATTGATTGCAATCATGAGAGTATCATTAGATGTTCTTCATTAAAACGTCACTGTTTTGGCATACAGGTGCCAGTAGGAAGATTAAACCAAGTAGACAAATATTACTAAAAGACAACAGGAAAAACAATCTCATCCTGACCTGCATCACTTGTTTTCACTGCAACTTCCCCCGACCCCCCATTTTTCACATAGCTCATGAATACTTGGAAAAAAGCATTGTTAAATCAAATCTTTACATGCATCTATAAATTTGGCAGAGTCAATTACTTGCCTGGGCCTGCTATTTTAATATTTTTAACTCTGTTTTTTTTTGCTGTATGAGAAGCATCACTGCAGTATGCAGAGAAATTGTAAGTGCGGTAACATATGCAGTAACATATTTTTTCCAGCTGCAAATTAATTATTCCCTTTATCTTCAGGATTATTGTTGAACGCTATGATTTTATGATCATTATCAAACCTCTTGAGGTAGTTAGAATATTGTGTAATACTTTTATGAGTTCAGAGACTGGACTTTACTGTACAAGAGTGGTTAATGCACATGGATATACCCCCAAAGTTTCCAGTAACAATTACATTCCAAGAAAGGTGCTAAATATATTGCTACCAAGAATCTTCTGGTTTTTTCCTCCCTCAATCTCTGATGTAATTTGGGAGTGCCAAGAATTCTCACTTCACCTACTTAAAACATTTAAATGTGAGTATAAAAATTTGCTTTAGATTTTTATCCTACCCAGGAAGCTTGATCCTGTGGCTGTCACCTGGCAAAAATTCCCACTGCATTAAACGCGAGTTTTCCTTGTGTCAGGGCTGCAGGAGAAGGGCTGGAGTTACAGTCAGCCCTTCGTGGTGAAATTATTCTGAGCCCACGCAAGGCTGCCGGTGTTGTTATTCTAGCTGAAAACTTCTCTACAAAGGCACAAGCCCTTGAAAATAAAGTTTACAAGATCACTTGTTTACATTTTATAATTCGGAAATGTAAACCAGTTGGTAGTGTTATGGTCAGTGTTTGTTTTAATTTGGAAATGTGTTAAGCTTTGAAGGGTTTGGTTGGTTGTTTTTTTTGTTGAAAAGAAGTTCTTAATGTGATTTTTCTATGCGCCCAAAGCAAAAGCTGTAAATAGATTTTAAATTATGACATACTTCTTTAGGTCAGCATTACACTTACTACGTAGTTTCTACCCACGATTACTTTACAAAGTGAGAGCAGATAATAATTGGGGTAGTTTGCAGGCAATAACAACCTGCATTTTCTCACAGGAACCTTAGTAACAGTGTGACATAACGAAGGTAAAAGCAAATTGAATTAGAAAAACAGCAAACATTGTGTTTTATAACCCAAAATAAAATTCTTCAGCAGCAACTAGTCCTGTAATGTAATCCAATCTGTTTTAATACTGAGATTTTTCCAAGAAAGCAGGAAACAGTAAAGGGTAAGGCTTTCAAACCTCTGCTGTTTCGTTTACAGATCCCTTGTGTTAATTTAATGCTTCTAGGGAACTGGGGCTCTTTCTTTTTTCTCAGAATCCCTTCTCTAGGAAATACTGAGTGGTGTGGCACTGAGAAGCAGTCATGGTTTACAACAGATAAGCCAAAGGACCTGGCTTCAAATTCCACGCTTCTCTGAGAAAACAAAACACGCCAATGCGTGCTTCTCCTTAAAGCAGCTGATTTCTTGCTAACAGGCTACAGAAAATTTACCTTAGAAGGAGTTTAGCAGGCAACCTTCAGGACCTCGACTCTCCTCCCCTTGTCCTGTCCCCCAGTGCACACACCAGCATCTAGCCATTCTGTGCAGTCAGGTTTTTTAAGCATAAAAGATAAATATTTACAGCTATTACTTTTGGAGCATTACCCTGAAAGTTTTACTGGCACAAAATTCACACGCCTGCCTCTTCCCAAACTCTGCCCTTGCCTTTTTCCCCGACGCGAAACAACCCTTCCCTCCCCCCAGACCCAAGGCACCCACCTGGACAACTGGATTTTGCGGCTAAAACCGATTTTGTCTGGGAAAAAGAATAAATAATAGAACGAGTAGCTAGCAAAAACCCAGCCTGGCTGATGTCAGCTTGTGAGCAGCTCTGCCGCTGCAGCTTTAGGAGATGCCTGGGCAATGCGTGGTTTGGCCTCTTGCAGTTTCTTTTCCTTGTTTTGCTGGATAAAAAAATAAAAAAGAAAAAAACCATTAAAAAAAGGGTTCACAGTGTGATTTCTGAAATTGCAACAGCCCTGGCTTCTGCGGTTTTGTTGGCAGTGAGGGTTTGGGGGTGTAAGTTGTGGGGTTTGGGCAGAGGGGGCTGTGGGGTGCCCCATGGTGGGGGGTGTCTCTGAACAGCCCCCGCGGCCTGGCCTGCATGTGTTGGGGGATGAACAGCTGCCGTGAGGAGACATCTGGAAGGGGACCATCGCTGAGGACAAGGCTGGGGACCCACTTCTGGTCCTCAGAGGGGCCAGGGGAGAGCAAGATGTGGGGAAGAGAAGGGTTGAGGGTTGCGCAGCAGGAAGGAGCAGCTGCTGGAGCAGACCCCACTGCCCCCACTGCCCGTCCTCCCGCAGACCGAGCCTGGCATCTGGGGAAAGCAAGGGAAATTGAGGCTAGGAAGAGGGAGAAATTGATCTCTTTGGTTTTGGTGGGGTTTTTTCCCCACCTCAGCATCTGAATCAGTAATTAAAACTGTGTGTTAATTGGCGATAAAGTGAATTAAGTAAAATTCCTGGAGTTGAGGCCATTTTACCTACAAGAGGAAGGGAAAAGCAAAAATTAACAGCATGCTTTATAACCAGCAGACTCTTCTGTCTTCGGCTGTAGTTTGCCTGGCACGGGAGGAAATTTTCAGGAACCTTTCTCTTGTTGTGATGCAGAACATTCTGATAGAGTGATACTTTTCCTCTGGTCTTTGATTTTTTTCATTACTATGTAAAGGCAGGGAGAATATCAGTGACTAAGCTGTCTCCTCTCCCAGACCATGGGTAGGCCAAAAGGATCTGGGATTCACATGGCGGGAGCAGAGATTTGGCAGAAGGGAAGAGCGTTGCCCTGTATCATATACATTCTTGGTTCCAGTTCCACCCCTGGTGCCATATAGCTTAGGAAAGAAAATTTAGCGAAGAGGTGCTAGGTGTTCTATCAAGAATCCTGCTGCCAAGCCGAGGCAAGTGCAGCTCCCCTAGAGTCACAGTCCTGGTTTAGGCTTATGGCTGTGAGATTGGTCGTTCGTGGGATCAACACCAGAGTGGGATGTTGTGGTACTTTTGGGAATCTTCTTCAGGGACAGCTGTGCTTCCCATATAAGCAGAGGGTGACAAATCTCATGTTGTGACAGATAAAGCACCGCCCTGACTTTCTTCCTGAACCTTCTTTCCTTGGTTTTATACGGGAGGGAGAGCTCTCCATCCATTTCATCAGCAGGCTCAGTTTACACTTGCAATGTGTGTTAGGTGAGCTAATATGGAGCAGTGCTGGGAGAGAATAAGGAGGAGGGTAGTTCTGATTTTAGAGGGTATTAACATGCTGAATACTGTGCTGCTTGGATTTGTAGAAATTTTAGAGCTTCTTATTTTGTTTTGCCTTTGCAAAGGTACTTTAATCCTGCAAAGAATTCTTGATAATGTCAAAATGTTGCCCCTACCAATTATGGAAACAAACCTTGAAAAACAAATTGGCTACTCTGTCAAAAACTTGCAAAATAAGCTTCTTCTCTTGTCCCTGCCATTTCCAGATTTTTCTCTTATTTTGTCATCCTGGTGTGTAAGAAGCTCAGGGTTGGCAGTGTCATGCAAAGTATCACTGATTTCTTCTAATCCATGTGCTAGCTCTTTGAAACAGCATATTGCGTATGTATTGTGAACAGACTTTGAGAAAGCATGAACATAAAAATAAGCTAAGGATGGCCATATGAAGCCAGACCCAGGTCCATCTGTCTCAGCAACCTGTTTCCGATTAAGACCAGTAGCCCAGTGGCTGAGGGAAAGCGGCAAGAAGAGGACCTGCCTGTAGCAGTAGGTACCTGACATGCTCTTCCTACAGGCTGGGGCTTGGAGGCTTCTTGAGCTACAGTTTGTATCTCGCTGTTGTACGGCCCTTTGTGGATTTTTCTCTCCCTTAATATGAGAATGTACTTGTTGAAATCTGGCACTGGGAGATTGTGACGGATTGACCTTTTGATCTACTCTCCCATTCTGTTCCCCAAACATGGTTGACTTGAAGGAGAGAGAGCCGTATACTTTCACTAAGGATGTAGCCTGTGATGACCATGTAATAAAAACATCTACCTTCCAGCTCAAAGACAAGGTCCAGTTCTACAAAGAGATGCACTCAGGCAGACCCTTTCTCTTTGGCCTTCCTCTCCTCTTCCTTCACCAGGGTTCTTCTTCGACTCAGGAGACCAAAGGGAGCTTTGTTTGCTTTTAGGGTTGGCTCTGTGAAGTCAGGAGTGAGACTGTTTTAGTCTGACAAATGCTTGTGATGAAGAATAATGGCACCCAACTGCCCATGTGTGTCAGTTTGGTGTTATTTACATAAAGCCTCGCACAGCATGGCCTTTGGTCAGCATGAGATGCACAACAAACCAACCTCATGCACAGAAGAGCAATGTCTGTCTGTCTGTCTGTCTCCCCTGTATAAAGTAGTCTCCCACCAGCATTACTTTGAGTGGCTGCCTTCTGGCTGGCACAACTTGCAGCTTTGATGACTTCTTTTCTGCATGGGATTAATCTGCCGTTTGTGTAATTGTTCAGCAGTAATTGAAATTATTTGTGCTGTGATTTGGAAGTTACTTAACACAGGTGGTCTTCCAGATCTATTGAAACAGCCACTCCATCTACTCCACCGCTTCATCTCTTTGCTGGATTTCTTGTCAATCAGAAGGAAGATAATAAAACTGTGCTCTCTGCATATCAGACAGATAGAATTTGTTCTGTGTCCTATTAAGTATTGCTTATTCATTCATAGCTGCTGGGGTGCTTTTAAATGAAGGTGAAAGTTTGTAGGCGTTTAATTTACAGGGGGTAGAATGGTTTTCCATGTTGCCCCTATAGGTTGTAATAATAATAATAATAAGCAGCAAAAAAAATATGAAAGGCCTCCCATTAAAAAATATGGATTAAAACAGATCAAATTTTATGCAAATGTGGTAACCCTTGCTTTCACTAAAACCTCTTCAGACATGCAGGAGGGTTTTCTGCTCACACTGAGATCTTTGTTTTTATCCCATTTCCTTTTGTTACGTTGTCAGGAAGGTACTGAAGTTGAATGAAACTAATGTTTTCAGAGAGGCGCCTTAAAATGTGGAGTATATTCTGTGAAGAGAAAAGATATTAAAGATGAAGTTAAAATGTACATTTTATTTTTACTTAAGTATTAATGGTATGACTGAGTTTGGCCTTTGAAGACTAGGGGTTATTGGTATGAGGGTTTGTGACTGACCATGTGAAGTGTGATTATAACTGCATTGCCTATCACTTACATATAATTCATTTCCAAGCCAGAGCTTTGATCTTTCAGATTGATATAGATCTGATATGGTTTATATATCAACTTCTGCCATGATTGGGTTCCAGGTCATTGTGCAATTTTGCTTGTAAAAGCACAACCCCATCAGTCGCTAGAAGCCAGCACAGTGGGAATAAGCCAAAAAAGCCAAAGTCATCCTGCGTGATCAACTCTCTGGTCCCAGTAACATGAGAAATGTAAAATGAGAACTGGCTCTGTTGTCTTCTGTAGTCACCGTCTCCAGGTGTGGAGACCTCGATATGTAGGGCAAGGGAAAAAAATATGTTTATTTTACTTTTGCAGCTAACAAATTAAGCAGCAGAATGAACAGTTTCCCCAAAGTTTATGGCAGTTTCAGGAACTGAACTATTAAGTCCCAGTCCACTGTCCTAACCACAGACAGTTTTTGTTATAATCAATTAAATGAAAAGCTTTCAAGGCTGTTTTTCAGGGATACCTCAGAGCTGACAGCACCGGTCCATCTTAACCTGTGAGTGCTTTAATGTCTGGTATCTATTTTACTTTAAAATTTGCTGTAATTTATCTTCTGAGATTAAAGTCTCCTACTAGCTCACTTTTGAATTCTTCCATAGTCCCAAAAGAAGACAGAAATTGCTGTTTCCTCTGTAGAGGATTTCTTGAGGTAGTATTTCAAAACCATCAGTGTGTATGTTTTCTAGGAAACCTGGTAAAATAATTCTTTAAATTCCTGAAAGATTGCAACCCTATATGAGTTCTAAATCTTTTTTTCCTATTGTTCTTGTTCTCTTCTTTGTAAATCTGAGGGTTTTCTTCTGCTGTGAGGTTAGGCCTCACAGAGATGAATGTGTTAAAAAAAGAGAAATTCTTTTGCAGTACAGCTGTACATGTCTGAACATAAGATTCCAATAGGCATGAAGAACAGGTATCAAATTATTTGCATGGAATTTTCACTTGGAATCTGGAATTGAATTTGAGGAATTTTACCAAAATACATAACTCCAGAATCCATGAATTTTAAGCTGTTTCAATAATTCATCTTTTTTATAGTTATCACTGTTCCTAATGAATTTGCTGCAACTTATTTTAGTGTCTTTCAGTGTGCTTGTTAGGATTCCAGGATACTAATTTTTTATACATCATAAAAACACCATGCCATCTTTCAACAGAAAGGTTTTCCTTTTAACAATCCTTTTAAGTACATTTCATGAAGTAACAAAGACGGCCATTAAAAGGCAGCATCGAATAACTTCTGCCAAGTTTCAGTGAACAAATTTTTATTTAAATTAGGAATGGAAAAGATTTCCTGAACCTAGCATTCATTCTTTTACTGTTCCAGGCAACCTCCTCCTGCTACGGCATTTGCAAACTGATCAAAATCCCGTTAAGTTCTTTGTCTTCACTACTGTCATTAAAAATATGTTCCAAAACCTCAGTGCGGTCAGGCTAGAAGCCGCCTTCTAACTTCAGTCTGAATTTCATTGTGGCCTGTTTATATCCACTTGTTCTTGAGTGAACATTGTCATTTTGCTTAAATAGCTCTTTTACTTCCTCTGTGATGTATTTATAGAAACAAATCTTGTAGCACTTTCAGCCTACGTCTTCCGAGGCTAACCAAGATCCTCAGGTCCTCTTCTTGTCTAGGAGAAGCTTGCCTGCTCCATTGACCACCCCAATAAGCTTGCGGTGCACCAATTTGGTACCAGTTTCCATCAATATGGGTAATGAAAACCTTTGCTCAGTGCTCCAGGTGAGCTCTTGCTTCATAGAGCAAGAGCACTGCAGTGATCTTTATCTGGCAGAAGCACATCTGATACACTTTAGCAGTATCTTTGTCTTTTAGGATTATATCAGGGTGACCGTCTGTGTGATTTTATGGGTTTGTCGTCTTTGACATTTCTAGCTGATGAGTTTCCAGTTTATATAAGAACTTTTGCTGTCAGTCCTTTTCTTCATGATCTTGCTTTTTCAGTTGCGTTTCTATAGCAATGCTTCACCAGCTCAGGTTAGTTCTTCCTATTTGATATCTCCTCAGGCCAGGTGATTATTTAATAAACTGGTTTCTTTTAGTTTATCAAATTTGCCCCTGTGAAGTCCTGAACTTTTATTACAGGCATTTTGCTTATCTCTCTGTTTAGTTTAAACAAAAGCAAATAATGATATTGCAATTCATGATTATTTTCTTAATCCAGTTGTATTACAGATATCTTTGCTACTCCAAAAATCAACCCTAAGGCTGCCCACAGACCCTCCTGTTTAACCGGTGGTTGGTAAAGGAATACATAGGATCTCACATCCAGAAATAATGGCACCCTTGCTGTTACTAGATCCTTTGTTCTGCTATTTGTATCTTCTAATTTAAAATCCTGTTTTCTTCTGGGAATTGTGTCTTTGAGTGTCAGGTATAAATTTCTTTGGGGAAAAATGGAAGAAATCTTCTGCAAAGGAACTTAGAGTTCCAGAGCAACTGGAAATTGCTTCACATTTTGCACCAGCAATTCAATTTCCACTTTTTCTTTTCTGGTCGGTGGCCTAAGTATTAGTACACAAACATTTTACTTGTTTCTCACTAACCACATCCATTTCCCTTACTGGATTAGGCATAATCCTGTGTTTCCTCTCAATTACTGCACTCTGCAGTATTGAATCTGTTTTCTTTCTCATTTTTTACTCGCTGACATTCCTCTGCCCATTGCCATATCTTTTAAATGCATGATTTTTCAGGATTGTTTTTAAGCCTAACTCCATGTCCTAGATCCATTTGATACACCATTCTTATCTGTAGATCCAGTCAGATGACGGGTTTTCAGCCCTTGTTAAGCACAGCCCCCCATTGTGCGTGTCTTTTGCCTGGTGTTGGTGTGAACCTGACTCTTTTTCTCTTCCATCCTTTCTCCTGTCGGTGGAGCATCCTGCTTGCTGTGTTAGCTGCAGGCTCCAGTACATGACCAGGATCCAGCCCTTCCATGTTTCTGTTCTTTTCTCTTCTTGTAATGCTATTTTCCTCATGTTCCCTTTCCCTCCACTGCTCGAAGGTCTCATTCTCTGCTTACATGATCACCCTTATCTGGAGTATTTTTGGTTTGTTTAATTCAGGCAAATCTGTGCCAAGTCCCTGCCACGGTATTGGGCTGTTTGTTGGGCTGGTTGTCTCCATGGGTAAGAAAAACATCTGTCAAACACCCCTGTCCAGGATGCAGGATGCCTCACTTTCTATATCCAGTCATCTCTGTTGTCTTTGTAATTATTTGTGTCTGCCCCACTGCTGCCGTAGTCACCATCAGTATTTTCTCATCCTTGCCCTGAACTTGTAGCAACAAAGCCAATGAGAAAACCCTTCCCCGTCCAAGCTCCCGAACAGCCTGCTTTCTTCCCTGCTCTCTGCTGCTGGCTCCAAGGCTGCTGGATATGGTCCACGGTTACTGGCTTCTTTCTCGAGAAAATACATACCGTAATCAGTTGGTGAATTGCTTAATAGAAAGACTTACATTGAGGAATTGCACACAGCGTAGTAAAAGTTGATGAATTTAATACTGCTTGTTATTGTATTAAAGGAACATCTGACTACAATGCATACCAAAAAAAACCCAGCACAGCAGCATTGCAGGAAAGTATTTTACTATTTGTCTGTATATATTGACGGAGGTACTTGAAAGCTGCAATTACAAAGAGTGTTTTCTTTTTCCGAAGAATGAAGATCTTCTATAAATGAACCTTTTCTGGCTGAAACTGTTGAAAAGTCTAAGTAATAGACAAAAGCAGCATATTTCTTTAATATGTCTGATTCTAATAAGATAAATTCTCATTGTATGTTTGAGCCTGAAAAGAATGTGGGCAACATTCAGAATAATTTCTTATCATTCACAGAAATCTGTTACAGTAATTGGGAAATTATTTAAGCTGTTTGTTGGTGGAGTCACAGTCAGAGGTTTACATTTTTGTGCTTTCTCAAGACTGAGGAAATATTTTTTTTTAACAATGAACAGCATAGTTTAAAGCTTTTGAAAAATTAGTGGATGATCCTCCCTCTCCAGCCAAACCTATGTTAAAAACATATTAAAAGTAAAGTATAGAATATTGGTGAATTAGTTCAGTCTGATAGTTGAATAAGAGATGAAAATTTCTGTTACAATTGCAGATGTTTCCTGCAGCTGAGCATGAAATTAGGTAAATTTTAATTAAGCTGCAGTTGCTATTTCTTGAGCTTTTGCTGTTGCTATTTTTTTTTCTCAGTTACTCTTACTGTTTTCCAGGAATTCTGGAACTAAGAAATGTTCTACTTAGAATTTGAAAACATAAAGCGTTCAACTCAGCAAGCTTGTTTTCAAGTTTGGAAAGCAGTGAAATAGAGGTTTCTAATTTGTTACTCTATGTGCTATCTTGTAAACTTTTAAAATATTATTTAATTGAACTTTATAGAGCAAATAACCACAAGCAGCAATTGCAGATACATTCTTGCTACATTAAACAAACAAACGTTGCCATCTGAAAGAGAGTTATTTTAGTAACAAAACCAAAAAAAAAGGAAGGGGTAAGTAACTAAATAATAAAAATTGGATTTTTTTAAATACAGAAATTATGTAATAGTTTGTTACCATTCTTTTCTGTGCTTGAATGAAACATATCTGCTTTTTATTCTCACTGGCTTTTGTGAAAGTAGGAAGTTCCTTCTTTCCTGTAATTATCCTATTAATTTGTTTTTCACATTAAACTTGCCAAAACTTGACCTTTCTCTCATTTTATTCTTTTTCTTTTCCAACTGTTTCCTCAGAAATATTCCATATTTAGTCCTTTTCTGCCTTTTTCATATTTTCTCCACCCTCATCCTTCTTTTCTCAGGGTCCAAATCCAGTGATGCTCAGTATTCAAGGAATCCATGGCAGTATTTTCCTGAGGCTTGCAGGTGCCATCCTGTTCTTAGTGAGGAAGAGCAGAAGACATCCCTCCCTCAGTCACCAGCACTGAAGGCTGCAAGCAGAAATCTATTATTAATGCCTACTATTTTAAAAATTATTTTAAATTTAAAAAAAAATCACAAGCAGCTAACTAGAGGAGAGGGAAGGAAGCTCTAGGCTAGTACATGTGAAACACAAGCAGGTATTGCATCAGCAAAATTCAAGTTTGGTTTTAGGAACTGAAATTCACTTGCCCTGTTCTCTCAGAACATGTGTCTCAGCTGCCAGACCTATCTTGTTGGGTTTTAATGCCCAGTGTAGCTCTCCTCCTTCTCTTTTCAGGATCACAATAATCAGTCCGGATAAAAGATTAAATAAGTAGCCTATGAAGTTAAATGCAGTTAAAGGTAAACAGGCTGGTTCCCACATGGCGTAAAACAATACAGCTCTGCTAATACTGTTTGGGATTACACCAGTTTCTGTCATCTGAGAGTAGTGACTATTATCTTTGGTGAATGACTCTGAGCCCAGCTTAAATGAGTTGTCTGTCAAGCGTACAAGCACTCTCCCAGTAGTCAATCAGTGCATGGCGACAAATGCTTCATTTATCATAGCCCAGGTTTATTTTACGAGTAAAATTTATTGATGTGTACAAAGAGGAACTTTTCCAATAGCCTGTAAGGGGAAAGCAGGTCTGAAACAGACAACAACTGGTAGCGAAACTGGCTCTTCCACAGCTCCATTGGGCTGATCGTTTCCCTTTCCATCAGACCTGGGTCTTGGCAGCTTCTCCTCCAGCAGGTACGGGCTGTTCATTTGAGCCATATCTCACCTCCCTAAAGTGGCCCTCAAAAAGCTGAGACTTGCTGCCTCCCAAAGCAACACCTTCTTGTCCTTGGCACGCATCCTGGGATACGTTCCACACTTCTCCCATTTGGGGGGGCAGTACTATAGCATATACTGACTCTGTGCTTTTAGGCAAGCCAATCATAAGTAAGCTGTACGTAATACCTGTGTTTCTTTGAGGTTCTGCAGCATACCTTTAGAACCAGATACATGATTACCCATTTCAAGATTTAATGCTGCTCTTTTAGATTGATGGGCCAGATTTACTGGTGTCTTGTATATTGCCTTGCTCTTCTTTTTCTTCATTTGCACTTTCCTGGGTAAAAGCTTTTCCTTTTCTCCAGCTGAGCTTCTTCAGTAGATTCTAATGATACAGGCAATCTCCTTTCCAATAGCTGGTGTTTGCTTTATGTCGAACATAGTAAATTAAATTATAGTTTTCTCAATGTTGAGAAAATGACATTCCTGTTGATATGCATGCTTTTGCTTCACATGTTGGCACTCGTAGTTGTGTGTAGAGACTGGCTTGCGTCCACTCTGTAGCAGTTACAGGTGACAGGAGTAACATCCATTTTCTCACTTCATTGTAGCAGGTCACTCAAGTGAAGCTCTTGTATTTGCAAGACATTTCTTCTTCCTAACCTGCAATTTTTTCCCTGCTGAGGTGCAGCAGAATCGGCCTTTCAGTGCAGACTTACTTATAATGCTGATATCAATTGTGTTTTTTGCTTTTCCCATCAGGTTCCCTTTGAGTGCTGAACTTCTAATATTTAACATTAATTATTTAAACCTAAAGAGTTTTCTCACATATCATGGTTCTGTTGGTCAGAAGTCTCTGGCTAGCTGAAATGCATAAAAATAACAAGAAAACAACAACCAAAACAAAATAATGGAGAAGATCCCTCCATAAAAGGTCTCTGTGCTTGTACTGCTGGGAACAGACATTGAAATTGGGTGTGGTAAATTCCTGTGCTGTCTTGGAGAGTAATTTTTCATTTGAATGACATATAGGTAGATAAGTGGAAATAAGAAAGGAGAGCCTATTCCCCGGTGATGAACTGTGTTTTAAATGTGATGTAATCTGCACACCACCTTTCAAGGGAAGGGCATGCTGGATCCTTGAATCTGTACCACTCCCAAGCGCCTCATACAGGACTTGGTGCTAGCTGCCAGTGCTGCAGCCATGCTGGACTCACACATCCGTCAGGAAAAGGCACCAAGTCACCACCTTTTCGACGTCCCTGTGCAGACAGTGCCTCTGCTGGCACCTACTAGGTCTGTCTCGAGCTTGTCATCCCCTTCTCCCACTGGAGCCTTCTTTTTCTTGGAACGCACCACAATGTTTTCTCCCGTTCAGCAATGTTAACCACAGATGATCAGATAAACCATCCAAAATCTCGTCACCCAGAGATACCCAGTGACTTTTTAGGCTGCCTATCCTCTGAGTGGCTGCCACTCCCCTGCTCCCAAGACTGTGCCAGTGAGTTCATCTGCCAGTCCCTTCTGCTAGCGTGCCTGTGGCAAAGAGGGACCTCTTTCCTGCAGAAGGAGAGAGGCTGATTCAAAGTTGTATAGTGTGGCTCATGTCACCCCCCAAAACAGCATTGAGAAACTGCCTTCCTCCTCCTTTGACTTTGCCTTGTATGTAAATTGCATTGATTTAGCAAAATTATAAATCTGTCTTCAGGGCTGTGGTGGCTTCTGCTGGACAGTGAGACCTATGCTTGATCCTGTGTACTCAGCAGCAGGATCTCCCTGTACCCCCAAACCCCCGGGTACCCAGCATGGACCATAGAGAAGAGATGCTAATTCCCTAGAGGGAAGACAATGATATAATGTCTCTCTATATGTTTCAGATCCTTCCTTAGAGAGCTCTCTCCATTTTTCCCCAGTCATGACTCTCTTTGTGATTTCCCTTTTAGAATCCTTAAGCTGGTCATGGATTGCTCCCTGGTTTCCAAACCCTCAGTCCCTTCTATTAGACCTTCTCTGGGACTTGTGTGTGGTGAAGGCCTCTGCCCTCACCCATCCCCTCTTCTGGCTGCTCCCAAAAGCTTCCCACGTCACTTCCAGCATGTTGTCACAGTCTGGTGGATCTGTTTGCTCTTCCCTCCCATTGCTTTCTGGAATGAGCTAACTATTCTGCTCATTAATATTTTGTGTGCTCTTAGGGCTCTTCCCAGGCTTCAGGGAGAAACCAGCACCTGGATTGTCTCAGTGCTTGAAGCAATCTGCAAAAGGAAAAGCTGTTTCTTGTCCTCTGAATGAGGAATAGCCGCTCATCTCAAAAGAAGCTTCCAACAACTTCCTTGTGCACAATAAAAAATGAGCTCTCCTTTTTTCTGCTTAGCTGGAAGGCAGGCCTGGATGGCTGAGGAAAGATGTGGTCACAATCCTACAAAATTCTTTCCAGCTCTTTTGAAGGAAGATCTTTGTCTTTGCTTTTTCTCTCTCCTGCTATTACTGTGCCTACCACTCAGTGTCTCATCTGGGCTTGGCTTTGCTGTCCAACTTTTCCCTCTGAATCTTCCTCCTCTCACATACCAGCTGCCTACCCTCCCATCCAAGCAGCTTTTCACACCATATAATGTTTTGCTGTTCTCCTTTCCCAGCGATGTAGCCCTGTGGCTTGCCAAGCTGGGACACACCTCTGTCTGACGGGGAATGTGGAATATACTTGGGGGGGCCGGGATGGGTTGCACTGTGGTGTGCTTCAGGGAGCAGAGCAAAGGGAGTACCTGGGAAGAAGTGGCTAGTGCAGGGCTGGGGGAGTCTTCAGCTGTTCGAGAAAGAGGAAGGAGGAGGGCAGACAACACAGCAAGGAGAAGAAGGAACGCGTAGTAACTAGTGGCCAGCACCGCATCAGTCCTTCATCATGGAGGCTGCCAGTCTACCCTCCTCTAGCTGTGGTCAGTTGTGGTCTGACCCCTGCCTGGTCATCACTGCTAGCTGCCCTCCCTATGGTTTTCCTTGGAAGAGCAGCCTCTTCCTCATAGGACAGAGACTGCAGTACCCATCTCTCCCTTCCTTATTTCTCCTGGGGTCAGCAGTTCTCCAGCTGGCTGGGGAAGGCAGGAGAGGGCATAAGGAATGTATCCCAGGATAGCAGAGAGGAAAAGATGTTGAAGAACTGCTGCTGTGACTTGCTCCTTCTCATTAGTAAGAGTGGTTGTGACTTGGTGTCATGTGTCTCTGGGACATCTGCCAGAACATCCATTTGGTGTGAGCTTTGCTTGGTGGAGTGATACAAATAGCAGAGGTCCTCGCAGAAGCCAGGGACTGTCAGCTGAAGTTGCTGCTTTGCTTTTTATTTTTATTACACTGTTAGGCTTTTAAAGTGACTTGAAGTACTTTTTGTCTGTAGTAAATCAGAGCTTTCTAAAGCCAGCATTAGTAAAGAAAACCTTGAAACTTGGGTGCAGTCAGTGAGGTTAGAGAGACTAGAGCAGATGGCTTGAGTGTTCAGAGCATCCCTCCCATTCCTGTACTCTTTTCTCCCTGAGGTTTGTTTGTTTGTTTTAATAGAATCTGTGTATCAAGGCCAAAATACTGAATCTCTCCCTTTTTGCTCTCTGAGCTGGGGTTTGCTTTTACCTAGAGTATAAGGGGAACTGGAGGCCCCTTGGTGTCCTTGGATGCCTCTGGAAGGTGGGGAAGGCTGATCAGTACTTTCTTTAGAAAATTTACTGGTATTTGATAAGGAACCTGAGCTATGCTTTTGAATTTGGGTGTTAAATGGTAAAATGAATCTCGGGGCCATCTTTTTTTTTATATGTGAAGGAGAGAAAACAAGCAAGGGAGAAACTGAGTCCTCTCATATTTCTTTTATTCAAGCTAGTAGTAAAAAAAGGCTTTTCAGGTGTGGTTCAAAGATGATAATAAAAAAAAGAGCTCTCTGAGTGTGGTTAGGGCATATCTGTTCATCAGGCCTATAGGAAGTGGTATTTTTTGTGCAGCATAAAAACACACAGTTCTCAGGTACTTCTCTCAGAGTTACAAGAAAAGCAACATGCACACACAAAACAACACAACAAACCCAAACCAACCAACTCTCCAAACCAAACTGCAGCCAGACGGGGACTCCCTAGCAACACAACTACCTATTCTGAAATTTTGTATCTCAGATTTCCCTCCAGAATATCTACACTAAAATGAGGACAAGTTGCCAAGCTGATTTATTAGTGAGTAACAGTGAAACTGGCTGAAGCTGCCCTTTCCTTCTTCCTTCAGTCCTCTTGACTTTAAAGACCAATTTTATGGTAAAGGAAAATGGAGACTTGAGTATTTCATGTTTGTGACCCCTGATGCCCTGTTTCTGCTAAATTGTCCCTATAATGAATGTAACTATATGTTGGCATGTTGTACATGTACATATATGTCTTGTTCTGTCATACAGCTATGGTGCACATCAGTGGGTGTCTCAGGATGATTTGCATTGTAAGGCATGTATGTCTGTGTTTGAGAATGACCTCAGTTTCCTGGTAGCAAAGTTTTCTTGCCATTTGGGCTCTATCTGGGCTTGCCCAGGAACCTTCGTGTCTTTTTCTAATGCCTTGTATTTAGGAGTTTGAAATGGAAATAATTTTTAGCATCTTTATGAATGGAGACCAAACTGATTGGGAATCAGCATCTTGTGGCTTGGAAACTGCATAAGTAAATTGGATGCAACTTCAAGGGCTAATAGGTATACCTTCATTACTAGGGACAATTAGTGAAAAGCCAGCAAGGGATACAGCTGCATGTGAGTTAGTCTGGCTTGTTTGGCTGATTTTATTGCTCTAAGCTTTGTCTATATGCTGAGCAGAATTCAAGGGTCTTTCCTGTTTGATATTCTGGCCCTTATTCAATGGAGTTCTTAATCACAAACCTTACTACAAGCATATGGATAGTCCCACTTACCATGAGTGTTGACGAAGCCATCTTCAAGAGTCCATTTTATAACTTATTGTATTTTCTGCTAGCATAAGAAGTGATGTTTGACCGTTCATCCTGGCTTATCTTCCTCTTCCTGTTTTTTCACCCCCAAAACACATTAGGCTCTTTCAGACTGGAAGGGTTTCATTCCTCTTCATAGAGTGGATGAGGCATGGAAAAAGAAATGTGTATCAAAAAGGCCAAGAAAACAAAAATCTACAGAGCATGGAAGTTTCAAAACACATTAGTTTGCAGCGAGGGGCAAGTGACTTATCAGAATGACAAAATGATATCCCTAATGAAAAGAATTACTACTTTCATATGCACAGTCATGACATCATGGAATGGTTGAGCCTGATAGGGACCCTTGGACATCGTCTACTCCAACCCTCCTACTGACAGCAAGGTGAGCAAGGGCGGGTTGCTCAGGACTGTGACCCATCAGATTTTGAACATCTGCAAGGATGGACACTCCACAGCCTCTCTGGGGAACCTGTTCCAGTGTTTGATTGCTGTCTCAGTAAAAAAATTTTGTGTTTGAGTTTCCTGCATTCAAATTTGCATTCATTGCCTGTCATCCTGTTGCTGGGCACCACTGAGAAGAGCTTGGCTCCATGTTTTTACTTCCCCCTATGACTTATTTACACATGTGGATAGGATCCCCCTGAGCTTCTCATCTCCAGGCTGAACACTCCCAGCTCCCTCAGTCTCTCCTTGTATGTCAAATGCTCCAAGCCTTCTTATCGTCTTCTTTACTCTTTGGTGGACTTGGTCCACCTTGTGTATGTCTGTCTTTTTCTGGGGAGCTCAGCGCTGGACCCAGCCCTCCAGCTGTGTCTCAGCAGGGCTGAGTAGAGGGGAAGGAGCACTTCCCTTGATGTGCTGGTGATGCTCTGTCTAATGTAGCCCAGGAGTCTGTTGGCTTGTTTTGCTGCACGGGCACATTGCTGGCTCATGGTCAGCTTGTTCATCAAGACCCCAAAGTCCTTTGAGGAGCTGCTTCCCAGCCTGTACTGGTGCCTGGGATCATTCCTGCCCAGGTGCAGGACTTGGCATTTCCAATTGTTGAATTGCATGAGGTTCCTGTTGGCCCATTTCTTCGGCCTGTCCAGGTCTCTCTGGATGGAAGCACAACCCTCTGGTGTATCAGACACTCCTCCCAGTTTTGTATCATCTTCAGACTTGCTGAGGGTGCCCTCTGTCCCATTATCCAGATCATTGATGAAGAGACTAAATAGTTTTGGCCCCAGTATCTTCCCGTGGGGCACGCCGCCAGTGACTTGCCTCTAGCTGGACTTTGTGCAACCCTTGAAGTCCAACAGCTTGTTCCCTTTTCAGTCTATCTCACTGTCCCCTTAACTCTGGTCTACTAGGATGTTATGGGAGACATCCTCAAGTTGGGATAAACAACATCCGCTGCTCTCCCCTTGTCACCATGCAGTCATCTCATCTTTAGAAGGCTATCAGGTTGGGCTGTCAGGTTGCTATGAAAGGACTGAGGATAAGAGCAGCAGCTAATACGCTGTTGCATTACTTTCTCAGTCAGTGGATTTGCTAGCCAGCATCTCAGTAGACTGTGAAACTCAGATGCGATTTTAAGCCTGAAGGTGGCTACTTTTAAGATAGAAAAGTGTATTTTAATTTAATTTAACAAATAATTAGTAAAACTTTTCAAGCTGATTTTTAATGATTCTAGTTGCAAAAAAAAAGGGATATAAAATCAGTGCAAAAAATTACTGTTGAAATATGGATAAAGTAGGTTAGTAATAATTTATGAGCTCTTTAGGCATCAGAGGGAAGAAGGCGACATAACACTGCAATATTATGGCTTTTCAAATGTGGCTAAATTTTTTCATACTGTAAACTAAATCAGAGTGAAATCTGGAGTTTGTGATTTTGTTTGCTGTTTTGCTATTCCAGTTGGGGTCTTTTTTTTTTTCTCTTGTTGTAATTTAACTTTCTAGCTTCTGTGCTAGTTAATCATTTATAAGTGTTCAATACTATACTAGATTTACAAGGAGTAACGTTGGCTCACTGCCTGCATAAGTAGTGCTTTTTTCTTTTTTAAAAAGTTTTAATGTGTTGCAACTCTGTGGCCACTGTTGAGTCATGCTGTGTAACTAGGCCAAGCAGGGATGTCTTGCCTATTTCTGTCTTTCTAAGGATATTTCTAACATTTGGCTCTAATTAAGAGAATGAAGAAATGAGGGAAAACAAGATTATTTTTTTTATACGACCTCCAATTACTTAAGGAGAGAGTTAAACTTAACAGTTTGAGTTCTTCTGTTAAAATGAAACTAGAGCACTGGGTCATTTGTAATGCCTAAGTACTTTCATGGGGAGAAAACACTTGATGCTAAAATAGCAGGTTACCAAAGGTCACTTGAACAGGAGCAGAAGGCATAACAGGAACCAGTGGCTGAAAGCTGAGGCCAGAAAATTTCAAATTAGAAGCAGGGTTCACATTTTTAATAAGAGAGGTGGCTAACCTTTGGAGAAAGCTGCTGGTCAACAAGTTAAATGTTTCTTGATATCTGCTAGTAACGACTAGAAAAATTTCCAGAAGATGTGCTGTAGCCAAACATAATTTTGTCCTGTATTCAAACACAGCTGAACTTAGTGCAAGAGCAACAACCTGAAATAAAATGGTTTGTGATAACGCAAAAAGTTAAACAAGACCAGAGGGCTTCAGCGTCTAACTCAAGGTTATACATGGCCCCTCATCCAGCCTGCCACTCTGATGCTGTAGGACTCATCCATCATGAGATGGGGTGAAAAGCAGCAGGGCTTTGGGAAGCGTGTGGCCAGTAGATACTTCTGCTAGGACACACCTATCTCTCTGCCTCAGTACAGTCAAGAGCATGCAGAAGCCTAGTTGTACTACTGCAAAGTCACTCCAGGCTGTGAAATTCAGCTAGTGCCACAGGTGTAAAATGTTTGATTAAAGTCTGGGATTAGATATACAGAAAAGGTTGAAGAGGGCAGACAGGAATACAATCATTTAGAAAGACGAGGTGATCTACCCACACTCCAAGTTCAAAGATTGTAAAATCTGTGAGAAACTCATATCAACTGCCCCAGGAAGGTTCTCGTCACTGGCATAGTGTAACCGTACAGGAATGGAGCTGAGGAACCCCATAACTCCCCTTAAGAGACAGAAGATAGTCTTGCAGTTAAGACCTAGGAAGGAAGTATAGAAGATAAGGATCCCGTCAATGCAATTTTAAGGCTGGGCTTGGCAGGGAAGGTGGGGAGTTTTAAGGTAGTGTTTAGCCTGCCCTCCCACGTTATAGCTCACACACTCTGCACAGTAATTCTTCTGTGAACCTCATAACTTCTGTTGAACTCAGTCAGACTTTTCTGGAAAAATAGATGCAAGGCAAGGATGATCAAGGAGCAGAAGTACTGCAACTCAACGAGTCCACTTATAAAATGGAGAAAACATTTAGCATAGCTGTGTTAGTAGGGTACCCTCTGATCCTCAGATGGAAGGTGCAACAAATACAATGTGTTGTTATTTTCTTGTGACCCTGGGCGTGTGTAAGGCCTTGAAGATGAGTCAGCTATGAATTAATAATGTGTGGAGCAATTAAAGAACCCATATAATTTAATGAAATTATCTTCTTATGACAGCAGAAAGTACACTGAGACTCCTGTAGCTAGGTCGTAGTTCTTTCACCACTTGTGGTCATCCCACTGAAATCACTGTGGCAGTGACAGTGTTTGATATCATGCTGAATTGTGACCATGGTCCCATGAATCAGAAGTTAACAGTCTGTTGTGAACCAAGTCTGAGACCTCCAAAAGCATGTCAGTGCATCGGGGTTCAGCTCCCACTGAACTCCACTAGCCTTCTCTAGAAATCTCAGGCATGAATTAATTTCCCAAGCAGGTTACCTGCTGTTATCTGACCCACCTGTAGAAACTCCCAACTATGAGAAAACCTGTTTATTCAAATAACTGGCCTAAAAATAAATACAGCGTTTATAATGCATTTCAAATCTGTCAATTATAATTCCCTGGAACTTGTGTTCAGAACATGGGAACAGCTCTGATCCTTCTGCATAGGGCTGGGAAGGTGATAGGAAGTAATATGTTATTGGGAAATTGGTATTTGTTGGGAAATTTATTTTTTGACTGTGAAACATTGCTTTACATGGTATGTTTTTGTTGTTATTTTTCTTATATGTATTTTATTACAGGTTTAGGGACTAACCAGGGACCATTATGCAAATGCAGTGCTATCTTCATTTTACAGATGTTTCCTGCTCTAAGTCATTCTCGGCATAAATTGTTATAGCACAGAATAAATCATTTGATACTTAAAGGAAATTTATTAGTTTGTGTAAGCAAAAGCATTCATTGTTACTACAATCAAAGAGGTACTCTTAAAATTCATAACTCTACCAACAGTTTGAGATAATTTTCATACTTACATTTTGGTAATTTCGTTCTGTTCTGAGATAGAGTCACCATTTTGGAAGAAGCTCCACGTACATGGCCATTTATAAACAATATAAATCAGACCATCAGATTTTATTTTTATTACATGAACTGTGCTTTTATTACATATACTCTGCTTTGGAATTTTGAATATAATCAGTGTCTCAATGACCTTACAAATATCTTATGCAAACTTTTTATCTTATAATGGCATACCCAAATGCTCTCATCATCCTATATCACATCATCTTCCCCGCCTTCTCAATACATTCCAAGCTGCCCAATTAGCAGATAACACATTTCGTTGCCTCTTACCTAATTGTCAGGAAACACTTCCTTCTTCTGTGTTATGGAAAAAGAAATTATTTGACTTCTAGACCAGCCAACAGAGATCTTCATCTGCTGGGCCTCTAAGAAATCCCAGCCTTTATTTACACCACTGCAATTACTTGGCAAACAAACGGTCAAACCACCATGCTCCACCGTGCATTATAGAGTGATATTTGTCAGCAAGGTGGTATGCACTGAACTTAGCACCTCTGTGCTCTGAATATTGCTGAAGTTTTGCAGGCAGCATAGCAAAGGAGAATTTTGGAGAAAGAGTTGGAAGAAGATTTATCTGAAGCAAATGACAGATTTTCTCTTCAGGTTATCCAGCTCCTTGAGGGATGGATGCTGTCTGTTACAAGATGCTGATGCACCCTGTTAATAGAGATACCCATTTCTAGAAGTTCTGCAAGCATTCTTATAATTACTCCAGGTATTCAGATGATCTGGACTTGTATCTCTGGATTGGTTTGTGTCTTGCATCACAATGCCAAATATCATGCGATAGCCTGGTAGGGGTATTTAGCACTAGCCTGGAGAACCATGACAGCTGAGAGAAAAAGCTAGCATCTTTCTGCTAGAGATTAAAACTCTGAGACAGTTGATGGGAAGTTTGTATTCTTATGGGAGGCCCTATTTTTAAGCATTTCTCTTTGTTAGAGAGGCCTGATAAAAGCTGTGGACTGGCTTGGAAAAAGAACCTACCTAGCACAGTGTTGCTTCTCTGAAGAGGCTGGTGGGAGATGGTGATGGAGCAGTATAGGACCTGAATGTGTCCAAAGGCTGCATATAGGATCACTGTCCTTTGTAGTCACCAGCGACTGTTTGTCCTCTGAATTTATCTAATCTGTTTTGAACCCAGTCTTACTTCAGCCTCAAAAACATCCTGTGTCTATGAGTTTGGCAAATTGTAGAGTGAGGAAAAAAGCTAATTTTTTCCTTCCTGTGTTTTCAGTTATAAGCAGCCTGTTAAGGTATGTATGGTAAGCACCTGTGCTCAAGGGTGGCTTGCATCTGTCTTTCTGTTCCTTTGTTTTCAGTGAGTGTTGCTGACATGGTGATAGATACTAAATATAAAAAATGATTACCAAATGGGAAGTAAAAGGACAAATAATCTTTTCAAGAAGATTATATATTCTCTGCACAGATGGTGGCTTTTTAGCATTCACAGACTCAGTTTCAAGTAAGTTAAGAACATACTTTTTAATGATCTTTCGAAACTCACCATAGCCCACAAAGCAGTTTGTGATGTTGCAGTTGCGAAAACACTCATTTTTACACAGGTGATGCAATCTCTTGTTGTTCTGTGGTGGTATGAAGTTGGAACAGACTCTTTTAGTGGTTAATGGGTCATACTCAACCTGGAGACCTGTGCCAAGTAGGGTAGCTCAGGGTCTGTGCTGGGACATGCCCTGTTTAACATCAGGAACCTGGGGGAGGAGACCAAATGAACATTCACCAGGTGTCCAGATGACATCAAACTGGGGGAACCGGCCAGTATGCTAAAGCACAAGGTTGCCATTCAGAGGGACCCAGGCAGGCTGGAGAAAGGAACCCTAGAAAATTCAAAAGGGGTAAATGTGAACTTCTGCACCTGGGAAAGAAGCAATACAGGCTGGGGACTGACTGCAGAGAGCAGCTGTGCTGAAAAAGAATGTAGGGATGTGGTAGACAGCAAGCAAACATAAGCCAGCACTGTGCCTGGCAGCAAAGAGGGACAACAGTATCCTGGGCTCTTTCAAGAGGAGCTGAGCTGGTAGGTTGAGAGAAGTGATTACCTCCCTCAGTGCTCATGAGTGCACATAGACATACTGTGGTTCATTTTGTCCCCTTAAACACAGGAAAGGCATCAATAAACTGGAGTGAGTTCAGCAAAGGCCCACCAAGATGGGTGGAGGCAGGAGCACCTGACACATGAGGAGAGTCTGAGGGATCTGGACTGGTTCAGCCTGGAGAAAAGATGGCTTCAGAGGGATCTGGTAGCTGCCCCTCACTGCTTACATGGGAGTATTCAAGGAAAGGGAACCAGGCTTTTCACAGCAATGCACGGTGGTAAGGTAAGAGTCAACAGGCATAAGCTGGAACAAGAGGGGTTCATACTGGATGCATGGAGATACTTTTTCTCCCCCAGGATGGTCAAGCAGTGGTTGCCCAGAGAGGCTGTGCAGTCTCCATCCTTGGAGGCTTTCAAGACCCACCTGGATAAAGCCCTGATCTCATCTCACAGCTGATCGTGCTTTGAGTGGGAGGTTGGACTGGAGATTTTCTGAAGTCCCTTCCACTATAAATTATTCTATGATCATAACATCCTTCAGTTATGCCAAGATTTCACCCAGGGTGCATTTGTATGTGTAGGTATTGTTTGTCAGAGTGTCCTGGTTTGAGGGCCTAAACCATGACACAATGTCGCTCATGTTCTGTGTCTCTGCTTGCCTTTCCAATAAGGACATGAAAGAATAAAGCAAATGTGGTCCTATCACAGCTTCCCTTTTCTTTCGGTAGTAGTGAGATGGACCTTGAAATGTATCTAGCTAGGTATTTTTATCAGACTTCAAATTTGTCCTCTGTAGATTTTTTTGGTGTATAAAGATTATCCTTCTTTCTCCTTTCACCTGCTTATTTTTGGATGTTGCAAATAAATAAGTGAAAGTACTAATAAATTTTTCCATAATACACTTTCATGTATGATTCCCCAACTTAGCTTCAAATGTAATACAATTAAATTCCTTCAGTCTTGCAATGTAGTAATTGGAAGTTCTGCCCAAGAGAAAGAAAAGAAACTGCAAATAGCGTAGAATATGTTCTCTTCTTGGTTTTTTTGTGCTGTGTCCTAAAAAATGCAATAATGTCATCTCTGATGCAGCCAACAATGACAAATTTTACAGGAGCTATGATGAACACAAAGATTAAAATTATTCCTGTTAATGTTGCTCTTAGTGCTACATGACCTGAAGTAAAATCCAGTTATGACAATGTAGATACTTTGTTGTGCTGTAAGATATCTTGACGTTCATGAACATGCTGCTGTTTTCTAAATGTTACCTGTGTGTCCTAAAGCTCTGACTTCAGTGCACCTGTTCCTTATTATAACAGCTAATATACAGAAAAGGTTTCATGCTGGTTCACGTCCTCCCCGTTGACAAATGAGTTAAACTCCCACAGCAGGTTTTCCTTCTTAGCCTACCAGCCACCAGTAAAAGATTTGGTTATTGATGTTTCTATAATAATTTGGGAGTCTAGTTGAATATGTAGTTCTAAATACAGTATTTAGAAGACATCACATCCTATGAGCGCTTTGGAATTCTGAACCATGAATATTGTACTGTATTCTCACTTTTGTCAAAAATCCACAGTGCAGACCCTGATGGACATTATCTCTGTGATGCTTGACAAGAAAATCAAGTAACTGCCCATTCATCGTTTCTCTGGAAGAGCTCTCAAACTCCCAAAATGATGCACTTAGTGGTATCTCTGTTACCTCTTCACTTTCAGGAGGTAAAAATAAACTTATGAACTTGCAGAGTAGGAGGGCAATTCATGAGAAGCTGATAGAGAGATAAACATCAGTGGGGCTTCCTGTGATGGATCTCATTGCTGCCAAAGGTGTTAACAATAGCAACATTTGAATTGCAGGAGCATGGAGTTCAGGGACACTGATCATTGTCTTATTGGCTGTCGTCTCCTTTTCTTTTTCAACCATTTCCCCCAATTGCCAACAAGATTTCTAAAGGCCGAAGAGGGAAAGCCGTGACCACTTTCAGACATCCAAACTGGTTGGGGTAGAGCTGGCAATACCTTCTCTCCATTGAGATTTCAGCACCTGGTGCTTGCTTCACAGCATAAACATATGTCAAAGAGCATAAGTAGTTCCATGTTCTTTCCAGCGAACATACTGGTTATACACATGATCATTATTATTGGTCCAGCTTAGCCATGACCTCACAGAGTTATGACCAGAAGTACTATCTGAGCCCAAGGATTTGGCAGTGCAGAGCCTGGCGTGGGGCAGGGCGATGCCATGGAGAGGGCCCCGAGGCATCTGCCATCCACCAACCTTATCTGTCCAAGGACATGGAGGAGATTTGTGATTTGATATTCAAGCTGTGTTCTGGGGCCATAGAGCTTGGAGCAGAACTCTTCATCTTTCCATTCAGCTCCATCAGAGTCCACCTCTGTTGTTCAGTCTCATAGTGCTGTGGTTGCTCATGACCTTTCTAGAGGGTTATTCATCAACGAGGAACATGCCTTGCCCAAAACATCTTGAAACTCACTAGTTCCTTTTTAGTTTTGTTTTTTTTTTCAGAATACTGTTGGTTTTTTATATGGCTACGAACTGTTTTCTATTCAATGTTGCTGAATTAACCCTTTTTCTGAGTTGTTGCATTCCACCCTATTCTCTTGAACGCATGTCTTGTCCTGTATAGTTGTTACTACCAGCATTAATGACTGAATCAAAAAGAGTGCAGCTGAGTTTTCAGCTCCTGGGCAGTGAGTAAAGCTGAGAGTTAAGAAAAGACACCACCAAAATTTTCCCCCAAATCTGTATTTTGTAAATGGCATTAATTTTGTCTGGAAGCCACTGAGACATAAAAGGTGCAGAATTTTAGTGTCACTTTGATAAGCCCCTTTTCAGAAAAAAAATTTCTTTAAAACCTCAGAATTTTAATAGGTAAAAATGTTTGTTAAAGGCCAGCAAGTACAGACAGACGTATCTTCAGAATGGAAGAGAAAGAAACAAACTAGTACTGGTTATTCAGGTAAAGTAATGGGATAGATATGTACTTCTGCTCAGTACCGAAAGAGACCTCTTTGGTTTGCTAAGAGAATTATTAAAAATTAAGAAAACACTGAAAGCAAAATTGTCTTTGCCATTTAACTCCTTATGACTGCATATTGCACCACTTTTGAATTACACAGTCATATATATGCACTTTCAGCAATAGCCCCGCATCGTTACAGTGAAGTGAATATCAGAATAGGTGAGAGGACTTCACTGAGGTTTTATTTAAGACTTCAAACAAAGGCAGGCAGTTCTCAAGTGATACTTAGTTTCCCTGCAGGAAGTATATTCACCTTTGTTGTGTAGGCACAGTACTGTACAATGGCTTTTCAGTGGGTTGGGTTCTTTTCTTGTTTTATTCTCCAGCTAGTCTTCACACTGAGCTGAGGAAGGATAACATGTAATTTAATATAATGAAGGTTATTGCAGAGGTAATTGTTGCATGGGTGATATTAAAGTAGCACTTTGCAGCTGATGAGCACTTCACTTCCCATTTCAAAGCTAAAAAAAAACTCAATAAAAAAAAAAAGAAAAAAAGAAGCTGCATCATTTAAGATGTATAAGAAAGCATTAGAGCATTCTCCTGTATGAGGAATATTTATCATCTATCCTCATATGTGATTTGCCAGCATAACCAATAAAGGATAATAAGACAAAGCCACCAAATGCTGTGTTTGCAGATCCTCTGTTACTGGCATTGTAACTGTTTTTTGAACTTTGGGAATAAATGAGTAGATATTTTTAGATATTATTGCCCAGTGGAGACACTTATATAACATAATTAAAATTTGCCTTTGTGTCATTAGTGTTCATAATCTTTCTTGCACGCTGGCTGGCTGGTACATCCCTTTGTGGGAGTGTGGCCTGATCTGGGATTAATAATCAGAGTTTGGCTGTGCCCTGCTCTCTGGTTTGGACTTGGGCACATTGTGTTCACATGTGCATTGCTTGACTTATCAGGCGTCTGGCTGGCTGTGATGAGGAATCGGAGGGAACCTGTGGATCGATACGGAGGGAGGGATGGATTTGGTGAGTGGACTGTTCAGTGGATAAGGAATTGGCTGGGTGGTCGCATCCAGAGGGTGGTACTCAGTGGCTTGAAGTCCAGATGGAGAGCAGTGACAAGTGTCATCCCTCAGGGGTCCGTGCTGGGACCAATCTTGTTTAACATTTCTATCAATGACATAGACAGAGGGATTGAGAGCAACATCAGCAAGTTTGCAGATGACACCAAGCTGTGTGGTGCTGTTG
>JAOQGH010000001.1:48156808-48205016 GCA_025769975.1 Gallinago jamesoni
GAACAGGTTGCCCAGGGAGGTGGTTGAGGCCCCTTCCCTGGAGATATTCAAGGTGAGGCTCGACGAGGCCCTGGGCAGCCTTGTTTAGTTGGGGGTGTCCCTGCTGACTGTGGAGAGGCCAGACTAGATGACCTTTGGAAGTCCCTTCCGGCCTGGACCATTCTTTGATTCTATGGAGAGATTCTGTTGGAGAGAACAGCCTCTAGATTCTTGGCAAAGCCTTCTAGTTTTCCAGCGAACCTTGCACGACCAGTTTGATTAACGCAGGAAGCCTAGAAGGTGATCTCAAAGGACAAAGCCTTTCAGCAGCAGAGCAGAAGATGGCAGAACTGCCGTGATGTTCATATACACTTTAGTAGCTTTGGAAGTGGACCATACTGCTGCCTGCTTGCAGAGCCAGATCGTGAACTCCTAATCTTGTAAATCTCTACTGAGCTTATGGGGCTGACTGAAAACCCACAATATTTTCCATAAGAAAAGATGCCTAAATTCCAAGCCACAGCCAAATCTTGTATTATTTAGATTTTAGAACTTCAGTTGGAGTTCAGGTTATCAGAATATAAAGGATTGCAGTATTTCTCTTTACTTTTAGCTATGTATTTTCTATGTAAGAACTGCCAGCTTTCAGCTGCCAGGTTGTAATTCAGATGAAGCTGAATTTCAGTAACAGACAAAATTATTCTGAAACACGGCTTGTTTGTAGACCTGTTTGGGACACATCTAGGACTTGTGTAAATGTTTCCTGTGAAGGTAGAGTATTCAGGTCAGGTACAGAATATGCTCCTGGTATGTTAAATTTAGGAATTTTCCTACGCTTCAGCACTGTCTCTCTCAGTGTATCAGGTTTGGAAATGCAACTGATAGCCAACTGGCTTTTCTTTTAAGAAGACTCAGAATGCTTGAACAAATTAACAAGTTGCGATGGCTTCCAAAGGGAAATTGCCCAGACTGGAGCTTGTCTGAGGAGAGTTTGTCATCAAGGGGAATTCTCTGCCATCTAAGAAATCTTTCACCAGCAGTAGACATCCCTTATGTAGAAAACACTGCCAAGCACTTATGGAAATATTTGAACTGGAAGTGACTGACTAATTGATTGACTGGGCTTTTTCTACCACAGCCACTTTTTTTTTTTTTTCCTTCCTTCCTTCTTTCTTTTTTCTTTTTTTTTTTTCTTTTTTTCTTCCTTTTCTTTTTAAATTGGGCAGTTTAGAAACCAAAGACATTCCTCACCAGGACTGCTTCCTCAATTGACTTAATTTTCCCATTTCCTCCCTGGCTTCCACTGGCTGGAACGGGACAGGAAGTTCTGCTGCACCCTGCTCAAGACTCACCTCCTTTTGCAGCTCAGGCCCAGGGTTTTACTGTCATTTGCAGACCCTCAAGCAACTACTGGTGGTGAACACCTAGGAGAAGGCTAGGAAGCCATGCACACTTTCCTTTCAGTGCCTGAGGGCAGCCAGAAAAACAACTTTGTTCAAGCATTCTTCTGGGAACTGAGAGGTGTGGATTCAAACCTCCTTAGAAAATAATTGTGGGTGCCTAGGGGATGTTGGGCAAAATGGGTCAGTGACAGCATTGGTCCTTAGATCTCATTGCAAGGACCGTGGCATTGCTTGCTTTAGAAATAAAGGATTTATCCAGCCCTGGAAGAGGGTTCTAGGCTGAGAACCTTCACTGGAGACATATGTCCTTGTGACCCTGTGTTAGGTTCTTCTCAAGGGGAGAATGGCTTGGCACTTCTCATTTCTTTAAGTTGTTTTTTCTGCTCAGTCTGCCAGTTACTGTGGATCATGCTTTCACAAGTCTCACACACCCTGCACACAGCATAGAAGGAGCCTGAGCTTTCAGGAAGGCATCTAAAGGTCCCATGAAAATCCAGTCTTTGAAATCTGGCAAGTGTGCACTTCCCACTTTTAGTTTGTTCAGACTTCTGTGGAGCCCTTAGCTGTTTGGAGCAGTTTTCTCATTTTCTTTTGAAGCACACAACACAATACCTTTAATGAATGTCTCTTCCCTGGAGCATTGTTTACATTTGCCTGTTCTTCTTAAGAAATGCAGAGCTTACTTGCTTCTGAAGCCTGGCGTGCTCAGCTTGCAGTATTGGAGCAGGTCTCCCCCTCTGGGTCAATTCCAAAATACAGAACTTGCCTTTTCTCAGTTTTTCTCCTTCGCTATTTTATTGGGCTACAGCTTTTCCTGCAAGGTGACACATAGGAGTAGGCAGGTGCCACCTCTCCTGCCTTCTCAGGGGGATTCCCTTCAGCCTCGTGAGTCTCAGGAGAGAATAGTTTTTCAAAGCTCTCTCAGCGTCCTCTGAGAATGTGTCAGACTTTGCTCCCAAAGCTTGTATTTCTTGCTTCAGCGCTGCAAGCGTCATTTCATCCTTGAGTAAGATCACTTCTTTCTCAATGACGCTTGACAAGAAGTTTGGAATTGCCTTTTCTTTGACTGTCAAGCTTGTTTGAGCCTCAAGTGCTCTGTCTTTCAGGCGATTTAATGCTTAACCCTCTGATTCCCCGTTGAATGACGCACATCTCTTTCTCAAAGAGCAGCTGCAGAAGAGAGAAAACCTTACAGGCATTTTGCAATTGTACCAATTTTAGAGGCATCAAGGGGGATTGCAGAGATTGTCTGCAAGAATCTACTAGGGACGATGTGGCTGCTTTTCGTTGTTCATCACTATCCTTCTCTCTTACCTCAGCATCTCCAACCTTCAGGCCCAGGAAAATGCTGTAAAGGAGAAATGAACTTACATGAGCATCAGGATGCAAAGTCTGAGCATTACCAGACATTAAAAAGGTTACTTTCCTTCAGTTGGAAGGAACATCTGAAGTTAAGTGAGTATTGCAGTGTGTGAAACAGGCTGGTAAGACTAACCTTACAGCTATAAAATATTACAAAGGCAGCTGCCCTATGCAGTTTTTCGGATCTTGGTGGCTATCAGTCTCGTGGGAGAGCTTTGCTAAGCTTCTCCATCTGCAAGTAGGCGTCTTGGAAGGGCTCCAGCAGAAGCTGAGGTATTTCATAGTATTTTAAACTGTCACTTCCAAACTGAAATATTGTAATGTAAGCTTACTGATAAGCAGTAGTACCAGCTTGGATTGCTAAGTCTGGAAGAATTTTAGAAGCTGGATCTATATTTTTCTGTTCGGCTTCCCATGTGTAGGTTGCAGTATTTACTCAGTGATGGTACCGGAGCCCAAATTTGGTTTTCGTCACAGAATTTGCATTTCATGGTCACAAAAGGTGGAACTAGACTGGCCACTTTCACTTTCCTTTTTAAGGGCTATTTTTAATATGTTTCATTTTCTGGCTCCCCTCCATTTGACCTGTGGTGTAATGTTTGGACTAGAGATGCTTCTGGGGAAACGTTAAGTCCAAACAAACTCCCTTCCACCCTGTTTTTCATGAAATCTTTCTTGGATGGTCACTAATGCTCTGTTTTTTTCCATTACATTCTCTATTAAACACAGACATGCACTAGAGAACTCATTATTAGTAATTTCCCCCAAACTAAAACAATTTTAAATGCTTTTTTGTTAGTTGTGTTTTGGAAGGCAATTAGAAACACCGTAGTACTTACTTGTTTTGTTTGTTTTATTTTTCTTTGCTTTGGGGTTTTGGGGATTCTGGGGGGGATTTGGGTTTTGAGTTTTTTTGCTTTGTTTTTCCTGAGGATGGGCTGGGAGAAGTGGAGAATTGGAAACCCTGGAAATCCTTGGCACTAAAATCAAAATAATTTTTTCCCCTTGGTAGTATGTCTGGAAATGAGGAGAGATTACTTGATCTGTTACACTCTGATTTATGGAAACTTTGGTAGTGACAATGCCTTCAGCCATACCTAGGGACTTAAAAGTTCCTTATTTCCCATCATGCTAACATGTTAGATCTTCCTGAAGCTGTGCAGACCATGCAGATGCGGCGTAGGCAAGCTCTGAGGGAATTTTGAAAAGAGATCTCTCCTTTTTTCAGGGAGTGTGGCAGCAGTAGAGTGAAATATTCAAAGCTCACTATTGGGAATTTAATAAATGGGTCCTCCTTGGCTAATTTGCCACTATGTATGTCCTGGTAAAGAAAGAAATGAAGGTCAGAAACGGAAGGGAAGAGAGGGCCAAGTGGTCAGGGTAGAACAGATGTGAAGGTTTGCAATGGCTGTGGTCTGTCCAAACCTTTGCCAAAAGCCAAAACCTGGCTTCCCAAGAAGTTGCAGTATTTCTCAATCTTGCTTTATCCGTGCTTTATTATTTTATTTCAAGTCTCGTAAAATCATCAACTCCCAATGCAATAAAATCTCTGCTTGCTTTGTTTATGTCTAACATACATATCTATCTTCCTCTGCATGCCCCACACCTGGGATAACATGACAAGGAACCTCCTTCTCATGTCTTCACAGACTGTCTTTGTTACAGGATTTTTAAATCAAATAATTTACTTTGTATCCTATTGTTGGATAAAATACGTATTTCATATGCTGCTTTGGTAGCCCCAGTATCTTATGAGACTTACATTCTTCCTGCTGGAATATTTTTTCAAAAATATCTGGTTTGAGTTGATGAATCTGAGAACTATAATCTGTATTTTTATTATGAGCTTCTTGGCACTGATATGTAATAAATTCTCTTTGTTACCCCTTCCAAGAGAAATACTGCTAAGTTGAGGGTCATGAAAGTTTCGTATCAATATCCTGTCTTTAATAAATCCTGGTCATTTCTGCAAAAAATCTGTCTGCTTTCTGTTTTGGAATATTCAGGAAGAAAAATGTGGAAAAATGAAATATTTTAGTCTGGGACTTCCTTCCTTTTCACTCGCTCTGTCTCCTTTGTCTTCCTGGTAGATATCTCTAGGACATGCTAACTTGTCTGGGCTACAGCTGAGCCCAGGAGCAAGAATGGAGTTGGTCCATCCATACCTCTTGCAGCTCACTTCCCAAAATGTTCTAACCTCTAGCATTTTAAAGCTTCTGCCTTCTGAATCCTAAATTATAAGAGCTTCCTACCCCCACCCCCAGCAAAATATTTTCTCTCCCTGGCAGTGGCAAGCAAAAGGCAGTGTGAGACTGGTAGGCTTGTGGAGTAGTGGAATAAACCAAAAAAAACATAAGCAATGGGAACCGTGTGCTGTGTGGTGGCTGGGGCTCATGGGCACTGCTAGTTTCAGTAGTAAGAAAGCTTTCTCAGAGTAACATTGCCTGGTCCTTATACTCTCCCAGAGTCCCCGTCTTCCCAACAGGCTGGGATCTACGCTTGCAGCTTGTTCTGATTTACTTTGATTACTTTGTCGACTGGGGACAAACAGACAACCTTAGGGATGAGCTGGTGACTTTGTCAGGAAGTCAACTGAAGTGAAAGAAAGTAGATGAAAAAGGAATAAATTAACACTATATGTTTTTATTCTGGGTAGAGTTTCAGGAGATGATCCATGGGCCCTCTGCTGATACAAAAAAAAAATAGTATGGGGGAAGATTAAACCCCATCATTAAGCGCAACCACCTGTTATCTACAACAAAAACTCAAGCTATGTTCTCATAACAAATGAAAGCTATGGCATAGTTGTTCCCAAATGAGCTGCAATACCAAGATTTCAGTTTACTTTGGAAGATGCTACCAGGATGTAATTTCATAGGTGAGTTTTCTGGGCTGTTATAACTTGTCAAAACACACTTCAATTAGTCCAGTTACTGGAATTCCCTGGAGGAAAGCAGCCTTCAGAGGAATGAAAACCACAGTGTACCAGCACAAATAGTTTTCCTGTCTGTTGCATAATAGGGTGAGTTTCTTGGTTATTCCTTGCTTGGTCCTTTCCATGCTGAAAGAAGTATTTGGAAGCAAAAGGCTAGACTGCATTCAATGGCCTGATCTTTTTTTTGAAGTCAGGTTCGGAAATGAGGGAAGAAACCAAAGTAGGAGAAGCTTAGGGAATTTCCTAATCATCTCATTCCCTCCAGGATGAAGGGAGAAACAAGATTTGCTGTGTACGTGGAAGACGGGAAGCATGGTTTTGCAATTATGGTGTAGACTCCAGAAATCCTGAGTTTTTAGCTCTGCCACCTATCTTTCTACTGTTCCCCCCTCTTCTTGCCCCAGGTGATATTAAAATCGTGCTGGGAGGACCCTGGAGCCTTGTGAGGAAGGATGCACGTTGTCTTGTCTGCCTGATGTTGCAGAATATTAGGACCCATTGGCTCTGCAACACACCTAGATTTTCTTCCACAAACAAAAGCAGGGTGGATCTATATTCAGGCCATTGTGTGGTTAGGGGTGCAGGACACTTCACGTGCAGTGTGAATAAAGACATAATGTGTTAGCATTGTTCAAGGCAGAAAATGTCTACAGCGCTCATAAATTATCCTTTGTTTGGGGAAATGAGACTGACACCAGCTATTTAAATCATAGAATCACATAATCATAGAATAGTTTGGGTTGGAAGGGACACTTAAAGGTCATCTAGTTCAACGCCCCTGCAATGAGCAGTGACATCTTCAGCTAAATTGGGTTGCTCAGGGCCCCATCCAACCTGACCTTGTTTGTTTTCTGAGGGGCATCTACCACCTCTCTGGGCAACCTGTGCCAGTGTTTCACCACTCTCACTGTAAAAAATTTCTTTCTTATATCTAGTCTAAGTCTTTTTTGTTTTAGTTTAAACCATTACGCCTCATCCTATTGCAACAGGCCCTACTAAAATGGTTGTCCCCATCTTTCCTGTAGGCCCCCTTTAAGTACTGAAAGGCTGCTATAAGGTCTCTCCGGAACCTTCTCTTCTCCAGGCTGAACAACCCCAGCTCTCTGAGTCTGTGCTTATAGAAGAGCTCCATCCCTCTGATCATCTTCGTTGGCCTTCTCTGGACTTGCTCCAACAGGTCCATGTTCTTCTTATGCTGGGGGCTCCAGAGCTGGATGCAGTACTCCAGGTGGGGTAAACCTATTAAAAATTTTGGCCTAAAGCTCTGGACTTAATTGCTCGTTCAGTTTGCATTTCAGTTCACAAAGCAATACTTTCCCCTAAATACAGCTTATCACACCAGATATGTGTGGTGCTGTTGTGCTGTTGCCGTTGCTGTGGCAGACTCTGCATTTAATGAGATGTTCCATGTGGAAAGCAGCAATTCCATACAGCGCAGCTCAAGGCTCACTGCAGCTAGAGAGAACAGCTGGCTTGGCCCATGTATGCTCCATGAGACTGAATTTGGGCTGCCACCATAAAATCTGACCCATCGGTGTTTTATCACTAGTGTCGGGTTGCTGTGCTCCAGCTGCAGTTGTTGAATCCACAGTTGCTGGTGGTCTGCTGAGAAGCTGCCCGTGTGCATGTGTGCGGTTGGGGTGTTTCTTCCATTCCTATTTCCAGGTGCAAGCAGACACACAGCCACGGAGGAAAGAGGGTGGTGGTTGTCTGTCCCCTGAACTCGTTATGTTTCCAAGAGCTGTTATTTGCTTTGGTTTGCATGTAACTTACTCGTGCTGACGATGGTCGCTGGACTTTCACTGATTTCATGTTTTGTAGATAGTTGTTGAGTTTTAGGAGGCCAGTGCCCTGCCGCTGGGTCAGGGTGGCATTGAGATACACCTGGCTGTGCCAGTGAGCACTGCCGCGCCGTCAGAAGGAGGGATACCCAAAGGAAGCCGTACTGCCTTGTGGTCACAGCATGTCTTGGAGACTCTGCTGGAAGGGGCTCAGAAGGTTTACAGCCAAGCCTTATAGCAAGTTCTGCGCCAAAAATAAACGAAAAAACCCAAAAAGCTGCTGAAGGAATAAACTAAATAAGTATGTGTTTCTGTCACTGTCTTTTCTGGTAGAGTCCTACCTTATGTACTTGCTATCGCAAATGAGGTTTGGGCTTGTTCCTGTGTCACAAGCATTTTTTCTGTTTGTGGGAGACACGGTGTAGCCACGAGTCGCCTTCTGCACCTGGCGGTGCAGGGTCTGCTCCAAACCATGCGAATTTCTAGCTGGGAATTTGTACTTTCCTAGTAGCCCCAAGAAAACCCAGCCCTCCAACACTTCCACCAGGTAAAGCAGGAAGATTGTCGTAGGTAGTTAATTAAAAATTGTGTAATGTTAGTTATATAGTCTGACTAGGTACGTGCTCCTATAATACATAAAATAGTAGTTTGAAGGAGGGAATTGGAAAGATGGCTACTTTTGCATTGTTAAAGAGAGCAGCAGTCTTTATTTTTGAAAACAGCCGGGGGCTTGTTTGGCAGCAAAATCTTACCCCGGCAGCCGTCACGCTTTGCCATCTGCTCAGGCAAAGCATGCCTTAAACAAGGTGGAATCCTGAGCAGAAACAGGGACAGTGTGCGATGTATCCACGCGCTCCATTCTCACCAGTGACTTGCTCAGACCCTTGCTCGTCAACGCCATTGGAAAATCAATAGCTTCAGTGCCTTTTTTTTCTCCTTTACTGGCTGCTGTGGTCTCTGCTGCTCTCTCCGTGCAAGGGAAGGCTGCCCCAGGTTTTGGCTGCTCCGGTCGTCTCCTTGCTCACCAGTGCTTTCCTCTCTCTTTCCCAAACATGTCGAGGCAGCAGGGATTAACACTGAGGCCGTGCAAAGCCAACTGGCAGAAGGAAAGCATCACAAGCTGTGCATATACGCTGGGCTACGGGGTGTGATTTATACAGCCGAAACCCCAAAAAGAGGTTTGCAAAGATACAATTCAAGAGGAAAAATTCAAGATGACCTCTTGCCACACTTAAGGCTGGGATCTGTGCTAAATGAAACAGAGGTACCAGCTCCCTGCTACCTTCCACACCAAATGCCAGTATTAACTGGAGACTTATTTAGGAAATTTTAAATAAAAAAAATGGCTTCTGAACCGCAATTAGAAAAAAAAAGAAACAAAAAACAGAAAAAAAATCTGTCTTGGTGGAAAAATTTTGTGTTTTTTTTTCCAACAGAAGCTGAGGAAATCATTATTCTCCCTGTCACTCTCCCTCCTGCTCGAAAAAGTGAGCAGGGAAGGAAAGAAAAAGCTGGAGAAGGAAGAAAAAAATAAAAAACCCAAATTCATTATTTGAAAGCAGGAGGGGATTTTTGTTATGGAAAAACTTGCAACATACCTTTGACACAGGCAAGTCCACCCATCCAGTGGGAGGGCTGCATGCCTGCCTGGTGTGGGATAGGAGACAAACCAGTTGCCTTTCTGTGATGGAGGGACACAGCAGTAGCACCCTGCCCCAGCTCCAGGGTCCTCCAGCAGCCACAGCATAAGGCAGCGAAGAGAAGAGAGATGGAGGAGATGGCAGACGGTAGGAGTAGACTAAAAGTCAGTGCTAAGAGTGGGAGACTAGAAGGAATCCACACTGTGAACTGCCTGGGAAAATCTATCACTGTGTAAATGCAGGCATCGGTATTTGACTCTCCTTTTTTCCAATTAAACCCAATGCCTTGAATTCCACATGAAGCAACTGGCAGAATAGAGGTGAGGTGCAGAAGTCGGAGGATGCTTTGGTAAGCAGTGGCAGGGGATCAGCTGTGGTCTTGGTGTAGCTTTTAATGAATTTTCAAGAAATAATCATGGCAGCACCTGCGTGCAGAAAGAGCACAAATGGGAGATATTTTCAGATACTTTTCCTGAGTAGTCACTGGGTGACTGAAAACAGAAGGGGCAAAACTTCACTGTCCCCACCTTAAATGCATGGTAGCTTCTCTGTACAGAGCCCCGAGGTCAGAGCCCCAGCCTCCTCCCAAGCACATGTGTGCATATTTGTCTCCATAACCTTTCAGCCTTTCTAGGTCAAATCACTCCTGACTGCTTTGGTTGTCTGCTTCCTTTGGAAATCAGTGGATTTCCAAATTCCAGTATGCTCAATTCCATACATGAGATTATTTGGGACAGTTTATTATTTACATTTCTGGAACCCAGTAAATTATGTTCTCTGATTAAAACTGCAGAGGCATAGCAGGGCTCCATCAGCATGGGCATCTTCCAAAGCAGTGGTCATGAGTTGGGAATCCGGCATGGACGAGCTTCTGGGCTGTTGTCTCCTCTGGTGTTTTTCCTTCTGTATCTGTGTAGGCCCAGCTCTTTGAAGTTATTTGCACATAGTCACGGCAATCTCTGCATACATAAACTAATACATGCAAAGCCTTTTTCGCAACCCATGCCTGAGACTGCAAACTCTCCGGCGCAGTGTCTCTCCTCCCTACATGTTTGTATTTAACGCAACGAGGCCAGTTTCATGGGGAGTTTCCAGACAGTAGAGTGTGGCAGCCATAAAATACAGTAGTTCAGATATAAGAAAGGCTGGGTGGCTGTTGGTTCAGAGTTCCTGGAAAGCCTGGGATGGGGTACAAACGAGATAATATCTAAAACATCTTCAAATATGCTTCTAAAGCAAATTTTGCACAATTAAATTAAGGTTTCAGAGGAATAAAAGTAGAGACAGATTTGTTTTTCTGTTGAACAGGACAAGTGTGTCATATTTAATGATTCCCATAGAAAAATATGGACTTCAAAATTAAAGTCTCGGCCGTGTTGTCAGTATCACAAAGTGTATCGGATTGGGACATACAGAGCTGTAGACCGTTGCATAAAACCCGCTCTCACCACCAAAAAGGAGTTCTGTTCATCTCTTTCTGGTAGAGGTTTGTCTTTTGCTAGGCTTTCTCTTCTGGTCTAATACATGTATTCATGCAGTAATTATATTTTTTCTCAGGGTCAGAGACTGATGAGCCTAAGAGCTGTGCTGCAGATTGCTTCAGCTGCCTCCTGCTGTCCCCACATGTAGCTCTGATCTTATTTGATAGATATTCTCAAGCTGTGTTTCTTAATGGAACTGTCTTTAAAATAGCAATTCACGCGTTTACAGAGCTACAAATTTTTTACAGTTGTGTATCTGAGACAATTTTATACGTTGTTTGAAATTACTCCTTTAAGCTTATATTCGGCTGTTCCAACATACTGTTCCCTGTAAAAGGTGTGCTTCTGCCACACTTACAGACACAGGTGTCTTTGGTTGACCGAGTTTCTCTGATTGCATGCGGAAATAATTGCATGACACAAAGAACAGTATTAAAAATCACTTCTGCTTTCCTTGCTTGGTTTACAGAAGGGGTACGTTGAGTCTCTTTGTCGAATACTTTGGACCTGGGTTGTTTAAAAAGAACTAGTACCTTCTTGTGGTGATCCAGGAATTCTTGTCCTGAGTCTCACAATCTACCTGCACGGAGCTTCCTGAAAACATTGAGACTTTTCAGTTTTCAGCTTGACTGTTCCCATTCACTTGGCAATTTTGGAAGTGAAAACTTTCACAGATCTGTAAATTCCAAGATGCCTCAAGCAAGGTCTTTACATAGGAAGCCTGAAGTTTTCAAACGATTCAGATATGGTATAAATATGTCTATAAATATGTCTAAATATGTCACTAAATAAGGTCTAGCAAATAATGTGTCTTGAAAAACCCGAGTCATAGCAGTAGCTTCATGTTCTTGTCAACCTCTTTCGAGTAAACAAGCCCTCATTTTCAATCTACAGAACTGAATGAAGATATTTAAATAGTTCAGTCTTGTGGCTTTAGGACACAACTCCTCGGTTGTGTAACAGACTTAGAAAGCTGGAGTCTCCCAAAATGAGGGAAAAACCAAAGTGTCGCAGCCGAGCTTTCACCTGTCTTCTGCACTTCAGCTTGTAAACTTGCTCATGAACCCCCTGTGCCTGTCATTAGCATATTTACACACACTAAAGTGCAAGTGGAAGGTCAGGTTGGGTAGCTGGGCACTGTTTGTGTGCTTTGTACCCGGCAAGGCTGGGTTTGCCGGTGTGGTATGGTGCCTTTCCACAAGTGGAAATTTGAGGCCACTTTCACAGAATATGTTAACCTTACATCGCCAGATCATTCAGAGCACAGACACAAAATTAGGTAAGATGTTGAACGTGAAGCTCTAAACATTTATCCCTGTCTGACACCAAAATCTATTAAAAGGTTCATTGCAGGGTATGTTTGATTTCTTTAATAAAGTCAACCAACACATAGCAGTTACACCAGAAGAAGGAAGAGAAAGATGTTGATGTTTACAGTTCTGGCACTAAAGTTTTCAGCATTAAAAAAAAGCAAACCTGATCCCTTTGTTTATGAGTTTGTAGAACTGAGAAGATGTTTGCTTAAGGGAAAAAAAAAAGCTGTCTTAAGATTACTTTTCTATTGTTACCTCTAGGAGGTAGCTGTGATATCAGGTACAGTTGTCGAGGAAATAACAGCCCTTCTCTCCTGTTCATAGTAGGATTTGGGATTTGGCTCCCCCAGGGACACAAGCATGATTTGTATTTCTGCATCTCTGGGATAGAACAGATCTGTCTAGTTTTTTATTTTGCCTTTTGGTTTTGTTTCAGTCTTACTTAGGTTAGGCGTAACTGTGTAAAAATCCCAAACCAAGTAAAACAAATCTTTTATGGTCTGTCTGATCTTCCAGCCTTTTCATTTCTGATGTTAAAACATTTTTATTTCTGATTTGCTATGTACGAAAGCCAATATGACTGAAATTGCAATTCTGGATCAAAATCTGGCAGCTAGTAGACTGCAAAACCGTGAGGGAAAACATTGTTCTGTATGCATGCAACATGAAAATTAATTGTTTAAGCAAAAGATTTTTTCAGATGTTTAGGTTTTGCATATGAATTGTCCCACTAATGCTAGCATAAATCTTCGACAAGTATCGTAAGTAATACAAGTACTCGCTAATATCTTGTTTGATTTTAAACTCTCTTCAGTTGCTTTGGCAAAGTACTGTTCCTGGGTGAGTCAAGGTGTAATTGGGTCTGGAGCCTTCCAGCGCGTGGCCGCTGCTGTGAGTCACCTCATGGCTTTCGGTAGCGCCTTGGGGTCTGTGGCGACCACGGCTGGTCAGCATGCCGTGTCACCTGGTACCAGCCGGGTCACGGGGCAGCCACGAGCCACGCCAGTGAGCACATGGTGTGGGATATGAGGTCAGGGCTGACTCAGAGGGGAAAGGAGTGCTCATCAAAACCCTGGCAGCATAAAGTACTCTGTGAATTAGGACCTCTTGTTTATGAAATGACTTCAGCCGTGCTCCCATTCTCATCCTTTTTTCTCACAGGGTGGTGTAACAGTTCCCTGCTCTGAATTTGTGGAAATGAAATCAAAAGGGGGGTGAATTTGCCTTGCAGATGTCTAAGACTCTCATCTTTTTTTATTAAGATTTTGAAAATGTTTGTTTATTTATTTACTTATTTAAACACACACACAAATACATCTCACATTTGCTTTACAGATAATTAAAAGTCCTGTGACTGTGACCTTCTAAAGTTACCACCCTGTCAGTCAGCTAAAGTTGCTTTTGGACAGTACCAGTCTGTCAAACCAGCCATGAGATTCCAAATCGATCTTAGATCTTCAAGTGACTTGGCGCTTGAGAGGGCTGGTTGTGATGCTGAGCCTCCCACTAGTCTGGAAATGCAGACAAGCTGATGATGCCACCTGAAGCTCTCGTTCCTGACACCTATGGAAAGTCCCGTCTTCTGATGCAGGCTGTTGAATGGCAGGCTTGGCAAGCGACCGGCTGTAGCTGAGCAGTGTATTTTAGTACCAGTACCTGTTTTTTCCTGTGGATTTTGAAATGTCAAAAAGTCTACTAGAGTTCATAAGCACTGACACAAGAAAAGGAGGAAAAAAAGAAAGCAAGCGGGGTCTAAGTCCACGTTGCTTATGGCATTTTGTGGATCCTTTTACACCTGCACAAAATGTCTGTAAAGGCACACTAAACAAACCCATTGCATTTTGTTTACTTGCTTTGCATGGGTGTAAATGATTAAATAAAATGCCAAGAAGTGGAGGATTCAGCATAATGATTGTACTGTTTTAGCTTGCTCTGCATGGCTTGTTCTATTAATATATGTTTGTGGTCAGGAAGGAACGCAGTCTCACTTTGCTAAAATCTGAAACTCAGTAAAGCATAATATGTGCAGTATTAATTTTGGTTTGACACCTGCCAGGCAAAGATCCTCACCAGCCAAAGGCATTCTTCTCAACCAAGCTCCATCTGTTGTGCAGATCTTCGGTTCTGATATTTCTAGCTGCTTGAGCCAAAGCAGTAAGAAGAGCCAACTTGAAGAAAAAAAAAAATCTCTAGGAGGAATGAATGGTTTTATCAAGGGTAAATATAATGGCTTGTTGTCATACTTGGTTTAAGTCCTGCAAAGGAAACATGTGCGATTAGTTGATTGTATAAGAAAACAGTTCCTCATACTGGCAGTATGTTTTTTGTTGTTGCATGAAAGGAACATCAATAGCTAAAGTCCAGGCACATGAATTTCTTGTTGAAATGCTGCAGCCTTTAGAAAGACTTCTTGGTAGGAAAGTTACTAGTAAAAAATTTACTCATTTATTGTACTCGGCAGATAAAAAGCCCAAGGAGTCAGCTGTGATTCTTGCACAAGCAAAGGAGCAGCAGGATTAACCTTAGGCTATTTGAAATAAGCATTCAAGTAGTGTCTGGCAAAAAAAGTCAATGTCCAATCCCCTGACAAAAGTTGCGTGATGAGTTTGTCACCTAGCTGAGAAAATACTCGTGAATTGCTACAGTTGTCTTTGTTTTGCACTTGGAGTGGGTGATTTACTCTGTCAGAGCTGCCCTGACCACCTGGGTAAACATTTGCCTCCTATGAAACCATGAGAAGTCTATTGCAAATTTGAATGTGCTTTATGATCATTATGACTTCGTACAACCATCTGCTGATTGTTAATTATTATTTGTGATAGCATGGAGAAAAAACTTGACAGAGAGAAAGGATGGCTCTGTGTGCTTCAGACCAATAATTAATGGTTGAAAGTGTCGAGAATATTGTCAAACTCCATTGAATTCACTAAGAACTGCAGAGCATTCAAAAGTATATAGAAATCTGTTGGCGTACTTCAAAATTTGATTTGTTCAGCAGTATTTCTACAGTTGACTCTTGCCGTGACTGCCAGCATTTTAACCACAGACTCTCATCTCTCCTCTCTCAAGCAATCAAGGCAGCTTTGTGCTGTCTAACAACTAGTTGCACCTGGCTTCCAGAAAAAGGGTCATGTGTCTTCTTTCCATAAAACTTTTTGAGTCATATTTGTTCACCTGAAAAAAAATCTTTGGCCAAGATCTGAATGCTCAGTATCTCTATTTAAGCAGTTCTTCCAAATAATTCCTAAAAGCTCAGCTGTTCCTCAGAACCTCACAGCTGATTAAAAATGTTTTTTTCCTCAGTGTAATGCTGCATGCTGAACCTGTTCATGCATTTATACCAATGTTATCACTGCAAGGATGCCATCATTAGCTGTGGCTTCAGTGCTGATGCATATAAGCTTATATACTTATAACAATATGGAAATCTGTAGGAAATATTAAGCAAATTTTGCTTCCACTTCAGGGCCTACAGCAGCATCAAGTGATACTAAATATAAAAAAGTATAAAAATAGAGTATGATTAGGTCCAATCCTGTCTTTCCTGCTTTAAAAGCGAGCAGTTATTATAGTGTGTTGTGTTTGTGTTTTCTTTGCATAGGTATTCTTTTCCTTGCATGCATCTGCACTTGCCACTTCATTTAAGAAATTAATTATTTTAATTCATGGTATGCAATAGCAGAGAAATACTAGGTGGGATTGTAATTAATTTTTTGCATCTAAACAAAGTTAATTTTTTAACATCCACGCTATTAACTGCTGAAACTTCCTCCCTGCTCTTCCTGATGAAACACAAATGAAGATGTGAAAACCCAATTTCTTGCAACTCCTTAAACCCAGAGATTGCTCCCTATGGCTTGAAAAGGGTGAAAACAGCATGAATTTATTTAGGGACTTTGCTGTCAGTCTGTTTAACATGGATGAATACTGAAGGCCATCAGTATAGCAGAGATCTGTGGTACAAAACCTGTCAAACAGATTAGAAAAAAGTTCAGGAAAACTGTGTAGCTACTGGAACTGAATAGTGGGAATACAATTGAAAACTTTTGTCATGAAATCTGAATGTTGATGTTTCAGGTTTTAGCAGTCTGCTGCCACATCCACAGCTACTAGGCAGTCATTAACAAGTGATAAAGAATATACGAATTAGCTGCTGGTATTGAGCCAAAATAGAAACATCTGCGTTCTTGAATTGCCTGTAGATTTACAAAATTTTATGCTGTCTTTTTTTCCTGCCCTAATACCCAAGATGTATTTAATGTGACAATGCATGATGCTTTAGAGCTCACACAGGAGAAGAGATTGCCAACAAATGAAGATATATGTGCTTTTTAATTACACCAGCAAGGCTGAGCACCAGCAAGCCTTTGGCAGGAAAGAGGTGAATGTGGTACCATGGGTGGATTCTGCTTCACTTGAGGGAGAATGTTAAAAGTTGCCATAGATTTGATTATTATGGGATCATGGCCACAATTTATTCTGCAAGTTGGCTGTCATAGTATTAGATTCCAATTTATTTAAAATAAGACAGAGAACTTCCTGTCTTTTAATACAAGTCTTAAAAATACAGCACGACGTGGAGGAATGCAGCCAGTCTTAAAAATTTATTTCATATTTGCTTTCGTTTTGATTAGAGCCTTTCGTAATTTAATTACAAGACATGGAAATGTAAATTACCATGATAGGAGTATGCTTATGAGTACGTGTTTTATGATCACTAATTGACAGATTGGTTTTATTCATACACATTCTGTATATTAATGACTGTTTGCATTCATCAAATCAGAAATTATCAAGAAACAGAAACTTTCCTATCGTGCATTTGTGAAGTGTAACTGTGGCATATACTCAGACGAACATAAAATTCTCTGTCAAATTTGTTGTACTCTATCGTGGTCAGTTGGGAAAAATGTGCCACTTTCTAATCCCTTGGTTTAGGTGTTTTTCTTTTAGTGTGCTTGTGGTACAGATTGCATTCTGTGCTTTAGCCTGGGTATTTAACTGACCAAGATTTTATTTTGATTACATTAGAGAAGATAGTGTTTATTCTTAGGAAGGTAACTGGGCCTGTTGTTCCTACAAAGGTTCAGGTTTTCCATCACTGGGATTTCCCTGGGCTGAGTCAGCTCTATAGGGGAAAGAAGCAGAAGCTCCCCACCAGGGATCAGGGATCAGTGCATGCTTGGCAGTCATCATTAAATGGTGTCCTCCAATAGCCTCAAACAGGATGAAGGAGGTGGGCAGCCCTTTGGTAGTGAGCGGAAGCCTATAGAGAGGTTATCAACATGGATAAGTGGAATAGCCACCCCAGTCTTCCATCTCATGGTTACCCATGTAACTCACCACTCACGTTTGGCAGGAGCGACAGAGAAACAGCTATGCACGTCCTAAAAGCAGGAGAAGGCTGTTTGTCTTCTCCAAGTTATTTTGATCTTCTTCTGTAGGTTATTTTAATCTGAGTGTATTAACTTTATATATGGAAAGGTCTATCTATAATGGGGTCAGCTATCTCTCTTCAAATAGGATTTACAGTTCCGTTTTTCTTGCTCCTTGGTCAAACACTTTTTGAAACCCTCTGACACCAGGAGGTGGACCTGGTGTGTCTGAATAGACTTTGGATGTGCTGTGTGATCCATGCTGTTTGCAGTTGTATAGAAAAGATACGTATATGGTGATACACAAGAGAGAAGTATTTTTCCATGTTCCCTGGAGCACGATTATTTGGAGCTGTTGCAAAACACTAATGTTCCCTTCCCAGCCTTTGAATCAAGTCTGGTGTTTAATTAGCAATGACGACAACATGAAAGAAACCAACACCCAAATTATATAGTAGGGATTGATTTCTGGATAGTCTGTTCTGTTTTTTTTACTGATCAGTGATTTGAGCTTGTTTCTTGTTTTAAACAGGCCCTAAATCAGACCCTTCTAAAGTTCACAACAATGAAATAATCTCATAAGGCTTCATGATCATTTTTAACATGCAGAGGAGGGAGTCAGCGCTGCGTTGTCCATGCAGACCTGCCAAGTGTCTTGTATCCAGCGTGATACCTTCCCATCTGGCACTCCACTTCATTGCCACAGGTTGGCTTAGAGCTCCTGAATTTGGATGTGCTGTAGGAAGAGGGCAGGCATTTGCCTGCAGTTCTACCTCTTCAGACAGGGTTGGCAGAGAACAGCTGAACAAGAAAGCAGAAGATCAGTTGTACAAATGGAGATCCACTGTCACCTCATCCCCTTTTCCAAGCTACCCCCTGCAGTTACCAAGCACCTTTTGTTTATTCAGCCCTTCTCCCCAGAACCTCCATCACGATCTGGGCTTTGACTTCACCGATCTACAGCACACACTGGGCTCCCTCAAAACGCTTACTCTTTGCTTTCCCTTTCATCCAGCATCTCTGGTTGCTCAAGGGGGGCTGCAGCTTTTAGAAGTGTCCAATTTTTCCATAAGTGGGAGCATTACATACTTACTTTCTAGTTCAGTTTCTGCAACCCCACCTCACTGCTCTTAAAAGCCTGTCCCAACCTGATCCACCAAGTGTTGTTCTGCTTCATGACCCACTTCTACTGTGGTGCTCAGGCCAAGGAGATTTCACTTTAAAGCAAATATACCTGGTTGTGTGCAAGTTGTTTGCTATTGTGACATGCAGGCATTAAATAATTTCTGGAACATAGCACAGCTGCCAAAACACACAGAAGACAGTTTGGCAACCATGACCATGCCCGTTCAGTGCCCACTGCTGGTTCTGTGGTTCAGGCTAGTTGAACTAGTGCACTGCACTCTGAGGGGACGGGAGGGAAGCAGAGCCTGGCACTAGATTCTTTATTATATATATTGGCCTTTGGTTGAAGTGCCCAAGTGTCACTGGCTGCTGGCATGGTAGGCACAATAGCTCTGTGGAGCTTCTAATCCCATTTTAGCATAATTTCCTATAGTAACGAAGGCTGTGTGCTCCTCCACTCTGCACCATTGTGTGCATGCATGTACCCCTAGTAGCTTCTGACCCTGTTGGCCAGCTTCAAGAAGCCTGCCTAATTGCTGTTGTGGAAAGGAGCAATTTCATGAGTGTCTTGAGATTCAGTAAGCAGCTGGAAGAGAGAAGTCCTTCTGTAGGACTCGCACCTGGGGGAAACAAGGCTTCTTCGGTTTGCTGCTTGTGGAACTGCTTGATCTAACTTTAGCACTTCTCAGGGAAGAACTGTACTCCAGATGCCAGGAAAGATGATTAAAGAGGACTCTAAAATGCTTGCTTTGAACTCTTCAGGAATTATGAGCAGGATCTGGTAAGAGGGTCAAGTGAACAACAGTTAGTGACTTGAGTCCAGATCACTGAAGGACTCTACACCTATTGGCAGGAGATGCTGAGGCCAGATGCATGCCTAAGAAACTACTCCTTTTTACAGTCTCATTCCAGCTATGCAGGGTCTGAAGCCCAAAATCACCTACCTGTTTCAGATGTGATTGATTATATATAAACTAGAGCATTTGCCTAGCACTGTTTCTGCCAAGGTCTCTTGCAATCAATTTTCCTCTGTTTCAGTGCACCCCTTGAGTCCCAGGGGTGGGACTAGGCTCTGTTCTACAGGCTGGAAAGTGTTCATGACCCTTCCCAGGCAAATCTTTATATTTTTTTGTTGGAATAATTTATCAGCAGAAAGGGAATGAAGAGGGGCATGACTGTGCACCTCAGCACTAGGGTGCACAGCTCAGAGAGACCTGGATTCCCGTCTCTGCTTCCAGGGTTGCATCTGTCTTCTTATCCACTGAGTATGTATGTGGTCATTTAAATGGATAAAATACAGAGGCAGCACGGGAAGCAGAGACCAGTCCCCGGAACATCTTTTCCCAAGGGACAGATTTAGATTAGTTATTAGATAAGAGGTGAGCCATTGTATCCCCTGGATCTGCAGCTGTCTCCTGAACTGCCTGTGAAGTTGTCCTTGCAACTTAGGACAGGTTAGGCAGCAGCTGATTGGGACTTTTTCAGCACTTTGGATTCAGGTACCTTATTTCCATCAAAGTCCCTTTTACACAGCAAAGAGCAAAAACCAAAATTTGTTTTTGTGGTGCATCATATGAAAATGTATTGACTGCATAAGGGAGAAGGCTCCCCAAAACTCCAACAGATGCTTTTGGTTGTGCACAGAGAAGTCATACTTACATGGAGAAGGGTCCCTTAGACAAAACTGTAAGGCAATTTGGGCTGTCGGCAGGTCTGAAGAAACAGCTGGGTACTTTGCAGATCACACAAAAATGCCTCAGCGCTTTTCGCTGCTGTGTCCTGTGTTGGAGCCAAGCTGGCTTGGTCCTCACTGCATTCCAGCAGCATGGGCAGCAGGAGGTCAGTTCCTCGATGCTGATAAAGCTTTTCACACGGCGCAAGATGGCCTGAGAGATGATCTCAGCTTTTTTCATCACCTAAGGATGGTGATGAGAAAACAAAACCAAAAAAAAAATTCTCTAAGTGAGTCAAAGCCTATTTCCATTGGACTTTATCTTCCTACTTGTGCCAAGCGGGGCAGAGCTGGGCTGAGTTTGTTTTCCATCCTCCTGTTTGTTGCGACATCTTCTTGGAGTCTTCTACTTCAAGTTGGAGAGTTCCTGAAAAATAAGAAATGCGAAAGCGGCGACCGGCTGCCTTTGCCCCATATATAGCTTTGGTATCTGGGTTACTCTGTTTTGTCTGGTACGTATCTGTGATACTGTCTATTTATATCCAGTTCTGTTTCCTGTCCACACTCACCAGCACCATCCTATCTCCCAATCTGTGCAGTGGTCTGGAAGCTCAGATGTACAAACAGGCCAGAAGTTGTCAACGTCTCCTGTTTTTTCATCTGGGACAGCTAGGATAAAGGCTTAGGTTGGATGAGCTTCCTTGACCAGTGAGAGCTGGAGACGGGGAGAAGCACGTTCCCTTGTGCTGCAGCTTTGGATAGAAGGAGCTGTAGGTCTTTCTCTGTGTCGATTTAAACTCCAAAACCAGGATGGAGAGTGTCCTCTCCAACTCCAGCCCAGAGAAGGAGTATTTTCATGGTCCCACGCGCCGTGGCAGCAAGCTGGCTGGCAGTCCCAGGAGAGCAGCTCTGCAGCAGGCTGGCTTGCTCCCCAGCACAAAGCTGTCGGCTCCTCATTTCCTCAGGGGCTTGGTGGCTTCAGCATGAGCAGTGAGACTTCAGCCTCTCAGTCTCCACAGCCTGTGGTCCTGCCACTTTGAGGTGTAGACCGTGTCCATAGCAGGGCATGGTGTTTCACTTGGTGTCCTCACTGGAGGTGACGGCACCACAAATTGCTTTCTACGGGGAAACCCTTAACACCCTCTGGTGGTGCCCCAAGCGCCGCTTCTTCCCGTTTCTGATAGTGCAGGTCTCCTTTTGCTAAGCTGAAGCATATACCTAATGTAAGCACTTACACCTCCACAACGGAGCCACCTAAAGCAAGAAGAGCTTCACATTTTTTACAGAATTGAGGTTGCAGTATCCTAGATGTACCTTTCAAACGCAACTGCAGGATCTGCATAATTGAAACTTTTGCTCTGATCTCATTACTTCCCTCAGGCAGTTCCTGACAAATGGAGATTATAAGTGAGGGTCTGTAGTAAATGCAAATAAAAAAGGGCATCTTTAATGTTTTTGCAGTCTGTTCAAAGGAGCCTGGGTGCTGAGCACAGAAAACTCATTTGCCTTTTACGTGAAATGCCATTATGTTTATTAAATTAAAGTGGCATTAATCCTAGAACATATCCAAATCTTTTTGTGATTTTGCATTTGTCATAAATAAAAGATCTCACTAAATATTTCTCCATACCTCTAAATAATATTGCCCATCATGTAATACTTATCTCAGATTTTCCTCAGTGACTTTGTATCAGAGCTGAAAAAGAGCTATCACAGAAAATAAAATGGGACTAAAATAACAGTCCTTTGTATTAAATTTAACATTTGGCTTCTGTCCCAGAATTTTCCACGTCCATATTAGAATCAGATGGTAGAGTAAGATGAAAAGATTTCCTGGATGGGTTTTATTCTTATTCTTACTAAAAGGCTGATAACAGGCTGAAGGCAAGATACTTGTTGTAGTAAAGAAATCTGCCTAGTATCAAAGGCTGGATGGACAAGCTGACATGTATTATTGTTAGGCCTCCCTGCTTGATCACAGTTCAGCATCATAAAATCATTCTGCTAGAGAACATAAAGTATAAAAATTCCAGCATGAGAGCAAAAAGCCCGGGCTGGCAGGTAGTGCTGCTTTGGGCACACTACTTTATGTTTGGTAAGGCAATACAAGGGTTTGATATCAAAGAACAGAGTTGCCGAGAGCACAACCTAGCCATATTTATTTTAAATTTTAGTTATTCTCAACAATTTGCATTCATGAAAGGCTCTGCCTCGTCCTGACTGACCTGTGGAGCTGGTATCCCTTGGGATGTGACAGTGTAGAGCAGCCCCACCAGTATTGCTCAGCCTTTTTCAGGAGCTCTGCATCATCTGCCCTGTCCCTGAACCAGCCACTTGCCCCAGGTTCCTTTGGCAATCTGGAGACAGAAAGATCAAAGGGACCTAAATACTCTTCAGAAAGCAATTTTCCCTTTACTCAAAGCAGCTTTGTATAGTACTTATGTATGATTGAGCTTAAATTGTACAAACGTTTGCAGGCTCTGGGTATTCTATGCAAAAACAATTACTTTTGATAAAATGAAGGAGTGGTGCTTTCTAGCGTTGCTGTTCTGCTGTAGTGGAGACGGTGAGCATGATATTGGAGCTATAAATTAGATTTTGCAGAGCAGCTCTTCTGTAGGGAGTCTGCTGCTTCAGACCGCCAGGCTATAATTAGCATTTTCTTGGGGATGTTTTTGCTCTGTTTTGATGCAGTATCCTCAGCAGCAAAAGTAGAGCAGCAGTTGCAGGCTGCATTGACCCTTTATCTTAGCTTGTGATCACAAAGGGTATCAAAGAGCAAATATGCTTCATAGGTATCTTCTGTTGCTTTTCTAAATGCACCTTTTTAAAGCACCTGGTATGTGGTTTGAATTTACAGGCAGAGAATCATTTCACCAGCACTGGGTGTTTACAGCATCGACCTCAAGATCTGAGCTCTTACCCAGCACTCCTTTTACACTCAATGGAGAGAAATGTGCATATTAGAGGAATAATTCATCTCATTATTTTAGACATCTTCTTTCCAGTGAGATGGATTGGATTCTAGGAGAGTCTTGTTCTCTCCTAAGCGATAATTAATCCTACCATAATTAGTTCAGTTGAGGCTATCTGTAGTTAGGTGAGATGGATCCCATACAGCATGTTTCTGAATAGCACTGTATTCTCACTCTGCTATTAACACTGTATCAATCTTTTCATTTCTAGTTTTTTTAAATGATCAGATTGCCATAGGGAGTACACTTGTGTTTGTAAGAAATATTTGTTTCAGTCCCTAAGAGATTTTTACCACTCATAATTACAGCTACCTTAATGCTTCCTGTGAAAGCTGCTTTGGTAGTTGTATTGATCCTCTCCTCCATGACTCAGCTAGACACCTTCTTGGATGCTAGACATCTTCTTGGATGAAGAATGCATTCTGGGGCATGTTGGGTACTTGGGCAATGCAAAGGGACATAGGGCAGAAATCTCTGAGAGAACGCGGGACTTCCTTGCGCTCCCCTGAAAACAGCTTTCAGGGAGGCCAGATGAATGGGGCTGTAGCACATACATGCTTGTTTTCAGGAGTGTTACAACAACTGGGATGAGAGATAAGGAAGCATAATTTGTATAGTGTTGATGCCCTGTTCATTTGGGTTCACCTGAACCATGCTTACGGGTTTACTCAAACAGAAGAAAAGCCCCCAGATCTGATCTCCTCAAGATGAGTTTGCCATGTATGGCAGGGCACAGAGGATAAGTAGCATCTTAGAAGACAAGAATTTCCTATGAAGAGTCCTCAGCAAAAAAAAAAGAGTAATACCTAGTAACTAAGGAATCAAAGTTATTTCTGAGGTGTATAAACAGAGCCATAGAACAGGAGTGATAAGGTGGTGTTGGTCCCATATTTGTCATTTATCACGATATCATACTGGTGCAAACAAATTTATTTTCATAGGGGGATGACTACTGGAAACATGTTCCCCAAAACCTCTAATTGCTTTTGGAAGCCTCTGCTTGGGACAGAATCCTGATATCTGGATTATTGACACCCAAAACCTCAAGGGTCTTTACTGTGTTCCACTGAGTATTAGTTTTCCTCTAATTAGTCTTCTGGTTGATTAAGTAATTCATTTTTCTAGGTGACTGGGTATTCTATGTCTTTAATTAATGAATTCTTTCACCTCAGCTTTGCTTACTCCCTCTCTTGTCAAGGTCTTATGTTAGTATTTACAGCATTACCTAGTGAGATGTGTATACATTTTCTTTTTCTTTTTTTTTACAGATGTAACAGAAATTGCACCATGTATTTTGAAGACTTCACCAACAGATCAGCAGCTGAACAAGCTTGCGAGGAGACTGGGACCTGAATGGGAGCACATAGTTCTGTGCTTGGGTTTGTCCCATACTGACATCTATAGATGTAAAGTCAATCACCCTCACAACCTGCAGTCACAGATCGTAGCTGCGTTTGTCCTGTGGAGACAGCGTTCAGGGAAAAAAGCCACAATCCAAAGTCTGCAAGCCAGTCTGATGGCAGAAGAAGTGGATCCTTCTGTGATACAGTACATGCTTGAATGAAGCTTTGCTATTGATCGGGAACTTTCAAGTAGTTTGTTAAATTACTTAAAGAGGATTCACTGAAAATTATGTTGAAGATCTGACACCTCAAACTGGAAAAAAAATGGGGTTGGGAAGTGGGGTTTTATTAGGCTTAAACATTGCAGTTTTCTGTGGCATCTTGTGACTTGTAATTCTTTTCATGCCAGATTAATTTTTAGCAGGCATTAAAAAATGGATCACTTTTTCCTGTTCGCTTTTGTACTATTCCAGTGGGGATATAGGGTGACACTTAAAGTCCTTGCAAGCAGGAGGCCCTGCAGTGAGTTCAGCAAGGTTTCTGGTTTCATTGTAGGAGGAACATTTGGTTTAACCTATTTTCTGGACTATGTAGGAGCCTTTTTTACTGCTGTTCTATGCTAGTTCCCTGATATCTCAGCAAGAAATGAGAATAATCACTGTTACTAATTTAACAATTTTAAAACAGTTATTGCAGGTGGCTAATTTCACATTTATAAAAATTTTAGCACCTACGGTTTCTTGCTAGGATAGATGGCTGCCACCTTAGTCTGCCTTTGAAACTGGGTCTAAGTGGAAGTAACAGAAACCTAGTGTGCCTGTGATGGTTTCTCCCGTTATTATTTAATGCGTTTCTGCAAGGAGACAGGCACTAGGCATGTATGCCATCTCTTAGCATAGCACAGGTAGGGAGTTCTTACTAAGAATGATAGAATATGGTAGAAAAGTGACGAGAAGATAGGCAGGAGACAGCAAACAAAGCAAGAAGGGGCCTAAAAATGAGACGGTTTTTAAGTTGTCCATGTTTGTCTCCACTAATAAACTGGGAGACAACCTGGTGCCTGCTGAGTCTTTATACTGTGCTCTGGATCCAGACAATCTTGTTTCATAGAAGTTTGACTCTTAGGTAGAGTGTCATAGGCACCTTTCTCTGACCACTGCATGCCCAACGAGTTATTAAAGTTTGCAGGTCTTTTCTGGTGAACTCCCCACTGCTCTCCTTCCAGCTTGTGCCATCCCCTAGGCTCATTAGCTTTCTGACAGCTTCTCTGCGCCTAATGGGGGCAGCTTCCACGCTCCTGTCCCTAGTTCTTTGCCACCTGTAATTGTACCATCAGCGAGGATTAGATTTTATCCAGAAGAACAGTTAAGCTTGGGCTTTTCTCCGCTTTCCCTCCTGTCAAGGACTTTTTCCTCCTGCTGGAAGAAACCACTGAATTTTTTGCTGAACAAGTATTTGGGGATCAGTCCACAGGGTGCGCATCCAGCGGCAGCGGAATGACCAGTTGCTCTCTGAGGCCTGATGATAAGAGGCAGAATATGTTTTAATTCTCCCTGGGGCAGTTTGCTGTACAGTAAATGAGGAACAAAGTTTGGATGCAGGGTTTCCAGGTCTATTTATGAGCAAGTTCTGGTAGACTGTTTCATCTACAAAGTGTTTGCCAAGTAACTTCCCATCCTACGAGATCTGCCCTGTATAATTTAACAGCTTAACAGCCTTGTCAGAAGTCTTTATTGGAGCATGAATGAACTTTACTGCTTTTCTGCCTTTTTTTTTTTTTTAATTCTTCCTGTGCCTAGATTTTGGAAGACGTCTGGGAAATTAGGAAAGACAAAGAGATTTTAAGGACACGCTGTCTGCCTTGTTTTTCAGAAGCATGGAAACAGAAAACATATCCTGGCAGGATCAGCTCCCACAGGTCCCAAAGCAATCTGGTGGTATTTTGGTTTTAATCTTCTGTATACAGTTCTGACCTTCAGTAAATCATCATCCTGTTATACCTCACTCAGATCTTAACTAACCAGATCCTATTATGCCTACTTACAGAGTTTAAGGCTATCAACAAGCCCCAAATAATCAATGTAAATAAATGTAGGCCTTGGGATTTATTTATTTTTCTATTTCATGGTGCTTTAATGCCAGCATATTCCTTTTTTGGTTGAAAGTCATCCTTGAGCAGGTGTACAGACATTTGGCAAATTCAGATGAGTGTGGCCCAGCACGGGGAGCATGATGAGGACTCTGGAGCAATTCTGCTAGTGAGAGGGCCAGAAGCATCGTCTGCATGTTAGGAAAGAGGGGGCAAAGCAGTGTCCCTGGCAGCAGTTTGGAGGAACAAAAGCTGGAGATGGAAGAAACTACTGAAAACATGAGGTAGAGGAAGAAGCTGGCTTACAGCCACATAAACACAAGTGCATAGTTCTGAGCTGGCATGGACCAAGTCTTAACACAGACTGGTCTGCAAGGGAGTTGTCCCCAGTTAACCCATCCTGAAGGCAGTGCTCTGGGAAGGCAACCAGTCTGGGTGACAGAGTGGTGTAATGGGCACACTCATGGGGCCCTGGTACCATCTTCTTTAGGTGAACTGTGTATTTCATGTTCCTGATTTGTTAAACCAATGTCAGATTATTCATAGCTAATGTATTTAGAGCATTTTTGATGATTACAAAACCAGCCTGGAGGAGGTATGAAGTCTCATGCCACAGAAGCCTTCCCTGCAAGCCAGGTATCCTTCTGTGGATCTACTGTAGGCCACTGGAAACCTGATGGGTCGTCACTTTCTCATCAGGTAATTTCTCCACAGTCTTTAAACTGGGCTTTAGGTGCACTAAATTCTGCATCCCAGCAGTAGTACCAAAATGACAGGAGCCATGGCTGGGCAAGGAATTTAAAACCTGGCCTCTCGTGTTGTAGAACAAAGCACCTAATTCATAATTTATAGTTACTTTCACGTTCCCAGGCCCTAAATTAATAGTGTAATACTTGAGTTGCAAATATTGAAGGGAGAGGTTTACTTATTTTATGAGGCTGTTTCCATTGCTGTTATTTTTAAATTCATGGAAATGTTCCTATTAGACTCTTCAGTTTTATTAAAGCTTGTTTTTGCACCACACAAATGCATGGACACATTTAACTTGACAGTAGTATTCCTTTAACCCAGTGGATTTTTCCATCCACTTAAAAATATTTTTCTTCTGTATGTAATCCTTTATTTTGCACAAGGATGCAATTAAGACTATTTAATTCTTCAGATGTATAGCAAGGCCTCTCATTCTCTCTTAGGACAGCCAAAAGGTCTTAAAATGTTTATTCTTCTCTGACTAATTTGGGAACGAATGTTATTTATTTACATCTCGCTCATCGTCAAGCCTGTGACTTCAGTATTGTTCAGGAGTGAGGCAACTCAGGGAGTGAATTTCCCCATCCCTCCCTTCGCCTCAACCCCCTTGCACCACCAGTTTGGGTGATGACAGGGGGCTTGCACAGGGGCTCCTGTGCCCGCAGGACTGGTGCATGGAACAGGCTGAGAGCAGGGGCAGGCCCAGGCAAGGACGCATCCCTCTTCCTTGGCTCATCGCTTGCCCGGAGCAGCCACTCAAGGCTTGGGGCTAGTGTGTAGTGTGTGTGGACTCGAGGACAAAGGTGAGCCAGCAGCAACTGTTCTCTGATGTGTTTGGGTTTCTTAACCAGTGTTGAAAAAGCCTTTCTAGTGAAAAAGGGTATTATTACTATCTACTTACCTGTGGCAGAGTTTAGGAGCCCTGAGAGAGGAAAGCACAAAGGTGGCCCCTGCTGGACCTTCCACTGAAATGGATGGCTTAACTCCTGGTCCTTGGAAAAAGTAGTTGTTGATTCTCTTCCTTGGTCTATAAAGGACACTTTGAGATCACATTTAACTCTCCTGAGTGGTAAGTAGGCTTTATAAAAGCTGTTTTGTAGTCTGTAAGTACAGGTAGACTCTTAGCATAGTAACAGGCAAGATCTAAGAGAGCTGTTTCCCACCTGTATAAAGCAGCATGGATGATCACAAAGGAGGGATCTCCTCAGAGCAGAACCGTGTCAAGGAGGCTTCACACTGCATTGAACAGTGGCTGAAGTGTAGAGTAAAATGAAAACACCATCATCTTTGAGCCGCTTCTCCCAGATGATGTGGGGGAAATTTCCATCTTGAGTCATATATTATGACAGTCATTGATCAATGGAATAAAACATTTTGCAAAAGACTGGAAAAATAAACAGTCATATTATATTCAAAGAACGTAAAGGGCACGCTCATCTGATGCTAAATGTGGCTGTGCTGCCGATTTTGTTTCTTACTGGAAATAAAAGCAGTCTCTGAGAGCTAATCTGTTTATAAGCTTCCATATTCTCTATAGCCATGGGCTAATGTCAAGGCATAGTAGAAGTAGAGCTGATGTAAAAGCTTTCTGAATTTACAATGAATATTCAAAAGCTTTATCCAAATTTCACTAAATGAAAAGAATTTTGACTTTCAAGGTGTCTTTCTATCACCTGATAAATAGACCTAAAAATAAATCCAATGACTTATCTATTTTTGGCCTTTTATAATTGATTTCCTGAGAAAAAGGAACATTTGCCAGAAAAGGAAATAATCTTTCAAAATATCTTCCCAGATTATTAAAAAAAGAAGTATGGGGGTTTTTAGCCGACTTCACTTCTGAACCCAGCATTTTAGTTGTGAAAAGAGATAAATTGGCATTTTCCCTTTGAAGCTGTTGGGGAGAGCTGAATGATCAATAGAGCTGATAGTGGTGCGGGAAGACTCCCGGCACTCCTGCAGCAGCCACTGCACTAAAATGTCTGCATGTGTTCCAGATACCATTTCTGAAACTGATGTCTGGTCCAAGCCCCAGCAGCAAAGATGCAAAAAGTCTCTTATTAGCTTCAGTGCGCTTTGGATTAGGCCTTCTTTAATTGGAACCTGCTGAAGTGTGGTACTTTTACTACCTCCCTTTGAAAAGTAGTCTTTATGGATTTGGGACAATAAAAAAGAAGGGTTTTTTTGTGGGTGTAGTAAGCAGTCTAGGTTATGGGGTCCTCTTTTCACTGCCTCAAGTGCTACTTTGCACTATTCACTTCAAAGTAAGCGTCATGAGAAAGGAAAAAGAACAGAGGAGTGGAGCCATTCAGCAAAGGATATCAGTATGTTTCCAAAACCAAGAACATTTTGAGTTCTGGAATGTGAATAATCCTCTAAGAGGTGGGATTTGATGGCTCAGGAGATCGTTAATAGATTCATGGAGTTTTCCACCTCGAGATCAAGGATCCAAACCCACACTGACCCAAAAGAAATGCAACCTAGTGGCAGCCTATGCAAAATGAACTACACATTTTTCTCTCTTATACATTTAAGGCTTTCATTTCTGACCTATGCAGCACCAGACCTTGCTATCGGACTTAGAAAAGGGCATAGAGGATTAAATGAGCCAAGTACCTGACCTGCCCTCTACCCAGAAGAGGGACAAACCCATTAGACCCTCGGAGGGCAAGGTAGGCAATTTGAATTGCCATGGCCAGTGTTAATGCTCACATGGTGCACACAGAGAGGCCATCAGCTTCCTGAGATGTCACCCAGACCTCCTCCACACCGACAGCAAGCTCCTTCACAGAGAGAGGACACACAGGGACCTCCTTAACAACTCCTTGCAGCACACACTCAAAGGCTGTTTTCACTTGCTGGCTAGTTATTATTCTTCTGTGAGTGCTTTCATAGCCTTTCCAGAGGAATGCGTGTCCAGGCGTAATGTTTAACTGCCCAAAATCCTGTTTCTGCATGACAGAGTCTCTTTCCTGAACAGGTTCAGGGCAGGGTAGGATACCACCTTAGCTGAGAGTACTACCCACATACAGATCCCATCATCAATGTTTCTTGTCGAAAATAGATTTCCAGAGTTATTTTCTGATTAACGATGCCTTTTTTTTTTTTTTCCTTAAATTCAGGGTGAGTTTTGCCCCGTGATCAGGATGCTTGTGCCTGGCCATTCCCCAGCTGTGAGTCAGTCTGCCCCGTGGCGTGAAGCTCAGGTGTGGGCCTCAAAATTAGCCATTCTGACTTCCAAAGTATGCAAACTCTTCTAGAACCTTGGACATCTGCATGTTGCTGTTCACTGTGATTTCAATCATTAGCTGTTTTATTTTTATGGACTCTAATCTTCTGTCTTTGCACCATTAATTTTGGATTATCCTGAAGAGAATCATTGCAAACTAGAGAGAATGCTGAACACCATTCCTTGGGAAGCAGGCACACGGAGACTCTTACACTCCTTTGATCATCATTTTGATTTTTTAAGTGATCCTTTCTTTGCCCGGAGGGTGATACTTCCCAGCTCACAACCCTGTGAACACCAGGAAGGGGCTGGGAGTGCTCCCACTTGGCTGAAGCTGGTCAGGATAAGCTCACAATCACATTTGCCTTCCTCGCACCTTAATAGGAATAGCACAGTCGTTGCCCTTGAAAGCCCAATGGGTCCCCAGCAGCCCTGTGAAAAAAAAAAAAAGGATATAAAGACATACTAACAAACAGGAAAATAAAACTTTCAATTATCTGAGCAGGCAGACCTCAATGAAACCGCCTTTTATGAGGTAATTTTATTTTTATGGACACATTTGCTAGGCTTTATTTAAATAAGAAAGCAATTGAATAACTAGAGCATGTGGAGACTCCTGATAAGGATCCGTCTTTCAGGTTATTAAACAAACTGCATAGCAAGTGCTCAATTATTCTTCAAAATGCTTAAGCAACACCTTTTGTTCAGATTCCCATCTAGAATTACCTCCCTGTAAGTTGCCTCCCAGTAATTTCCAAGAAGCAGTGTGCGATCAGCACACACCCCTGTACTGGGTAATAAAGACTTCTGAGAAAAATCTCAGCATTAACAAACAAGCCACGTAGGATCCTGGAAAATCAAGCCTTCTGAAGGAATTTTATTTGCCTCGTACTGGGCTCGCTCCATCGTCAGGTCTGATGTCTGCATGAGAAATGAGCTTCAGTAATTACATATTCTTCCTCTCCATTGCTGGTCCTGACTGCAACATTTAAGAAACCACTTCAGGCTGCAACTTGTAGAGCGATGCAGACTTCTGATGAGCAGAGTTCGATGAAGGTGTAGTGAGCCCACGATTACTTAATGGATGCTTGGGGTTTGCTGTTTGAACAAGCGGCCATTGCAGGGCGAGCATTGTGGAGCACCAAAACCTCTGCAGAGCAGAGGGAGCTCTGAGGAGCATGGCCATGCTTCTCAGCCATGGCACAAAGTGTGTCAACACAGGCCTTGAAGAGGCGACCAGAGGCTTTTCCTTCTTGTGACACGCACGGGTTTTCTCACCCGGCACTAAGTATTTGGGTCTCACAGAACTCTGAAAAAAACAACCCCAAACCCCTGAAACTAGCTCTCTAAAGCAAGAGCCACATCATAGAAGCAGGCAAGAGCAATAGCAAAGATCTGAAGAAAAACAGATTGGAAAGAATGCCCTGAGTCTGGCTGACCAGCCTGTTGTGAATCTGAGGACTGCGATTTTTCTGTTTCAGCAGGCTCCATGTCACGGGTTGTTGGCTTCTCCACTTCCATGTCAGCTCGGGGTTCTGGTGAGCCAGCCCTTGGCCTCCTGGTAAAGACGGGGAAGAGCATACGGATCAGAGAGGAACACATATGCTTGAGCATGTAGAGGACAAGAATAAAGGGATTGGGAGAGGAGCGAATGAGCTTTGGAGCGCCTGGAGGGCTGGCTCCCAGCACCATCCCATCCTCGGCGGTGCCCCAGGTCCTTGCCTGCTGGCTCCTCATCCCTGCCACGAGGCTGTGTGCCAGGAGATGTGTCTTCTGATGCCAGCAGATGCCACAGCAGGTGGGGTTTTTCTTTCTCTTTTTTTTTTTCTTTTCCCAGGCAGAGACAACCAACACATCAGATTTCACCCCGAAATCCAGCTGACAGGCTGGCTCCAGGTTTAACATGCTTTCCTAGAAGGGACATTGCTCACAGGGCACGCGGCTGCAATTTCCAAAAGCTAATCCCGCGAGGCCTGCATCCTGGCGAGGTGACAAGCAATGACTGACTGAAACAAAGTCATCACCCGAAAGAAGCTCCAGCAGGAGCCTGGCCAAGCGTGGCCGACAGCAAGCACTTCTGGCCACAGATGCTGCCCACCTAGCACCGCCCAAGGGGCATGTGGTCACCACCGCCTCCCCACTTGGGGGATGCAAATGCCGGGCCAACATCGGGACACGTGTCATGCCAGGCTGGATGATGAGCCCTGGCTTCTCCTTGCTGGCTGTTGGGCCCCAGTTTTGGGATGTGTTTAATCACCCAAGCCATTGGGTGCAGCTTTGGTGGAGCTGGAGAGCATCACGAGAAAGTCAGGTTCCATCAGCTGGAGAAACTTGCCTTCTGCTTTCAACAAGCTGGCAACCAAAATAGCTGGTTCCTTGGGAACTGAAATAAGTCAACAGAAGCATCAGCTGCTCTCGAGTGCCTTGTCTTAGAAATGCAGGTTTGTTCTCTTTAGTGTTATAATTAAAGCACCTTGAGCACAGAGAAGAGGAATGGGTGAGTGCCAGCCTGATGCGGAAGCCCATGCTCTTGCCTGCTCCTCAGGATGCCCCTTTGCTGTACACCTGAGGTGGGTCCGACCCATGCTCTTGGCCAGTCCTGCTCTGTCTCCCCAACCATGGACATTCTCAGCATGGGTCAGCATGGACCCTTGGAGTGGTTCACAGTGGCATGTTTGAGTCCATCTTGCTCCTTCTCACCATCCCCCAGTGCAGAGACCCCCTTGCTGGAGAGCAAAGGCGTGCAGGGTGCCATCAGCCTGCCTGCTCCCGTTTTTCATCCACCCCACTGGGCTGCACTGGGCACAGGAGTCATCTGGGTGCTTTCCTAGTAGAACTTGAAGGTGGCCAGCTGCTAGGCCAGACTGACTGTGCAGGCAGCCCGGGCTTCACTGATCTTAACAACATGGAAGCTGGTGGCCGAGTGGGCTGTTTGTTCAAGTGCCCTGGAGCTCGCAGGAGCACTGCTCCGTAGCTGCGTCACACACAGCGTGGGCATGGCCAGAGTAACTGTCCCCCCGGGCGAACTGCTGATGAGCCCAGCAGAGATCCAGCAAAGATGAGTGTGGCCCGTGGAGATGGAGCTACCCATGCGGTGGTGAATGCTGCTTCCCCTGGCAAACAGCAGTGGTTTTCATTAAAAAGCCAGCATTTCTCAAATAGTGCCATTGTGTTCTCCTGCACTTGAGCATGTTGGCAAATGCTTGTGTTTTTTAAGGGCCATTACAGCAACCAAGCAGGAGTGCTGCACAAAAGTAAGCCAGAAATGCAGCTGATCAGAAGCAGCATTGAAGGGCTGCCACGTTTGCTGCTGTGGACCCTCCTGGGAACACAAGCTTGGTAAGAGAAAGAGGAAAAGATAAACGGCACCATTTGGCAGTGGCTATAACTAATATGGTAGGAAAAATCCAGACCTAGCCTATAGGAGATGATCATATGGCATAACAGGATTGCTCATCTGTTAAGCATTACTAAATGCTTACTATACTAAGCATCGCCGATCTCCAGGAAATGTACCTAGGTGAAGCTGAAGATTTTTAAATCTAAAACTGATGGCATAAATCAAACCCTTCTTGGGCTCCCGCAATAAGAAGAGAAAAGGAAATTGCTTTTCAGCCCAGAAAGCATGCTCCTGGTAGCTGATAAACTGGCTGTGACTCCCCACAGAAGGCACGATGAATAGTGAGTGAGCAAATATCAGGACTGTAATGCTCCTCCAAAGGGACACACGGAGTGGCAGCAGCTGCTGCCGGAGGAATCTGGGGCCAGTGGGTGGGACGGGGAACTGCATCCTAAGGGTAAGGGCCTGTAGGGTGCCCAGGGTGGAGCTGTGTAACATCCACAGACTTTCCTATGTTTCTATAATTCCTTAACCCGGGGGCCAGAAAAGATACCTGAGGAAACAGGAGAGCATCGGTGCATTTGCACCATGCCAGCCAAAAGATGAGCTGAGGCCTTACTGAAGTCGTGGGTGAGGGGGATGATCCTGAAGCACAGTAACCCTACGAGATGGAGACCTGACTTCATCCCTTCTAGCTTTCACCTGGCCAACCGTTTACCATTAGAAAGCCAGAGAAGGATGGATCCATCTAACTTTAGACATCTACTGTAGGGACGCCTACAGGGCTGATCCCTGTCACATCCTTTTACAGTCAAGGGAGAGAGGCCCACACCTTTTGCGTGCAATTCGTCTACCTTTCCAGAAGTTTTTGCTAGGATGAGATGAACTCACACCCCAGTGAGCATAATTGATGCCTGTCTCAGCTGTAGGCATGCACATTAATTGAGATTAATCCCATCCCTCATGTCAGGTTAAATGAATTTTTTGAGACAATGTGCTCCATCAGGAACTTGATGGTTCTCGCTGCCAACGTGGACAGCCCCTGCAGTGCTGCTACCACCTTGCCAGCTGTGGAGGTCCTGACAACGTGGGTTTCAGGGGTTAATAAATGGCTCACGTATCCAATAAAAGGAAATTGAAACTTGGTAGACAAGCTTCCCTGGAAAAAGACCTACTCAGTTTGTATAAACACTTCACACACAGCAAGAGGGATTCTGGAATAAAACGCAGCCTTGTAATCCAGTTCTAGTCCTAGCTGTGTATAAACACAGAGTGGATCTCTGCTACAAAAATAGATATGTGAGAGGAAGCCAACAAAGACAAGGGTGCCTAACAAAAGTGATAAACTACCCAGCCTACCAAGATACGTCACTGTCTGCTTTGTGAAGCACCAGAGCAGAAATGTTCCTTTTTGTGCCTTCTAAGAAATTTGGTGGTTTGACTCCACCCTCTCACCCCACCCCCAACTCTTTGTTGCTAGAATTTTAAAAGCTTGAATTTGGAATAGTCTTGCATTTCCTCATGTCTGTGTGTCTCACCTCAGTGCCATTAAAAGTCATGACACGTAATAGAGAAACAGCTGTGCAGGAAACTTCAGGCATCTGTTTAATATTAATTGCATGTATTCCTAAAAAGTCATAGCATGTTTTTAAAATTTCACTGCACATCTGGTGCATCACTGCTTAGGGTTTTTTTTTAAATAGTTTTTATCTGTGAGTCACTGAGAACTATCAGCCACAAGCTGGCCAGACAGCAGGGAGATACTCAGGCAAGTAAAATGGAAGAGACATTTCTAAAGAGCTTCTAAGAAACCACAGCTCTGAACAAAAATGACAAAGCAACACTGAGTGTTAGCTGCCCGTCAGCAAGCACTGAGCTATAGGGAGTCTAGGTTTAGGGAAGGAGAGCCTATTCTATTAACAAACACTGTATGATTTAAAAGATGTATCTTCCATGCGAATCCTGTCCCAAATAGTAAGGTAGGATTCGTTTCTCAGCCAGAGGGGGAGTTCTCCTGCAGCCACCCAAAAACCTGCAACTTGTCCTCCTCTGCTATACCTCTTGCACACTCTGACCCCAGCCTACTTGCACTTAACCATAAACTGCTTTTCCTGACGACTTGGCAAGTCTCACATTAGAGAAAGTGGTCTCTTGAAGATCAGGTGAAAGGTGTGTTCCTCAGCCTGACAGGGGCCTGCTAAGCCTCCACCTCCAGGAGGTCTCCCACCGCTCTGCCCTGCCCTAGCCCAGGGGACCATGGAGCTGCAGCCCCCCGAGGAAGGCACGGCAGCTGGTCCCACTGGCATCCATGAGCTTCTAAAAATTATGCTAAGTCTCTGAGAAGTTTTTTCTGAATGAATGCTGGATAAAGGATTTTTGCACATTTTTCTGTATGTCCATCCACTGGGAGGCAAGTACTCAAAAAAAGTGTCACCATGAACTGGTAATTAAGTCAAATGATGATTTGGGTTGTCTATTAATGCATAAAAAAACCCCACAAAAGGACTACAAGACACAGATTTGGAACAGTTTTGCCAGTGTTGCAGAGCAGGTGCATCGCACAGCGAGCCCGATGTAGAGAAATGGGGCAGTAGGTGTGGGGTGCACGCATGCCTGGGCTTCTCTGCAGGAAACGGGGGGACCCACAGGGGCTGGGCCAAGGGAAGGAGGGAGGGAAGCCAAAGGAAGGAGGGTACGGCTCTCATGCCAACGTGCTGCAGCAGGCACCCACGCCCACGCGTGAGAGGGTGTCTGTGGGAGCAGCATTCCTCAGTCCCAAGCTTTGGAGGTAGAGTGTGAAGCCTAAATTTTTGCCTTTCTAAAGAAAAACTTCTCTGCTCAGAAGGGTTACAACTTTCTACCTTTGAAGGAGTTTCTCTGAAATCTACCTTTCGTTTCATACCTTCCCCCAGCTCTGAGGGAAGTCCTCATTTGGGGCTACACTTCACAGTTGGCTCCTGTGTTTGTAATGTGGTGAACAGTCTTGAGTGCCATGGTCCTCTTTGGAGGGGGGCTTCTAGTTCGGAGACGGTGGCTCTGTGTGAGCTGTGAGCAGCTGTGAGCTCAATGTAGACCCCACTTCATACCTCTCCGCTCACCAGTAAGCAGTGGTCTTACTGTCTACTTGAAAATTGCTTTCCATTTTTCAGATGGGGAAGACTTGCAATATCCAAGGGTGAGTGGGAAGGTGTGAAGTGGGCCTTCTCCAGAGGTGCAGGGACCAAGTGCCCATTGCGTGTTCACCTCTGTTTGCATTGCTAGAACAAGGAGTACCTTCCAGTCCTTTATTTTTCCAGTCTCAAAGTGTGTGGCGCTCTATTAAAACCTATTACACCTCTGCTAAACAAGTTTTAGGAATCCACAGACAAGAGGAACTCTGGGCCACTGGGAATGAGGGAGGGGGCAAAGAGGGGGAGTGCAATGTATCCACGATGAGAGAGGGGAAAAGGGAAAGCTTCTCTGAGCCTCTGCCTGGGAACCCAGCGGGTGCCAGCTTTGAGCTGAGTGTGTTTTGTCTTGATGTTTTTACAGATACGGATGAAATTTAATTCCTGGCAGAGAGCAAGTATATTATTTGTGGATAGAGTTGAAGGGGGACAACACAGAACCGGCAGAGCATTATTTTAAAATAATTTTAGTGAACAGCTGCACTTGCAGGCTGCAGAAGAGAAAGAAAAATCTCAGGGGACTCTGGGCAGAGACAGTATTTAACCTGCAGAATCGCCACAGACCAAACGCAGAGGCAAGGGTGGGTCTTCGCATCCCAGTTGTCCCTCCTGGCCCTCATCAGCCTCGCGCTGCTGGGGAGGCACATGAAGACAAGCCCAGCCCATGCTCCTCTTGTGGGACAGGGGCAAGGCGCATTACGTGGCTGCTGCTGGTGGTATCAGCGTATACCTGCTGAGCTGTGCTAGTACAGAAGGAAAGATCCTTTAATGTGATAAGGAGCTATTTAGGCCAGAATTAAACCCAGCCAGCCATCCTAAATCTCTCTGAAAACAGCTGTCATGGGCAGAAGGGCAAGCCTGACCCTGGAGCCAAGATGCAAGGGGAACCCGAGGTCCCCTCTGCAGCCAGGCTGGGCTGGGACACCGCAGAGCCAGGCTATGGCACTTTGCAGGGGGCAAACTTGCATGCTTTTCTGAAATGGAGTCACTTTCCTCCCCGGCTGGTGCCCTGAGGGCACAACCCCTGGCACTCTCTGCATGCCCAGGCGGGTAAAGAGGCACTGGGGAGGCTGGGTGACTGCCCCTGCTCCCAGACCCTCCCCGCTGCCACTAGAGGGGCCGTCCTGGCACATGGCAGCACTTCCTTGCCCTCGGTGGGAATGCCAGCAAGGCATCCGGACCTACCCTGGCTCAGGCTGGGCTGGGGTCACCGTCCAAGACCTTTTCCTCAGTTAGCGAGAGGTGCCAGGATCCGCCCCAAAATCAGCGAAGGAAATAGATCTTGCCAGGGCAATTGCAACCAGGAACAGGTTAAAGGCAGGAGAAGCGCCGAAGAAACCACCCAACATAGATCTTTCGGGTGTTTTTCTCCTCACCGGCTGTCTCACCTTAAAGCAACTTTCTCCTAGCATGACTTCACCCTGCGCTGCTGTCACTGCTGGCACACAGCAACACGCTGCCAGAGCTAAAGGCCTGTCTCCAGCGTATCCCTCAGCGCAGGGGGACAGCCAGGGACAATGGGGACAGCACGGTCAGACAGCCAGTGTCACTGCGCTCCCGGCCGCCACGTGCCCGTGTGTGTGTGTGTGTTTGTGTACACGCAGAGGATTCCCACCGCACCGGCGTGTGTGCAAAGGGGCAGAGCTGTCATTAATTTGTAGTCTGGGGCTGCTTGCCTTCACGCAGCAATTGTTCTGGCAGCGCAGGACGACCATCGGCAGTGCTGCCAGGAGGGGGGTAAGGCTCACAGCACACCGAGTCCTGCGGGACACATGGGTGCAGAGCGGGTTGGGTGAAGCTAGGGCCGGGGAGTCAGGGGGGATGCCAAGGCGGCCGGAGGAGGGACCCGGGCACGGTGTGAAGGCGACCGGCCAAGCTGTCGCAAGAGAGAGAGCGAGCAGCGCCCGGCGCGCAGAACAAGATCTGTTCAATTCCATCAGTCAGCACTCTCTTCCAGAAGATGACCTATTGAACATTTCCAGGAATAGCTGTGCCAAGCCTGTCGACTGTTTCTTGGAAATACACTCAAGAAAAATGGCTTCCTTCCAGTAGGGATCTGCAGAAAGCCTGGACTGGATCACAGCTGCAGCCAGACGCCGAGACGGTGATGCTGTCGCAGCAGCTTTTTGGGGAGAGGGAGCCAGGGTGGAGGGAATGCGTTTTCTCCCCTTTTTCCTCCTCCTTTCTCTTCAGATGGGAACAACTGGGAAGGAAGGGGGGATTTTTATGTTTTTTTGTGGATCGTCTCAGCTCACTAGTACGTTTATCCTTACTTGCAGTCTCCAGCAGCACGCAGATAGGAAAACCTGCAGTGCTGCATGTGACTGGGCTGTCAGCCCGGCACCCAACCTACCTGGGCTATTCCATAAGCAATCACTAGCATCTGCTGCCAAGCCCAGCACAGGCCCCCACAATCATAAGTCACACCCAGCGTGGTATTCTTGGAATTCCCTTATCGCTTTATTGCTGGAATTAACATGATAATCTGAAGTTATTGCTGTGGTACCGAGGTTTGACTCCCTGCACCAACAGCTGCATAGGTGGTAGGGTGGGGAACAGGGTTGAAATGTGCCCTTGGGTGGCCCTGTCCTGGCTGGAGGGTCCCACCGGCTCCAGTCGCCTGACGCGGAGAGGGGCTGCAAGCCCCTGGCAATGGGTGGTACCTGCTGGAGCCTGTCCCCGTCATGCTCACCGTCACCTGCACCCCTGCCATTGCCAAACCCACCTCTTTTCCCATCTAGAACCAACGACGTACAAACTAGGGTCATGCACTGACCGGAGTTGAAATTTCAGGTAATTGTCTTGAATTTACACGTTTACAATATGGCACCAGTGAGGCAGATGGCTTTCGCGAAGTAGGTGTTCGAGTCCTTCTGCACATCTCATTGGTCCCTTTCCACCGCCATCCTCCGACATGCATCTGGGGGAACAAAACCTCATGGAAATGAAGATTTCCCCACCGACGGGTGAAGCCGGGCAGATGCTGCTCTGCTGCCTGAGAGAGACTGTAGAGGTGCCTTTTGGAGTTGCTCTGGATTGACTCCAGATCTGGATTTGCATTGGGTCCTTCCTGACGGGCTACAAATAAACCAAAGTAATGGGATCTGGCATGGCTTGGCAGACTGTTAATAGGATATAGAGTCTTTCATTTCTGGGTCATTAATTCAAACCAGCCCAGATCAGTAGTGGCCACATTTTGTTGCAGTTTAATAGCTGTATAATAACCTCTCTGAACAGAATTAGGGAGTCCATCACCACAATTTATTTTAATTATAATTACTTCTGTTGGCTGTCTCAGCAAAGAAACCCAGGACTGAATATGCCCGGAAGTGGGGGCTCCCCTGGAGAAGCGGGGGCAGGTGGTAGCTCTTTCTGCAGCAGCCAAGTGCAGCCCCCGGGGCCGTTCCTCCGTCGCTGTTTACAAGGCGAAGTTCCCCGGTGTGCAGAGCGACCACCTGAGCAGTAAGCATCTCTGCAGCTATTAAAAACTGGGCTCCAGATGTAGCCTCCGGCTTAGAGAGTCCCTGCAGCCCCTGCTTGACTTGTTGGAAGTGTAGAATCCCTCTATAGTTGCTTACTTTCTTATATTGTTTCCAAAGCATCTGTTACTGGCGACTGTCTGAGCCAGGACACCAGGCTGGCTGAGTCCATGTTTGACTGAACAGGGATCTTTTTTCTTTCTTTTTTTTTTTTTTTAAATTCTTGTATTCTGAAACCCTCAAAGAGGACATTGATGATATTCAGTGCACTTGTCTCGAATCTGTGCACACTTTTACCCCTAAATTCACACACGCACTTGTCTATGCTCAAGCATATCCAGCGTTTGTTTGCATTTTTGGTATGGCCCAGTAGTTAAAAACCCTTTTGATTTATAATTCCTTTGTGAGGAAGGAGAGCTATACCGCTTTGTTTTGCCGCCTCCTGTGTCAAATCCAGTGGGCTGGCAACCATCTCCTTGCAAAAATTAACTAAAATAAGCTTTCTGTTTTCCTGGGAGGAATATTTTCATGTTTCTTTCTGGGTGTGGTCAGAATTTTTGGCAGTGCTTTGCTGAACTGAAGCGTATGCCTGACTAATGCAGCAAACAGGCTAGTACACCATGCCGTTTGCACAGATTATTCATTTCATACCATCAGATCACATCATTTCTAAGTTGTTGTAGAGATTCCAAAGAGCCCTGGAGCTTGGTGCTAAGTCCACTCTACCTGTAGACGCTTCCAACATAAGGCAGAGGGGTATGGGAGGGGAGGGGGTAATGCTGTGAAACGCATGTATGAATGGGAGTGACACCACCTGAGTGTCAGGGAGTCTATAAAGGAATTTATGTGCAAGGGTAGCTTTTCATCAATGGGTTGCCTGCAGCAGAGTCATTTGTCACAGCTGACAGTTTTCACTGGATTACATCACTAGCTATGCCGCTCCAAGTCTGGGCTTTTAAAAATATTATTATTAAATTTATTGTTCTTTTAAAAGAGGGACTGAGTTCCTTTCTTTACTAAATGAACAAACGGAACTGTGAGCATCTACTGGCTGACTTGCCAATGTCCTTCTGGGCGACTCTAACTCAGCCACCTGGTGTCTGCTAGCAAGGGTTGTGTTTAGCACTTTTTCTTCTAGTTTTCCTGGTAAGGAAGGCTTCGTTGTGAGTATTAGTTTGCACCATTATATCTGAGTGGTCTCTAAGCCTTGCCCCCACCCCTGCGCCTGTGTTGCACAGTCACTGGCTGTCCATTGTGGACCCAGCCTTGAGAATAACACCTACAAGTGAGTATCAGAGAGCTGAAACGGGATGGAAGAGCAGGAGTTGGATGCTGGGAATCCTCTTTTGAATGCAAGGAGATTTTTGAGACCTCTTATTCCTCACAGGGCTCCATTCTCATTGTATTAGCAATACAATGGTATTAATGAACAGCCTTGCGACATAGAGAACTAATTTTGAAGTCCAGCTTTTTCAGATGGACAAGAGACACTCACAAACTATTTGCAATGTGCAAGCAGTTTAAACTGGACACAGAATAAAGCAGATCCCTTGCAACCATTTCAAGCACAGAGTGCCATTAGAGTAGCAACTGCAGATACCCTTTGGATAATGCAGAGGTTTATATGTGGCACTATGAATTGGGATAAATCTTGGAAAAGCATAGCTAGGAGCTTAGAGGAGTTTGGAAACTGGTGGTAGTAAATAAAATAAACAACTGAAAACCTCAGTGCCTATCAAAGCATAAGTGCTGCAAGGTATCTTATAGATCTTAGCTCTATTAAGACAGTCATCAACATTCCTGTGGCAGTGGCAAAGGGACACAAGCCCTTCAATGGACAAAAAATTTAATGGGGTTTGCAAAGCTATTGCAATTTATTGTGGAGGCTGCCGTTCATTTGCCACAGTCGTGAGTATAAAAAATTAAGCTTAGGAAACTTTCCTAAGCAATAACAGCACAATTCTCCTGCAAAAGCGTGATCAAAGTAGACCAGTAGCTTAACCCATGAGTATATGAAGTGTCCTGTGCTCATTTTTGGGAAGAACATGCTGATTAAAACTGCCCACAACCCCTTTCAATACCACTGAAAGGAGCTGTAGACAGCTCTTAGATCATGCAGGGCAGGAGCACTGGTACCTAAAGGCTGAGGCTGGAGACTGCTGGAGGATGGGCCTTGCCTTGGGGCAGCCCTGCTCCTTGTCTCTCTGCAATTCTCCAGGGCAGGTGTGATGGAGGAGGCTGTGTCTCACCCCAGCATGGGTCCAAACAGGGCGGAACAGCAGCCCTGCAGTGGACATGTATGAGGGGTCTCTGAGCAGGGCAGCATGAGGCAGATTGTATCTGTGAGAGTCACACACGAAGATCACAAGATGTGACCACTCAGATGTAACTGGAGCAAGGCTGAGGCTGGACTGACGAAAATCAGCATTGGTGGCTGCCTGCCACTGTACTTCCCAATTCTTTCAGCAGCCATTTCCTAAGTGTTCATGAAGATCTGCCCTGCAGGACTCTCCAGGTTTTGGTCTGGCTTAGATTTAACCCAATGAGATTGTAAGTGGGAAAAGGCTCGAGACAACCCTTGGGCTAATTTCTGAAGCAACCAACAAGAAACCTAATTATACTGACCTTGGTGACAGTGTTGGTAATTTGACCACTTATTCCCCAAGAACTGCACTGAGATCAGCAACACGTGTCCCATGGGTGATGAAACAGCCATCCTGGGAGAAAAACTTTTGGTCACCACCAACAAATCCTGGATTTCAGTCCTGAATTCTGCCATCTGGTGACATGACATTGCCAAATCCTCATGGGCACCATGGGATTGCTCTGTACACAGTCTAAATGATGTGTAGGCATATCTAGCTAGGTCAAGAGAGACAACCCACAAAGTGTAACTGCAGTGTCCCAAGCCTTTCTGTTGACTGTAGAACACATTACCCTTAGCATATTGATCAATCCCCATTTAGGAAAGATGTAATGTGGATGTCTTCCATTTTTCCTGCCAGCTCTTGCACAAAACGGCTATTGCGTATCTCTCAAAAGATGGTGCATTTTAAGTGGAGGTAGGAGCTCTCAATGAGTTCCAGGGCACTTTGTGATCCTCCACTGATGTATACTACAAAAATGGATGGTATCATTGTTATTTGAGCACAGATGTGAAAACTCTCTCCTTATACAAGTCTGCTGGGCTAGCCATTTTGATTTTTCCCACCATTTAAAGGAGAAAACTAATTCTTTTATTCTTCCTACACCTCTGATAGGAATTCAAAGCGTTATCAGAGTCTTCCCTGCAGAAAACCAAAAATGCCAGATTGCAAATTCTTTGCAAATGAAACCAAGCTCTCTATTTCACTTCATTTTATGTTTAGCAGTGAGCTCTTCTGTACACTGATTTCCTAAGGTAATTTCATTTATGGAACTGTGCTGTCCCTAGATGTCTGTCAGATTTGTGTCTTCATAGATTTGACCAGGTTGTCTAGATTCTGCCATATTTGACAGGGAGGTGGAAATCTCAAAGATTCTGCAAGTCTTGGGATAACAGGCAGCTTTGGAGAGGAAGGAGAGGCAAATTCATGGCCATTCTGAGAGGAAAGCTTCTATACAGTGGAGCATTTATTTTATCTAATGTTTATAACTCTATAGAGCATAGTAGGTGCTGCCTTCTGTCCAGGTTGCAACTGAGGGATGCTGAAAGCAGTTGATGCAGAGAGGGGATAAGGGTGTGAAGGGAGCGAGGAATCTAGGAGATGTTGGAAGGATTGAAAGTCTCGTAGCAGGGGGTAGTCATTGGAGTTCAAAGACGGGAACTAGATTTGCTGTGGCACAAGGGGACAAAGCGGAGGGAAGGAAGGGACAGGGAATGCACATCCCCAAGGAAGCGGCGTGTCCTCCACTCTGCCGCACCTGGAACAACACTTGCCTCTAACACCCATTGCACTAATCTTCCACTCCTTGTCTCTTCCCCACCAGCAGCAACTGCCCATAGCCTCTGTCAGAGAACTATCTATTGTCCTCCTGTTAGCACAGTTTGCTATTTTCCAGACGCCTCTGCCTAGTTACCATTGACAGCAAATCACCTGTGCACCCTATCCTGTAGACCGTGGATACATTATTTTACCCTTCTTCAGGAGATTGTGACATTCATGAAGTCCTCTAGGTCTGCATGCCTGAAACAGATAACTTTTGTGCACTCCATCAGTTTTCTTTGCTTCTTTTAAAGAGGGCACTTCTCTCTGCACTGTTGTTCCTTTCTTGGCCACCACAGTTTTGTCAGCACCGGGTGGTGCAAGCTGCCATAGGGCTGCTCTCAAGACCAGACTTGCCTATGCTGCATGTGAGCCAGCAAGAACAGCCACAGGTGTGGCCAGGACTCCTTCTCCAAAACACTCCTGCCTGTGTGGTGGGGCAGAGGACAGGACCAGGGGAGCTCCAGCCGATGCCCCTTCAGAGACCTGGCTCCCGCCTGGGAGCTAACCCACTAAATCCACTCCTGTTCCCAGTGCTCTTTACTGTTCCTTGTAAGGTAGTGCCTTAATTAAAATCCCATAGTTTAGTCTGGTAGGGTACTTTTTAAGTACTGGCAACTTAATTCAGGCCTCCTAATCAAATAACGCGTGGGTTGAAGGCGCTGCTGGAACACCCTGGGATCACGTCAGCGCCAGGGGCTGCAGCGCAAATGGCAGCCTCAGGCCTGTTTGTGTAACAAGGGCTCGTTCTTATCTTCCTGATTTCCTTTCTCTTTCTGCTTTTCTTTTGTGGTCAGCTTGAAGTATAATTTTGAAACTTGGTTGTCTTCTGGTGCACTCACATCAGAATTTTCGTTTGAAGTCTCTTAGAAAGAATTGCAGAGGTGTGCTAACAATAAAAAGGTGGTTTTTAAAAAACAAGCTTTGCCTAAAACCAGAGAGATCCGAATGCTGTCAATGAGAACAAGAAGTGCTTCAGACCTGAAGCTCACTTTAATGTTTGTCGGCTCACATCTGATTAGGTCTGAGTCTGGAATGAGAATGTATCCTCACAGGATGCTTCAGGGGCAAAACCCTGGGCAATGCCTTCAACCTGTCACCGCGCTTCATACCCCTTGGCGTGTTGGAGCAGCATAAGGGCCCGGGTAGATGCTGCGCTGCGATGTCTCATCCTGGCAGCCCACCCACCCTCTGCACAAGTTGGCCATGGGTAGTGCTGGAGCAAGGAGGGCAGCACAGGGAGCATGTGTTCTGCTCAGGGCCCCGGTGCCAAGCACCCTGCCAGGGTCTGGAGCCCCTCTGCCTGCCTCTACCTTCTTCTCCTTGATGCAGAGGAATCTGTGCTGAGGTGGCCACTGGAGGCAACTCCTGAGTTTCCTGAAGCTGTTGCTGGCTGCTTTCTGGAGGGATGCATTACCAGAATGACTTGTTTGTGAAATTATTGAGTGGTGCGCATACACACACATTATACCACAAATGGGCACAGAAAATCACAGACACCCTATCTGAAAAATATATGGCATTTTTTTTCTGATTTTCCATCCCCTGAGATTTTCCTGTTTTGGGGCACAAGGAGATGGCATCTTCCCATTTCCAAATACAGACAGCCAGAATACCTGTTCCTCCCCTCCTCTTAGGCTCAAGTCCCCACCAACAGGTTTCTTGTTTCTCTCTTCCATTACTCACACTGGTTGAGTTGCTGCTTACTCATTCTGGAATTACACAATCCGTACTTTTACTCACTGAAGCAGGTACCTAGCTCAGTAAACACAACACAATGAAGTCTTTCTTTGCTTTGTTATAGATAAAGAGAGATTAAAACAAGATAGACAGAGACAACACACAAGGAGAAGGCAATAACTGCTCCCTCAGCCAACAAGACACACATATGGAGAAGGTAGGAAGTTTTCACAGACTGTCTGCTTAGGTGGCTCTTTGTGTCTTGCTTGCTCACAGTCCTTCCTCCTGCTAAGCAGGAGGTGTACCTTCTGTCCCCTCATCCCTGGGTGTGGACAGACCCTACAGATCCAGGCAGAGGAAGATGCTGGGCTCTGGCTGCCTGGTTGCTTACCCCTGCAGTGGCTGACCCTTTCCCTGGGTTAGCTTTAGGCTGCAGCAACTTTGCAAAGCCAAAGCACTTCTCCAGAGGCCTTTTCACTTTCAGGAGTCCTGCATCAACTTTGCAGGCACCTGTACGTCCAATAATATAGGACAGCATTTATACATGCCAGTGAAGATGGGAAGATGCCATGCACAAAGGCTTTTTATAGCGCTCACTGCCTGTTCCCACACATGCTGGGCAAGGAACCTGCCTGTGCTCCTTGTCACCAGGAAGGGGACACAGCAGTTTTGGTATTATCCTTATCAAGCAAGAAGCTGAAAGGTCGTGCTCCCATCCAGCTTTTGCAATGGTACAAGGAGAAAAGGTAGCTTATGGAAAAACTAACAAGCAGGTGAGCCAGGCTGGCACGCCAGCCACCCCTGCCCAAGGCTGCAGGTGGCAGAGGAAAATCTGCAGTGATCCTGTGAGAGCTGTCAGGACTCGGATGAGAGAAAAGGGTACCTCAGTAAAGCAAAGTTCACCCCCCAGAGTGGCCCCCCCTAAGCATGCCTTTACAGTGAGGAGCAAACAGATGCAAGCGAGCCCTCAGCCCCAAGCCCTGCTACCATAATAGCGTGTCGCTGTGCTCTTGCCAGCGTAATATGTTGCGGTCAGTGCTGTGCTAACACAGGGCTGATCCCGAGCTGGCTGGCACCCCTGACACCCTGGCAGAGGAACAGGGCTCTCTCTGCACCTGCTCATCTGAAGCACTGAGGCTGGAGCAGGCGTGCAACCTAATACACGCCGGCGCTGCTAATGCATGGACCTGTTCTCTTGTTCCACCTGTCTTTTAATTTACTTTCCCTCCCGACTCTGCTTTCACCCAGTCTGGGATGGTTTGTGTCTCAGCATGCTGGTAGCAAAAAGTGCCAGTGGTTGTGCCTATGGAGGTAGCAGGGGCCAAGAGGGGGGTCAAAGGGCCACCTGAGTGTTTGGGAAAAAAGCCCCTGTTGTCTGTCTTATAGCTTACTTGTAGGGTGGTCTCTAGACCTTTCTATACAGTGGTTCCCACCACATCCAGAGAATCCATATTGATTAAAACCAGACACAGAAGAGGGTGAGGATCACAACCACTGCTTCGTGGGTTTGCTGAGCTTTGGGAGAGTCTTGAAATGGACACTGCATTTGAGTAACATGGGAGTCCCAAGCTGGTGCAGCGTGCAGCAAGCCATGTCTCAGAGAAGGAGCTGGAACCCATTAGGTGTAACTGCTCAAACAAGAATCCTCTATTCATTCCCAAAACCTGCTGGCTGTGTGGAGAACAGGAATGTTTGCTATTACACCCAACTATTATTCTCTCAGATAACACCATCAGTTATGCAAAAATTGCAATAAACTTTTTTTTTTCCCTTTAGGAAATGGGTAAAAATGGACGCTTTCACCAGGCAAGCTCCTTTATTTAAAGCTAGTGCTTGCAAGACAAAGCAGGCTGCAGCCTGAAGCAGCAGCCTGCCCCTGGCCCCAAAACAGCCCTGCTGCCTCTTCCCCCAGCAAAGATGGGGAGCAGTGTTCCAACACTGAGCTTTTCTCAAGCTGTGGGTGCCATCCTGCCTTTGTCTTGCCCAGCCCACAGCCCACAGGCTGTTGACTGTGGCAAGCAGTGGGAGCCAACTTGGCTTTACTAGGAGCAGGTCCTGCCTGACTAACCTAGTGGCCTTCTATGATGGAGTGACTATGTCACTAGATAAGAGACGACCTATAGAT
>JAOQGH010000001.1:48205116-48242660 GCA_025769975.1 Gallinago jamesoni
TGTGACTGCAGGGGGGTCGGACTAGATGACCTTTGAAGGTCCCTTCCGGCCCAGATGATTCTATGATTCTATATGATCCCTATCCCTCTCAGGAAGCCTGAGCCCAAGCCCCTTTTGGAGCTTCAACAGCTCTGACCCCACCTGCACCCACAGGGATGCTCAGGCAGCCCTCACCCATTTCCCAAGAGCTAAAGCTCCTTCCACTCCCGTACACAACATCATTTATAAGCTCTGCCCGTTAGTCAGTGAGGGTGTGCACCTCTTATGGTTGCACATGTGGTTTTCCACTGAGCGTGCTGTGGCTCTGGCTACCCTCCACAGCAGGTCTGCACACCAGAAGCAGTCAGAGAAGTGTTTGATGCTATAAACTTGCCATGTGTACTAATTCAGAGATCATCTTTACCGTCTGTCCCCATCTCGTACGATATGATGAGAAGTGTCTAACTCCTTCCCAGCCCAGCTGCAGCCCTAAATCAGGACTGCTGTGTTAGGAGGAGCAGGAAAGAGTTGTGAGGTGGTATTTCTAGGACCAGTCTCCCCTGAAGCACAGGATGCTGCCTGCACAAGACTTGTTTGGAGGAGTATGGGAGCTGCTATAAACACACTTTCCAAAAAGCTACACTCAGCCCTGTCCTACGGGGTGGGAGGCAGCAGCCCCCACCAGATAGCAGAGGGGGCCCAGCAAATGGTGGAAGGTGCTTGGGGTGGTTGTCCCTGCAAGGAGTCATGCCCCACTCATGGCACGGGGCATTGCTCTGTGTAGAGGGGTCACCCCGAGCACCATGTGGCACCTGGGGTGTCTCTGGGTGGTCACCCTGCGAGGTTCATGCACTATGGGCCAGCTGGAGAGCCTGGGTGTGGGGATGTGGGCATGATGGGATGCTTTGCCCTTTTTCCTCTTGGGCATGTGTCCTCCTGGTAAGACCAGGAATGACACCAAGCCTGTCCCCTGGTACGCTCTCAGTGCTGATAATTCATCAAAAACTGAATGGTGTCACAATGGCATGCATTTCTGAATATTTCTTCTTTTTAAATTGTACTGACTGTGAAAATTGTTCGGTTTTTGGCAACCCAATGAACTAGGTAGCACTGATGACAGTGACCCTAATGATGTTTTTATTCCAGGTTGGCCAGTCGATGCCAAAACCAGAATGCAGGTTTTCACCAGCTGGCAGACAAGCTACAGTGAAATCCTCAGCACAGCTTCAGTCTCATTGGCTTTAAATGAGAGCAAAAGGAGAACAAAAATAGTTCTAGAACCAGCTCTTTAAAGGTGTGCAAGTATTTAATAGCTTTAAAATCTGTGTAAGTGGTGGGTATCTAAATGCCTTTAATTTCCATTGGTTTCAAAAGAGACTACACACCTGAAATCCTTATGAAATGCAGGCTTTCCTGACATAATTGCATCTCCTATGGTTTTGATTTTTCTTTTTCTTTACATGTTTATGTCAGTAAAAGCTTTTGGAGGGGCAGAGTTCAGTTGGGAAAACTTAGTTTAGTCAGTCCTGTAGTGAAACAGTCCATTTTTAGCACTTCGATATCAGTATAACTATGCCCAGTCTTCAGGGGTTTTGTTGCAATTATCAGCTTAAGATTGGTCCTTGAAAATCTCTGCCCCCAGGATGCAACTCTGAATCTCGTGCTCAGATGTTTCTCCTGCTTTAACAGGTGGGTAGAAAAGTGGAAAATCCATCAAGAGTACACAGACATAAATATAGTAAGAGCATGAGTAAGGGTAAGCTCTCGGGTTCCCAGGTGCCCAAGTGATATTTGAAAATGGCCCTTAAGCTCAGCAGTGGATCTGAAGCTAAATTGAAAGGTCTGAAACAACCTGAAAGTGGAACCTCTGCAGCCCACAGAGGTAAGGCTGCAATACTGATGGCCCGAATCCGGCATGGATTAGGAAGGGCAGCTCACTCTGAGCTATGACAAATCACTAAGACGGGTAATCTAGTAAAAAATTTCCCTTAAGTCATAACTTATTTACAGTGCTGTTACTGCACAGCCATATCTAATCCTGTTACAAAAGATTCTGCGAAACACAAGAAATGTTGAACCTAGTCATGCCCGAGGTAAATTCAAAGAAAGAGTCTTAATTTTTTGTTGTCAGAATAACGTGCGATAACGCCTCCAGACAGGAGCCTGGGAAGGAGGGGACCAGGGGGAGGATGACTAATTGCAAGGAGGGGTGGAGGAAGGGCGCTGGGAGGTGCAGGCATTGCCCATCCCTGCCGCCCCACAACCTGGCAGGTGGGGCAGGCTCCATGTAACTCCATCATGGGAGTTTAAAACAAACTTAGTAAAAAATAACCCAGGAGACTCATCACACATTAGCCAAAGTAGTAAAAACCTCTGTAACTTTCTGGTCCCTTCAGGTTACCAGGTCAGCTAAGCCTGGAAGAAGGCTGAGTAACACTAATGGCTTTTCATTGCTAAGCCCCCTGAGCAGCTGAACTGCAGAACCGTTTCCAGAGCTGAAAGGCAGGGAAGTGGCGGCCAAAGAGGGTGTTTTGGTCATGCAGGGGCAGCTAACCTGAGGCAGAAAGGCAAACCACAACCTGGAGGACGTCATGATGAATTAATGAAAGCGAGCCTAAAATACCACTGGTCCCACATACAGACCACTGGAGCACAGCTGGAGTGCTGGATATCTGAAGGGAGTTTCTTCCCTTACCAGGTAGGTTTGGGCTGGTCAGATGCCCCCAGAGCACCCGACGTCTCCAACCCATCAGTGCTGCTCTAGCTTATGACTTCACCCAAGCTGAAGGGAGAAGAGAGCACGTTACCAAGCTGTAGCTCCTTTGAATCACTGCTGATGGCGAGGGCTGGGGCATTGCCAGCAAGGCAAAAATCCTGGTCCCCAGAGCCCAGCACTGAGCACAGCACTGGGGGGTGATGACTGAAAACCAAATAAACTGTGTGTCGAGTTTTATTTCTAACCACAGCATCCAAAGGTTTTTTAACATCCAAGGAATTGGTCTATGTATCAAACTAATTTAGACCACATTTAGGGAGGTAGAGGGCATTGCTTCGCATTTGGATTTCACTCCAAGCAAATGGAAATGCAAAATCTGATGGACTGAAACACATGTGAACGTGTGAATCTCTGTGTGAAGAAAAGGAGATGTCTGTAGGGAAAAATAAGTGATGTGAAGTCACTTAACAGGGCTAGAAACCCTAAATATGTCCCAGAACATATAACTCTTGCCCCTAGCAGCACCTCCTAATCCTTCCCCAAAGCTCGCAGGCCAGGTCTGTCCCCTCTAGCACAGCTGCCCCTCTGCTGAGGTTGCAATGAGCTCTGCCAGGCAGTTTTACAACAGTCTGAGACAGCACTTTCATGTGTAAAATCACATGGAGACCCTTCATTTCCATGGGATAAAGGAATCTTAGGATAGATAATGATTTCTGCCATTAGGTGTTAGGATGCTTTTTGATTATTTGATTATGTATGCTCTTCCCAGTCCTCTGTGGTGCAGAGTTCATTATTTTACTTCCTTGCACTGAGGTACAGCCTTGTGGACTAAATGCTCTGATAATACCAATTAAATTCTAGTAGGAGTAAGCTTCCTTGATGGTAAAATTAATGGCCACATTATGGAGCAAATGTGAAACAACGGCATGTAATAGAATTATTTTGGATTAGTGCTGCTACAACTGACAGCAGATAGCCAAGCGCTTTCGGGACCCAAAATTACAAAGGCTAGCTATATTTGATTACAAAGCACACGGTATGAAATTAAAAACAATACCTAATGTTATTAGCTTTTGGAGAACAAGTATGCTGGGGGAGGGGAGGCACCATAATTTTGATCTTAATGTTTCTTGCACAAATAGTTTCTAGAATTTCTATCAGCATTCACCAGCTTGGGGAAATGCAAATGAAACTATTTAACAGACATTTGGCTCCTTGGTTTCCTAATTCTCTGTCTGTGTGTTTATATGTGTGTAGGAGAGGACATGCGAGTGCCCATTTTCTCCTCACAGTTATATTTCATGTATATTCATTTGGAGTAAACATTTTTCAAACGCAGTGAAGTGCACAAATCAGGTTTTGTTAAAAGCAGCTGTGGATAAATGTTGCAGTTTTGGGAAGAAGGAGAAATTAACTGCGCTTTTCAAAATGTATGATAATAAGGTTTTAAAAATCTCTGGTTTGTGTACGATGGAAAGGTTACAAACACTCAGCTGCGTCTGTCTGCAGTGCCTGTGGGGAAATGAAAATTAATGGTATTTAGCATTCATTTGAAAATGCATTTAGCAAAATCAAATGGGTGATACAAGGATTGGAAAGACTGAATGCAAAGCCCGAGTCTGTTGCAAAAGCTGTCTTCCAACTTCTGCAGAAAACACTGGGGGAGTTATTAATGTTCTAATTGTTATAATAAAGCTAGAGAAAAATCTGCTCAGAAGTATCCAAAGTGATATGGGTTTGCTTTTCTTAATTATGGCAAGGCATGTGTCCGGCATGTTTAGCCCTGCCAAGGGAGAGGCCCAATCAATGCTCACACCCGGGAAAGCGACTCACATTTAGTGATGGGAGACAACAGTACTCCTGTGCTTTCCCTGGGTGGGATAAGGGACTGTGGGCAATGACTGGTTCTAATGGAACAACCTGGTTACCTTAAATTGCCCCGTTTGGGGGAGAAGGGAGTGAACAGTATGCCACACGGAAAATCTCAGTGCTGATTTTAGCTGAGACATTGTAACGTGGCCACTGTCAACCGGAACGTTAGACCCTGGGGTGCCTTGCTTGTCACCACCCCAGCAAGCTCCAGAGCTGCTGGCAGGGGAGCCAAAGCAGCCCCCTGGCCCTGGCAAGCTGGGTGTGTGCAGAAGTAGGAGTTGGCCTGCTTGTCTGGAGAAAAGTCTTATGAGCTTTGCAAGACTTGAAGAAGGTGTTGGGTTTAGAGTTGTGAAATCTTTCCAGTGAACTCAGGAAGTTTCCTAAACATTGGAATAATCCCTTGTTTCCTTTCGAGTCCTTGGGAACTGGTATTTTCTCTCTTTCACTCTGAGTGGAAATGCTCTCTATTAGACAAATCAGTCTGCTGCAAACCCTCTTCCCCTCTATTAGGTGCCAGCAATTAAGTACCTCTCGTCGCATGTCAGATGTGCGCACTGGGAACCTGGAGCTGCAAAGCTGGAGTTCCCATGTCAGCCCGAGCAGACCACATGGCCTCTGTATGTTATCCCTAGTCTGTAGGACAAGTATTGGAATAATTATTTGTCTTGTTTGTTTAGATTATGAATAAATAATAGCCTTTAGCCTGTAACTGACCTCTAGATATAGGCTTCTTCACTTAAAAGCTTCTGTTTTTCCTGTGGTGGCATCATATTAGATTTTTTAACCCACTGACTAGACTGAAGGCTTCCTCCACACAGCCTGGAAGAGAAGAAGCTAACGACATATGTCATGTCCCATGTTAAATCAAAGAGAAACCAGGATATACAGCTCCAAACTTAATTCCATCTTCTGTTAAATCAGAATGGCCCCACTGCACAATTACTAATACTTGATGATATTTGACTACAGCACTTCAGCACAGTTTCCCATGTCATCTGTTACAGTTATAACACTCACGTAATTTTTGAACAATAGTGATTGGGTGTGATTTGGCAGTTTGAACCTCAGGAAGCCATATATTTCCCCGTGACATGATATTATCTAATATACTGGCTATCTTGGATTGCAGCAGCTCTGAAAGCTAGTATAGACACTATGATTTAAGGCAAATAATAAAATCCATTTATTGCTTATTAGACATGAAGCAATAACATTTCTGGCGTTCCACCGCCCTGCTGCTACCATGGTCTCTCCTGAAGCAGAGGGAACATGCCATTTGAATTTAAGGTTCTTTGATGGCATTTTTAGAAGAGGACTTTCCGATGATGACCATACTCTGGGTAGCTGGGTCCCCACATGCCATGACTTGGCAAGTGGGCTTCTGCCCAAATGCATCTCCTCTGCTCCCCTGCTTTGCCTGCTGTAGTAAAAGGAGGTGCCACACAGTGCTCCTCAAACTCAGCCATGCTGGGGGGCAGCAGAGAAAGGGATGTGGGGCTGAGAGGTGGGTGGTAGGCAGCTCACAGCTAGCTGCCTGGCACGCTGGCACGAAAACATCCTCTGGGAAGTGCCATTTGGGTCACGATGTGGTTGTTAGGACTGACACAGACAAAAACTAGAGTCTGGTCTGGAAGGCACCACCATGTCTGGTAGAAAGCCCATTTTAGGGACAGACGCACTCTGTAGTGTTGATAGTCCTTCTGCCCTCCGTAATTGAATTACAGTTGTTTTTTACTCTGGAAAACCTTCAGACATGTCCTATGACTGCTATTAGAAATTAATTGAGGGTTTTAAAATCCTGTCTTTGACGCTTTGACGCTTTCCCATTTTTCTTCCTGCATTTCTGAAGAACTCTTTCCATTTGATTTCCTCTCATTTCATCACCTTTTTTTAATGGATATTATTTCTGTGAATTTGGCATTTGATTGTTTCTTATGCTGAGAAAGAATCCAAATGTGAGACAACTGACCAGCTAACACACTCTGCCATGTGGGTGCTGCTGTGGGACAGATTCTGCTTTCATTTACACTGACATAAATTGAGTTGTTTTATGACACTCACTCACATCAGATGTGAGGTCTGTTATCCTCTGAACATAATGTCAAAGAAATAAGCTTTTGAAGAAAATATTCTTTCTTTTTAAACAAAAAAAATAATTTGAAAATCATATTGGAATTAAAAAATATTTTATGTACTTAGCAGCACTTTAACTTGATGTACTTTCTTATTCAATATTCACAATGCCCATATATTAGCTGGCAGCTCTGCCTCTTGCCTGTTGCCATGATCTTCTCCCAGCACATAAACTGTTCAGGATCTGATTTTCCTTTGAGTTTTACCCCTCAGATTTCCATTCACAGTGCCACACAGGGTGTACATTTAAAATACTATAAAAGGTATTAATAATGCCTCAATCTGCAAAGCAGAGCCCAGAAAGAGAAAGGATAGAAAACCAAAATATAATTTTCCTTGTTGAAATTTAAGCAGCACAACGAGATTAATTCTCCAGCCCTTGAGAAAAGCGTCATGGGATCTTTAAAGACCACAGATAAACTGAGCCAAGGTCTTTAAGTCCCTTCAAGAGTAATTCTCCCTTCACACCGTATAAACCATATAAAAGAATCACCGAGGGAAAGCCTTCCAACAATTTAAACAGCTGTGCGGCACGTAACCTGACGCCGGGAGGGTGTATGTGTCCATGCATGCAGTGCATCCTCCTGATCAGTGCCGAACATTGTGCAACGTGTTCCTGCCAAAGACAGGTGGATGTGTGTCACCGATGGTGCGTAACGGACACCGGCGCAGTGGGGAGGCCACGCTGGTGGCAGCTGAGCGGGGAGAAGGCATCGCCTCGTTACCGCAGCCTCTTTTGCGCAGATGTTTGCCCGGGATGCTGCAGATGCGTTTAATGAGACTAACTCCCCAAATGAGAACTCCTCAAAAGAAATGTATTAATGATCGTTTGTGTTCTCCCCTTAACGAGATGCATCGTCTGCTCAGGACTGAAATATAACCAGCCCAGGCAGCCCCAGAGCCCACTGACAGCAGTGACCTGTTTCTCTGAAGGACTCTTTGTTGGCCAAGTGAAATGCCGTGAGTCAAGCCGTTGTCCTTCCTCACCCCTGCACCAGGGCTGGACCCTGCCACAGAGGTCCTTGTATCTCCTGGGACATGGGCTCTCCTTGCCTCTGCAAGACAGACAGGGGAAACAGAAGCTTTTCCAGAGCTTGCGAGGGAAGCAGGGGTTTCCTCCTGCCCGGCAGCATGCCATGGACAGTGTGTCCTTGCTTCCTGAGGGCTACGGGCTCCCTTGGCTGAGAGGGGAATTAATAGTTGTGGGCAATGCAGACGCAACTCAGTAGGTTTTACTGACAAATGACCAACCTGAGCCCAGCCTTTGGGGAGCAAGGGAAAGCCTATAATGTCATCGTGAATGCAAAGAAAAATGGCATTGCCAGATTGACAGGAAAATCACAGTGAAATTGCACATCTCCAGATGAAAGGAAGGAAAGTGAGAGCAGAGAGAAATAAGCCCAGCAGCAGGGAAGAGGCAATGTCAGGGGAGTTCATCAACGCACCTACAGCTTGAACAGCTTGCACCAGCCCTAGAGAGACAGTTCCTTGGATGTAAGCATTCCCTCTCACAGTAACTAGGCCAAGAGCTTGCACACCAGAGGGAAAGCTATTCCTGATGCAGTCTTAATTAACACACAGGTTAATTCAAAGAAAATGACAGTAGCTGAATATTAAATAATTAGAGACAACTATATAATTAGGTCCACAAAGGGAAAATAAAACACTGGAAAGTGACATGGTTCTGGTAAGCATTAAAAAGTAAGATAAGCAGGTTAGTTTTAAAAATGTGAGAATTGAAATTTTAAAAGAAATCCCTAGAAAGTCACCTCCTCAAAACAGTCATGACGTGTCAGAAGATATGCCTAGTGCTGAAGAAAGGGAACCAGACGAGGCAGAGGAATGCCAAGTGGCAAGATTTAAGAGGTAATTTGAGCCAGTCCTTCAGCATTTGGAAATCTGACCCTACTGAGAGCAATAAACAGGATTATAAATAATGGTAGGTGATAAATTAGCAGGAAATCAGAAGGATCAACATAGGCTTGAAAGGAATATAGCCAAAAAAAATAGTAAAGATAAAAAGATGTTTTCTTGAAAAGTGATAGTCAAAGGAAAGAATCCACAGGACTGTGAGAGCACCAGGGACCAAAGGAAGCGGCAAAAGGAAGACAAGGGTATTTTTCAGAAGTAACTTGCTTTCAGTGCAAGTCTTTACCACTGGTGATACTGGTCATGTTCCTAAGCATGAGATGAAGCTGCTGAGGAAATATTACTACCGAGAGGTTGGAGCAAACTTAAAAAGTTTTATGTTGCTACCTTCAGATAGTATATCCAGGACTGGGAAGATGCTCCTGTCCTTGTGGAGGCTGATGGGCTGAAAGAAAATGAGCATTTTGTGTGCCTGAGGACTTCAAGTGGCAAACTCATCCAGTATTTACCCATGCACAAGGAAAAATCTGGCAATGGTCTCTAATTGACACATTTGTACCTCACAACTGGTTGAAAGTGTCATTGAAACTAGAGAGAGCAGGTTAGGAGCAGAATAAGTTGTTTGGATTTCTACAGGGATCTAGGCAGATCTCAATCCCAAGCAGCTAAATAGTGAAAAAGTGAGAGTCAGAGCATTAGTGTGAACTGAACACTGTGCAGGAGGCAGAAAGCAGCGGGTAGGGCCAAAGATTTATTTTCATTATAACAAAATGGTGAAAGGCAGAAGATCGTGTCCTGGTGCCTGTGTATTGATGTTTTGAAAATCAGAGTGAGTTGTCAGATAACAAAATCATGGGTGATTTAAAGAAGGAAGCAGGGAAAGATTAATTATATACATGACATTCTTGGCAGATGCTCGCCTAATCCTCTTTTAAAAGTTCCAGTGATGGAGGCTTCACTGCCCTCCTTTGCCACTCCTCTCCAGTGCTGCACAGTCCTTACTATTGCAGAAATTTTCCTGATGAGTAACCTGTCTTCTCTGCTCTGATGCCTGATATTTCTCTTTATCAAACCCACAGCAGACACCAAGAAGAGCTTGTTCCTTTCCTGTGACTTATCTTTTGCATATTTTAAGAATTATTTTTATGTTTAGTGACTTATGTGTGTCTAAGGACTCATCATGAGATATTTAAGGTTTCATCATCTCTCACTGGAGTCTCCTCCATACTGAGCCAAATTCCTCTGACCCTTTTCACTACCAACTCCTAGAGGATAAATCCTTGAATCACTGAGACTGAAATGGGACGCCAGCTTTCCAGCACCGCATACAGCAAAAGAATTACATCACATTTCATGGACTGGTCATTTTTATCCATCATAACACAGCTGTTGCCAATTTTGTGTCTGAATTACTGATGAGTAGTGAATTTGCAGACTACTATACCCCCCAAGCTGCATTACCCTTCATTAACCGGTCATTCCCCTCCCATGTTTCTAGACTTTGCTATTCCTATTGAACTATTAAAACTTCTAATTTATCCCTTTTCAGTTGCACCCAATTTCTTCCAAGCCATTTCTTCAGTTTGTCAAGATCATTCTACCTTCCCATCTTGTCCTCTGTCATCACCGTAGATTCTCCCAGTTTAGTCATTCATGTAATTAAAAAGCATATGTCTGCTCTCTCATGGAAGTAACTGTTGAAAACCTTGAATAGTGCTGGACGCAGTACAGACACTGCTGAACCTCAGCAGATACTTTTTTGCAAATTTGAGAATGAGCTGTTGATCACTGTTCTCTGAGTACCTGGCTTTAACCAGTTATGGTACTTCCTAACATTTATCTACTTTTTTTTTTACATCCTTATTTATGGGAATGTCATGCAAGGTGTGTTGAAAGCCTTAATAAACTGAAGTTATGTGTCATTAACTTCCTCGTTCTAACCAACAAGACCTGTTGTCCTGCCACAGAGAGTAAATTATACGTTTGACATGACAGATCCTTGTTAGGTTTCATTCATCTTGCTTTTATCTTCCAGATGCCCCAAATTCTTTGATTGCTTGCTCCAGCATTTTTCTATGAACTGAAGAAAAGCTGATTGCCTTGTAATTCCCCTGTTCCCCTATAATGATGAGAACTAGGCTGACCTTTTTTTAGGCACATGATTTATCCAAGTTTGCTTCTGACACTCAGGTCTAGCCGTCCTCCTCACTGAGATAGATCGTTCTTTTGACCTTACTGTAACGTTCAGGGACCCTCCACTTTCCCTCAGTCCTTTCTCTCTTGCATTTATTTTCTATGTTGATCTTGCCTGCTAGATCTCTGAGTGCTTTGAGGACTGCTTTCTTAAGTCCATTCTCTTTATTTTGCTCTTTTGTCTTCCTGCTTTTTCTAAGGGTTATAGGATATATCATATCATGGTGACACTTGTACAGGTCACCTTCACTTCAGTGTTCTCATACAATATCAAATGAAGAAGATCCTCTCTTCTAGTTACTTTCTCTACCCTCTGCATTAACCATGATGCTTGTGACACATCACAAGATCTTGTGGACTGTCTCTACCCTGCTATTTTTCTGTTCTAGCAAATGTCTGTGTAGGAGTTAATCTCATTAAGAGCGAGTCTTGTGTTTTGGGTGGTTCTATTAGTTACTGAGAAAAAGTTGCATTCATCTAATCTTCCTGCTATTGCAAAATCCTGCTGTGCTCACGCCTGTGTTTATCTTCTCCTTTTCTATTTACTCTGCAATTTGATGTCTGTGAAAGTATAAGGCAGATCTGGATTGTTTCCGTTAGGTAGAAGATGGGGGTAGTTCTTTCTCCCTTCTAATAATAGGTCATTGATGTGAAAGAGAAGAAATCCAAGATGGATAAAAGGAAGCCTTTTCTTCTATGGACTTATAATACGACCTTTCATTGCCATGGGAACTCTTTTTAGCTGAGATGTAAGATTCAAAAAGCCACATGGGGCATGGATGTGGAAAGACTACATTTCCAGATAGCATGTGTATGGAAAAGTGTCAAAGAAAGATGCTAAATCTCATTCTCCAAAACTCATGCCAGTCTCCAAAGATAAAGTGCCAGAGTCACAAGATGCTAAAGCGGCTTACCCTCCCAAGATGAGCAATTTTATGTAGGAGGTAAGGAGGCTTTCTGACCCCCAAACTCAGCCACATGTGGCACGTTTCTGACCACCGGTGGTATCAGGACAATGCAGTCAGGCTGTTCCTCCCAAACTCAGCACAGCTGCATTTACCTTTGCGCCCACTTACAGCTCTTACACCTTCCCCTGAAGCATTTGCTCCCCAAATTTGTGGACAACATGATATGGTTTCCAGGCTGAATCAGAGCAGGAGCTGTTTTCCTGTTCCTAAACTTCAATAACTTTCTGGCAGCAGTTTCCAAACTTCTTTACTTACAATCCCATTTCCCGTGTCACTCATCTACTTCTGCTTGCCCTTCCGGACTTGAGAGCCCTTCTGCAGAATCTGCTGCTTTACGGCATCATGTGCTCCCCATATTCCCTTCCTTTGCATCCACATCTTTCCTGCACTCCCACCTCACACTGCCGCTCACATCCCTCCCCTCTCTGCAGCTCTCCGGCTGCTCCCTTTCTCCGTTCCCCTCCTGCACCACCTCCCTACAGATGCTGCCATGCTTCCTTCATTTCTGCTTGCTTGAGGTACCCCTTTGCACCTCAAAAAATCTTACTGCATTTTCAAAATCCCTCCAGACTCCTCTTTGTCCCAGTCCCGCATCCCTGAGTGTGCGCTCCCAAACTGTCCAACTCCACTTTGGCATCAGGCTATATCACGAGTGACAAACTCTGCTTGTTATGGTTCTCAGATTTCAAGGGGTGAAGAAGCCCATGTCGGGAAAGCTGGGAATTTCCTAGCTTGCTTTATTGGAGAAAATTGCAGGGAATGAATAAGCAAGGTGGGACACGGCCTGTTAAATTTGATCATTTGTTAGGAATGGCACTGCAGTGTAAGGAGCCCATAAAGCATATACATAAGAGCAGTAAAAAGCAAAGGGCTGCAGCTTCCTAAAGGAAACTTAATAAAGTTTGAAAGTGAATGACAAGGGTGTTAAGGTAGGATTGTTCTCAGTAGAGTCTTCATCTTTTTTGAAAAAAAACCCAACGAGCTTTTTGTTCCACAATAAGTGACTCATATCTGCAGGACTGGATCTAGGTGCAAGTGGTTGCTTCCTAAGCAGGACAACGCTGGCTGCGGGGGCAGGAGTGGTGCCTGTAAATTCCATTGCTCCTACCCTCTCACTAGGTCCACCTCTGCACAGACTAACAATTTGGTTTCAGGGAAAGGAAGGAATGGTATTATTTAGAAAATAGTATAGAGAAAGAAAGCTTGTAATACATTTTAAAAATGCTTTTGCTGGCTCCGTTCTTGAAGAAGAGATTTTTCCTGACTTAGAAACACCTACGATGGCAATGAAGACAAATCTCCTAGAAAATTACTGGAAAAAATGTGTAAGGAAGAGTCTGACTAATTTCCAAAGTAATTTTCTAGGAGATTTGTCTTCATTGTCATCGAAGGTGTTTCTAAGAAAGAGTCTGATTAATTTCCAAAGTTAAGACTGCCCTTGTTTAGACAGAAAATCATGTTTGCCATGTTTCCACTCTGGTGATTTACATTTTTCACTTTGGGCATAGGCCAGAGGGATTTACAGCTTGAGAAAGGATCTTCCATCTTCCTAGGAAGTTAAATCATTGGCACTGATTCAGCTTTTGTGTATAAAGGAGATTAACATCATATTGACGTATAAGGTTGAACGAACCACAAAACAGATGTTTGGATAGTCAACTGAACACTGAACCCAATGGAAAAATTCCATTTTGATCAGTTTGAGGTAGGCCTAGTCATCTTGTGGCTGTGCGGGATACTAAAATCTGGATTTTATAAATGAAACACTCATTAAAAAAAAATTCCTGGAGAAATACAACTGCTTCAGGCTTCTCATTTTATTTTTTTAAACTGCAATAATCTCCGGCATGGATGGTCTAGCCCAAGTGGAATACATTAACATTAGTTATTCTAATAATTACAGATGTTCAGATGATAGCCATCTCCTAATCACAGCTGGTCCCCATCTAAAATACTCCTGGTGCTGTGATGTTATCTTTACAGTGACTTTTCACAGAGATTTCTCCAGGACGGAGGGTGTAGGGCCAACGGAGAGGTGTTTCATCACCGCATGTTTACTTCTCTCCCAAAGAGCACTGTGAGGGATCTCAGTTAAAGCAGTGGATAGGAACCGGGATTAACCACGACCTCTCTTTATGAATCACACACACAACAGGCCGTAAGGCAGGCCTGGACTGCTCATCCCCACAGCACAGTGCCTTCAGGTCGTTACAGCCAAGCAGCATAATTAGCTGCTGCTGCTGCAGATCTGATTTCCCTTTCTCAGGCTCGCTGTGCTTTATTGGTTTTTCAGTCAGGTATTCTAATACTTACCATCTTTATGGTATATGGCAAATTTCCATCCTTTCCATGCTAGTCTCTTTACCAAGCAGTAGCAATGAAAATCTCCTGGGTTTTTTTTCTTACCTGAAAGGGGATTAGAGCACTGACTTTTTTTTTTTTATCTCACTTATGGGGCGAAGGGGAAAGGATTGCCCCTCTACCACGTTATTAAGGCCTTTGTTTTAAGCAACCTTATTATTGTTCACTTTCTCTAACATCAGGAGTTCATTTATTGGACCAGCAAAGAGCAGCACTGAGGCAAGGAGACCTGTAGTGCGCATTGATCCTCATATGCTGTAAATATTAGACACTTGGGTCCAGCCCTTGCTCGGATCCTGTCAAGGATGCCACTACATCTACCATTCTTTCAGCCAGATTTAGTCAGGTAAGTGGTGAGAAAGACAACCAGCAAGTGTCAGTTTTGTTTACCAAGAATTTTTCAAATATGCAGTTCTACAAATACCAGCATGTTTTGGAACACATCACAGGCAGATTGTGTTTGCTATGGGAAGCCTGGAGGAGAATCTGACCTTCAGTCATTACTAAACTGGGTAACAGAAAAAGCCTAAATTAAGACTCTTAAAAGGAGCAAGTGAGGTGGGTTGGTTATGTGGGGTTTTTTTTCTGTAATTTGACCTGACAGTATCTGTATGAGCAGAGGAAACACATGACACATGATACAAGTTGTAATTTTCTATTAAGCCTCTGAGTGTTAGCACCAGCATAAAAAGAAATGATGCCTTTGAAGTACCTCAATAGACTGAGATACTTATTTAGACAAGGAATGTGGGTTGCAAGATGGGGAGCTGGTCAAAAATGAGCCTGCCTCTTCCGCCAGCACTGCCTCCAAGTTCTGCTTTAATTGAGGATATTAATTTGAGGTCTTTCCTTCAGCTGCAAAATTTGCAGATATGTTGACTCTCATTGATCTCTGAGGTAGTCTTAGGCTCACACCAGGAGATACTCTTAGGCTTAGACCAGATCCACACGAAGGTGGATCCTGCGTGTGCAGAATCCTCCATGAATATTATTTACTTTTCTTCCTTCTGTTACTCCCTTTAGGTCAAGATTCACCTCCCCTGACTTCAGGTGATTTAGATTATGCTAGTCATCTGCCACAGCCAATAGAAGGGGAGAGATACCAGCTGTAGGGTGTATGCAATTCGTGTCACTTATTTTAAGTTTCATTTCTCACCACCCTAAATGCAGCCTCTGGAAGTGACTTGCCCTCTTCACTGACTTGGACATAGACTTCATAGACCCATGAACCTGATTAGATGGCTTAAAGTAAATTTGATCAAGGAACACGATAGTGACTGTGATGACTTTACACTTTCTTCTCCCCAAAAGTCAGAGAGCTGAAAAGGAGAGAAACACTGTCCGTGGCATCCAAGGTACCCAAAGGAAAGCTCAGGCTATAAGCCTCATACAGGGAATTAATTTTTGCCTTTCCTTCTCCTTTTATACTCTTCTCCTTTGAACTCTGCTAAACTTTACTCTTTATATTTCATCTCCCTCTTAATTTTCTGAAATAAATACCTGACGCTGGGCTGGAGATGTGCCATGGTTTCATGATAAGTGAGCCCTGCTTAAACAACTCGTTTCATCATCATCTAATTTTGGTTTCTACTGTCATTTTTGTCTTTCTCAAACTCTTCAAACTCTTTAGCAAGCATGCATATTATCCCAGCAAATATTTATTTTAGGTCCTAACTGGAAAAGGTCCTTTCAATTCCAGGGATATTTTGAAAGTCTGGAGGTGAGTCTGGGCATGTCTACCTGGATGGGCCCAGACAAGTACACTCATCTGCCATGCTCTGAGCTTATCAAATGGGAGCCAGTTCTGGTCTGGAAACCACTGAGCCATGTTCCTGCAGCTCTACGCTCAAGTTAACACGCCCTGCAGAGCAGACCACGTCTGTCTGCACCCATCTGCATAGACATGCCTTATGCATATAAAGAAAGCACTTAATTTTGTTTTTCTCCTTCTCATTGTTTGTTTCTCCTGATGCACAAACACACGCATGTACACACCCATGTGTGCACACACTCCCACTTTATACACCTGTTACAATCTACAGGGGCTCAAGTGGTACCAAAATATCACAGGTATTATTTCTTTACAAACAACGAATACCCCCTTTTTGTGTGAAAAAGCAATTGAAAACCAGCTTGTATCATCTCTTTGTGAAATATTATGCTGGCAGATAAACTAGATGACCTGACTATGCATTCCATCTCTAATTTATGATTTGTGATGTAGGCAAAATTAATGGAAAGCCTGGCACTTGTCAACTCTTTACTCCAGGCAATACACTCCAGAAGGAATTAACAAAAGAGAAGTGCTAGTTCAAAAGGCAATCTTTTCCAGTTACATCTGCATTTAAGGTTCGCTCTGTGAACTCACAGACTGTATTGAAATGAGCAAAGGGAATAGAGACCTTGAATTTACCCATGTGCAAACAGCATCTTGCTATGCAGATGCAGACTATGGCCTGAAACCAACTAACATGGTCTTTTTTACAGCCCTTGCTGCCTGCCCCCAGACCCTTGGAGGAATTCTAGCTGGTGCAGACTTCCTCCTGGAGCATTAGCAAAAAGCAAGCTGGAGCAGCAGTCTCACGCCACCTTCAAAGAGTGGCCCCAATCGCAGAGCCAGTCCCCCTGACGCTGGTGTCCGCATGCCTCTCCTCCCCGACCAGCTGTGATTAATGGCCTTTGGAAGAACCCAGGTGTTCTGGGGGCCTGATGCTCATGACTGTGGACAGCTGTTTTGTGGAACACAATTGGGATGGAAAAAGCCTTGTATCCTTTTCCCCCTTTTCTCACATTAGTGGAAAAAAGACCCTTCAGTAGCGCTTGGGAAATTACTTTTGCACACAGTGCTCTCATAGACCGTGGAGGGCGCTTACTGATATATGAAGTGGATGTCTATGGATATATTTCTGTGTTTTTGGCTAAACAAATGTAATGGATACCTTCATTACTAAAAGTCTACTCCAATAGCCAGCGGCGTATTTACCCACTTTTGTTTGCAGTGATCACGGAATCGCTTCCCCATCTTGCAGCGTTTAAACAAGCATTTCTCTGTTCATGCTGGTGGAGGTGCCTCTGTTTCCAAGGGCTTGTCTACAAGGGGAGGCTAGCGTGCATTAAGATAGGGTATGAATTTACAGTGCTCTTGGGGTATCCACACTTGATAGAAAGGCTATAAGGATAGAAAATGTGAAATTATGCCTGGTGGAATGGCTTGTTTAGCTAAATCTGGTCTAACTGTGGATAATGCCTTATTCAGATGGCAATTTTGGTCACCTGGCAGATGTTCATAAGTTCACATAGCTTTTGAATAATTATTCCACAGCTTCTCAACCCATTTTTAAGGCATGATTTCCACTCTCTCCAGTCACTGTTTTTCTTGGCCTTTTTCCAGATGTGAGTGATTTGATAAAATCCCTGTTCAAATGTAGAGTTTCTGTCGCTGTAATCACTTTTGGCAGCTTGCCCAACAAGATAAGCTGATCCCCAAATATTAAAAAGATTGGACTGATATGAAGTTTTACTCCATCATCCTTGAAAAACAAACAATACTCATCTCTCCATGAAGGGCCATTCTTGGAAAAAGAGATCTGATTTTTAACACAGAAAGCTGAGGGCAATAATAACAGCCTTGCTTAATTTCTCTTCATAATGTCAGTGATGCCATGACTCTGTATTTTTAAACCAAAATATTCCACCTAAGGCATTGGTAGGTCTTATAAGTACTTCTATACAAAGACAGAGATTAAGTAGACGTATACTGGTATTTGTACGTCATTCCAGCATTCTTTGGCAGTGTTATTAGTATCTGCAACATCCAGACTTTCCTTTCCAAAGCTGCTGCCTTCCTGAACGTGCACATAAAAAGGCTAAAAAGAGAGCCTTAGGCTCACACTTACTCAGCGGTGTTATGCTGGAAATTCACTGGGCTTTAATGGTCATACTGACATTGATGATAAAGAATCAGGCAGACCTACAATTTTAACTATTTCACATAATGACAGAAACATTCAGGCTGCAGGGGGCCTCAGGAGGTCTCTAGTCTGCACAAAGCAGTGTTAGGTCTGAGATTTAATCAGGTTGCTCAAGGTTTCATCCATCTGGGACCTTAAAACTTCCAAGAATGGAGTCTGCACAGCCTCTCTGAGCAACCACTGCTTGACTATTCTGACGGAGGAAAAGTTTCTCCTTACATCCAGTCTTTGCCTTGTAGCTCAATCATGAGTTCCCTTCTGAGTCAAGCCAGTTTCCTGATACATGTGCTTGTTTTCCTGAAAACTAGGATGGTTTCGTGCTTGGGAGAGCTTGTCAATAAAGACTTGCCACTTTTCCTGAGCTTTTTTACCCTTCAGAGCTGGTTCTATGGGATCCAACCTGACAATTGTCTGAAGAAACTGAAGTCTCTGCTCTCCTGAAGTCTACAGAGTGTAGTCTGCTACTCATCTTCCTCACTCTTTTTGATATCTTTAGATCCACTCTTTCAGGATCTCTACTACCAAGCCGGCCATTGATTATCACTCCCCCAATTCAGTGTAAATGTTTTATGAATAGCAGGTTCAGGGTGTGTGTGTATGATCCCAGGTTGGCTTACCTAGTACCTGTGTCAAGCAGTTGGCCCTGACATCTTCCACAAAACACCTGGCTTGCCTGCAATCCTCTCTAGTGCTCTTTCAGCATATACCAGGGAAGTTAAAAATCTGTTATGAGAGGCAGAGTATGTCATCCAGAATTATCTTCAAGTTGTTTAAAGATGTCTTCATCTTCTTCCTCACCCCAAGTAAGTGGTCACTAACAAGCTCCCACCAGACTGTCACTATTACTGATTACTCACCCCTGTCCTGACTCACAAGCTCTCACCCAGCATACTATCTGGCCCGTTGAGGAGCTCCATATATCAGAGCCACTCCATCACATATATGCATCCACACCCTCTTGTCTCCCTGCCTGTTTCCTGGTATCTGCCCATCACAGCACTCCAGTTGTGTGAGCTGTCCCAACGTGTCCCAGTTACTCCAATGATGTTATAGTTCCTCTTCACCAACTAGATTGGTGGGACAGGCAAGAAAACATCGACATATCTGCAGTGGTGGCACTTACTCTCAGGGAAACAGGGAGCTGAGATCCCCGTGGGGGTATCAGGTGGAGGTTTTGCATTTCCAGTGCAAGCCTGGAGAACCCAAAAAAGATTGACAGCAGGGACAGCTCAACCTCAGCAGGCCAAGAGGCACTGGTAAGGCTCCAGCATCTCCAACATGGGAGTCCCCCAGGGAGGTGAAACCTTCTCCAGACTCTGGGCCATGCACAGAGCCTTCCTGGGCTGCTGACAGCTTCTAAAACTCCAGTGAAGGGTATCACAAGGGCTAGAGATAGTAAAGAGAAAGAGTCAAAAGCTGGTTTGAAGGGCAACCTGCCATCCTTTGAAGTGGAGTAATACGAGTCATCACAAAAGTTGCATCTCGCAGCCCTGAGGGCATTTCTAGCTCACAAGGTAAAAACATGAGAAAAATTCAAACCAGTGAGATAGAAAAGGAGAAAATTAATGTATAAAGTAATCCGTGATTTTTTTAAAACTTTATGGCATTTATTTTACACACTTCTCCATCAGTAATGGAAATGCTGTCAATGCCTCCCAGCAATATGGAATTTCCTTCTCATGAACCCCTTCCCTGACCTCTGTCTCCAGTGAAATGAAATGTCATGGCCTCAAATCAAGCAAGCAATTCCAATAATTATCTGTCACTTACAGTGCCTCTTTCCTGCACAGCATAGCAGCGCCCCACCAGCTTTATCCTACAACTGGGAAAGGAGAGTGTGTTAAGCAGTTGCTCTGGGTCTCATGAGAACTGGAGGTTAAGTAAGTGTCCTGTCTTTCTGGCCAGCCCTTGTCCTTCAGGCCATGCTGCTTCCATCAATGATTTGGTAGTGAAATCATGGCACTGGTATGCCTAAATCCTCTACGGTCTTCACTTTTTTTAGCTGCTGTAAATACCAAATCATTATTCTGGTTATCTTAGCTGAGATGGTGGACAAAGACAAGTGCTTAGAGGGAAAGAAAATAACAGGGGTGTATAGTGTGGCTTCAAGAAATCACGTAATGACAGGATGTGGAGAAACTCAAAGACAAAAATATCAGGAGGAATGACAAGAATGGTGCCACAGTAAAGAGTGGCTAAAATGCAGGGAGCAGAGTGAAGCCCTAAAACGTCAGGCTTGGGGAGAGCTAATATAACATCTCACAGGACATTGTTGTGTGCCTCACATAGTGATTAAATGACAGCGGTGTTGCCCTGACATAAGAAAAGCAGGACGAAGGACAGGTGGGAGTATGGGGGGGTGAGAAAGAGCAAGTGTATCTCACCCTTACTCCTCCTTGTAAGTGTTTTTCACAGTTCATGGTGATCTCCTACCAAAGAGATCAGCATGAACTGCATGATGGTGTGTCAGATGCACACATGACAATTGTCTGAGGAGTGAGCGCTGCTGCCCTTTGCTCTCACCCATATTATACTCATTACTAGCTTCTTCAAGCAAATAAGCTCTGAATCAGAGGAGACAGATTGCATGGGAGAATCTTGACCTCTATTATCAGTCCATGTCTTGTCCAAAACCCACAAGTGTCTGGGGTCTGTAGTGGGAACTTACATCTAAAATTGGAAAACCTGTGACAAAAATAGAACTCTGTTTCTTTTAATAGCCTGGTTTTATTTTGAGATAACCTTCAGGGAATGCCCCACTGAAATGTGATCTGAAGCCAATTCTTTGACGTCAAAAAATTTGTCTTATTTCTGTGGATGATTTAGTGGACCACTTTTTATTTTTAAGTAATGGGCAATCATTAAAAAATGATTGCACAAAAAATTAACTGACGTGTTCTGAAGCCGCTGGCAAAACGAAGCGGGGTGCTCAGGCCATTAGCAGTGCTGCTTCCCAATGCACACAGTGACAGCAGGTCATGCCACATCCACACAGTGCTGGACTGAGGTTACATGCCCTGTGTCAAAACGTACCCACTGCTGTCTCAAGGAAACCTTGGGAGGGGATGATGCTACACTGAAGGCTGGGTAGATCCTGGACTGCTGAGGATTTATTTCCCACATTCTGACTAGAGCAAGTCTAAGGATTAAATAATAATGCTCTTTGTTTAAATGAATCTCATATGCTTTAATGGACTTTTTTCAGCTCCTGTTATTGAAGTGTATTATTGAGCCTTCATGTCTCAAATTTTCACAGATGCAATTCCAGCCATAAGCCAAGTCATAAAATGGCAAAGCACAAGCCTCGAGAGCAGCAGGCTTAGGAAAATATACCATTTACAACCCCTGCCATGAAGTACTTTCAAAGGCCTAATTTTAGACATACGCACTGAAATCAAACAGCAAAGAGATCAGTGGGGTGAGGAATGGAGGATTTTTTATTCAAATGTCAATTATAATTAACCTAGAGCATGATGATATTCTCTTGTCCCAGGGCATTCATGGTGGCATGTAACACCATCCTCGGAAGCTGGCGGGGCATCCTGAGAAAGATGTTCCTCGCCTTGGGCAACAAAACCACCAAACTTTTCTGCTGATGCTTGTCTGTGAAGGCTTGCTTTGGTGTCTGTCCATCAAGGGCTGGCCTCAGGCACGAGCAGTTCAAGCAGCTTATCTTGGTCCTTCCCACCATCCTCCTCATTGCTGCAAGGCTACCCCAGGGGCATGTTCCTGCACCACCACCCACACCATCATCTTGCATAATTGTAAATCCCCTGTGCTCAGGAAGGAGCAAGCACTCTCAGGGTATGAAGCTCCCAGTGCTTGGGTTCCAGGAGGATCAGAGAAATTAGGAGGCAGTGTCACTCTTCTCCCACAGAAGTGGCCTCACCACCCACATCCCTGGTCCTCCCAGAGTCCAGCTGTGGGATCCCACATACTGACACTGTGGACATGCCTGGAACTGTTGTGCTCCTCCTCGCTTCTGTATTTTCTTTTTCTTCTCTCTTCCCCTTCCTTTGGATGGGGGTGGCAGCCACCCGTGAGACACAGTGGAACTCCTTCAGCAGGAAGGGGAGTCGTCAGACTGCGTGGGTCTTTTTCTCTGCTCCTCCCGTAGGCTCTTCCTAGAGTCAAACCATTTTGCTGTGTTTTGCCAATATGCTGCCTAGTGAGACAGCATCAAGCCTACAGTTATGCCACAGCAACACATACATAAAGCCTGAGGCCAAGAGCTTCAAAATCTGAAACCCACACTTTGGCTCGTGGCATAACTCTATGCAAAAAAATGGGAGGATCCCGATTCCTCACTCCACTTTGGCGGTTTTCTGCTATTTTAACGCTCAATTTCCATGTAATGAGGCTGTAATAAAAGAAGCGTAACGGAGTAGAATGATGCACAACAGGCAGAGGGAGGCCTCATTTACAGGGAGTGCCGGAAAACTCCCTCTGAGACCCCCAGAGCTCAGAGGTGCTCACCACTGCCCTGCCATGTCCAGAGACCTGCTCCTGAACAGAGGACAACCCCGTTTCCTCCAGGGTCCTGTGCTGCCACCTCTCAAACCGAATTCCCCAGGGCAGGACACACACCTCACCATTGCCACTGCTTCTTGGAAAAGGACTCCATTTCTCACTCAGTCTTACTTCTCCAGACAGTGTTCAAGATCACAGGCCCGATCAGCAAAAAACCGTGGTAACCTTTTTGGTAGCTGAGATCAAAGTTTGGAGATTATTCACATTTCACTCCCTACCCATTTATTTACCTACCATCAGCTGAGGTGCAAAAGATCTGGATCTTGCTCTTTTTAAACCATTGCTGGAGAAGCATTGGCAAGACTGAACAGTCTCACATGTCCAGTTGGACAAAGTGGGGTTTGTCTGACCAAACGTGGACATCTCTAATGTGCAAGTCAACAGCCAACACCAGGATCTGCACTCCCTTTATAGCTGATGAGGGTTTTAAGTGAATTTCCAGGCTATACTCACTGCATACTACAGCAACGTCTCAAGAAGACCAGACGAATTACACTTCCTCAAACATGATTTCCTCCAGCACCTCTCAGATGTGGATATCTGCACCAGAGGAGTCTAAAATAGGCGAGATGAACTCTATCTTTAATGACACTTTCCATACTTCAGTAAACTTCCAACAGTTATTAACTGCATTTGAAGCACAGTGCCATGTACCAGTTTCCTGGAAAATGTTTAAATCATAGACAGAAGCTCCTTCTCATACAAATTGCATGTGCAATACATAACAAATTCCTGCTTCCAGCCAGAAGCTGGGTTTACTGAATGCAGTTGCATGATTGCATTTTGCTTGTCAAGACACGAGAGCAACAAATCTCTCCTAGGTGGTAATGGTGTTTGGAAACCCGGGCGCCTCCTGGCTTCATCTTCTAAGAGTTACAGTGACAATGGGGTTTTAAATGGACCTTAAAAAAAAGTAATGAACATAAGACGAGAATGTCACAGCAGCTTGTAGATCAGTTTTTGTGCAATTTAAGACATGTTGTCATGGTCTGTTTCAGACTTCTGGCAATATTGCTGTGGTGGGTGATAGCAGTCAGTCAGCACATACCTGTATAAAACTAGCATGTGCAGATGCCTTCATTTGCGCCGTAAGAAGGAATAGTTAGATATTTTCTGATGTAAAGATAGCCAAAGCCATTGCCCAAGGAAATGGTTAGCCATCTCTGCAAAGTTGAAGCAGAAGCTAAGACATAACCAAAAATTCAGATTCTCTGAAAACTGACCATGTGCCCAAGATGCATCAGTCATATCACAAGTAGATGAGGACTGATGTTGCCATGTCCTGAAAAGAAAGCACAGGCAGAAAGTGTGCCTCATGGAAGAGTTGTCTTGGAAATGGTGAGCAGGGAAACTGCCAGATCTTTGTTTTTACTGTGTCCACAGAAACACGTTTCGTGTAAAATATTGCATTCTTTGTAAATAATCAGTACAGTCCCAGAGAGCTAGTAATTGACTTCTGTAATCAATTCTCCTTACAAACCCCGAACATTGGCTAGCCTCTCCATCCAAGGGGTATTGATATATTGTCCAGGAGCCGGAGTAATTAAAGGCAAGGTAGATTTCTGTGGTTTGCACTGAAAAAGGCAGAACTGTCAGTACCTTGATAACACAGTGACCAGGACAACTTTTTATTTGGTGACTCACTGTTGGAAGACTGTTCTGTATGCTCCTTACCCCTCTGCTTAGTTTGGACACACTGTACTCAGGGATGCTACCAAAATCAATATTGTAGATAAGATTATAGACTTGGCTAGAGTCAGGAGATGCAGGGAAATAAAAACCAGTAATTTGAAAGTGCATGGCATAAGGAGAACCCTATTCATTTCCAAGCAATTAGCTACCCGTAAGGAAAACTAAAACTGTCCATGGCAGATGTCAAAGAAAGTGTACTGAGACACCTTCTCTTTTAATAGATTTAAAAACATTCTCCATGCAAAAGGACATAATGGAGTCAGAAAAGGGCCATTTAAATGGTTAAAGTGGTTTATGGTGCAGCTATAAAGCAACACTAAAGGTAATAGGGAGGGAGATACGCTGTAGTAGCCCTAGTATATCAGCTGGGGATGCTGGGGAGTACCAGGGATGGACCACTGGGGACTGTACACTCTTCCTAAATAGTGTTTCTATTGCCCTGTACCAGAGGGAGACCCTGAACAGAGCAGCCAGCAGTGCCCCGGAGGGAGGCTGGCAGCAGTGCGTCCTGCAATGATAACACCAGAACCTTTTTCCCTACACTTTTATGGTGTTTAAAAATAGTCCTTGAACTGAGAAGAAACAGCACGGGTCAAATTCGAGGGGTTGAGACAAGTCCTTTCCTGCTTCAAAACAGTGGCACTTCCTGACTGCCCCTCAGAAGGACTGCCACAGGTTGACAATCCCACGGGAGACTCAAACAAGTCATCTAGGAGCCAAATGTGTGATTGTTCCCAGCAGAGAGAACAGGGTCTTTGGTGAAAGGCAAGGATCTACCATCTCCAGCATCCAGTACCATGGTGAGGCTGGCATGGAGCCCTTTTTCTCCAGCATTTCTCTCAGATCTTGGTCTCCCATCCAATAGGGTTTCACCCTGCTCCCTCAGTGCCCTAAAATGCGCTTTCCTAAAAGGCTGCAATGCCAGGCGGTCTGCATGCTCAGTGCGGATTCAGCTGGCTTTGCAGGGAGAGTTACACTTTGGGGAACAGAGCAACCAAGCCACCCCAAACCAAACCAGCGTTCAGAATAGAGAGACAAGGTGTGAGAACCTGATGGAAAACCACAAGGGCTGCCTGTGTCATTCCCTGTAATATGCAGGTCAGCGACTGAGATCCTGCAGGAGCTTTTCAGGCTCAGAAAACACTCTTCAATCACAGCTGAGCTGCGAAAGGTCAAAGCGTTTGACTGAAGAACCAGCAGAGATTTACTATGAAGTGCCTCTTTGTTTAAAGAGCTTAAAAGGGGGAAGTTTAGTAAAGTACAATAAATAAACACACCGGCAATCTGGTTTGAACAAGTCTCTTATCGACAGTTTCAGAAAAGAGAGGGAAAGCAGCAAGTCTGGGGCTGAGGCAGCGGTGACAGCAGGTGTCCTGGGAGCTGCACCTGCCCCAGCAGTACCCGGGCTCCTCTCCAGTTGATTTATCTTTCCATTTGATCACAGAAAGGAATAAAACCCCCTAAAAATAGTGAATTTACTTTAATTCACTTTATTACAATGAAGACTTGTTCTTTTATCAAGAGCGACAGTCTGGCTTCTCATCTACATGTGTGCATCCCCTTCCGAGGTACACAAGGATCAGTGTCTGTCCCGACTGCTGTAACAGAGCTCCTACTAGCAAGAGACAGTTAGTCAGGAAAGCAGGTGTAAATAATTTATTACAGCATATAAATGCTTTCAGGAGATGGAAATACTAGCTACGAAAGTGCTCTCTGCTCAAATGGGAAAAGACACAAGTTCAGTGGCTGGAAGATGAAACCATATAAAATCAAATGAGACATAAAATTTAGATTTTGAGCAACGAGGCTGTTTAACAGTGGACCAGACTGCCATGAGCATGGTGAAGTTCTCATCTCTTGATGTCTTTGTATCAGTGCAAAGCTTTGAAAAGGGCATGCTTTAATGAAGTGCTAACTGAAGAACCTCCCAAAAATGATTGGCAGGCCAGAGTGAAAGTGTTTGCGATGGTCTGGGGGACAAATATAGGCAGCTGGTGGCTTCCTTGTCTTTCAAGTCACTCTGGGACTCTTGCCTATGATACAATTCACCAGCTTATTCTTTTGAAATCAATATAACATTCAATAACCCCATATATACAATATTGTGTCCTAAACATGTTTTTTCTAAAGTTAAGTCCCAAGCAAACTTTTCTAATACCTAAGGGTCTTCAAAGGCTTTACAACCTTTACCTCAGCTCTTAACTTGATGGGTCTTTAAAGGCTATATTCAGCTCTCGACCATCTATCTTCTAGTTATTTCAGTACCAGCAAAGGTTATACAGAAAGAGTCAGAAGCTGTGCAGGCCAGCACGTCAAGCAAGGAAACTGCAGTCCCAGATGGGGTCTCCAGCTCTCAGCTCATTACAGGGCACATCAGTTCTCTCTGAACCTGTCCTGGGGCTGGGTTCTTGACCCAGAAAGCCAACCACATCCTGGGCTGTATCAAAAGGAGTGTGGCCAGCAGATAGAGGGAGGTGATTCTGCCCCTCTATTCTGCTCTGGAGAGACACCACCTGGAGTACTGCGTCCAGCTCAGGAACAAGGACATGGACCTGTTGGAGCAAGTCCAGAGGAGGGTCACAAAGATGATCAGAGGGCTGGAGCACCTCTCCTATGAGGACAGGCTGAGAGAGCTGGCATGTTCAGCCTGCAGAAGGCTTCAGGGAGACCTTATAGCAGCCTTTTGATACTTAAAGGAGGCCTACTGGAGAGATGGAGAGGGATTCTCTGTCAGGAAGTGTAGTAACAGGACAAGGGGCAACGGTTTTAAATTGGAAGAAGGGAGATTTAGATTAGACACCAGAAAGAAATTCCATCCTGTGAGGGTGGTGAGGCACTGGAACAGGTTTCCCAGGGAAGCTGTGGCTGCCCCATCCCTGGAAGTGTTCAAGGCCAGGCTGGATGGAGCTTTGAGCAACCTGCTCTAGTGGGAGGTGTCCCTGCCCAGGGCAGGGGGGTTGGGGGATTGGAACTCGATGATCTGTAAGGTCCCTTCCAACCCAAACCATTCTATGTGTCCATGGTCTTGTCCTGTCCATGCCAGGACAGCATCAAATTATTTGAAATAATGTAATTTTAATTCTGTTTAATTTGATTTTGTCTTTCTACTTATACTTGGATTTTAGATTTATTTTCCTACATACAGACTGATTCTCACCGGTTGGTAGCTATTAAAATATGTTGGTTTGTTACTAAAAGTAGCTCATAACTACAACTGGTATTTCCTTTTTGGTAGCCAAGGTGATATACTATACACATGTTAAATACATAGCTTAAAAATACAACTCTGGTACTGCATGAACAAGAAAAGTTTTAATTGGAACGTGCTACACATATGCAACAAAATAATACCTTTGACAAAGAAAGCATTATTCATAGAAAATTAATTGAACTAATGGTTTCGGATCAGCATGTTCTTCAACATTTTCGAACTAATAGATGTCACCCTCTCACACCTCATTTTTGTAAGTGAATTGGAAGCAGAAACCTGGCTTTTTTTTTCTTTTTTCAAATCCCAGCTGGTTTCTCAAATTCTATTACATTATTGAAGTAGCTATTGAATTGAACGCATCTGATAGGAAGAAAATATCCTTCCAGCAGAAGAGACTACAGATTGCCAAAAAGAAATTTAATGCTTTAGCAAATTCTGTTTCCAGAGCTCAGCTAGTGATTTCATAAGTAAATTGACTTCTACATAAATTTCATTTAAGCAAATACATACTGGCAAAATAATGTTCTTTGTATAACCTAAAGGTTTTTAGTAGCATAAGATCAGGAGTTAATACAGGCCATGATGATTCTTTAAATGCATTTAAACGAAGGCCATTTAAGTGCATTTATTTTTAATATGGAAAATAAAAATTTAATTTTATTTTTTTATTTAAACTTTTGTCAGCTCAGTGCCTGCTGCTGTATTCAAAGACCCTTAGGACTCTAAGAAGCTTTTTGCCTGTCTGTTCCTGCAATGATCCTATGCAAACTTCTCAGCCTCATCACAACCCTGTGACTGACTTCTGCACTTGGATCTCCTAAGGACAACTAAACAAATGCAAGCTGAGCAAGATAGGAATATCTCTTTGGCTTCCAAGCCCGTAGAAGTTCAGTCTCATAGATTCAGGGAGCTATACTTTTTTCGGTCTACTATAGTTCTAATTTGTGCAAAATCAGGCAAAAATGTGCTAAATGCAGGAAAGGATTAAATAAATTGCTATAAGAAAATTGACATCTGGAGACTTTTCTTCAGACTCTGTATGAAGCAAGGAAAGATCTTTATTTTTGAAACAGCATTTAGTTTACGTGTTTATTTTTTTCCATGACATTTTACAGGATTAATTATTTGCTTTACTGACATTTTCTAATATCTTTGCTGCTCTTTACCTTCTCCTGCTGTGCTCCATTACGAACCCAGTGCCTGGAAAAAAGTTGTTTTTTTTTTCTATTCTCCATTTCAACGGTATAATTAGTGGTTTTCTGTGCGTGAGGGCCAGCACATGTATATATGTGCATTCATGTATATTTTATATCCACAAATACATGTGTGCATATATATATACACGCACGTACACATGTATATTGAATGTTGTTTGTCATTACAAATACTCTACAATTGAAAATTAACAGCAAAATAGTAGTTATGTATAATTTTTACACTTCTGAACTGAGGAACTATGGTAAGAGCTTGAGAAATTATTCCCATCGGGAAGATGAACCGCACTGAGATGAGTTCTTACAGGCATGCCTGCATAGCACCCAACTCCAACAAGGAGCCCACCTTCTCCCAGGAACCCAGAACCAAGCAGGACTCCATGCTGGCACAGATCCTGCCTCTTCTGGACCAGAGCACTTGAGAGGACCAGGGCCAGAAGGAGGAACTACTCTGCTGAAGTCAGTGAAGTTCTCAAGGCAGTCTCTTAAAATAAAAGGAGTTCTACTAGGTAGCATGCTTCTCTGGGGAGAAAAAAGAAGAAAAGAGTGGATTGTGGTGTCCAAATGACTGTGGTATCAGGTGTAATTTGCATGAGATTGTGTTACCCTGATGTACTTCCATTGGTCTTTCCTAAAATTTCTAAGAGATGCATACACTTCCAATGGAGTTCAGCTCTGCTACTGCTGTTGATTGGCTTGCCTTATACTAAGACAATCATAGAATCACAGAATAGTTTGGGTTGGAAAGGACCTTTAAAGACCATCTAGTCCAACACCCTCCTGCAATCAGCAGGGACACCTTTGACTGGATCAGGTTGCTCAGAGCCCTGTCCAACCTGACCTTGAATGTTTCCAGGCATGGGGCATCTACCACCTCTCTGGGCAACCAGTTCCAGTTTTTCACCACCCTCATTGTAAAAAACTTCTTCCTTATATCTAGTCTGAATCTACCCTCTTTTAGTTTAAAGCCATTATCCCTTTTATTAAATGAGGTCATACAGTGGTCATGGAGAACATTTGAATTGTTACTAGATTAGTGTTAGCAATCAAATAAATCAGAAAAAAACAATAATACTTTATCACAGAATGCAATTTCTACCTTTAGTTGAACAGACAACTTTGTAAATAGAGCCTCATTAGTATCAGCCTAATGTAATTCTGTACTTTGTTTTGCAAGTGAAATGAAATTCAGGAAACTTCACTTTAAAAGGTTTTAGATGTGTAAGAGTGAAAGAAAGATGAAAATGAACAATCACACCCAATTTAGGATGATTCATATTCCAGAGGGGAAGAGATAAAATCTCTGTCTTCTGGAAAAAGAATATGCAAAACAAGTCAGTAAAATCATTGGGCAATATTGAAGAACAAATAAAGCTACAATCAAATAGCCATACAATGAGAATAAGAGCAAAAATGTATAATGCCTGTAGGCAAAAGTTAATGGTTTGAACCAGAGATAGATGAGCAGAAATGCCTGGGTCTAAATGAAGAAATTGTTATATGAGATTGCATGTGAACTAGGAGGAAGGAGAGAAAATTATTGTAACACTAAAGTAAAAATTATATCAGAAAGTATAGCTGTCTGGGCTGGTGGAGAAACAGTTACGTGCGTTAAAGGCGGCCTTGGCAGTTAGATAAAGTGACTGAGTCATCCATGTCAATGAGTCCTAGGGTATCACTGTGGATTAAAATTGTGGTTTATAGGTTAATTCTGGGGCAACTGTCCACATCACTGGAGCAGGCTGGTGACCACAGCCTCCAGGATCAGAAACAGAACAATAATGGAAAATTTCAGTCATTGCTCATCCCAATGACAATGTAGGAATGTCATTACAAGCATCATACAGAGACAAGAGTTGTAGACATCATAAATGACTGTGTTTTCTAAGAAAAGTGAAAAAACCCTATTCTAGATGAATACTATGTATTCATATGTACAAGAAGTCAGTGAAATGGGCATTGTACAAGACACGGTTCAAGGTGTGATCATCGAGAAGATATTCTGCTGTTCCTATACTACCAAAGTTCAATGTTCTGGTAGGAGACAAATGTCAAAGTCAATTATGTTATCCCAGCACTTAAAGAAGGGTGATTAATAAAAACAAGGAAGCTTGTTAAAAGTGGCTTTTTGTATAAGCACCTTATCAGAGTCTTTGAGTAAACATAAATCACCTACAAAAAAGACTCATACCTAGGCCTAAAATTAAAACATATAATAGGCTTTATGATTAAGCATTGGAGTAAAGGAGCTGCCCAGAATTGGAAAATCCAAGTAGACTCCAAATCAGGAAAACAGACAAGAAGGTGTATCCAGGTAGTTAAATGAAAGAGTATGAGAGGGCATGCTAAAAGGATCTTGAGAAGTAACAAAAGAGAAAGGGGAAAGGGAAAGGGAAAGGGAAAGGGAAAGGGAAAGGGAAAGGGAAAGGGAAAGAAAGAGAAAAAGGAAAAGGAAAAGAAAAAGAAAAAGAAAAAGAAAAAAAAAAGAAAAAGAAAAAGTCAAAAGGATTCTTTCTGTCAGAATTCAACATAGAGAGGGTAAAGGAAGTTTGCACAACAAAGTTTTTATTTACAGGGGCGAGACTGAAGGATTGTATCAAGTCAAATTCTCAGTAGAGAAGTTTTAGAGCAAATCAATAAAGTGAGTAGCAACATATTGCCAGGAGCAGGTAACAATCACTCAAGGGATCTAAGGGAATTCAAATATAAAATTGCTGAACTTTTCACAGTAGTGTGTAACCTATCGCTTACATTGGCCCAGGTTCCAGAGTAATGGAAGGTGGCAAATGTGGCCTCAATTTTTAAAATAATCTCCGGAGGGGAGCCAGGAAACCAGAGAATTGTAAATTTGACTTCCTGCTGAGGCAGACTGATGGAAGTTATAATAATGAGCAGAATTAGTAGACTTGAATATATATAACTTACTGGAGATAGTGAACAGGGTTCATAAATAAAGAAATCATGCCCCACAAATCCTGTACAGTTCTTTGAAAGGATCATTGCGCTTGTAGACAAGGGCAACTTGAGCAAAAAAAATTACCTTTGGATTCCTAAACCTTTCTATAATATCCCTTCCCAAACAATCTTACAGAAACCTTAACGTCAGGGAGAGATTGCTGTGCATTAATAACTGCTCAAAGGAGACGGAACAGCAGGCAGGAATAAATGGTCACTGTTCTTCCTGGAGCAGTTACTCAGGAATCCCAGGGGGATCTGGCTGGGAATGGCCACAAATCACCTGGAAAAGCTGTAGAACAGCTAGAGGAGAAAATTTGCTGGTGTTTTGGAAGTAGTCAGGACAATCAAAACCAAAGCAGACTGGAAAATTTCAAAAGTTTGCATCATGATGAATAGGTGATAAAATGGAAGATAAAATTCATACTTGATAAATACAAAGCAATACACTGTGGGAACACAGTCCTAAGCACACTTAGGCAATGATCAGATCCAAATTTAGCTGGTTTTGTTTTGGAGACAAGGGAGAACTTAGGACAGTCCTCAAACGACATCTGCCTGACAACCTTTCTTTGCCAAAGAGATGAACATTGTTAGGGATGGACTAACAGAAAACAGCATCATGTTAATGATGCTGTCACAGCTTAGAGACAGGGTTGACTTCTCTCTCTGCCTCTGCCTCATAAAGGATGGGGGAGAATTAGAAAACTTAAGAAAGAAAGGTAACAAAAGTAAACGGAGGTTTCTATGCAAAACAGAGCTTAATATATGAAGACTGCGAACACTGGAGAAAGACAGTTCAAACAGGACACACCAAAGAATTATAAAAATCCAGAATGATAAGGAGAAGAGGAAAGTGTGAACAGCACATCTCGAACAAGTAAAAATAAATACTTTTCCACATGGGACACATAAAATTATGGAAGTGCCATAGGATGCCATGGAGGTTTAGCATCTAAGCAGGTTCAAATAAAATCCGGTGGCTACATGGAGTGAGGCCTGTGGCTGTTAAACAGCAGCCCTGCTCAGCAAGTCCCTTATCTCTGATTTCCAGAAACTGGGGAAAACATAACAATGTAAAGATTAAACTCAGGCTGTTTCTCATGGACTCTCTCTGCATCTGCTGCGGCCAGATGGGGTGGATGGGCCCTTGTTCTGAGCCAGCGCCTTTAATTTCTCTGTGTGCTTTTGTTCACTTTAGCAATTAGTTATTTGGCAGTGCTGAGGCAAGAGGGAGATGGCCTGATAGTTGTGGTGGTGTTCAGGTGCACAGGAAAGGTCAGAGGAAGAAAGCAAGGTTCTCTCATTCTTCCAAGCAGGTCAAAATAGCTGATAATTCTCCAAGACTGAAGTCTGTTGTGTTAAAAGGTAATAATCCCTCAACCCAGAGAAGCACACAGGTAGTAGGTTTAGGTAGAAAACAAGAGTGTGCTGTAGTTGGAAGGAGGAAAATTAATGAAGCAAGCCCCAGCTGATGAAGCTCTAATGGCATTAAAGGATAAGTGCCAGGGTCATTCACCAGGCACTTTGGATTCCCCTGCACCATATCTAATGTATGGATTAGCACTTTCCCTTTCAAAGAATGAAAGTTCACAGACTCAGAAATCCCTAAAATAGGAACAGTTGAGAGGTGTGATGAGCTGGCTCTAGCACATGTTAAAAATTTTAGTCTGCAAAGTGGTCACAGTCATCGTTAATAAGACAAAAATCTCATTTTTTAACTTAAAAGAGTTCATTTGAAGAACACAAGTTGCAGCTTTGTTTCTCTCAACAGATGCTGACTTCGGCGGGAGCTGCTCTGCTGGCTGACGGCTCTTCAACTCCTGGGAACTGCTGCTCTCTGGTGCCCATCTTCTAAACAAAAATTGGGACAACTTCCCTTTCATCCTCCTCACCCTGCTTTTGATGTTGCTACTGAACGGCCTCATCAAGAGAAGAATCAAGATGTAGTAACTCATATTCAGATGCATATCCTTTCTAATTAAGTGTTGGCAAATAGTATGCACTTGAATTGTAAAATGGCCCTATGTAATATGTAAATGAGGTTGACTCAAGTTGCAAATTGGGCTTTGTGCAACATGGTGTCTTCTACACGTGACACAAACGGTAAAGAAAACTCTAATTTTGGTGGTAGGGGTAGCTTAATTTAAACATTTTCAATAGAAAATGTCTGGACTCCTCATTTCAAGGCTATTTTCACTTTGAAATTGACAGAGGTATCCTGAAAATGGGGTTAAAAAACCTGAAAATGAAACAAAGCACTCCTTTTTGGAGCTGGATGGTTGAATCATTCTGTCTCAAGGAGACTCTTTGCTTTAAAAGTTATGTAAATCTTATGTTGGGTCTCTACAGTCACAATGGCCTTTGATGCATTTTGCAAGTGATGGCTTTATTTCTGTTTTGATTTTATACTACAGAAATTACATAGCTGAAATAATGAATGACTTGGTAATATATCTTTCAGTATTTATTGCTTATTTTCATCACAGTTCTGCCATTTTTATTCCCTCTGCAAGCCAGTACATCTTCCTGGATGTTAGAGACTGGAGAACTAAATAAATATAAAGCAGAAGCTGTCTGCAGCAAGATCTCTATTAGAAGTTCTCCCTTTTCCATGTTAAATAATTATGTCCTATAAACTGCACAAAGGAAATAACAAATTCAGCCAGTAAATCAGAGGCAGTAAGTAGAAAAAGGGACTGTTGATGGTGTCTTTAACTGCTGAAAACGGATATATGCATGAAGTAGCAATACTTTACGAAGTCATAGTTATTTCTGACTTTATTGAAATGCCTGCTGCTCATTACAGAGATTTAAGAGATTGATGCTATGAAGTATAACACCTATATTTAATGAAAGTTGCAGCACTCCGGCTTTCAGAGCTACTGCAATTATGTTTTACACATACTGTAGAAGCACTAGGTTCACCTTTAACTGACCACCAAAACATCCTGTATTGTTATTCACATTGATTTCAACATTAATTGCTTGTAATAACTGTACAGAGTTTTTATTAATACTCCTACTTCCTGCTTGTGTTGTTTACATTAAAAATGTTTGTGTTTTAACTATTATATGCACAAATTTCAAGTACAGAAAAGTTAAGATTAAGGGCTTAGAGTCAAACAAAGCACCTCACTGGGTATTTATCCTTTTACTGTAAGAACAGCTCAATTGGCCTTAAAGCATATTGCTTACATGCTTAACATAAGCCCATGTTAAGAGCTCTTCTGGATTTAAAAGTGAAATAGCTGCTATTTAGAGATCCATCTGAAATAACTGGAATATCATTCTTCCTTTTTAGCTGTATTTTAATTTTAGAAAAAGGCTATTAATGAAAAGCTTTTCTATAGGACAAAATAGCTATGTTACTGTCTTTTTTCCTACTATCAAACTTGTGGTCTGGATTATCCCAAACTACCACATCCCAGTCTGAATTCAGTGTTTCTGATGGGATAACTCTGATGGATATGCAAGGCAAATGCATGTTGGAAGCTCATGTAATGAGTCCCTCAGGAATAGCTATGTAAGGCTCAGATGGTTTAGGTGTCCTTGGATAACCAAAGTACTCATTAATTTAAAATTCACTTCAATACTCATTCATTTAAAGTTATTAAAATTGTAGGTAATATTATATATCTAACGGGGACTTCTCAAGTAGAGTGAGCAAACAAGGGGAAGGATCAGCCTTCTTGAAAGAGGCTTGGGATTTAAAGACATTTTTCAGAAAAAGGTTGTACATTTGCATAAAACCTTCTTCTTTAGAAGAACCTTGAAACCAAGTTTTTCACAAAACTGACTTCCAAAGGGACAATTTTGATGCAATTTTTAATCAGATTGCATTTGAGTCAAAAGATATCAATCAAACAAAAGTTTGTCCATATAAAATAGTCAGAAGTCTAAGCTATTAGAAGATTTCCACAGCAAAATTCATTCACCCAGAGCCTATTCTGAAGTGAACAGCCATGTGTTACAAAAAAAGAAGGTAAAGATGGCAAAAAATAAAATCTAGATGTGGCAAAAAAAAAAAAAAAGTGCGCTGAAATGCTGAAATGTTTATAAGATGCTAGAGGTTATTTTTCCTGTGTAAAAAATCAGCAAATTAACAGTAACCTGATCAAACCTACCTGCCATTCAATGAGAGAGGAAGAGTGCAGCAAGAGGTGCTGTGCTTGCAAAATCTATGCATACTTCTACATATACTACAAATACACTTGTTATGTCAGTATTTACTGTTTGTAAAATGTTAGCACAGAGGTATCGTGTTTTATTTTGGCTTTCTTTTGAATAAATAGTCACATCCTTACATACCATCCTTACATAGTAATATTTATCTTCTCTTGGCATCATGTGTTCTGGGATATCTAACTCCACAAAGGTTATTATTATCCTGTAATTTGCTGCTTACAAATGTGGGCTACATTTTAGCTGCCAACAGCACAGGAATCATCCATGGTTATAGGTTCCAGCTGAATATTTCCAAGGCATTTATGTGTTGTAGTTGCAATAGAATTATTCTTCAGATCACCCCACAAAATTAGGGAACTATGAGGTCATTTCCAATAAGCAATTACCACATAATTCATTGAGTGATTGAGGTGGGGTGGTGGGGGTTGGGGAAGAACTGTTGTTTTGTTTCTTGCTTATTGTGTGTTCCTTAAATGAGCACCTTAAATGGTGAAATAGGTAAAGAGCATGACCTGCAACTAGCCCTGAAATACAAGACAGAGATATGGAGAGAGTGGCCATTAGGAGAGAGAAATAAGAGTTAGATCAATGGAAATCGAAGTTACAAAGGGTGCTGAAGGAACCAGAAGTGCATACTCATCACTAAGGTTACTGGTGTTGTCAAGGCGTGGGTGCTGCCCTATTGATGAAAAAGCTCTTGTACTAACTTTGAACAGTTGTTTTGGGTTCATGGATTCATAAAGATCCTTCCATATATATCTCCATCTTCAGATTTACAGCTTGGGGGTTTATAAGAAGGAGAGGGCCATTCATACCTTGATTTGTTCTTTCCTGCAAGATCTGGCTCCAAGATCTGGGGACGTGCTATGACATGATGAGTAAGGTTTGGCTTCATTTGTTTTCCTCTTTTCCTGCTTGCAATCCTTGCTCACATGCTGTGGAATTGCAGAAGCAATGAAAACAGCCTACATGGAGATGAAATATCTATTCCCATGGCATCTCAGAGGATCTGTCCTGGGTGTAGATGCATGGGAAAGGTAAGAAGCAAGAGGAGAAAAGAGATGGGGGGGGAGATTAAGGACTGGGATACCCTCAGACGTGCTTTAGGAGGTGAGGAGTGTTGGTTAATATTGACTTCCATGTCCTCTCTGGGCACTAGTTTGAGTAATCCCTTTGCATATTTTTCATTGCACCTGTGGACATCTGTGTTGGTACCAGGACAGCACAGTGGCTGCTGTCCTTGAGCCGCTCACTGCTGACCGGCGGAAAGCAAGTCTGATGCCTGTAAAGCAGATGACTGCACAGAACACTGGACAATACCTTATCCATGATTGAACACCACAGAGGCACCCTCAAAGGATTGGTCTTCAGCTCTTCTGCTCCCTCTGAGGTTGGTGGCACAGGTACTGGAAAAACCAGAGTTATGCCAAGACATTCAGTCTTGGTCTTGAAATTCTTGGCCCTTCAGGGCATGCTCTTGTGCCCAAGATTATTTGTTTGTGGTGGGGTGTTGTATGTGGGGTTGTGGGTTTAGTTGGTGGGTGCTTTTTTTGTGTGTTTTTTCTGGTTTTTGTGGGGGTTTTTTTGGTTTGTTTTGGGTTGTGGGTGTGTTTTTGTGTTTGTTTGTGTGGGGTTTTTTTTTTCTTGGGTTTTTTTTTTTTAATGTGGTTGGACTCGATGATCTCAAAGGTC
>JAOQGH010000001.1:48242760-48328600 GCA_025769975.1 Gallinago jamesoni
TTTTTTTAATGTGGTTGGACTCGATGATCTCAAAGGTCCCTTCCAACCACTAAGATTCTGTGATTCTGTGATTCTGGTCTTGAAAATCCTTTTGTTTCTGATCAAATCCAACCAAAACTGGTGGCATAAAAGATTCCCACTGAACACCCTTGGCGACTGGATCAAGGCTTTTTTGACTGCTGTCTAGTATATTCTGCTTCTTCAAAAACGAGGTGGGCTCTGCCTGGAGAAAAAAATGGACTGCTGTTTGTATCAAGCCAGCAGGAATGTAACCACCAACATATTGAAGAGGTTTCATATGTAAAATGCTCAGCTTTGAGGAGTAAGGCCTGAAGTCCTTATATGGTCTAAGATGATTCTGGATTTGGCCAAAGTTCAGAAACTTGCTTTCTGTCTGTACAAATAAGCCCCTGGAAGTCCAATCAAGACATTCCTAAAACAGAGCTTCTTACAGTTTAAAATTAATAGTCGGTAGTAAGTCATTATGATTTTACGCAATAAACCAGCTATAAGAGCTTGCAGCCAGTTCTTAAACTTCCAGGAACTGTGCTGTGGGATGTAATGTTTCTATAGAGATCTTTTGTTGTGCCACAAAATAGGTCCACAAATGTACAGCAGGGTGTCTCCTCTTCTACGATCCTTCTTATATCTCTCTGCCATATAATACAGTGGTGCCTCACGCAACAAGCGCACGTCTTCCCTTAACTGTATTGTCTAAAGATTCCTCAGTGCCTTTCAAAAAGATGGAGAGTAGAGATAGAAAAATATGTTGAAATCTTCAGTTTTCAGAGGAATAAAATCTGAGGTCTATAGTTGCTGCTTTTGTTTCCCTATAGTGGTACTTATATTCTATCCTTTTTCTCCTGCACATACAGCTTCACTGTATTTTTTGTTCATATTCTAATCTGAGTTAGAAAAAAGTCTGAGATTTAGAAATGAGAGGTTACTAGAAAATATTAATGGAATGCCACTCACTCAGATTTAAACTAAATAGCAATCTGCTATAACATATTGCAACAGAAATAGATTTTAAAATGTTTTTTTTACATAAACAATTTTTTGTTGGAAGCTCGGGGAACTGTGAGAGTTCCACAAACAAAGTTAATTTCTTTTAAAAATAAAGAAAATTGGAAGGAAAATCATGTATGGAGCAGGATTATTGATATACAACAAATTTATAATGAGCTATTTCTTAAAGCTGTTAAAACCAATAAGAGAAGTCGTGAGAATATTCCTTCAACTAAATTTCATTATTTAAATTATTTTAATGGATTTCTGTAGACTTTATGCATACTGTTCTGTGTTAAATTAAACAATACTGTAAAAATAATTTTGCTGAGAGAATTGTTTAAAGAAACAGTGTAATTTCCATTGAAACTGGAAAACACTTTTCAAAATAATTTTAAATGTATAAACACAAACTCTTATAGTGGAAATCTGGCTCAAAGGATTAAGTGAGTTGTGACTAAGGACACATTTTTATTCCATTTTTTTTTGTCTAGACACAGTTAACCAAAACAGTGAACTTTTTTAATCAATGACTTAAAAGACCCTTATCATTTTCTACAGATCAAGATTTTTTCTGCAAATATAATAAAAAGAAAAAACAGATTCCAGAACTTCCAGAACAATTCTAGAACAAATTAAAAATTTAGAATCCATCCAAAGTTTTAAATTATTTTTTTTTCCAACAGTACTGGAGAATATTGTTTCTGTAAAAAAAACCAAAAAGACACTTTCTGAACACCATAATTGCTGAATAAAAGGAGCTGATCTCACATGTTTGTTGAGAAGTCATTAACGTGCTTCCCTATTTAAGAGCAGCTGGCACATCACAGAAGACTTTTATGAACATTCTGATTTTAATTAATCCCTTGGGGTTCTCCATTGACCTCAGGACGGTTACACAAGGATGAGATTTGTCTTCTTGTTAGAAACAATTCTGTTTATAAATATGTCTTTAATTTTGGTAGGAGCTGGGTGGATTCTTCACTCTTTCTTAGTAGAGTACTATGAGTACAAAACTGAGTTATTTGTTCGTTGTTTGGCTGCTGCTTAATTAGACTTCTCAGTCCTAACCAAACTTGTTATGGAGCTCACCTGTTGCTGGGCTTGTGTTATAAGCTTGTGTTATAAGCCTTTCATCACAGCCTTGCACATTCTTGTTTGTTTGCATCTATGGCATGCTTTCTATGGTTTTCTAGATAGAAGAGGCCAAACTTGTGGCTTTCAAGACACAGGTTAACTCAAAGGAGAAAGGCATGGTAGTACATGACTTCTTTTTTTTTTTTTTTTCAACTGTGACTTCTGAATTCACATGAGCCGAGGACTCCGTGCAAAGTTAACTGGGAACAAACCAGCAGAGATTAAGATCACAGTAACCCCTCCCATTAAAACCGCCCATCTTTGCCTTGGCTGTAAATATTCCCATGTGTCAAACTAATCTTTGATCGCCTTCACAGCAAGTAGCTGTGATGTTACAAAGTGACTTCTCAGTCACTTGAGGAATGAGTAGCAGGAGCTGTAGTTATGTAAATGCCTATTTCTATGTCAGGAAGCTTGTTAATGTATCAATAAGGAAAGATGGGGAGAGGAAGGCACGTTGAAGAAGAGCCACACACATGCCAGCATTACGCCTTCTCCTTCAGGGGAGAGTGAATCAGAAATTTTTTCCTTCCACACATCCTTGCTTTGAAGTGGTTCATTTTGGCTTGATTTGACTGTGCAGGAGACATTGCAAACCAGCGTTTGTGCTGATACTGTCAGCCCTCCAGTGGGTAATGAATCTGGTGTAGACAGACACCACAGCACTGCCCAAAACGTGTTCAAAAACATCAATCACGGGGATTACACAATGTATTTCATAGCTATTTACATGCAGAAATCTCAGCAACTGGGTTAATCTTGTAGAAGCAAGTACAATTAGATGATATTTTGTATGTATTATATACAGGGCTCTGCGCCAAGCTCCACTCTCATAAACAGCAGCGTAAATCCAGAGCAACTCCCTCAACTTCAGTGGAGATGACATCAAAGCTGAGCCAGGATTCATATTCTAGGTTGCTTCCCACTGCCTACACACAGCCTACTATGTTGCCTAAACTGAACCCTGGCTGCCTCATTCCTGGTACCTTAAAGGAACAGCTACCAAACATGTACATATATATGTATTTTTATATACGTATAGATATATATATCTGGTGTGAATTGCTGGCAATACTGGAAATAGTAACCTAACACCAAGAATTTAGTAGTATGGATTTTACAAGAAGTGTATGTGTTTTTGTGCGTGCTCCTACACAACATTCATACAGACAGAATAGAGGCGTGTGTGAGCTCTGGAGAAAAGGAAGAGAAAGGGAACTTCAGCAAAACGACAGAGAGATAGGTGACGGGGTGATTTCAAATTATTTTTCTAGACTTACAGCAGTGACAGGCAACACTTAGGTTGACTATACTGGGGAAAAAATCAAGCGTTGTACAGTGTATTTTGGACCTTTGACATGACTTTTAAGTCAGTTTACCCATTTCCTAGCGTAGTCCTTTAATGAGAGTATCCTATGGCATGGGTAGGACGGTCACACACCAAAAGCTTACAGAGCACCTATTTTTCTTGAATTTCCTGCAGTTATCTGACTCTTCACATGATAACAGAGCCTGGAGATTTGTCCATCTTTCTCCTTGTCCCCCATGATGACTTTTGAGCAGTTGCAGCCATATCAGAGAGATGAAGAATTCTAAAATATATTAAATTCCTGCAGGTTTCCTGATCTTTTGTGACTAGATGGAGGAAAAAGACCTAAAATAGTGCTGTTAGTGTGAGCTCTGAGCACTATTACTAGGCATTAAGGGAAGTCACCCAGGAGAATGGAAGTTTAAATATTCCAGCCATAGGCAATGCTTCAGTCAGTGCTTGCATCGTATGCAAGGTGAAGAATGTCATTAGTCACAAGAAATCGTTCTGAGCTCAGCAGAGTTTCCTATACAAGGTGCTAAAAATGTACCAAAATTTGCTTTTAAAGACCATAAAGAAAGAGAACTCAACACAGAGAAACAAATTAATGATACCATTTTAGAATAGATTTTTAAAGCAGCTGTCAAAAGGACACTACCAATTGGAAGATTACTAGAGATGAATTAGAAAACTAACGTAATGACTTCAAACCACTTTCAGATTTTAACCTTCTATGCCTTATCAGCTTTGGGGATGGAGGCATAATATTTCTTATTGTTGTAAGCAGCAGTTCCCTGAGCAGAAGACCCAATGAGCTCTGGTTACGTGTGCCTCTTGTGATTGGATTTTAATCCAGAGCTTTCCAGCAGTCTTGCAGATACAAACTTGACTTAAATAAAACTTAGTATCCCCCATCCTCCTTAGCAGATAGGACAGTTGCTGGCCTCACATCTCTGGACGGGACGTGCCCCGGGAACTCTGCCGTTCCATGTGGAAGCTCCCCGTGCCCATTGCATCCTCCAACATGGCTCAGCATCCACTGATGAAATGATCAGGCTAGTTCTCAAGATTTCAAGGAAAGTCTGGAATTTCCCAGAGCTCATGCTTGAAGCTGTCTGGGCAGTGGCTAAGAAATATGAATGCCTAGTTTTGTGCTTCTTTGCAACTGTTAACTGTGAAGTTTAAAGCTGACATATAAGGCACTGAAGACAAACAAATCATGTGCATTTAATTTAATATTCAACTAAATAAAATTGGAGTTCCTGTAGCTCATCTTCAGATGGAAATAAAACCACACCAAAAATGTTAGTTTTCCAAATGCCAACAAGTCTCACAGAGAATTTGTATCGGAGTGTCACAGATGGCAAGCACCATGCTGCAAAGTATACAAAAGCTTGAATTCATCCTTGGATCCTCACCCTCGGTGAGGGTGTATTGTGCTCATACTTGGAAAAGAAATGTTCAGTTAACTTCCAGGAAGTCAAACTTTGTAAACTATAAAACTATAGATACAAGCTTAATGCCTGCAGCCAATACTCAGCTGCTGAAAGAGACCCTTTCACTTTGTTAAGCGGCACCTCCAGAGCCCTCCCCTTTCCCACGGGATGTGCCGTGCTCCCATCCCCAGTCACTGCAATCACCAAGGTGCACATTTCTGTACGGCCTTTCATGGCACGGCACGCTGCTCGACAGTCCTGCTTTCTGCCCGTGCCGAAATCCTGTGGAGAAAGGGGGAAAGGAGGCTCCCTTTGAAAGCAAACAAAAAAACAAGCAAGTGAATGAAATGTCTATCGACACCTCGCTGTGCCAGCGCCGCCCGTGTTTGCTCTCCTGGGCAGCCCGCTGTCAGCTAAATCAGCCATGCAGGGAGCTGAACCGATTGCTTTCCTACCGCCTTCCCCGGTGGCGGCAGGGAGCCAGAGCCTGCTGCCTTATCTGTTGGACCATGCCCTTGGCACCCACGGGCGATGCCAAGCGTGTCGCTTCCCAGGAGACACCGCCTGGGAGCTCCCCCCGCTGCCTTTGGCCATTCTGGGTCTGCTGGTGACCTTTCCTGCACCCCACCTCTCCCCGCCGACCGCTGAGCATCCTGAACCTGCCACGGTGGTGCCAGGACGGGCAGAGTTTGGGCTCCCCCGCCGTGCCAAGCACTGCCCTTTGAATGGGAAGCAGCAGCCTCTTGCGCCCGGGGATGGCTTGGCCCCCGACTGCTGGCTGTGGTGTTACTCATTATCCCAGCCGCACGCATGGCTGGAGTTACGATGATTTCTACCAGCTTGAGGATAAAACCCTAAATGTACAATTTCCTGCCCTTAAGGCCTTGGCTTTACAGGATATTTCAAACGTGGGCCTCTCATTTAAACGAAAAAGAGGACTAAGTGCCTAAATCTCACTCAGGTACTGGCTTTAGGCTCTTCTCATCGCTTTCCAAGCAATCCCTCTTAAGCCAGGAAATTTAACAAAAACAGGCTTGTTCAGATGTACTGCATAAGCCAACTAAAACTGAAACTGAAGGACAGCAGTAGGAGAATTGGGGTCTGGAAGGCAAAGGCCTAATTAGCTGTGGTGCATTGGAAGATCTGATAACAAATACAAAGCAGAACGATTTTTAGACAGTCGGCATTTGACAGAGAAGACTCCTGTTGTTTCTTAACCAAGCAGGAGGGTAATAAACCTCTTGCTGTGCCGGTTCGTTAGGACTGGAATGCATTGTGACTAAGGAAAAGAAAAGCAGCTCTGACACTTATGACTGATGAGGGTTTTTTTTTAATGACTCGAGCTGGCCTGACTTTAAAATGTTCAATAGACTCGTGCACGGTTGAGTAGAGGTTGCTTCATAATTGTAATGATATTGCAAAGTAAATGCAGACCGAGTTACATGAAACCAGTGAAATGTGGTATTCTGAGTTTCTGCAGAGTTATACTTACAGACTGTATCTAATGAATATGGAAATTAGCTGATTTGGAGATAAAAGGGTGTTAAAAATGGTTCCTTGGAGCTCCTTCTCAGGCTTGTGTTTTGACACTTCTTTTTCACCTTGTGCTTGCTGTGCCAGGCTTCTGCGATTGCGGAGCTTGTTTGAATTCTGAGTTCTTAGTACTGGTTTTAATTTTAGTAATAGAGTTCATTTGGATTTTGTCTGGTCTCTGCTGTGCTAAAACACAGCTACATGAAACCACCGGTTTTTTAGTGGATGAATCTAACAAAAACTATCAACATTTACAACACTTACAACACTTAAGATTTACAACAAGCAATCAGAAACTTCAGTAAACATTTAGGAACCTGCTCATGATTATCTTGACAGTGACTCTTCTGAGTTAAAGCAGGACAGGAGCAAACCCTGGAGAAACTGGTGTCAGCAAACTGTAGGCTTTAAATAACAGTTAAAAATCTACTTGTCATTTAAGACCCTTGGAGTCTTAAATGTCATTTAAGACCCCTTGTTTTGTCCAATTCAGGAGTTCAGTTTCTTAATTTGTACAGTTAAGCCTTCCTGAGTAAATAAAAAGCATAAGGATGAATTATGCCATCTACACCCTGGCATCGGATTGGACTTCAGGATCACTGGGTGCAGCAACTTGTTTTGATGAAGCAGGAATAGGTTTCTACAAAGACTGACATTTCCCATCTCTGCTTTCTGCAGTGGATGCCACCAGCCCTGGAGCCACCCCATCAACATCTGTGCCATCTCCTGTGCTGCGAGAAGGAGAAGTTGATGACCACTTTTTTTTTGGTGCAAGCTCTACAGGCAGGGCTGGCAGGCGATGCAATGGTCCACTTGCCCCAGGGGAAGAGGCAGAGAGCACCTTCGGCAGGAGAGGAGCCTGTCCCTCCCTGGGGTGGGACAGAGGAGAGACAGACATTGGCACAGCATGTAAAGAGCTCTCAGTTGCCAACCTACCTGCCCTTAGGTGTCCTGAGTGACTTCTGATGAAATGGTCACTTGTGGAAAATAACCTATATGCTGGAGTGCATTCAAGCTGGGAGGGTTGACGGAAAATGCTGTTTCACTGGGTGGATCAGATGGGCTCCCACCAGGCACGCAGCCCCCATGGAGCAGGCAGGTTGCCTGCAGCCCCATGTGTCCTCCATCGTGCGTCCCACTGTCCCCACGGGGAGAGGAGCCCTCACCTTCCAAACCTTGATGTAGCAGAAGGACACATTTGAAGTGTTTATTTGGGGAACAAAAGCTTCCTTATACCTTGACAGCAGGGCTGCCTTCAAAGCCCTCGTTCAAACAGAGCTGTGTTTATCGAATTCCTCTGCGCTGAGTATATACATGCCTGAGATTTTAATTCTTTCGTAACTGTGAAACACCTAGTCTTATTTCTATCTGGGGCATCAGGATGGGAATTATTCGATATTTGTGCAAATTTTGGTGTGTTTGGATCAAGACTGGGCAAAAATCAAGTATATGGGACTTCAGAGGTTTCCCTGGGCAGAGCGACTCAGGAGGAGGGAAATCTCTTCTCCCCAGTGGCCTGTTTTGTGACAAAGTGTGTCATAAAATCTCAGACATGGAATAAAAAAAACCCCACATATTGCTTTTGATAACTACTCACCCTCAGGCTTTCCGAACAGATGGGAGCACTAAACACCAAAATTCTTCAGCTTACAAACTGGCAAAAGGCCCAGCAGCGCTGCTAACAGAAGGAGTTGTATGAGCTCTTCATTATTTACAAATTGGAATTCTTCTGGAAAGAATTACTATAATATGTAGGACATGATCCCAGGTTTTGGCAAAATGTATTAGTAACATGAGCTATTGATCCTAGGAATTAAATTAGATCTTGGAAGGTTAAAGTGTGATGTTGTCTAATGTATCAGGAACTTTTCCTCTAATGGAAAGTTGTTTACACCTGTTGCGAGTGCTTTAGTTAATGCATGAAAGTTGGTCTTGCCATGAGGGAATAGGCCGGCCGTTCCTCTCAGGCGGTGCCTGTGGAAACCAGGCGAGCAGCTCTGGGCTAGAAGCATGATTAGGACATCACTGCCACAGGACCGATGTGCTACCTCTACTTTAGCTCCTATGTTTGTTGTCAAACGCAAACTTTTGGTTCCAAATATCTCATTGTGGAAACTTCCTGCAAATAATTCAAAACTCAGAAAGCTGTTTATTTAAAGAATATTTTACGAGGTGGGTTTCTTGCTTCTAGGTTCTATCGAACCGGTTTGCTTTTAAGGATTCAACTATATCATATCCCACTAGGTACTAGCATAGGTACTGCTGCCTCTGTAGCACATCATCAAACAGGGTTTTTAAGCACTAGAAATAAAATGGTAGGAACAGAGGGCTCAGCTATACAGAGCTGTTTCTGTAATTTCAAAAAGCTAAGGAGCTCTGGGTTCTGACGCCGGCGGGAGCTGGGAGCTGCTGATCCAGGCAGCCGTGAGGCAGCGAGGAGAGCTGCTGGGAGGGGAGTGGGAAACATCGCACAGACATTTCCTGCTTCCCAAGGAGTTTCTGCCAACACGCTTCATCTCTAATTTGGGAAGGGAGGATGCCATCTGGTATAGCGGCTTTGAAAGGAGTATGCCCGTGGTTCATATTGCAGGTGGCAGCTCCGGCGGGACAGGGCGGAGGGAGACAGCCAGGCACAAATTCAACAAGCAGTGGTTTCCTGCTTGCCAGATAACATCCCTCCCCACGGGGTACCCATCAGTCGGAACGGGATGCGTCTTTCTCCGAAATACCTTCCTCTTAAACTTTCACTGGCACTCCTATTGTTTCCCTTAAATGTTTTGGTGTTGACATGTTTTGTTGAAAAATTCCTGTCCATCTCTGCTCAGTGTCCCTTCCTTCAGTAGGCTGTCAGCGTTCTTTGATTTGCCAGGCTTATGGCAGTCACATAACAAGGAAACTTGCAATATGAATCAGTGATATGTAAGTGTCTCCCAGAGGACGCAAGTGATGGAAATCCCAGTTATTGGTTATTATCGTACCAGTGGGAACTGAGGGCTGGGAAAGAGATCGTCTTACCAGTCTCACTGTAGTAAACAGAGCCCCTTCTTTGTTCCCCTGAAGCCACTAATTGCAATGGCAGTTACGTTCAGGATCCAATTTTGGGACCATCCACACGGAGTAAGGGAGAACTGTTTGAAGCATTCGGATTATCCTGCAGGCTCGAGCTTTCATTAGTTTCGAGTCAGAGCAAGATCTCCAGAAGGCAGTCAGACTATGATCATTTCTGCAATGCATTTCAGGAATATCCAAACCAGCTTTAGCCAAGAAGAAATAGCGCTTTTTTTTTTTTTTTTTTTTTGCAGGAGTCGTGCAAGCTTCAGCTGAAGCCTGCTGCTGCTGTGCCGTGCTTGGAAAGCTAATGGCAGGAAGGAGGCTCGGGCACCGTGTCTTTGGATCGCAGCAAAGGCAGAGTATTTGTTCAGCTGTGCACGTGAAGGTGGGCAGGCTCTTCCCCCTGCTGAGGAGTTTAGTAGATCTCTCACTGTTTTATTCTCCAGTCTTTGCTACAGAGGACTACAGGAAATCTTAGACTCCTGCTCCTGCCAGCTTGCCGTATGGGGCATCAATAAAAAGTGAATGAGGGAGCCAGGCCTCCTTCCATGCATTTGCACTTTCGGTCTTTTAAAGAGATCTTTAAAAAAACCCCACAGTTTGAGCAATGCTCTAACTAGAAAAATTCTGAGGGACAAGTATTAATTGTCTCTGTTCAGCACAAGTGTCTATGGTTTATCTACAGCTATCTGCCAGCGGGTCCTGCGGCAGCTGGGTTGTGTTACTCCCTTCTCCCCCATCCTCCTGGTGTATTCTTCATTAGCTTAATTCTTTAAATAAATATTGTTCTTTCCCACCATCGTGAATGCAATTGTCAATCTTTTGCCAAGTGGCTTAGCAGCTTGAGCCCACATCCTGAGACCTGTGACAGCTAGAGGCCACTGCCCCTGCCTGTCCTTACACCTGCTGCAAGCAGGCAGGTGAGAAGCCACGCAAGCAGAGAGATCTTTATGAAAGAAAAGGGGGCATGGTTATCGGTCTGGGAAAACACAACACCGTTACCTTTGGAAATAGGGTCGAGTGCCTGTTCTTCTTTTCCAGCAAATGCGAGTGACCTCCCAGCTCCTACCCTAGCTGCCAGCAAAATTGTCCCTTGCACCAAAATCCTCCCAAGGGAGAGGCAAGAGGAGGCAGAGCATCGGAGCAGTTGCAACAGCTTCAAAAGGAGCTGCTTGCCCCAACATACAAGGTGTTGGGGGCCACCTCTTCTCTCAGAACCCAAGTTCATCAACAGCAATAGTGTTAGTGAACCTGTGAGTAAATAGCTCCTGCAAATAAAACCCAATTGAAGCACCTCTCCGGGGAAAATAAAAAGAGGTTTAAGATGGTGATTGGACTTGTGGGAGCAACATGAATTTGTTTAGCAGAGGACTTGTTTTGGAAAGTGTTTTCCTCCTGGTGCAGACACCAAACTGCTTCATGTTCTCTGGAAAGAGGTAACAGCCACGGGCTGCTCAGATCCAATACCAAAGGCAATCCAGCTGCTGAGCTGCCGTGGAGTGGGGCAGGAGTGGGTATATGCCTACCTACATGCACGCATCCATGCACACATCAGGCAGGAGACTGCCAGGGCTTTCTCTAAACGATTTCAGCAGAGTGTTTTGATTTCTACAGTCTGACACATTCCAGCCATTTAATGAGAATCTGGGGATTTTTACTGAGCTCGCAGTTAGGGAACTGAGCAGACTATTTTCCTGCGGGAACATCAGTCGTGTACCTTGCACAGAAATGGCATGAAGTCGACCTTAAATTCTTTTATTTACTTTTTAAATCCCGGATCTTACAGAATACAGGGAAGTGAAACAAGGTGATATATAACAGAAAAATGTGAAATTATTTTCAAAGGCTTGACATTGAAATGCATGCCTGAAACTCACTGTTGCGTGAGTTAATATCAGGCAAGTGAAAGCAACTATGAATAGAGGCAAATTTCTGTTTAAAATATGAAATGCAGTCCACAAACAAGAACAGCTCTGTGAGGTTATTTGTCAGGATGTCACCATGCTGCACTATCACAAATTGATTTCAGGCAGAGGATTATTGAAATTATATCTGACTTGGCCAGATGCCAGCAGCATTCAAGAAGTTATGATTTCCAGGATGACAACATGGTCTCTATCACCTGCAGAACTGTGAATTGTAGGATAGTGGCTCCCAATTGTTTTGTAAGAAAGGCTCACTAGAGAAAATTGATAGTATTATATGCCTTTCCCTCCACCCCCAAAATCCTGCTCCTTTTCCTCCTGCCACTTGCTGTTAGTGTTGCTGCTATTACCACTCTCCTCTCCTTCTCTGACCACCCAACAGAGGATTCCCACCATGTCCTCCTCTCCTTTTGTCATTGCCTCCCAGAGGGCACCCAGGCAAGTGCTCTGTCAGTGGTTTTTAGTTGGCACGTGCCCAGCTGTTTTTGGAGAGATGAGTCGACAGCATCGTGTTTTCTCCCTCTACCTGAAGATGCTGCAAAATGCTGATGGGCTTTTCAGTAAGTAGTTGCATCTGTTGAGATGTGTGCTTTTCCCATGTTAGAAAATACGCATTTTCCTAACCACTGAGAACTGTAAATAAATGTTCTCAGGTCTGAATGTATCATTAGACTACCCTGATGGTATTACATATACATCCAACAGTTCCCAACAGAACAAAGATCACTACAACAGCGAGGATATTGTGAGGAAGCAGTTTGAAAAAATCTGCAGTTGATTAAAAAAATATCTGAAACAACATTTTTATAATGATGATGGAGGAGATGTTTGAAGTTTGGAATAGGATTAATCGATCATCTTGTTTCACTAATACTTTTTATAAGTTTGTATAACAGCAGAGATGAGTAGCTTATTTTCAGCAGCTTCATCTCAAATCATATAATAAGAATTAGGGTTTTTAACCTTCTACCACCATATCGTGTTTATGAAATACCTCTTAAAGTTCTCTTTTAGATCCTTTTATTATCAGTTCTACTAACCTTTCACTTGTGCACTTTAATAAAAAGCCATTCTTTTGTGAAGAAACACCATAACTGCAGCTGAACTGAAGCCTATTGGCGACTGTGAGAAAAGAGTTATTGTATGAACCTTTGGACAACAGGTAGCCCCACAAAACCAAGTGTCACAGGCTGAGTTAGATCAAGACATGCTGTTAAAATTACTACCATCTCGTATTTGCTGGAGAAACTGGTTTTGTCAACTGAATTGGTAGCGGCACCCAGTGGCTAAAATATAGACTGCAAATTTTACTAGCCCAAAGATTTCCCAACTCCAATGTACTCGCGTCCACCAGGTAAAAAGCTTCCAGCTAAGCTTAGGGAGATCCTAGTAAGGGCAAACTGTTTCCAGCCTCTCTCAGGAGTACTAAAAGAGTTATGCATTAAGGTATCTAATTACCCTTGGAATACACTTTTTTCACTGAACCAGCTAAATATAATTATTTTTCTAATATTATTTTCCTGCGCAACTGCCGCAGTTGCCATGGGAGGGTTATATAATGATTTGTGGGAAGGGATGTGATCCACATAATTGCAAATAGGAAGCAAAATATCTGCAGTGAGCTCCTGGCTATATATAGTCTATGCTATAAGACACTATAATACTCTCTGCCTTTGACATTATATATATTTCTATATGTACATACATGTTATATATGATTACATACATGTGTGTGTGCATGCCTGCACATGGAGCATTTTGTAGGAAAACCCAGAATATTAACACCGAGAGTCCACTATTTGGTGGTCCACATCATTCACTGTTTAAAAGCTGACATGAAGTTGAGCAGTATCCACGCTTCATGACCCAGTGCTTGTGGAGGAGACACCAGGCTGAAATACTGGCCCCCTGAATGCGTCTGTCCTACACGGGCGTGAGGACAGCTGATGCTGGTGCTCCCCTGCAGGCTGCATCCCCTGGTCCGGGTAACAGGGCCAGCAGAGTTGCAATGGCACAGGCTGTGACCCACGTTAACCAAGGTGTGCTAAGCATCCCTTAAGCACGTAGAAAGGCTTCTGATGCCGTATCATCCCTGCTGCTGGAAAAACTCTCAGTGATTTCCTCAAGACATGGGTTTCTTACTGCACGGCCTTGGACGTTTGGACTGAGCGCCAGGACCCTTTCAGGAACCTCAAGGCTGAACCCTGGGGTGGGCAGTGGGATGCTTGTCTGTAGACAAGCACCCACTCTGACAGTAGCAGCCGGAAACATCTTGTTGTAATAACAAACGTATTTCTAAATACTCAGCCAAACCTCTTAGTGCACCACATAAAAGTAAAATAACGTTTTCAAGGCAGTGAAAGATCAGTACTAATATGAAAACCAGAAACACACCCTTCACTCAAGATAATGAGCACAGGTGGCGTGAGGTGCAGGTGGTTACAAGTGTGTGGTAGTTCAGAGAGATAACCTGGTGTGTGGAAAGAAGGGAAGGCACAAAAAAAAAAAAAAAAGAGGAAAAGCTGGCTGATGCAGAGGCTGTGAGAGTGAGCCCCTGCTGAGGGCTCACCACAGCCCAGCCCTCGCCTGCCAGCTTGTGGTCATAGCTACAGATCACCGCTAGTCTCACAAAACCAACTGTGAAGCTTACAGGGAAGCTGCCAAGCACACTCACCACAAAGACATTTAAAAACATGCACCAGCAGGTGCCAAGTTTTCTGTCCCTTGTTCACCAAGAGAAATGCCTGGCAGGACAGCTTCCAAACTGGTTTCTGTTCTAGTTGTTTCTCCTAATTGTAAGTCTCCCTCCTACCACGCACCTCCTACTTTAAGCACTGGGGAGAAACACGCCTACTGCTCAACTGGTTACAGATGTGATCCTCACCTTGGTGAGCTGTTCCGTTGGGAAGTATTGGCCAAGAGTACATCCTGCCATACAAACGCTCACTTCTAAGAGGAAGATGTTGGAGTTAGGAAGAAGCAAACAGTCGGAGACATCCCTGTCTCTAACCCCTGCCTCTCTGAAGAGAAGGGCTCAGTAGAAGCAAATGCATTTCAGCCACCCACCTTCGCAGAGACTTTCACAGGCTGGACCATGAGCTGGATACGCTGGGGCTTTCTCCATTTTCACTCTCCAGCTGCTGGGCAGGCATCTCAGGCAGCAGGACGGGACAGGAAACCTTTAGTGATAGTTTCCTAAATAGCCAGAGAAGACTCACTCCAGCTTGTCCATTCAGGCCCTGCCTGTATTGTTAATAAAGCACAGGAGTAGCTCCTCTTGGGAGGCAGAGAACTCTCCACCACTGATGACTCTTAAAAATAAGAGAGACAAAAATCTCTTGAGAATGATTTACTTGTAATTTTTCTTCCATTATGAGAAAGAGGATGGACTAGCGGACCTCTTAAAGTACTGTTCAGCCTTATTTTTTATGATTTCCAGTTATGACTGAAATTTTCAGTCTCTAGAATTCTCTGAATGATGTAAAGGGACTTACTACATAGATTACAATACTTAACAACAATACAAAAAAAAAAGAACAAAAAAAATCCAGAACACTGGGAACAATGATACTTCTTTGTAGCAAATGTAAAGTCTTATTCTGCCTTAAGTCCATTAAATGCTGATTAGTTGTGGTCAATTAAAAAGAGTACTGATTGATACATGAAATAAAGTTAGTGTTGCATTTAAACTTGTACCTAAAATAGGTTCCACTTTTTCATGCTTCAGTAATTGCTGTCTTTCATATCTGAGCTAATTCTTCCACCTTCAATAAATATGTATTAGGGAGATATTTTCTCATCAGTTTTCCCAGGCAATACTTTGAAAATTTTCTGCCTGCAAAATGTTTACCTTATTTTGTCTTGCTGAAGCTTAGTGGCCTCTGCAGCTATCACACTACAAGGGACCTTCCCATTCCTCACAGTGGTAGTAGAGAGGTCAGCACCCCCAGGAGGACTTGTGAGAGCTTTTTCCTAATCACTGCAAAATGCAGGATGTTCCAAAAGGACGAGAGAGTGAGAACCCCCTTCCCCACTCCCCTCCAGCCAAAAAAACAGTTTCAAGGAAGAAAAGGAATGATAAATACAGGGCACTGGTAGAGAATAAGAGATGGAAGTAAATGCCATCCTAACGTGATAGAGAATGTTATTGGCCTGAATTCGGGATGAAGATACGAAGCATGAATGCATAGCAAATCTTCCCGAATAAACGGCATCATCCCTATACACACACACCCCCCTCTCTTTTTCAGTTATTCATTATTCCCATCTGCTCAAGCCCAGTTCTCTTCAGCAAGACAGATCCAGAACATCCATCACAAATTTGGTGGGATGCTGTGGAACCACCCAGGCAAGACCAACTCTGCCTGTCATTCCTGATCAAGGTTTTTGTTCTTAAATACTGCCCAGTGGTTGACCCTTTGAGACTTTGCTGTCCTGACGTTTCCTAATGTCAAATCTGAATCTTACTCACTGTAGATTTCCTGTCGTGCAATCAACAAGGGGAACAAACAGTTTCCTTTCCTGTTGCATAGTTGAAGATCACCACAACTCTTCTCTGTTTACCCTTTTCTCTTTTCCTCTGGAGAAAAATAAATTCAATCCAATTCTAGTTAATCCAGTCTTGTCTTCAAAGGCCCATTCTGTTTTTTTGTTGCTTCCCATTGGTTCTCCTCCTCCTTGAAGGGTGATGCCCAAAGCCAGAGGCAATACATCAGCTGCAGCCTTGCCGGTCCTAAGCAAAGCAGAAGTATTGCTTTATGCTCTTGCAGACAATATTTCTGCTTATACAGAAGTTTCATCTCCAAGCAATTTAGCACAAATGCGTGATGCTGTTGACTCATGTCCCAGCATGTGACAGGATATCCCATGGATCCTTTTCTGCAAAACTGTGAGTTACCTTGTTGCTCCCAATCTTGTGCCTGCAACGCTGGGTGTTTCAGTTACATGTGGAATCTTCTACTTTCAAGGAACTTGCATCATCTCTCTATCCATGGGGTTTGCAGCTGAACAAATTATGTGGCTTTTTCTTTTTCTTTATTAAATTTCATTCTATTTTTCCCCCAGGCTACTTCTCCAATTTGTAAAGATCATTTTGAATTATAATCCTGTCTTCCAAAATATTTGAAGCCCCTCCCAGCCTGGTGGCTGCCAACACTCACTGAAAACAATGACCCCAGGAGACTTTTGAACACAGCTGCTAAATGTTGTCTTTTGGCGGAGCTGCATCACCTATGGGTCATTTTTTGAATGTATTTTCCTTAGCCTGGATTAAGAGCCTCTAAGTACCTTGAAAAGGAAGAGACTTTATTTACTGCTACTCTTCTAATCACATCTAGGCTGGCAAACTATGTTAACCCAGAGCATTCCTCCAAAGATTCTATTTCTGGTGTCTCTTCCCTGTGTAAAAAGCAAGCTTCTTGTTTTGCTCTTTGAGCCACTGCCTGGCCTCCACATACTTCTGTAACAGATCTAATTCTTGAACTACCTTTTTGAATCCAGGCCTAGCTGCATATATGTCTATTCATTTTTTAATTACCTTTTTTAAAGACAATGATTCAAAGGCTTTTTGTACACGTTGAATGTTCACAGAAATACTTAACAGAAGTGCTCATGCAGGAAACTAGTGCTCACTACGGTAAATTTTGGATCATTATTGCATACCTTATACTATCACAGAGTTTCAATATGTATTTTTGGCTGAATGTCATGTTATCTGAAGGATGATTTGGATGGGAGGTCTCACAATAGATTATTTGATGAATTAATGAATACAGAGATCATGAGATAAAATGATAAGTGTACGGAGAATGTAGAGAACACTATCAACTCTCAAGCATTGATATTGCAGACAAACAAATTATGGTTCTTTCAAAATTCCTTTTAATTTTTTTTTTTTTTTTTACTTTGAATTCAGACTAAATATTCTATTCTGTTTCAGATCCTCCTTTGGGATAAACTGCTATTGCTTCATTGACCACAGACTTCTGACATTTTGTACTAACTGAGGATTTGCCTTTTTGTTATATTTCAACAAGAATATTAAAAGCAATATACTGTTCACATTAAAACAAAAACAAAAACAAAAAAACCCCACTGTATCCGGTATCCTTTCATGTAGATTAAGACGTGGAAGGTTTTAAAGCACAGTACATGTCAGTAGTTTAAGCTCTATTTCAGCTTCAGACTGTAGAGTAAACATTTAATTTCATATAACTAGTGAGATTATAATACATAGAGGATTATTTGGACAGGAGATCTAGCAGATCCGTGCTTTTAGAAGTACTAATACAGGCTGGGCGGAGAATGGAGTGAGAGCAGCCCTGAGGAGGGGGACTTGGGGGTATTTTTTGTTTGTTGGTTTGTTTTTGTGTGGGTTTTTTTGTTGTTTGTTGGTTTTGTGGTTTGTTTTTGTTTTGTTGTTGTGGGGGTTTTTTTTGGTTTGGTTTTTTTTTTTAATGTGGTTGGACTCGATGATCTCAAAGGTCCCTTCCAACCACTAAGATTCTGTGATTCTGTGATTCTGTGTATTGGTTGTCAAGAAGCTCAACATGACCCAGCAATGTGCACTGGCAGCCCAGAAAGCCAACTGCATCCTGGGCTGCATCAAAAGAAATGTGGCCAGCAGGTCGTGGGAGGTGATTCTTCCCCTCTACTCTCGTGAGACCCCACCTGGAGTACTGCGTCCAGCTCTGGAGCCCCAAACATAAGAAGGACTCAGACCTCTTGGAGAGAGTCCAGATGAAGGCACCTCTTCTGTGAAGCCAGGCTGAAAAATTGGGGTTGTTCAGCCTGGAGAAGAGAAGGCTTCAGGGAGACCTTATAGTGGCCTTCCAGTATCTAAAGGGGGCCTACAGAAGAGATGGGGAGGGACTCTTAGTCAGGGAGTGTAGAGGTGGGATGAGGGGTAAGAGTTTTAAACTGAAAGAGGGGAGATCTAGATTAGATATTAGGAAGAAATTTTTTACTCTGAGGTGAGGGTGGTGAGGCACTGGAACAGGTTGTCCAGAGAAGTGTGGATCCCTGGAAGTGTTCAAGGCCAGGCTGGATAGAGCTTTGAGCAATCTCATCTTTGTGGGATGTGTCCCTGGTCATGGCAGGGTAGTTGGAACATGATGATCTTCAAGATCCCTTACAACTTTAACCATCCTATGATTCTATGTTTCTGTGACAATGTAGTGAATTACTGAAGTTAGAACACATGGAAAACATAAGGGATCCCAGGTGCGTTTGTGGACAATGAGAAAAGCCACAGGTATTTTTAACAAGATAAGAAAGAAGCAAGCTATTTCTGCAAATAATAAACTAGCTCAGTGGCATTTGTAATGGGGAAGGTGACCAATCTTACTACAAACCAGGATTTCTCACCTCCACCAACCTTCATTCAGGTATAGCATCCACGGTCCTTGTTTTCATCTGGCCATCCAGAATCCTCTGGCTTCACATTCATAATAAGGATTCCATTTGAGCAAGACAGCAAATAGGGCATGCAGCATAGGTTTGTTGCCCAGATTTGACATTGAATAATGTCCCAGACTGAAGGGAGAGGAACAGAAGGGGGAGGCTGTGGGAATACTGGGTGTTTACACCCCATATACTGGTGTGTAAAAAACTCCTATGGCAGAGGGAATTTGTAAGGAGCAGGCAGCATTTTTAGAAGCATGAAGACAAGCATGCATGAAATATGGGGTGATTAGGATGGTAAAATGGGAGGGAAGGAAAGGAGGGAGGCAGGGAAGGAAACGGGCAGATCAATCCCTCTGTCAGACTCTTCATTGCAAAAGTGGCAGCAATTAAAAGACTGTAGATTGCCTTTTCAAATGGTATTCCAGATTGATGTACTGGGGTTACAACCACCAACTAACAAGCTCTTCAGGGTAAACTTGTTGGTGAATCATCAGGGACATTGACAATTCGATCAGATCCTTAGAATGAACAGAATGAAGGGAAATATTATGGAAAAAAAAAAAAAAGAAAAAAATTCAAGCAAATTCATATCAAATTAAGTGGTTTGTCCCTTTTTCCTTCAGAGGCACTACTCTTCAACAGCACTCAAGGAACGGCAAGCTCTTGCATTTAGCACATGTCACTAATTAAAAACAATTATTGATGTAATTAAAACACTTAATTCCCCTGCTCTCTGGTGGCAAAAGTAATGTATATCTTGGGTCTTTCTTTATCTCAGAGTGGGAGCACTGAGGAGATAATTTGGCAAAAGCTACCTTTGTAGCCTCTGGATACAAAATTGAAAGTTCTCTTGGTTAATTTCATTAGCTTAATTAATTTGGCTAACTTAATCAGACTTTCATTAAACCAATGAAAAGACTGAGTACTGCTGTCGTGTTGATAATGGTTTTTAAAAAAATGCTCATTAAAAGATTATTGATACCCAGACAACCCCCAAAAAATCTTCTCTATAGAAATAGGGGAGGATTTATATGCCAAACTTGTCTTTCCCTCTGTTGTCTTTTTGATTCCTCTTAGACGACTCTAGAAGAAAAAAAAATCAGCTTGCAGATGGCAGCCTGCAGGCACTGAATGCCCTGCAGCACTGGGCTGGTTTGTCTGCCACTAACGTCCTGTTTCCACACAAAAGCCTCCTCAGCAAAAACAAAAAGGGGGAAGCGACATTGAGATACACAAAAAGCAATTGCCAGAATGATGAATAAGGAGTTAAACTTGGGTCAGCTTTTACCTTTCCTTGAAGACTTGTTCTTGGAAACCAGCCATGGAGCCAGGGAAGAAAGGTCAAGCACCAGCAGTGAGAGATCAAGACTGGTCTGAACACTGGAACAGTTTTCAGGCTACCCCCTGAGTGGAGTTAACATCTTTCATTGCCTTCCTACACACAGCTAATTGCAAAGTTTTTTTTTTTACTGATAAGCAATTCATTTCACAGCATAATTGCATAGATCTTTAACTTTGGGGAACAATACAGTAATTTTTCTTTCTCTCACCAAGAGTATTTAAAAATACAAAGGTCAGTATGCAAGGACAAGTAGATACATGCGTAAGTAGGTGCTCAGTTACACTGTTCCTTAAATCAACATGCATTTGGAAAAACATTTTGTTTTCTATTCTAAAGTCACTTAATTCCATTCACCTCTCTGTATTAACCTGTCTAGCACCAGTGTGTTGTTTACATCTTTACTCACAAAAGAAAAATCCAAGATGCTTCTCTGCAGACGTGCTTGACTCCTCTCTAGCACAGCTAAGCATTTTAATTTGTAGAACTGGGTATGTGGAGGCCTGTACAGTCGGTTACGACTGGATGCCGCAGTTGGTATTTCAGATGGGATCTCTCCCACAGTCAGCATCAGGGCTCTGGGAGGGCAGGGCTGTGGGAGGGTAGGACTCCTAGGCTGATGGGGGAAAGGCACATGGAGGGAACTGGAATTTCTGGCAGGTGAGAGATTGTGAAGGATCCTTTTCCCAAACTGCCCTGGCGAAGCAGGTTTGGTATGCTGTCATATTTTAGTCCACATACTGGAAAGTGAAGGATGCAACATCATTGTTACAGCACTGAAGGGTGGACTTGGACTGTTATCTGAGTTTAGACCCAACTGACACAAGTGGGTCTAACGGCAAGCAGTAGTAACACTTCTTATTTTAAGTGAGTGTTAGGATTAATGGAAGGGTATTTGAATACTTTGGAAACTGTTTATAGTTAGGGCTTGTTCCTTTGTGTATAGTACCCTCTAGTACCCTTCTCTTAAAGGGAACAACTATATCTACCTATCTGCTACAGTGGCATATATCTGTAATCTGACTCAATTCCCAAGTGATGTCTTTGTGTCAGATTATGACAGGCTGGCTGTGACCAGATTAACAACCACAACTAAAAGCCGGAGATATAAATAACATATAAGTGTGTTTACTCACATCTGCAATGAGATTGCACAAAATGCATATCATTTTGGGAAATCAGAGAAATGGGGGAAATACATAGTACTTGATCCATTTAGAACCTATTCTAATCCTGGTGAATATCAATATACAATAATGCTACGATGGCTCTTTCACCAGTTCTGTAATACAAGTTGAGATGACCATTCTTTAAAGCAGTCATTCATTTTGCTTGTCCCTCTGGAAGATTACATCTTATTCCCCATCTTGGAACACTTGAGGTTTCTTTTGAATTCTGAGTGAACATTCCAATTTTAACTTGAAATAAATTCAATGAACAAATTTTAGCATGCATTTTAACTTTTCTATGACTTGAAGGTTCTTATTAGTGGAATGACACAGGCTTTTCAAATCCTAATAGGTGAAAATTTATTTAATTCAGTTGCAAAAAGCTCTGTTTTTAAAAAGCTTCTGCTCAAATCCATTAAAAAGTGTTCGTATATCCATTAAATGTTATGTTTGTTAGAAATGAATAGGATGAGACCAAAACTCAATAAGACAATGGTGTTAGAGATTAGAAAATATTAAAGATATTAGGCAGATGGTGACTCTGCAAATGGTCGTGCTGGTGCAAGATAGTACTACGGTGGTTTTGTGCCAGACGCTCTTAATGACAGCCAATGAGTCTTTAATAAAAATGTAAATTAAGAAATACTCAAGGCATCTGCGAAAGGCATGAACGCATCTCACAGCCTCAGTTCACATCCACGAGACTTGAACAGAGACATACCCAGGCTCTGGGGGGGGGTTACTCACCGTTTCCTTTACCACCTCTTGGCCCGTACCCAGCTGTTCACCACCACAGTCCTCCGCTTGAATGTATCACCCCTTCAGATCTGCCAGCAGAAAAACCTGCACAAGCTCTCCTACAGCTGGCACATTTGAATCCGATGGGCTGGTTTAGACAGCTTAAATAGCAAACATGCTGACCCGACAGATTTTGTTTGAAATGTTTAAGTACGCTTTCTGATAAGTATCTCCTCTGCAGGTGTAAGGGTACAAAGGGGAAAATGAAGAGGAGTTTAGGACAGGTTCTTGATAGTTTTCATTTTCTACTGGCACAGTTAGGTGTGGCAGATTAAATTTGTTCTTCTTTTACTCAGGGTATGTGTTTATCTAATGCTAAGGAACTGACGTGGTGCAGAAGTTTCTGGTTTGTATTTTGGCACACACAGAAAGGGCCACATCATGCAGCGTTTGCCGTTTTCTCATTTGATCTAAATTGCTCTTGCTTCACACCTCACTCTATATCTTAGGTCCCTCCACCCTGTGATTATTATCACTGACTGAATACACAGCCAGGTCAAGAGCTTGGGTCACTTTTAAAAGTATTTGAGCAACACCAGGCAGTACCCTTCCTAGCTGGTTTGACATAAGAATGAGGCACTGGAAGGAACCTTCTGGGTCGTAAATTCCTGCAGGTTTCCATGTCATATACCTCCACCATAAAGTCATAAAATTCCACTCTAAAAGCATTGCTGTTCTCTGTATTCACTGCTCCTCTTAAAAAAAATTTCAAGGGCCACATCCTGATAGTCAGAGTCCATCCCAAAATTTCCAGCCTCAGTTAGTTTAAGGTTGAGTCTTTTGGTTATAATTTGCTGGTCCTATGAAAAGAAGCATTAACCAGCATCCAGAGCACTCTGCTAGGTCAGAGATGCCCAGGTGTCGCATGTGGCTCCAATGTTTCATCAGAAGGGAGCATCTCCCTGGGGAAGTGGCTCAGATGCATTAGTGGGACTCCAGCAAAGCAACATATTCCCTGGAGCCCACAGACATGTTACTGGTGGCTACAGCTGACACCAGCCCACACAGATCGCCAACGGGTTATGACTGTGTAGTCCTTGTTGGCTGTTACTAGACTTCTCTCCAGATTTATCTACACTCTGCTCTCTCTTATCTAAAAAGATATGGTCCCCTTCCCCTCTTCTCTCTCATATCTTTTCTCACCCTCTGTGGTTCGACTTCTTTCCCTCAGTAATCCCCAGCATCATCCTCATAGTCTCTCTGCATCCCCTCTGGTCACACCTACAAAGCTTTTCTTTAGCTCAAGCGCTGGCACCTTTTAGTCCAACTAGGTTGTGTTTCTTTTCCTTCACAGACAGGCAGCCCCAGAAAAATGAAACAATGTGGATACCTACAGAGGATGGAGGGAGCGACCATGGTTTGAGACACCTTTGTGCCTTCCGTATTCTGCATCGCGTTTGATGTTGGCAAGACACACCAATACACTAAACCCATCCCCAAGTGACTACAGGCAAAGCTCTCTCTCCAGAATTCCTTCTGTGCTGGGTACTCTTTGTATGCACACGAGTGGCAGATGCAAATACACCAGCAAATACCAGTTTCAGGTATATCACTAAGTTTTGACCAGTATCATCCAGCTGCATCATTCTGCTTCAGCCAGACACCAGACAGCACTACCCATGACACTTGCCAGTTGTGAAGGAAAAAAAAAAAAAAAAGGAATTGATACTGTTCAACTCTTGTTCCTCTTAGTTAATTCATGGAGACAATATTTTCCTGGTTGCCATGGTCCAAAGTTTTATAATAAATAAAATAACAAGAAAATACATCATAGGTAAAACATAGCTGTTGATATGTGTTAGCTCTGGAAGTTAAAATAAACTGAGGATAAAAAAAACATTTTTTGCAGTAACGTGTGCCTTCCTGTAATTCTGTAATTTTATTTCCCATGCATATAATGCCTTTACTGGTATGGATTCCCAGAGCTTCCTTGAAAGGTAAGTCATTTTACTTCTTTCATAAACACAAAAGACAAACACGGGGTTTAGAGATGGATTTGTCTTGTCCAACATTATATAGGAATGTTATGGCACAGATCGCACAGGTTTCCTGCTTGTGTTTCTGATGCGAAATCAATCTTCTCAGTGTTGCTTTAATTTAGATTCTGAACATTTTTCAACGTGGAGCAAACTATATTTTTATTTTGTGTATATTTCTTATTTCCTTTTCTGTAACATTGCTACTGTATCTCAAAAATATCACATTTGAAAAGAAAGGAAACATAATGTGATTGAAAAAGAATGTGTTTTACATATCTAATTGTGGTTTCCTGATGTTGTGGTTTAACCCAAGCTGGCAACTAAGCACCACACAGCTGCTCACTCAATCCTCCTCCGTGGGATGGAGCAGAGAATCGGAAAATTGAGAAAACTCATGGGTTGAGATAAAGACAGTTTAATAGGTTGAGCAAAAGCCATGCATACAAGCAAAGCAAAACAAGGAATTAATTCATTTATTCCCATTGGCAGGTAGGTGTTCAGCCATCTCCAGAAAAGCAGAGCTCCATCACTTGGACCAGTTACCTGGGAAGATAAACACCATCACTTCCTTTTTTTCTTCCCAGCTTTATACGCTAAGCATGACTTCACAGGACACAGAATATCCCTTTGGTCAGCTGGGGTCACCTGTCTCAGCTGTCCCAACCTCCCAACCTCTTGTGCACCCCCAGCCCGCTCACTGGTGGGGTGGTGTGAGAAGCAGAAAAGGCCTTGACTCTGCGTGAGCACTGCTCAGCAGACTCTAAACCATCCCCATGTTAACAACACTGTTTTCAGCACAAATCCAAAGCATAGCAACATCCTAGATACTTAGAAGAAAATTAACTCTATCCCAGCTAAAACCAGCAAACCTGATTTCTTATCCAAAATTTCATAGCATTTATAACGGAGATAGGATGAAAACCTTCTTCCTTCCTTTGCTGTTTTCCTCTGTCTCTCCTTCTTTCCTTCTTTCCCTCTCTCTCTCACACTAGTACCTGTGAATATTTTAATACAGGCAAATATGTGACTGGTACATTCATGAATTCAGGTAAATGTCCTCTACCTTCAATTGCATTATTTGCAGACCTTTCAGAGTTAATTGCTCATGTTTTGCAATAATGACTGGAATTTCCTCTCGAGGGTCACAAAGGCGCCTGTTCTTGAATCTGCCACTTCCTCATTGTAAACACCACCAAAAGGAAAATGCAGAAGGGTCAGTAACTTTTAGATTAAATGATGCATAGAAACAAAACTGAAAAGCAGAACTAAAATGCAAATCTGCAAACTCAGTTTCAGTATTCAAATGCACTTACTCTGCCAGGAAGGGAATCCTTCTAAGCAAAGCCTTTTGAAAAAACTGCTCAGCATTTCCTTTTTATTTTGTCAACATTTAGTTACACTACAAAATTGACTTAACTATATAATGAGGAAAGGAGTTATTTCAAGTATTACACTGAAGATAAAATGCACGTTAACATTAACGCTACCTATTATTACTTTGTAAATGGAGAGTTATTTACCCTTTGAGAAAAAACATTTCAGAACCAAGTTAAGGTAACCACATGCATTAAATAAACAAATCAAATCAAGCCTTAATTGGGCTCGGAGCTTCAAAACAGGGAAAATACCAAAGTTAAGCTAGATAAATTAAACATAAAAAATAAATCTCATTTACTGAGTAATATTTTGTCAGATTCTCCATGGAGTCATAAATTCAGAGAAATTTAGCATGCAGATGAGAAATCAGAAGAAGAGAAGCAGGCACATGAACTATAGTGGGAAAGCAATCGTAAGTTAATTTAGGATGTGTTCTGCCTAATACTGATGAAGATCTAAACGAGAGCTCTTTGAATTGTACGTATAGAACCAAGTCCTGGTGTGATTCACATTCTAACTTTAGATCTCATAAGCCCTGCTGAAATATATAAAGCTTGCCTCAGAGAGTGAAGGAAGCTCAATTTGGTTCCCTGGCTTCTTTAGAAATTTCGGTTGGAGTGCCAGACTTCGGCAGCAATGCTTTGTAAAGTCTAACATTAACAGGCAGACTCCCTTGCTTGCTCTTCCTTCAATGCCTGAAAAATAAACCACAGTGTAACGACAGGATAAAAATGCCAACTATGGAACTGACAGCCAAGAAATTAGAGCAAGAAGATTTGCTGTTGTATGCTCAGTTTTTATGAAAGTATCATAGAATGGTTTGGGTTGGAAAGGACCTTTGAAGATCATCATCATGGACTGATTGCACTGTTTTCTGGTTTGCTGCATTAATAACAAATATTACATTCTGCAGCATTTAAAAATAAACCTGTAGCCTCCCTTTCTATTTCCATAATATCTGGAGAAGCTCAACTCTTCCAGTGTCCTGATGGGTATCTCTGGAAGAACAGGTTGAAGATAGGAGCTCCTATTTACTTTGAAAGGAATTGAGAATACTTTGGCACTTCAAGAACTGGGTCACTCACTCATGAGCAAAACTTCATGCACTAATTCTCAGTGCAAAGCTGCTTCAGTGGCTCTCAGAAGTGCATGCAAAATTAAACATTGCAAGATGAGGCTCTGGTCCGAGCTACTGTTTCCCTGGGAAAAGGGAGGAAAGAAGAGAAACAAAAGAGTGATTCAGGCAGAAAAGAGTCTGCAGAACTGGGCTCCGATGGCTGTCTCTGGGACAGGTGGGATGCAGCCTCCTATCCTATCCTATCCTATCCTATCCTATCCTATCCTATCCTATCCTATCCTATCCTATCCCATCCCATCCTATCCCATCCCATCCCATCGTGGTAGTACCTGCTACCCCACACAACTAGACAGTTTTTTTGTTACAGCAGCCATATGCAGCCCAGCCTTCCCAGATCCTAGAACAAGCAAATTTGAAGCAGAACACTGCTGTTTCGGGAGTCAGAGAAGTCTGCAGTGGGAGGAGCCGCTACTGTTCTCTTAGACTAGAATAAGCCTGGTGTCCTGGTTTGAGGTAAAACAGCACTAATTTTCTGTTCCATAATTTTACTTTTTTAGCTGGGCCTCTTCTAACTAACTAAACTCTGAAATTAACAGCATATTGTCCAGAAAGTGTTCACTCTCACAGCGACAAGACCTGATGATACCAAGGAACGGTATGCAGAGAGGCCCTTGCTTATACTTATTGCTATAACAACCAAGGTCAAGTAAATTTGTTATTTGCCCCATTGTAGGGTCGGAAGTGGAAAAGCATAGAGCGGTCACACCTGTAGGGAGGAACAGAGAGGAGAGGTGACCCAAACCTGACCAACTGGGTATTCCATCCCATCTGCATCACGGTCAGTATAAAAGCTGAGGGATCAAAGGGTCAGCCCTCTTCCTTCAGTGGCCGATGCCTGAGGAGGACCCTGTCTGTTGGTCTGCCTTTGATCCTGATCCAAGCATTCCTGACTCCAGATCTGGAATCCAGCTCCTGTCCATCACCGAGTCCAGCCTGAGGCTTTCCCCTGTGCTTGCTGGTGACATGATCATCATTGTGGGAGCTTGATACGGTTTTGTATATACTGTATACTTCTTTTTTGTTTTTTTTTTTCTTTTCTTGTTGTTATTATTTCTTATTTCATTGTTTATTAATATTTTTATTAAAGTAGTTTAGTTTTTTCTAAACTCATAAATCTCTTTTATCTCTTCCTCTCCTCCCTTTTCCTTAGAGGTGAGAGGGAGGGGCCATCTGTCTTTCTGATCGGTCAATCTGGCCAAAACCATGACACCTGGTCTCACCAATTTAACAAAATCAGTTATCTGGTGAAGGAAGTACATGTGGCCTATTCTATACATAAAGCTTGAGAAAGAGGTTGTTTAGTCAGCCCTCAAAGCCAGCAGATGTAGAGCTCAGTGGTTTTGCAAAGGGAGGGATGTTTGCGGAAGGAAACCTATTGCTGGATGTGCTCTGTGGCCAGGACCAAAGATGCCCTGCAGAGAGGAGGTTGGCGTGCTTTCCTGGTTAGCCTCATAGGTTGTGAGCAAGAGGCAGATCATGGAGAGCTTTTCATTTGCACTGAAAAGCAACTAGAAGGCGAGGTGGTGTATAATGCACTCCAGTGTGACATGTTCAGCCTCCTTTGCAAAGCTGTATAAATTGTGTTTCTGTACACAATTTATTTTGGTTATATTGGCATGAGGATTTACTTTGCCTACATGTTGACTAGAAGTTTAGTCCCACATGGGGAGCTGCAGGCAGTGCTTGTTAGTAGGCAGAGCACCTCTTCGCATCTGGAGAGAAGAAATATTGTGCAATGATTCTGCTTCACACCCTCTGCTACATCTTCCTGATTTTGGGTGCATTTTGGAGTCACTGTACAAGAGATAAGCAGAGGAGTTGTGGAGGGCTCTGAATTTCACAGTAATATGTGGCCTAGACGCTGACAGCTGCAAGATGGTCAAATATTTTTGCTGACCAGAGCAACATCAATCCTTGCACAATAACTGCTGCTGGGTACAGTAATGGAAAAAGATAATGAACATGTGCTAAGTCGCACTTCCTACTTGAAAATGTGGCGTTTGACTCATTTACACAGACGTTACCTTTGTACTTACTCTTGCTGTAAAGCTACTTTAAGATAAAAGCTGTGTAAATGAAGGGTCAGCTGGCCTCTGGGTTTTAAACCTCTGTCCTCTTCTCAGCAAGAACGGCAATGGGCTCTATGCCTATCCTCACCCAGAGTTTCCAGAGACACCCCTGAGAGAACACTAAATGCATCTTTGCTACCTTTCACAAGATTATTTATCATTTAAAATTCAGCAAAACGGTTATTTTCCGTTAGCTGAGCATGCAGCCTATAGCTCTTATTCTGAGGAGCGTTTACCAGCAATAACCCAGAGGGAAGTAAAGCCAGTCGGTTGCGCCATTCAACGTGGTCCAGTCTGCCCAGGGAAGTGGTGAAATCATCATTCCTGGAGGTAGTTAGAGGACAGGTAATCATGGTGCTTAGCAATATGGTTTAGTGATGGTTTTTGTCAGTGTTAGGTTGATGGTTGGACTCGATCTGAAGGGTGCCTTCCAACCTGGACAATTCTATGGTCTGTCCTGCCCCCTCGAGCGGGTGCTGGATGGGCATCCATCCCTCAGCAGCACAGCTGGAGAGGCCCTGCTCCCCCTGCTGAACTCGGAAGAAAGCCCAGAGCCTTTGTTCTACCTCAGGCAAAGACCATGAGGTTCTTAAGCAGAGATGAGCTGACACCTCAACCTTCCCGCTCAGGGTGGCAGCAACCGACTGGGATACAGGCGTGCTGTGTAGCAGGACGACTGGTTTGACGGGTATAAGCCGGGTTTCCAAGCTCGCAGCTCGCAGAGATAGTGGGTGCTGCTGCCCGGCAGAGCCTAGCCCCGCGCCCACCGGCGCAGCGGCCCCCGGGCCTGCCCCCGCTCCGCGCCCTCGCCCCCGGCCGCCCTGCCTCACCCCTCCGCCCGCAGGGTGGCCTTCAGCCGGGCAGGGAGCGAAGCAAAGCGGGGTGCGCGGGGGTCGCCCTACCCCGGAGGCGTCCCCGTGAGGGACCGGGTGCTGGGAGGTGCGGAAGGGGCGGCCAGGCGGTTCTCTCCCCCCGCATCCCGCCACGCCGCGATGAAGGGGCCGCCCCCAGCCCCGGCCCCCCGCAGCCCGGCAGCCGAGGTGGGCTCCCGCGCCGCCGCCCCCCGTCCGCGGCGAGGCGGGCCGGAGGGGGAGCGGCGGCGCACGGCAGCGAGGTGGTTCGGCAGCCCTCCCGGAGGAGCCCGGCCCACCTCTCCCGTACAGGCAACCCCCTCCTCCTCCTCCTCCTCCTCCCCGCCCCGAAAGAGGAACTCGCCGCCCGGCCGCGGCGGAGGGAGAAGCGGTAGCGGCAGCGCGCCCGGCCCCTCCGCGCAGCATGGCGCAGCAGCGCCCGCCGCCCGCCACCGCCGCCGCCTGAGGCGCCCCGCGGCGCCGAGCCGAGCCCGCGCCCATGGCGGCGCCGCCGCCCGCCCTCAGCTGGGCGCTGCCCCTGCTGGCGGCGCTGGCGGGCGCCGGCGGCCCCCAGAGCTTCGAGCTGCCGGGGGCCTCCATCGACAACATCGAGGTGAGCGGCGGCGGCGTGCTGGTGGCGGGCGGCAGCTGCGTCTACGAGCTGCGGCCCGACCTGGGGCTCCGCCGCCGTGTGGTGCCGGCGGCGGCGGAGCAGGGCTGCGGGGAGCCCCCCGACGCCCGCAGCAACCTGCTGCTGGCCTACGAGGAGTCCCGCGGGGTGGGCGTCGTGCTGACCGGCTGGACCCAGACGAACGGCCACTGCGAGGTGTGGGAGCAACCGACCTACCGCCTGCGCGTGAACCGCAGCGAGGTGGTCAGCTGCCGGCCCGATGGCTCCACCGCCGGCGTCGTCTTCCAGGTGGCCAACGTCTGGTACCTGGTCTTGGCGGCCACCTACTCCGCCCACCCCTACGAGACCCCTCTGAAGTGTGAGCCCTCCCTGTCGGACGAGGCGACCGTCATTACAGTGCGCAAAGTGGTTGACCTGTTGACCACAGAGGATCTGGGCATCATCAAGCGCAGGAACGAGCCTTTGCACTTCGTTGACGCGCTCCAGTGGGGGGATCACTTCTTCTTTCCCTACTACAAGTTGAAGGCCAGGGAGGCCAACAACACGGAGCCACCGAGCATGGCTGTCCTGCGCAACTCCTCAGTGGGTGGCTTTACTTTGCAAGGGCACGTGTATTTGGAGTGCGGTTGCAGGGGCCTCATCATTTCCTCCAGCCTTGTCCGCCAGGATGAACAGGGCTGGTGGGTGGGTGTTTTCCGCCACAGTCACAACCTTGAGGCCTTGAACGACAAGGCCTGGAACGATACTGCCGTCTGCATCTTCGGGATGGAGGAGGTGAAGGAGCAAGCCTGTGCGTTGTCGCACTTCGACGTGGTCGGGAATAGCTGCGTAAGTCTGGGCATCGTTTTGCTAAGGTTTCATCCTGCACGCCATTGTTGACACTGTTGTTGTTGCTGGTGTCACTGTGCATGACTGGTGGGGTGTCCCTGACTTGATGGCACATGAAGTTCCCAGGGAACTTCAGAGCTGCGCCAGGCTTTGTGCATCAACCCTGGTTCCATCAGCCCTAAAGATATCTGCAGCAATTTGCTTCTAAAAAGCCAATCCCTTGCCAGACCTTGGAGTGTTCTTCCCACCTACATCTCGGGAAAGACATGTCTGAGGGATCACCTTGAGGGCATCCCAGGTCAGACCTGAATCCCAGGCTCCTCACTCAGTGTGCCCTTTGCTGCCAAGGATTAGTCGTACTTCATTGTATTTTCCATACAGCCTAGATAAAGCATCTCCTACCTTATTCTGTGCATTCACATCTCATGTCGTTGCAGCTACATCAGAAATGAAAAAAAGCCCATCAAATTGACTCCTGTGCACTGGGCTGTGTGCATTGTTATCCACATTGCTCACTACTTATTTACGGTTGCCTGTTCAGTGGTAGATGTTTCCCTAGACTCCCAGGACTGGCCGTGCTGGAGTGGGGCTCACAGCCATCCCCCCAAAACCAGTAAGCACAGCAGACAGTGGTAGGCGATACGTCTTTGTTGTTGCAGTGGTTACATTTTCACAGGCAGCGGTATCCCATGGAGATCCCCTAGTCACCTACTTCTCTAACACTCTCTCTTCAGCTCCTTCCTCCTTTTGAGGGTGAGCTGTGCACAGGGAGGGCAGGATAAGCAGAGCTACCAGCTTTTCTCTGGCCTCAGTAGCTAGTAAAGAAATGAACTAGAAATTAAATCCAAGAAGCTAAACATGTAATTCAGGAAAAGAAGGTGCTTTTGCAAGGCTCTTCCATGATTTTAAGTCACATTCAGAAGTCTTTTCAGAGCTGTAGCAAAAGGAACAATGCTGAAAAGTATCAGGGACAACTGTAGGGGATCAAGCAAGCCATTGTAAAGCAAGCTCTGGCCTTTTGCAGCTCCCTCACCATTCAGGGACTTTGCAGCTTAACCCCTGAATTCTTGCTGTGTTATGATGGGAGGTTGCTGGAAACTCCTTGAAAGAAGTGCAGAAGTGCAAGTGCTTCCCAAATCTGTCCCCAGTCTGTCTGTAGCAGAGTGCACTGCTGAGATTCTTCCAAATACAAACTACCAGAGGGGACATGTCATTCAGTCTGCTCATCTCCCTGCTGAGTTGTGTGACTACTGCTAGTGTTAGAGGATGTAGTTACAAACGAGAACCCCACCTGTGGGTGAAACAACTGTGCTGAAGTAAATAGTGAAACTCTTGCTGCAGAGCCAGAGCCAATCCTTTGATTTCCAGTGTCAGCTTATAGCTTACTGCCGATTTCTGCGCACTCACAAGTCAAACTTGCCGAATGAATTTGAGGTCTCATCCTCATCCCGAAATACCTGTTTGTTAGTTGGATCTTTAATTTGTATTCCTTATTCCTAATTATTCATGGGGTTTCTTCACAAGATGCTTTCTGAGCCTGCAAAGCAAAAAAAAAAAAAAAAAAAAAAAGAAACCTCCCTGGGCAGCAGCAGATCCTTTATGAACACTTTCCAAAGCCCCACGCTAGAAATTCCAGAAGAGTCTTACGGATTTCATAGTAAGGTAATACAGGTAGGGTCAGGTGGGTATTTCTGTCTGACCAGTGTTCCTCTTAATCCCCTGTCCCGGTTGCCTCCCAGTGCCTGAATGTGAAAAATCAACAATCTGCTTGTTTAAGGATTGGTCTCATTCACATCAGACTCACATGACTCCAGAGTTACTTTCATGTTCCAGAAGGCTTTTCCCTTCTGGAAACGTAGATTATATTTGGGTACAATGCTGAAGAATCCTGACTTTAAAAATTATTAAAAGGATTGTTTGCTTAACATTACCATCACCATAGTTAGGGACATATTAATCATGATATTTTGGCACAATAAATACAGTTTACCATTAACAGGAAAGTGGTATTTTAATATTTTTGTGAGATAGCAGGACATCTGGGTGTTGTGTAGTAATATGACCTGTAACATTACATGGCTAATTATGCTCACTTTTTAAGCTAATTATATGTGCTTATGGTGTATAAACATAGAAATAAATGCATGTAGTTCAGCTTTAATATGTTTTTTATACTACAGAAGGTTAGGCTAGGCTATTGCAGAGTAAGTTTGGAGATGACAGGCCCATATGCTGCTGCTTCTGGGTTGTTTTAGTCCAGATCCTTCCTCTGTCTCTCACCAAATCATGGGAGTCTCTGCAAATGTGGAACGTGCTCTTCTTGGACTCGGAAGTGTGCGGGCTTCAGAACTGGCAGGAAGATGGTGAGCAGCACGTCCGTTGGCATGCAGATTTTAGGAGAAGTGTGTGCAATCGCTAGCAGTGGCTCTGACCAGAAAGGAGTGCCTCATAGTGAGGAGCTGACACCAGTACATTGCAGTACGATGTGTAGGAATGGCAGCAAGCAGCAGTACTTAGCATCTGCCTTAAAGCCCAGTCTTTTAAAGGCAGTGTTGGTACTGAGGAAATGAATGAGTTGCGGCATCATGATTGCCTGGAGTGCAAGACCTGGACGGTGTTTGTGACGAGTGGGCCATGGTGAACGTCAGCCTGACTTTTGCACTGCAGATGCCATGTGTTGTAGGGTGTTGTGGGTCTTAGTCTTCTTTGCTGGGTACGCTTAAATTCTGGAGCTCAGGTGTGATGTGACTTATCACGGACACAGACTGTCAGTTTATGTAGGAATTGAAAATACATTTTTTTTCACTGCAGGAATACAATTTATAGTTAGACTATACGTTAGGGAGTAGCATCAGTTTGTTTTCCTTTAGATCTTGTCATTCTTCAGATTTCTGTAATTATCCTGATTACATTTAGACAAGACATCGTCTTACCTGTCTACACTCACACAGCTGCTTGTCTTTGCACTGTGTTGGCACTGTGCTTCTCAGTATTACACTGCAAGAGGGACTTAGCCTGAGGTATTTGTGGTCCTTTACTGCTGCATGTTCTACTCTGCACTTATTCCTGTAAGGTACTGAGCTTTCTGGCCCTCACCCAGTAAAGCACTTAAGGGCGTATTTAACATTAGGCATATAAGTATTTCCATCATCGGCAAGGGAACTGCCCATGCATTTAATGTTAAGCATGGACTTGAGTACTTCACTGGATTGCAACCAAATTGCTCCGCATCCTGTAGCAACTCATTGTAGGTGTGTAATCTCTTTATCCTCACACTACTACTTAGACCAAAGTTGACATTTGCATTAAGTTTTAATGATGGATTTGAGTCTGTTATTCAAAATTAGTAATTTTTAGGATCCTTGCTTACCAGCTTTATCAAAAGGTATACGAGTGCTGCAAGTTCTGTGGAATTGCTTCTTATGAGAACTAGCTAATTCGGTTTTCATTTTGTGCGGTAGTGTGCACAAAGCATTTTGTCCTAGTTGGATGTGTTTGTTCTGGACATATATAATATTGACATATAGAGACATGATCTCTAGCAAGAGGCAAGTGGTGTCTTAGTTGAAACTACTTTGAAAACATTTTGCAGTTTTATATTCAGCTTGTTTTTCTCTGATCCACATGTGTCTAAGTTTTGGTTATATCTACTTACACAGTCTTGAGGTCTATGTGTTAATGGACTCACTAGCATAACCTGCACGTATGTAAGCACATCTTCTTCACAATTGCCTAACTTAATACCTGTGAATTTGCCAAATTTCACTCTCATTTTCTTTTCAGAAACCTGACTGTGCACTAACAAACATTTTGGTGGATCACAATTATGAAATTAAAACTCTGTAGCCAGTACATAAAAGGAATGTTGGAATTTGTCACGAACTTGTTCCAGTAGCTAGTAAGCTTTACGAAGGCCTTTCCTTCTGTTGTTCTGTGGCTGAACAGGAGCTTTTAGAGTCCCAGTTCTCTCCCAGAGTTCCCAGGATCTTGTGGGTCACAACTGAACAGATGAGGTGGAGATGTGCCCAAATTAGAGAACATCAACAGGAGAGAGTTGTAGGATGTTACCTAATCACAGTGACAAATGTGGAAATAAGGTTGGACATTAAAAAAAAGATGCGTGGAAAGAAAAGGATTCTACAGTTTTTCGGAGAAAATCCAAACAGGTGTATATCTGTAAGACAGAAGTTGCTGTAGTTCATGTAGAGGTGTTTATTTTATGATGTGCAAAGGCTAAGTAGCTGTGATAATTACTGAATGCTAAGCTATCTTGGTTGGATTTTCATCTGGTATTTAATGCAAGAGAAGATATATAACAGTCTGTTCTTTGAATTTTTGCATTTTTCAGTGGGTGATAAATATGTGGGTTGGTATATGCCCCTTAATTTATCCGGCATAGTTTGGAATCCTAGGACAAATCCTAGCTGGTATAAGCGCTGCTGAAATTAGATTTTGAAGTCAACAGAGTCACATCAGTTTAATCATGGCCATTAATTTTCAGGAATGACATTTGAATTTGTGTGGTAACTAATTCCAAAATGATTCATGGCCTTTTATTTAAGGAAAGAATAACAGACTTCTAAATATCATTTGGTATCAAAATTGATCCTGTAATTAATTTTCTGGTAGTAAAGTCATCTTCTGTGTATTACCATACTGCTAGTATTTCATCTGATGTTTGACAGGTTTCTAGAGTTAACATTTCTAGAGTTAATATTTCTCTTTGGTTACAATGAATTTTCAGTTCATCCCTGTTTGCTGTGGGAAGTAAGCCATGGGGGACTTGTAAACTTTCACATCATCAGTAAGAAGAGTTGTTTTCAGTCATTTGGTTTTACCAGGTGTTATTAGTGAAAACTTTTAAGAGCCTGGGGGCTCTTGAACAGAGGATTCGCTTCATTGGGATCACAGAATCATTCAGGTTGGAAAGAACCTCAGAAGAGGTCTCCAGTCCACCCCCCTGCTCACAGCAGTGTCAGCTCTAAGATCCAACAAGGTTGCTCTGGGCTCTGTTCTGTCAGGTCTTGAAACCTCCAGGGATGGAGACTGCACAACTTCTCTGGACAACCTGTTCTGCTTAATTGTCCTCATAGTGATGTTTTTTTAATCTCCTGTCCACTAGAAACTTCCCCTGTTTCAGTTTGTGTCATTATCTTTTGTTTTCCTGCATACACCTCAGTCAAGAGCCTGGCTCTGTTTCTCTAGTCCCTCGGAAATTGTATTTTCTGTAGGCTGAACCAGCCCAGTTCCCTCAGCCTCTCCTCATAGGGCAGGTGCTCCAGGCTCTGACCATCGCAGTGGCCCACCTCTGAACTCACTCCCATTTATCAAGAGCAGTGCTGTACTGAGGGTCCCAGAACTGAGTGCAGTATCCTAGACACAATTGAACATGTGCCAGGTAAAGGAGAATGATCACCTTCCTTGCTCAATCTGGCGATGATCTTGTTGATACAGCCCAAGATGCTATTAACCTTCCTTCCTGTCTGGGTGCACCATTCAGCCAACTGCCCTCCAGGACACTTGTGTCCTTTTCAGGAGAGCTGCTCCCCAGTCTGTATCGTCATGGGCAGTCAGTCCATTCCATGTGCAGGACTTTGTGTTTGTCCTTGTTGAATTTCTTGGCATTCCTGTTTGCCCATTACTACAGTGTGTCTAGGTCCTTCTGAATGGCAGCCTTGCAGTCAAGCATGACAGCTTATTTTGATGTCTTCTGCAAGCTTGACCCAAAAGCTTTCAGTGTCTTCCTCCAGGTCATTGATAAAGTTATTGAGCAGAACATGTCCCAGGATAGGTTCTCTGAGGAGCTCCACCTGTAGCTAGTGTCTAGGTAGAGTAAAAGCCATTAACCAATACCCTTTGAGCCTGATAATTCATCAGTTTTTCCACCCATCCAGTAATCCTCTTGTCTAAATTGTAACATCTCAACTTGGATACAAGGATGCTGTGGGAAATGATGTCAAGAGCCTTGCTAAGGTCAATGATATCCATAGTTCTCCCCTCTTCCACAAGTCACATCATTTCATTACAGAAGGCACTCAGATTGGTCAGGCATGATTTATCCTCAGTGAATCCATGATAGCTTTTGCCACTCACTTTCCTTTTCTTGTGCTGAGAAATGGCTTCCAAGAGGATTTGCTCTATTATTTTGCCAGGGAAAAAGTGAGACTGACCAATGTGTAGTTCCTCAGGTCATCCTTCTTACCTTTTTTTGAAGATGGGTGCAGAACTTGCCTTTATTCAGTTGTTGGAGACTTCCCCTGACCTCCACAACTTTTGAAATATGAGAGAATGGCCTCGCAGTGTCATCAGACAGTCTCTCAGCATCTTCCTACAGATCCCATCTGGTTCCTCTGGGACTTCGGTAAGCTGAGATTTCTTAAGAGATCTCTGGCTTGGTACTCTTCCAGTACTTGTAGTTTCTCTCCTCCTTGAACTCTCTAGGTACAAGGAACCACAAGATCTTGCTGGTGAAGTCAGAGCCTTATCTGTGTCCGCTATCAGTAAATCACCTGACCTATACAGCACCTGGCCCACAGTTTCGTTGTTTATGTTTTTATTGCTCATGTGGTGGTAGAAGCTCTTGTTGCCTGTAACATCTCTTGTCAGTTTCAACACCAGGTGGTTGAGCTTTCCTAACACCATCCTTACGTGCCCAGGCAGTTCCTCCTTAGCTGCTTGTTCCTCCTTCTACCTCCTCTACACTGTTTTTCTGCTTTGTCGCTCCGTCATGACTTCTTGGCTTAGCTAGGGGCTACCTCCTGATACACCTGCTTGTTTTCCTGACTTTTGTGCTTGGAGGAGGTTGTCCTGAAGGACCTACTAGTTTTCTTGAGCTCTGTTTCCCTTCAGAGCTTTTGGGGGTTCCCACTGACCAGTTCCCTGAACAAGCTGAAGCCTGGTCTCTGGCTCTGTACTCTGCCGTTCTTTCCTCACTGCCCTCAGGATCCTCAACTCCATTATTTCATAGTTATTACAGTGAAGGCTGCCATTGATTATCACATCTTCACCGAGTTCTTCCTTGTTTGCAGAATAGCAAATCCAGAAGAACATTACCCTTCACTGACCCCATAGGATTAACAAAGCCTGGCATCCCATCTCCTTCATTTGCTCTGTAAAGTGAGGAGAACTATAGTCCTAATCTGCACAAGGCAGTGTCTTTGGTGCCCACATGGATGTGCAACAATGAGTAGCGATATAAGGAATGGAAAATCATTGGCAGTCTCTCTGCAGTGTAATGAATCAGGGCCCCTAAGAATAAATAAACGTGTTGTAACAGCATGATGGTTTAGCGGTTTTGTGCCTTTGTCTTTCACAGGAGGGAATCTCCCAACTACCGTCACCCACCACTTCCTCTTGCTTTCTGCTAATACTTTGTTCAAGCTCAGTTGGTTTCAAAGCCTTCCTTAGTGGAGCTTGTTCTCCCTCATTGGCTATTAGGACACTTTATCAATTCTGTAAACTCAGGTCTAAGGGCAGAGGAGTGTTTCTGCTGCTGCAAGAAGTCACAGATTTCTCGCCTCCCCCATGTCAGGAGTCTCTGTAAACCTCTTGCTCAAGCATAGCCTATACCTGTCCCTCCTGCCTTGCATCTGCGCAGATTTTGTAGTCTCCTCACCGGGGTGTTTTGTCCACCTAGCATTGCTATGCAGTGCACAAATCAAAAAACCTCATGGAAATAAAATTCTGAAACAGTTCATCTCCTCATTACTTAGCCCTAATAAAGGCTCACTGCATGCACCAATATTTAAGTTTGCTACCCTCTGATATAATAAAAATTGATGAAGGACATTGAAGGGTGGTGAAGTTAAGAAAGAAGAATGAGGATCCAGAAGTTTTTTCCCCTCTAGGAAAAACATCTATGTATTGTTCCAGTGTTGACTATTGCTGTACACTGCTCACAAATCTTGTGTTCTTTTGTATAACAGCATCTGTTCATTCACTCTGATGTTCAACCCCTTTATTTATACTTTTTGGCCAGCTGCAATATGTTGAGTGCTGCGTGAGCGAAAAATGTTGCCCTTCCCTCTGAGGCACGCAATGTAAAATAATCAGGGGGAAATCAAGACAGAAAGTAGAAGTGTGAATGCGGTTGCTGCAGCTGGAATCATACAGAGATAAATCTGGAAATTAGATGCAAAATAGAAAATGAGTGTAAATACCTTCCATGCCAATAACCAAACAGCACAGGGAGGTGAACTTAAAAGCAAAATGTAAGTTAATTCAGGAAATCTCTAGTCTTACCTGTGCATGTGAGGATTTTGGGGTATTATAGAATAGAACAAAGGGTAGAACTGAAGAATTAAAAAAAGGATGGACTTTTAGAGCAGTATTGTCTTTTATCTTGCTTTTCTGAAAGCAAGACTGAAAATATTACAGGATAGACAGATAGATGATTGTAGAGATGAGTGACTTTTCAAGAATAAAGGAAGTTTAGACTGCAAATGCATTTTAAAGTTGGATTTAGCTGTGAAACACAAAGCTTGGGAAGGCCCTAAAGTGCTGTAACCCCATTAGTCACAGCGGAAGAGGTAAAAGGGCTTGTTAAAAAAATAAGCGCACATGGAAAAGGGATGACAGAAGGGTGAAAGCAGCAGCTGCACCCTGGAGGGAATGGACAAGCTGGAGAAATACATTGCAAAAGAGAGAAGGCAATTTTTGTTGTGACTGCCCACTGTCTGAATTCCTCCTCTTCTTATCTGTATTAGCTCAATGTCGCATTGACCCTCCCTCTAGCAAGCAGAGTGAGGGGAGGAGGCTTCCACACTTGTCAGTATTGGTTCTTCAGTCAGATGAGGAGGGTGCACTGATATGACACTAGTTATTTCATTAGTATGTGGGTCAAAATAAAATCTGGCAGCAAAGCTTTTCAGAGACTGGGTTAGTCCTCCCCTCTTCTGTGATCTTATTGTACAGATCCTGCGAGGTGGTTTGTTTTCTTTACACTCTATATGGTGCGCTGCAGAAGAAACAATAATAATCCTAATTCTGGTGGAAATCAAAGCCTGGAAGTTTCACCTCCTCATTTGGTAGCCTGAGTGAAGACTCATTACATGCACCAGTGCTGGACTTTTTTACCTCTGATCTAATGAAAAAGTAAGTTAACTTTGTCCACCTTAAAATGCTTGCAATCACTTTTTTTCCTGCCATGTCTAAACTAGACCTCCATGGTACTGGAATCTCTTCCCTAAGTGGGTTTTACTGAAGTTCTGTGCCAGTACATGGCAGTTCCTGTGTCTTCTTCCTCCTGCAAGAAAAAAAATATTCTTTAAATATGAAAGTTAATCAAGTCGTCTTTTACTCCAAGTGACTTTTCTTGCAAACTAATTAAAATAATTCAGATGACTGAAAAAGATTTTAATTGACTTAGGATTTGCAGTTTAGAAAAAAGTTGTTTCTATGTGGAAAGACTTTTTGGGGTTAAGCCAGCATCTTAGCATGCAAGAGAGTTGAATTCAGCTGTTACTGCGTTATGGATTCGCTTGATAAATTTGAGAAATGCCTTCAGCTTTCTGCAAAATATCAGTTTTAATGGTCCATTCTCACACTTTGTCTTGTGCATCAAAGAAAAATAGGTTCTTTTACTCAGAGGGTTCCTGTAGGTTTAGGAATCCCTACCTGAGGCTGGGATTCTGGATTTTGTAAGCTGATCTACTGGGCTTGTTCCCAAGGACCTGGTATCTACCTGAGATCTGCACAGCACTGGTGTCTGTGCAGCCACACATTCATGTGATGAGGAGAATGTCTCAAATGAAAATATAGGTAAGTAGATGGATTTTCAGACCGTTTTCTAGTCACATCATTTTCTTAACTAAGGTCACTGGAAAGCATTATACTAGAGAGGAAGGGGAGGTCAAGCTTGGCTGAGTCTGGACGCCTTTGGAGAGCAGGTGGGATCACACCTTTGGCAGTATCTGGCATGGAGATTGACTTAAAGCAGTTACAGGACTGCGAAACTGAGGTTCTGCTTCCAAGGGAGATATCTGGGCTTGTAGGGAGTGTGGGGTAAAGACTGTCTCTTATGTGGTGAATGACTTTATTCTTACATATCATATATTCTTACATTCCTTTCAGCACTTGATTATCTGCAATCAGGGTTATTTGGTTTGGTTTTCTCTTCCACAAGTTACAGGGATTTCCTGCGTGATATTTTCTTTCATGAGCTGCTTACACGTGTTCGTCTCTTAACTTCCTCCAGCTTGGATGGAGAATTGTAGGTAATACGTAGATTTTAAAGTTCACACAGGTACATTTATGTTCTTTCTGACATGAACTTTATGCTGATTTATCTCACTTTTTTATTTATGTAATACGCAAGTCTCAACTTCCTTTAGTGTAACGCAGGAAACCAGAAGAGGGAGGATGAAACTCTGCGCTTTCTGACACGCACACAAATTTCTCTTTGTTTGAAGTGCCTCCTTTCTCTAGAGCATTTGTATGCCTTTAAAAGTGGTTGCTGACTGTATCTTGTAGCCTTCATAGTAGATGCCATTAGGTGATGGCAAAGCATGGCTTCATTGAGGAGAAATGGCAATTCAGAATAAGCTCAGGGCATTATGTCCCAAAAAAGACAAATTCTGTTGCAAAGTAACTTGCTGCTGTTAGGCCACGTCTGTGTCCCACTGAGATCAGTGTTTTAGTGGATGCAATCTCTGTTACAGGTATGATCAGTTGCCATGTATAAAAAAGAAGTAGTTTCATGTTTCAGTGCCATTTCCAATGATAAGTTGCTCTGAAATTGTCTGAGAACTAAATTGTTACCCAAAGTATTGTCTAAAGCTGAGTTCTCTGAGAATCTTTCCAGGAATTTTTTTTTTTCTTAACCTTCTGCCGTACAGGTGAATGATTTTGTAATGGCTTTCTCTTCTATCTGATTTTCAGAAGTCACCATCAATCAAGAAATTACCTACCTTGATTCACTCTGGATTGGTGGTTGTTTATGGCACAGTTGTTTTGAATCGGATAGTTCTCTTTTTGGGGACAGATGATGGACAGTTACTGAAGGTAAGATGAGCGTGGCAGTTCTGCCCTTCTTCATCAGCTGCTGCTATGTTCAAGTGGGTTTTCTGGTTTAGACACTGTATTATAAACAGATATAATCCCCTGAATCTCTATTTCTTTTTTGTTTGTTTGTGAAGTAACTGATGTATTGTTACTTGGAGAGCACGATAACTTTCAAAAGCAATTATGTCCCCTGCTTAAAATGCATGGAAATGCTTCACTAAACTGCTAATGCCCACAGTATCAATTTGTGGACTGTAGAGTTCTAAGTTACTCTGTCTTTTGTTTCCTTCCTTGCTTTGATTTTCCAGTAGAATTATTAAATATTGTTAGATTTTGGAAGCATATCTATTCATTTGTTAGGCTATCTGTGTGATGTGAATAGCTGTCTGTTAGAGAGAAAAGTCAAGATTCATTTTGCCTAAGCTTCTCAATAGTTGACTACGCTAGCTTAAATCAATCACCTGGAAGTGAAAGTCATTTTATCTCATTCTCAAACTTTTCAGCCATCCAGTCAAGTGTCTTTATGCTTTAGTTTTTTTTCTGGGTTTTGCACGAATGTGCATTTCCTGTCTACACTGCAAAGGATTACTCTCATTTTTATTTTTTTTTTAGGAGCAGTTTTAGCCGGCAGTTGGAGAGGAATATAGTAGAGAGCTTGAAAAGCTGTTGCCCATTTGATTTCACTATGCTTTTGATAATGAAAAGTGAAATTGAAGTATTCCATGTCTCCTTAACACAGTGGAGACCATGAACATATCTCCCTTGTTTAGCCATGTTTATGGAAAACCTTATGTCAATGTTGGTGTGCTTATTAACTTTCAAAATAAAATTTCTCTGGTTTTCTTGAATTCTGTGCAGAGGGTGGTGGAAAACTGTAGATTTGGGCAAGATAAGAAAAAGAAATACCATCTCAGATGTATACTCATAGAAGCCACAAAGAAACTTCTGTCCTGAAGAAAGTTGCCAGTCAGTTGCAGGGGTTCCTTTTTACATTATGGGTGTCTGGTGTTAATTTGTTTTCTGAATGCTAATACTTTCTTCTCCATTCACAGGAGTGGAGTACGTAACACATTATGACTTTGGGATATAGGTGTCTCTTCCACATTCAGTTTCTGCTTCAATCATAAACATACTTGGTGGGAGGAATGTTTCATACTCTAAACCAGTGCCAGATTCAGTGCAAAATGTGTCTGGCATGGATTTTGTTGAAATTCTGTTTTGGTGGTCTTTTCCTCCATCTTTCTGCAGTGAAAGCCAGTGCAGTGGGCGAATTGGACCAGTAAATCATCTCAGAAGCTCTGATGTAGCTGAAGTTAGGCTTTTGTTTAGAATGATGACTGATCAACAAAAGGACTTGTGAAAAATTTAATTTTGTGTGTTTTAGACTGTTCTTAATGACCATATGGAATCCAGTTGCCCAGAGGTTTTATATGAAATTGAGGAAGAAACGTCCATTTTCCCCAAGCTTCGACTTGATCCAGTAGACAATAACTACATCTATTTGTCCTCTACCAATAAGGTAAGCACAATATCAAATAAAATAAAAAAATAAGCTACTGCTTTAAAGATTTCTCCCACTTTATAAGCGAAGCATCAGTTTGGGTCAGAGTTAGACCTTAAATGTCAAAACAGCAGTTGTCAACTTTACATTCTAATATATGGTTATGTTGTCTAAGTTTGGGCTGCACTTGTGCAAAGCTCAAAAGAACCTCCACTGACATGGTGCCACCCACTGTTGCTAAAAGTTCTGTCCACCGTTGCTACACCCTTAATCCCACGCTTATTCTATATCATCCTGTCGAGAGAGCCTTTGTTTCTCTTTTTCCTGGAGGCATCATGCAGAATCAAGCTTGGAGGTACCAAACAAAACTTGTAGACACTTTGAAGATGGAGTTCCTCTGAATTAGCAATCCAGCTATTGGTAGGCCAGGATTTGCTAGTCAATTATGGAGCTTCTAATGGGGAGAAATCCATTAATTTGAGAGATGGGTTTGAAGTCTTAGTTCTGCTGAAATCAATGATAAAAGTCTCATTGTCTTCAGTTAGACATAGCAAAACAAAATACAACCAGAAGTGATTAATGTGTACACAGAGTGAGGCCAAGGAGTTCAGCAATCACCGGGAGCTACTGCATGTGAGCAAATGCTGCATCTCAAACAGAAAGTGGCTCCCAGGAGCCAGCACAGTTGTTGCAGCACATCCTGCAGTGATTACCAAGCATCAACTCGGCAAAATCCTTTGTCTCGACAGCAGCAGGGAACATGGCAATGAAAACATAAGGGCTGGCTGTCCATCATGGCTGGACAGGATTTCACCCAGCACTTGATTACCTTCATTTACAATAAAATCACTTTTCTAGCAGTGAACATAGCATTTTAGCCTGCCATCTGAGAGAGAGTGGATTAGTTGGTAGAACTCCTGACTGATATAAACCAACTATCACAAATGCAGAAGGAATCAAAATTTCATTCAAAAGTGTATGTAGATATTAGAAGTAAAGACTTGAATTTTCTTTACCTTTGCTCAAAGAGCAAGTTGTTATAGAGGAGCAGCTTTTAGGAATAAATGCCTCTCTCTGTTCATCTCTTGGAGCTTAAAGCAAGGCTTTTACATTGTCTTTTTTAACATGCTAGTAGTCTATGGTGTTGGTTGATTTCTGAAATGATTATCTTACATACCTTTAGATAAATAGAATTTTACAAGATATGGCTGGAAAAACAGTAAATATAGTTCTGCAGAAAACCATGTGTCCTTTTTTCTGTTCACAAAATACAGGAACTTTGAATTTGTAAAAACTTGAAAAAAATATTTGTAAATTTGTAAAAAAATGGTTTGACTTAGGAATATTTTTCTTACTGATATTATTCATTAACATTTTTATTAATAACATTATTTGTATTTGTATTCAGTATTTGTAATCAGCTCTCTCTTTTTCTTTTTCCTTTCCTTTTCTGAAAATGGCTGGCTAGGATATTCGCGCTGAATGTACAAGTATAGCTACATACAGTATAGCCACAATTATGTACATTGACTTATTGAAACAGCATTTTCATGCATGCTAAGTAGTTGCATGCGTTTGTTCTAGTATGCACATGCAGTTACCTGACATGGGGATGCAACACAGATGCATTTTGGTTTGCGCATGCATTTTTGGATGCACCTTCATCAATCATCTAAAAATCTCAGTTCTGATGAGAGGAAAATGATGTTCTGCTGAGCAGAACATTGTTTGTAGAATATACTTCCTTTCTATTGTTATCTATAATTCACTATACTAATTAGGCTTTCCCACATTACGTTGTCCATGCTGGCCTTGTCATTGTCAGAGGAGTTTCATCATCTGATGGCAAAATACAGTGTGTGTAAAATAGGCTGCATATTTCTATTCAAAGGTCTTCTGGCAGAGGGGAATCCATAACGAAACTTTCCCGAAAGGATCGTGTGTGGTTGCTGTCAGATTTTTAATCGTAACCCTCAGTTTCCCTCTTCATGGAGACTATTTTAATTCAGTGTGATATTGCCTTCTTTGGTTTTAGGTGAGAAGAATACCAGTTGCAAATTGTGGTAGATATGTTTCCGAGCAAGAATGCTTATCTGCAAAGGATCCCTACTGTGGGTGGTGTTCTTTCAATCAAAGGTATTTTTTGGTATTTTAGATTTTCATATAAAAGCAATGCGTTATTAGTCAGTGTACATTTTGACAGGCTTGGGGCTATTCAGTATCAAGATTGTATCTGCTGAATTTTAACAGAATCAGTCATAGCCATAAATGAGAGACGCTTTATTGTCATGTCAAAGGGAGCTTTGCACCTTTTAATGACCATGTTAACCTTCAGATTTTTGAGATCTACCCATAAATTTGAAGTTGGGCTAAAAAGAAAATAATATTTGGGTTTTAGAGCATATGTTTTTTGCTTTCCAAATTGATTGAGAGATAAAATTGTATACTTGTGCTTGAAGCTTCTTAATCACTAGAAGCATCTTGCATGTGAGAACAGGGAAAGAATGCTCGGTTCTCTTCAGTATTCATAGTTCCTTGCTTTGGAACCACTGCCTTTGGTTTAGGCCAGACGAGACTTTCTTTCTAAATGCTTCATCCTCGTGTTTGAGTCATTAGTTTTGCTGCTTTTCTTGAAGCAGGTTTGAAAGCTGCTGTACATCTTTGGCCTGGACTGGAGAAATTCCTTGGTCATCAAGCCTAGTCTTGGCAATTGGAAGCAACCGCATCATGTAAATAAATGTCATAAAATAATCAAGGACTATCCTAAATTTAGATTGGCCTTTTATCCTCCCCCACCTGGTAGTGTTGCTATCTGAGAGTCTCATTGGTCTGCTGGTTAAAATCTGTCTGCTTATTTTCACCCCATGTGTGTTCATGGACAGGTTATACTCTTTTGTTCTGGTGCTCACATCGCCTTGGCTTATATAGGTTTTCCCCCTCCCTCACATTTCTCAGTGTTTTTGTGAAAACAGTCTCTTTCTTCACTTTCATTTTGGTGTGCCTGAAAGAGCCAACTTCATTAAGATACTCTCACATTTCACTCCATTCCAGAAGCCGTTCTGTGAAGTTTATGCATCCTTTTAAAATAAGGATGGCCAGGACTGTCACAGTATTCCAGAAGAGATTTCAGCTGTGCCTTGCTCAATGGTGTTTAATCAGTCTGTCCAGGAAGCATCTTAGTTTGTGTGTCCTGGGATCACAAATGTCTTTTTCATGACTGCATCACATTGATGGGCCACAATCATTCATGATCAAACAATGCCCCCAGGTCCTTCTCTTTCTTTGTTTTCTTTCCAACTGATGAGTTTCCAGTCTATAGCACATATGGGTTGTGAGATTTTTATTGCTGTAAGTACATGTTCTTGTACTACATGCTTTGAAATGTCATCCCATTTTGAGGTTATCCAAGTTTTCCCGTGTGATATTCTCGTCTTCCTCTGCATGGTAGCATTCCCAGCTTTGGATCATCACCAGATGTCCACAGCATAAACCTTCTTTTATACCAGATCATCATCACTGATTAAACATCAGACAAAAGTAGTTATGATTGGTTTTTTGAGGAATTCTGCTAGTAGCCTTCTTTTAGATGGTTAATACTATGTGTTTTGATTTGTTTCATATTAATGTGATTTTGCTGAAGATCTGCTACTTTGTGTTTACAAAGGTAGTTATTAGAAGAGAGTAGGTGTTTGTTCTATAATGTGTTTTCTTCAAACTCTCTTTTGCTACCTTGTTAGAAACTGTATATGTTATAGTGCTAAGCTTTTCAGGCTTTTAGTTACCTTATAAAGAGTTTGTGAATAACAGTTATTAGTAAATCCCGTGTTTATGAGGGGAATCACCAAAAGTTTCCGTCTGGTTGAAACAGAAATTGGAGAAAAAAAGAATTGCTACAATATAAATCCCATTCAACGCCCACATAATTTTTCACTCTTAAGCACTTAGCACATCATTAAATATTTGGTTTTGTGAAGATAGGGCTCTTGAGTAAAGTTTCAGAAAAACAGAAAGACATATTTTTACCAGTATATTAATCAAAGTCCATACGTGTCCACTAAAGCAATATATTCCATAATGATTTGGAGATAGATTTATATGTTTTACTGGGAAATAAATTTTATATTAAATATGCATTCCGTTTTTTAAACAAAACTTACCAGCAGTGCTTCATTTGAAAGACAGCACGAACTCAAATAGAATCATAGAATAGTCTAGGTTGGAAGGGACCTTAGAGATCATCTAGTCCAACCAAATGCAGTATTGTCATGAAAAAAATCTGCTCGTCTTACTGCAAGTGAAAACAAAATGAAACAAAATGTTTCTACTGTTCCTATTTCTTCTCTTTCTTCCATAGGGACAAATACATAAGTTTTCTTTTTCACTTACAATCATTCAAAACAATTAGTCATATCATTGTGTGATTTCTCTTAATGTTTATAGATTTTCTATAGATGAATCAGATTTACCTGAAGTTTGCTGAAATTATTCCAGTAGAAGGCACTGATATTTTACATGTATTTTCCATATGGAAATAACATAATATATCTTAGTTACCTGACATGACCAAACTTACTTTTGAATTTGGTCAGTGTTTGTGACATCTGTGGACTTCATTCAGGGACTGGTGCTGTGGAAAAGGAAGCCAGAACTTTCTCTGAAACCACATTCTCATTCCATGAGGCAATCGGTATGCTTTAGCAAGGCAGAGAGAGCAAACTCAGTATGATCTGTAGTTAATACAAGATAAGTGAAGCAGAGACATAAGTAAATATGAATGAGCCAGTAAGCACAGGTATCATGTTATCATAATCAAATAAGAAGAACTCGATTCCAATTGTGAAGAGCAATCTTTAGTAGTATAAAGAACTAGCTTGCTGTGAAAGATTAAAAAAAATCTTGACTCTGCTTTTCTCTGTACACATATCTATGCATACTTGTATAGGCTCTGATCCAGTCCACCTTTACAAGAAAGCCAGACTCCAGAAGCTTTCAGTCGCTTTTGCAGCATTAGTATTTTTGCTTTCTTAGTAGTGGTCTGAGTCTGTATGTTAATTTTCAGAGCCAAGTGGTTCACAAATAATATTTTTTTCTGTTAAATTCACTGCAAGGTGCTTCCAAGCAATATCAGATGTCTAAAAATAGGGATAGAACAAAATAATCTCATCTTTATGTGAGAAGAATTCATGGTACTCTTTGCTTTGTGCAGGGTAATTGTGAGAATTTATGGTGAGGGACAGCAGATGCTCTACTTCCCCTTTTGTAACTGCTTCCTACAAAATGACCATTCTCCATAGTACTTTGAGTGTTAAAGGTCAGCTTTTAGAGCAACAAAAGGCATGGTTTTTTTCCTGTCATGAAGACAAGTACAACCCTGGGTCCTGCATGGAATTACTTTTTTTTTCCATTAAACTCTTTGATTCTTCATTGCAAATGAGGGGAACAAGTTCACTGCTTGAGTTCTTCAGGCAGTGTAAGAAGGCCTGGGACAAATAACTTTGTCCTAGGGAAGTTTGAAATCATCAGCTTTATAAACAGTTCTCTTTTTTAATATAAAACTGAAATGTATGCGCTCATTTAGTGCCAGGCATTGCAAGCGTGTTGTCTTGCATCTTCAACGTTATGATCCTCAGCCTGGCGAAAAAATATAGGATGTCTCTCTTCCATTCTTGCCAGTGAGAGTTGTCTGTCTGTACATACTTGAGCATCTGGTTTATGCACATCTATTGATGATGGCAGATCCTATCCTCTGTGGTTCTAAAACTGTGGTGCTAATGGACCTTTGTGATCTCAAGGAGGTGAAGAGAGATACAAAGGAGACTGAAATTTGTCCTGGTTAAGACAGTTTGAAACATGTCAGGCATGGTCCCAATTTCTTATAGTATATTTATGATCTGAATGTATTCAGATGCAAAGCCTCACCAACTTCTTGTGCAGCAGGAACTCAGTTTCCTGAGTTAGACCACAAAGGAAGTGATCTTGTGCTTAACTACATTCCAGTTGCCAACGTCTTGATCTACAGAGAAGATGGTTTTATGGTTTCTCTGGTTTGTGGGGTTATTTCAGGCATTTTGGAAAGCAGGGGATATTTTTCTTGAAAGTAATTCTTATGTTATTCCTTCTGGAGAGAAAACACATTGTGAAATATGTCTATATAGTGAGCTCCTCATGAAAAAGGCTCATGCTTTGCGAGTATGTACTCATTTCTAGTTTTTGTGAAGGAGCAGTTAGTTCATTAAGGCACATGCCAGTGATCACATGATTGAAGCTACATATCTTTCTACATTTGGTAGAAGAGCAGGATTATTAAAACAATATTAAATATTACATTTATTTATAAACATTCAATCTTAAACTAAGATATATGAAATTGGCACTTGTCTTTAATTGCTAGGTATATGCAATTACTCAGAGTTCATCTGTGGGTTGTTCATTAACTGTTCACAGCAGACAGTATTTTAAGGATTTGCCTTTCAAACTCAGAGATTGTCTGTCTAATTTGTATGCCCGTGTCTCTTCTTTATCACATTTTTAATACATATTATCTCAGTAGTACTTGTATGTCCCGGTGTTTCTTCATTTTTCCCTGATTTTCTATAGTTTATATTTTCTACAATTTGGCATCTGTGACCTTTTTATTTACTATGTGCTATTTTATTCTTCAAGATAGAGAAAGCTATTTTGAACTACCCTTTCAAGCGTAGTGGTTTTAAGCAAGTGCACTGACATAAGAGGCAAAGATTGCGATTCACATCAGTGGATGGCAGAGGAGATGATTAGGCAGGAGGATGCCTCTCATCAGCTGTACACATTCGTGGCATAGCTCTACATCTGAGCTTCATCCCCATCTCCTTTAATACTTTTTGGAGAGAAGGAGCAGATTCCACAGCGTGATTCATTTCATTTTTGTATGAATGATTAAAATAGGTTAGGTGAATTGCACCCTGAAAGGGCATATTTCTCCCAATTGAGTGTAGGTGGAATTAGGGGAGTCAGATCTAGAGCTGTACAATGGAGCAATCAAAAGTTGGGTATGATGAATTCCATCCCAGGCTACCAAGTCTGCTATTACTGGCCATGCATCTAATATTTGTTTGAGTGCCATTGACTTAATCAGGACCCTGGAGCTTACATCGATGCATTGTAATTTATTTTGATAAGCACAAGATTTTACAGATTGTTTTCCTGAAGCGTTTTGCAGTTGTAACCATATTCCTGTAAAAAATCAATAGCGTTACTGTAAAAAATCAATAACATTAAATAAGTTGAAGTACCGTATCTGAAGTCAAAGCTACCATAAGGAGGCTAGTATAATTTTATGTATACTTTTAGGTGCACATTAAAAGAAAATTGTACACGTTCAAACAGCATAAAGGATTGGTATAACATTTCACATGCACCTGATAAAGATCTGGAAATCCTGCTAAGTTTCCCTGGCAAAAATCAGGTACGTACACCCACTTTATTTGTTTATTGTGACTTAAAATGTGTCATTTTATAGCTTATTGCAACTTCCCTTCTTTTGTCACTATGTTCCATATATTAGTCCCTCTTATCTTCAATGGGAGATGTATTCAATGTATTCCAATTATTTCCAATGGGAGATGTATTCCAATGTATTGGAAATCCCAGTAAATTGAAGGTGACAATCAGTTAGATGTTCTCTTCCTCTCCTAAAAAAAGTATCATGAAGCTGTACTTCATGATTTTGATTCAGAAATTCACTGTGCGTAAAAGGCCTTTCCGTTATATCACTTTATCAGCTATTTTATTATTTCCAGTGACTATATATCAAGTGCATTATGTAAGTTGTGAGCTTTGTAACAAGTTACAAAACATTCACTGGGACACATATGGTAACACAAATACGTCTTTAAGTGTTTGATATTAGTATTTACTCAGTATCTCTTTGCAGCACACACAGTCTTGAGTATTTGATTATCAAGTATTGCGACTGGCCACTTAATCTGCATGCTATTGTTTCTGGTTTCCTGATTGAATGCACTAATGTGATGATATTTGTAAAGCACTCTCAGCCAGAAACAAAGGATAATTCATTACAAGACAGAATTAAATGCACTTTGGTTATAGAGGCAAACGTGTCTCTGTTAGGGTTTGTACACTCTTGCTCAATTTTTTTTAAGGGAATATAACAGCCTACAACACTGTTATAGAAAAATTCTCATTTTAAAGTCCAAAATTAAAGTCCTCCTTCGTATTGCTTCTTGAGTAGGGAGAGCTCTTCTCCTTTGGGATGCTACTTAGTGAATTGTCTACTTCCACCACAAAAATTTTCATTTTGTACATTTCATAGTTTGTCATTTTCTGTAAAGGCAAGGTGACAACACAACAAGTATAACAAGAAATCTTTTGTGGTTTTGTTTCTATTGTTTTATAGGTTGCTGTGGCTGCAAGCAAAAGCAAAATTCTTACTTTCTGTGTGATAAAAATTGTAAAACCTGTAGAGGTATTTTATGAAAATGTTGTGCTGAAAAACTCGGTTTGTGTCTGCAATCTAACTACTGCAGAGATAACAAATGATGGTATGTTTTACTTACATGTATTTAATGCTTATTCACTGTCCTCTATTATTCAGGAGAACCAAGCACAAATACAGGCCTAATGAGCGTGAGAGTAGGTAATGCTTTTTATTAAATGTCATTGGAACAAAGAAAATTCGTGTTTTGTCGAGTGATTTGAGTATACTCACACTATTCTATGTAATTATAAGATTCTATAATTAAAGATTTGTTAATATGGAATCCTTTCCAGAAGTAATAAAACATGTTAACCTATGGCTAGAAGCAGGTTCTTCAGTTCAGCCTATAGCAGTGCAGTCTTTTAGTGTTAGGAGTATATTTCCGTAGTGCCATCAATCGCTGTCTATGGAGCCTTAAGATAGCTGCAATGACAATCAAGCTGGCTGGACCTATGGAAGCAGCGTTGGTTCAGTGCTCTGCCTTGTCAAATTAACCCATCTTAATGATTCTCTTATCTGCAAACAGAATTTGGTTTTGCAAGAAACTGTACTAGCATAAATAAGAGGAGAATCTGAATGTCTGTACAATAAATAATCTTAACATTCAATTAACTCTTTCAGCCTAACTTAGATGCTTGTGAGAAAGTGATTGTCCCATGGAGAGGATTAGCAGAAAAGTACATGGTTCAGGGGCAGTTTAGCTGGTACATCTTTTTAACTTGATTTCATTCATCTTTCTGAATTATTGCTGTAATAATTCTTACACTACTTTGTTTCCCAGTAGTTCTCAGAATTAGACACCTGGGCCATTTGTATTGGACGCATCATGCACGTGATCTATTTCGTGCATCTTATGGACAAGTACAAGTTTTAGAATGAGGTGATAAATTACTTCATGTCTAGGTTTTTGAGCTGTTCTGTAGGATTTGGTCTCAAAGATCAGATGATAATCCTTCACAGTAGAGTCTTATTTGACTACTAGGAGGAAAATGTCCCCATTGCATTGCTTCAAAGGTCTGTGTAAAAGCACAAAGCTTTTTTAACACAGGTTGACCTTATACCTTTTTAAAGTTGCTTATGTTAGAATACAAAAGAGTTTTAATCTAAACTAAGGGACAAAGGTACCATATGCTCTTAAGTGACATGAAGAAGCAGAAAATTCAGATAAATGCCTGCCTTTATCTTTTCCTAGATAATATAGCCCAAAAGACATGTAGTACTCTGCATGAATCTGATTCTCTTATAATACCTTTATGTAGAAAGAGGAATGAAATGTTAATGAGAATTTACAAGGACCTGTGCTGAAGAGTTCAGTGCTGCAACAAGCTTTCTGTCTTGGGAACCCTTGCCCCTCTATGAGGTTCCTTGGAATATTGGGATCTCAGGAGCTCATACTTTGGCCTTTGTATGAGAAAAGTTCCACTGTCATCATACAAGTGTTGTGTGTCGAGTTCCTGTCCAATACTGATTTGGGAATTGAGAAGACAAGACTTCGTCACTAGCAGGTGACAGCTAGGGATATATCCATTAGTATTCTGGTCTGTTAAGCTGTCTTTAGTAAATACTGCTTGTGGATTTTTAAAAGACAAATGCATTAGAGAGTTAAAAAAAAGTCGTTTATTGACCAAGACCCAAAAGGCATATTTTCTTATAATTATGCAGTACCTTGTTTTGGTTCTCTGTCTTCTTGGACTAAGGCTTTTTCTTACTCCATTAGCAGCTTTTCAGAGTATAGTGTTACAGAAGCTAGCTCACCTGGCCTGTCCTTTGTGCCAAAGATGAGCCCTTTGGCAGTGTTAATCAGAAGGCTGTGGGCTTAGCTTGCGCCTGCCAGTATTACTGCCTTTCGTATGCTCCTACAAGCTGACATATAGTGAGTAATGCAGGTGGGGGAGTTATGTTGACTGTTTATGATTCCTCATGTAAAGTGACCTTGGTCTCACAAGGAGATGCACCTGCAGAACTCCTTCAGGTATCATTTCTGGAAACAAACATTTCAAAAATACTTGCTATTCAGTGCAGACTGGTGTGTTTTGAAAGGTCAGCCAAGGCCATACAGAAAATAGTAGGTCCCATTAATTTCAAAACAGACAAAATCAGGAAACTATATTTGACAGTGTGGTTTTATAAGTATTTATACAAACTTAAAACAGAGAGGACAAGCTCTGCCAGAAGCAGGTAAATTCATTACTTTTACTTACTACTCCTTGTTCAATAATATTTTTTAGTAGTTCATGGTTTGAGACCCTTCTCATGTAATTACCTAGGCAACAGATTTAAGCAATTTTGTGCCCAACATTTCAGATTTCTACAGATATGTAGACTTCTGGAGATGGAAATAGGGGCTTGGTGAAGGATTTCGGAATGTCTGTGTGTGCTTATCCACATTTTCAAGCATTAAAATACTCTTTAGACTCTTTGCTATCCGTTTAGTAAGGGCTGTTTCTAACAAGCAGTGGAGGTGACCTTTGTGGAGAGCACCCAAGTGCCATGCTGATGTGTAGAGCAGGAGATACTTCTGATTTAACAGTGTGTATATATCCAAAGCTGTTTTTCATCTGAACAAGCCAGCCTGTGATAAAGACAAAGCTTTCTCTACCTTTGCAAGGTAGGCGCACTTTAAAATCTATGTAACTTTTCTGGGTTAAAAAGCTGTCTACTTCTTAGCATAGAGAAGCCAGAGAAGTCTGCACGCATGGGTTTCATTTGATCTCAGGCAGTCATTCATTTTGCAGACATACACATCTGCAGGCACACAGATGAAAGGGACCATGGCTTAAGTGGTATATATCTAACGCTGCTTTTCGATGTGGTATTCTGCTCGTGGGAGAAGATACTCTTTCATTCCACAGCTGCCAGTGAATTGTTGGTATAGTAATTGCTAGCTGAAATAATGGCAAATTGACTCATGCAATCATAAAAGATTTAAATAGGATGAAAATTGCTACTGCGTAGATTACAAAAGAAGATTGTGAAAACAAGTCTCTGAGACAGAGAGAGAAGTACGGTATGTTTGGATCTCTCACATTAGAACAGTCTGTTGTGTTAGAAGAGTTTAATTCAGGTTCTGACTGTTCCACAGTGTGCCACTGTGTGCTCTTTGGGAGATGATTTCATATCCCTGCTCCACGGTAGCATTTCCTTATCTGTATTGTGACAATAACATTACTTTTGTATGTCATGCAGTGGTGGCATCAAACTTAATTAGTGAGTGTGTGTAAAGTCTTGGAGTAAGTCAGCTGAAGGGTGCTATGTAAAGACAAAATCTAGTTATTTTTATCAGTCTGAAGTGTGAATGAATGTGCATATGAGAAGATGCATATCATGTAGAGAACAGCTGAAAACACATGAGCTTTCAACTCAACTATTTTTTTTCGTTATTTCTTCTAATATCCAGCGTATGTCTAACAGTCATATTTTTTCCAGATTGTCTAGTTCTTGAAGCATCGCTGTCCTCAAGCTCATGGAATCTCACACAAACATTTCAGTTGAAAAAGTAAGAGTCTGGTTCCTATTGAAGTTCATTAAAGTATTTGGTGGGGGGAGGGGGAGGGGGCTGAAGTATGATCATTCTTTTATTTTGTATTTATTGAGGAAATACATTTCACTAAAGATAGTCAAATCCCTTTTCTTGGCCCATTTCCTCCTCCTCTTCTTTTTTTTTTATTGTCCTTAGAAAGCTACTTCTTCTGATAACGCTTTTATTTAACAGGACCCTGGCAGCTAGTTGTAGGAGAGTCATTACAATGTCTGAATTTATGACAAGTGCCTGTAGAGATAATAAAGGATGGCACAATGACATTAAAATCCTTTTTGTCCTTGTGAAAAAGGTGGGCCCCTGGTACTCAGCATAAGACCTAGATCAGAGAAGTCAGGAGATTCTGTAAAAGACACTTTATGGAGCTATTTTTTAATTGAGCTGGATGCAGTTTAAATGTCATCAATGGGTAACACGAATACAATTTAACCAAAAAGTAACATCTAATCTGCAAATAGGAATAGTGAATAGCTATTGTTCTGTACACATTATTTTTCAAAGCCCCATTCTTTGTTAACAGCTCACAGTAGAAAGCATTTTTCCCCAGTCTGCCCAGTTAGGCCCATGGCCTAACCCTTTATGATATATGACTGTTAAAACTTAGAAAGATCTGGCTAGCATACTCTGTAGGTAACTATTGTGGTCCTGTTCAGAATGCACCTCCCCTGTACAAAGAGGGTAATTTGTAGGCACCCAGAATGCTTTTGGAAAGTGGTGCATCACTTCCCTGTCCCTGCAGCAACACAGGGAAGGAGCTCTCTTTCCAAATGAGAGCATCTCTCAGCATGCTTGGAGAGGACCTGTGCTGCTTTTGGCTCTCCTCCATGGCGATAGTTGCATTGCAAAGCAAGATAGGGATAAACTAGTCTCCGACAGGCATATTTTTTGGTAGGGGAATGCAATAGCAAACTAGCAATACTTGCTAGCACTACACACTCAGAACAGAAGTTCAGGCAAGCCATGAAAGAATCAGTGATGGTTTTCTTCCCTTTTCTGGTTAAAATATCCTATCTGGCCACTTACTGGAGAAAACCACAGCAAAATGAAACTCAAAGTGTTCCGCCTGCTTCATGCTTTTTGGAAATTTATGACTCTCAGCACCTTTAGCATTTCATACTAAATATGTCCTCAAAATAAGCACAAGAGAACAATAGGCTTGGAGGGTAAACGCAGGTTATGTGTTTCACACATTTCATTACATGTTTGCTAAGTTGTTCTCTTGGGTTTGTGCTTTTTTCTGTCACTTGAAATTTCACACTCATGGCTGAATCTAGATTGAGTCCCTGTGTCTTACAAAAACTCTGTTTTCTGTGTTACCAGCTGCTCACAGTGTATACACAAGCATGAGTGTGCCAGCTGTAAATGGATGCGTGTCTCTCCTGCCACCACCTGCCAGGTGAAGTTTGTTGGGGAGAGCTGGAATCCCCCATGATGCCTTCTCCTTGTATTTTTTTACATCTGAACAGCAATCTGTCTCTTCCTTGTCCTGACATGGAGAAATGCTGATTTTTTTCAGGATAGCTGTAATGCAACTGCTTCCAAGGAGGTCACCACTGCACAGAAAACAGAGGTTAGTTAGCATTTTAAGATTGGCATTATTGGGGTTTTGTGGGTTGGGGGAGAAATTTATGTAAAATGAGCGGACTTTGCAGGAATAATAGACATATGGATGGGGAGGCAGTTGGTTACACAGGAAGGCAATGCAGAACTTGGATTGATACTATTTTTTCTTAGTGCTTTGTAGGTACTTAAAGGTACCGACAAGTATTTGCATTTCTGATCAGGCACTGAGACAGTGAATACTGCAATAGTTACATGTCTATCTCTAGATGCAGATTTACAATATTGCTTTAACTGCCAAAGCCCCTGTGTGCTGTATTTAGGCACTCTACAGGACCCACTGTGCTGAGGGCTCTGGATGTTTAAGCTGACCACCACAAAAAAAAAAAAAAAAAAAAAAAAAAGAACATCTTGGACTTAATCTCTTACCTAGGCATGTTTGAGTTCTGCTGTCACAGACAACCCTGTGAGACTAGGTTTCAGAATCTGAAACCTTTTCCTCTTTTTATGCAGCCAGATTACAACTTCCCCTGAAACATAGCTGCCAGGGGAGCGGAAGAAGGGGAAGAATGTGCCATCCAGTTTCTGGGTAACAGACAAGTGGCTAGAGGATGCATCTGGGAACTGAAATCCTTGGGTTTTAGTAAATCCTTGGTTTGCACTTCCAGAAAAATTTTCCATGCTTCCAGGCCACAGACAAAACTGGATCCATCCTGCTCAAGATGGATCACTGGAATGAAAGGAAAATCGCTGATGCAAAGTACCTTCTAATCTGATTGTTGAGATCTCTATTGAAATCATATAGACTGTATGTAAGCGATTTGCCTTGTAGGCCAGCCCTTTAACCACGAGGTTATCCCTTCATTCTTTATGGTGCCAAAATGGTTTTATTTTTTCATAAAACTGAGCAATCTTGTCATCAGTGGTTGCTTATGACATGCAGGTGTTAGGAAAGAAATGAGTAGTGAAGAGAAATTTGACTGATGAGTCAGTACATAGAGATTTGCTGCCTACATTTTTTGGTTTCTGCTTTTCTGTGAGTGATAGCAGAGCATGATTGGTATAAATAGTGACTGCGTTCTTATCTCTAAATGTTTCGTTAGAACTACCCAAACTTTTACCTATGAAGACAGGAATTACCTCTTAAATTCAGCTGTTCAGCTGAGGTTTCTTAAAGAAAATCCCCAAATTCTTTTTCTTTTTTTTTTTTTTTTTAACAGAGATGAATGGGTTTGTAATGCTTGTGCTTCTGAGCATTAATATTCTGGATTTGGTCTGCATATAAAGCTGGTGAAAGAACAGAGGAAATTCTTCTTTGCTCTGCTTCCAAGTGCATTAATTTGACATTGGTAAATAGTTGGAATTGCCTGGGAGATGGCTTTCTTCCACATGCCTTATCTTGGAAAGACAGTGATGGACAAGGCAGTGAAAGCACTAGAGGCAATCCAAAGGCAGATGTTTATTTAGAAGTGATTGATCCATTCAGAGGGCTTGAAATTGGATTTGAAATCCTGCTTTCTTTTGACTGCTCGTGCTTTAAGGAGAACTTATTGGTGGGCTGAGAAGGAGGATTTGTGTTTTCCCACAACCCCAGCTGAGCATATAGATTAATACACTTTTTGGTTTTTTCTGTGGCAGTCCTCCTCCTGACTCCAGCTGCTGGTTTCCAGGCATGCACCTTCCCCCATGCAGGGGGGGAGCAGCAGTTGGGGTGGTTGTGCCAGTATGCTTGGCTGGGGAACTGATCTGGCTGGAAAGAACTGTTTTCTTTCGGCAGGTTGTTTTTCATCTGGGCTGATTCCCTGATCCAGGCCTTCGTGTGGCCTGGAAGCCCCGTCCTGGCGCTGCAGGAGGGGCTGTGCCAGCGCAGGGACAAGCTCCCCGGGGTGGCAGAGACTGAGCTCCCAGGAGTGGCAGAGGCTGCTTAACCTGGGCCACTGCCAGATACCTCACTGGGGCCTGCAGCCATGCTAACCACACCTCTGAGGATGTGACTGCCACTGTTAACACTGCCCCAGGGAAGCATCGGGCTGTCCAGGGGACTGGGGGGCTGCAGCTCAGGAACATGGAGCTCTATTGAAGTTGACAGGGCTGTGCTGATTTACATCACCTGAGGACCTGGCGCTTGCTTACTGTATGTCTCGCTGCGTGTTCGCACTGCTTTCATCACATGCCTCGCAACTAGTGATTTTTCATAAATATCCTACTACCTCTCCGATGTCTCCCTGGCCGGGCAGCAACTGGAAGGTCAGTGGCTCTCTGGCACGGGGGAAATGAGCGCAGACCCCAGCTTGGTCTCTCCTGCATTCAGTGAGGAAATCCACGGTTTCTTTTGCTGCCAAGGAAAGTGTCACAGACCAAGTGTCACAGGCAGTCCAGCTGAGGAGCGGGCTCTTGAGTAGACAAGGCCGACTGCGAGTGGCCACACTGACACCATGAGTCTGAGGCAGGACATGGTGAGGGACTCCATGTCGTGTAGCCACGGGGAAGGCATGATTTCAGGGGACACTGAAACTTCCAGAGTAAACTATTCTTACCACCATTTCTTCTTGGTGTAAGAAAGCGAACAAGGCAAGCTCAGCTGATGCACCCAGTGGTGTGTGGTGCCTGGCAGAGAGATGAGGGGGAGCCCTGAAGTGCTGCACCCCTGGACAGGGGACGGCTGCCATTTCCCTCACAGGGGCTCACAGCCCTGATGCAGCTCTGGGGGATCTTCCTGTGTTTGTGTCATACTGTGTTATTCCTGTGCTTCAGGGCTCCCTGCTGGTTACCAGTGAGAACCCCAAAGCAGTGTTTTACTCGTTTATGTAGTACTCGGCTTCTGGATTTGTGTGAGGATGTTGACTCTCCTTGGTGCGCTGGAGGCTGGGCACAAGCAGAGGGACAGGACATGGGTGGAGAAAAGCACTGGCTTTGATCTCTTGGATTTCTGCTTCAGTTGTCCTGCTTGCATACATAGGGTTAAACTGATCCCCAGTTCAGGGTGGGAGTGAATTTTCTTCCTCAAGCTGTTTGTCAGGGGTTTCCTTTGCCCTTCTCAATTATCCATAGCAGGAGTCCTCTTGGAGACCCTTGTGCAGGCCCTCTGGCCACCAGTCTTTGCACTCTCTTGCCCTTTCCTAAGGCACAAACTGCAGCTTTCAATCAGTTGTGACAGGTCTTACATTTGCTCCTGAGCACACCAGCGTTCAGCAGGCCATGGTAGCGTGTGGCGACAACGTGCCAGGGACCTTTCTGAAATGGGCAAATGCTTTGTTTTCAGTGGATGGTGATGTGACCCCAGTGGTCCCCTCAGGCCACCAAGCCAAAGGCTTGGTGCTGCTCTGTGTACGTGAAAAAATTAATGGAGAGAAACAGTTGGTGGCAAGGACTTTTCCTAGAGGTTTTACACCAGCTCCATTCTCAAGGTCGGGAAGGCCTCCCTGCATAGTGAATGTTGTCCACAGCAGAAATCAGGATCACAGCAGAAATCACAATACTCTCAAAACTCATTTTAAAGTAGTATTATAGGCAGTCTAAAAGCAAGCTACAAATCATTTGCCTGAGAAGGTCCCACACAGTTTGTAGTTTCACGTGCATATTTTTCTGTGGTTTTTTTTTAATGTTTTCACTTTGTTTTCTGAAGGATACAAAAAGAGGAAGCTGTCTGTGTGATTATAAAACTGGGGAAGCAGCAAAACTGGTTAAACATAAGATGCTGTTAAATGTATCAAGTAAATACCCTTGGGAAGAAATGTCTCTTCTTGCGCAGTAGTGTTAAGTTAGAATAAAGATACATAAAGAAATGCACAGTTTAAAAATTGGCCATATTTATGCAAGACAAAATGGGATACCAAAAAGTCCTTGCAGTTGTGTTGTACTTTTAGCTCTATGTATGACTTTGAAAAAGCTTTCTAGTAAAGCTAATTCTGGGGCTCTTTCTCAACTTTTCATTCTAGGATTTGACCCTGCTTCCCCTTTTCAGATCTTGAGAGATGCCTGCATTTGTTTCTCTGATCTCTCCTAGTGACAGCAACATGGGTTTTGTCTAGCATTGTTTCTTAGTTCTTCAGCAGTCACACAAAATGTATAATTTCAAGCTGGGTTTTTATGATACTTACTTTCCAGTATATCGGACTGTGATTCATTTGGGCAACTTATTGTTATGAGACAAATTGAAATATAAAATATGTAGGTAAAAATAGTTGGCTTATAAATAAGTTGTGATTGACAGTACTTCCCAGGATCAAGCTTAACAAGATATGAAATCAATAAGAAAAACATATCCTTGTGCAATAAAACCTACTTTCCTGAGTGATGGTTGTTTTTGCAGCTGTTGTTTGACTGCCTAGGCTCTTCATAACCAGATTTTGCTTTGCTTTCTTTTCTAATAGCGTATCAGCATTCATTCCATTGAACCTTTGTGGATTTCTACATTAGGCAAAAGTGAAGTAACAGTCAGAGGAGAAAACTTTACACATGCATCAGGCATAAAAATGATACTGACTGGAATGACTGGCTGTAAACCAGAAATGTGAGTTAAACCCTGAAAAATAATATTGTTTACTTTGCATGGTGAAAATTATGCCCCTTTTGCCTTAGCAATACAGTTGTATGAACAGTTGGGGACCTCTCCTCAACAGAGCAGGGTGGGGGGGAGGGGGGATAATCTGCTCTTATTTAGTTAAACTTCCACTTTAAATTCCCAGAGGATGGAAATGAATTTGTTGTTTGGGATGGGTGGGTAGGTGGGTGGCTCTCAGGAGTAGTTATGGCAGTTCTATACCTGTGTTCCTCTGGGCCTTGCAGCAGGCAACAAGAAGTTAGGCCGCAGGAAAGCCAGCCTCAGCTTTTGTTTGACTCTCCTGCTTCAAAATATCCCCCGTATGTTCTAGGATTCTGCTTGTGAAAGCACAGACACCGTGCCAGGGAAGGGAATCTCTCGTGCAACAGCATGTACTTTTCTCCATTGATGATTGCACAGTGTAACCCTCTAAATAATTAGGCTATCTTATTCTGAATCAGTCATTTTCAGGTGCAGCTGCAATGGCTGGCTATAATTACCAAGACCATGTTACATAGCTAGCACTTGAAAAAGTATTCATAAGGTACTGTTAAATTTTCAATTCAACCATGAATTTCTTGGGGACCACAGGAAACAAAAGGAGAGAAGGATGGAGAGAGGGAAAGGGAGGAGACACGAAGAGAAAGGAAAGAAAGGGAGAAAGGAGTGGGGAAAGAGGGAAGGAGAGAGAAAACGAAGAAAGAAAAGGAAACTGAAGATTCTCATTCTTGACTATCTAATGTTTTGGTAGCACAGAGAAGTACACTGCAAAGTCCACAGTTTACACAGCAGAATCACACACTTGTGTGTGATTACATTGCATTACATATCTTAATCCCAAGGCTATTGTCTTCTTTGATTATTGTGACACATAGCAGCTTCATTCAAAAGATGCCCCTCTTTGTCTCAACTCCCTGCTCTCTTTCCAGTTCCATGTGGCAACTCAAAGAGAGATTCATTCCTCTTCTCTCCGCATCCTTTGGTTTAGGTTATAGGTTTTGTGTAGTAACACCAGTGAGTGACAGAGTGACATCTGTATCTGTGTTTCAGAATCTGACTGTTTTCTTTCTCTTTCAGCATTAAAGTTAGAAATGTGCTAAATGATACACAAATGACATTTGCTCTCCCACCAACACATAAAGAGGCCAAAAGTATATGTATACAGGCTAATGGGAAAAAATGTTCACCACCAATGACTCTACATTATGTATCAGTACCATTATGTTTTGGAATCACACCAAATACCTCATGGATCAGGTAAATTTGTCTTTCCGTACTTTTTGTGTATTTATTAAATAGTCCCACTGAGCCTATATAAGCCTTCTTCTGAGGCCAAACTGCTGCTGATGTAAACTTGGATGACTGCTGTGACCTGTTGTGGAGGATGAATGTATGCTGGTGAACTAATTAACATTTAACATAGAGATAGGGTCATGATAGCTGCAAGACAGATTCTGTGTTCTGCAGGATTCTGTAAACTCCTTCTTGCTCATACCAGTTCTCCTTTGAAAAAAGTCAAAAATAGTCTTTCCATACTAAAGCTAAATTCAAAATATGGGTAGCATGCATAAATTCAAGCTATAGTTAACTTTGATTTCTTGATATGAATATACCCTTTACCTCCAAAGCAGTATAAAGTATCAGTTAATTGGAAATGAAATTAAAATAATCACCACTGCACTGATACACTCAGACTAGCTTTAGGACCAAGTTCCCTAATACCAAAAAGCCTTTTTCAAGCCTTTGCTGTTTCATGGGAGACTCACAGCTCCAGTGAAAGACTTACAGGGTGGTTTTAAGATATTCTAAGGCACAGCTTTTCACCTGTCTCTTTGCCTGCACAATTTTTACCCACTTTCATATTCTTAATCTGATGTCTTGGCATCAAGCGCTGGCAAGTGTGGATTTGAGGCAATAAGTTTGTCTGGCAGCTGCAGTAGCTGAGCAGCTAGGACTCATGCCCTCATCTCCAGGTGAGGGGCAGCTCAGGCAGCTGGAAATTAATAATACCTTAAACCACTCCAACTGTGTTCAGCAGAGATTGTGAGCGAGACCCTCAGACACAAGCATCATTGTATGTGCTGAGACAGATGGTCTGAGCACTGCCGAGAATGTTTCCTGTGAGGTGCCTGGCATCATCCGTTTGTCCTGAAGAAGGCAGGAATTAAGCACAGGAGGGACAACTATGGGGCAGTGAAATACAATGTCTTCAAGATAGAATATTAAATCAGGGTCTGGTTCTTTGGCTCCCTGAATAGAAAACATGGTGGAGATGCCCTGAAAAGGAATATGCCTGTGTATGCTATCAAGTAATGTGGTTTTGTGATGGCAAAAGCATTTACAATGACATGTATTTATGAGGAAATAACGGAAGTACACTGTATAGCTCAAATTATCTTGTCCTGCGGTTTGATTTTATTATATTGGCTGCTACCAAAGCAAAATGCACATGAGAAGTTTATTCAGGGCTGAAGCCTTAATGCAGGATTTACCTGTGGGAGAACATAATATTAACTTCCCTTCACCCCTTTTTTTTACAGTGGTGGTCGCAAAATTACTACAATTGGTAGAAATTTTAAGGTGGTGGACCGTGTGATTATTTCAGATGACCAGAGATCAAACCTCACCGTAAGTCTTAATTTTGTTTACAATACCAAATAGAGGTCTCTTAAGGGATTAGGCTTTATTCCCAAGGTTTCAGGAGGATCTCAAGATTTTTCAAACACTTGCCAGCACACATCAGTCACCCTACTAAAATAAATATGACCACTTGTAGGATTACAGTTGCACAAGTTCTCACTACAGGATCATGGTTACACATAAACTACTCTCCTGCAAAATTCCCTGAGCCTTTTTTCTGTGCTGTAGAGACTTGCTCCAAATTCATCCTTTCTGAACCTCCCCAGCCTCCACAATATGGATCTGTTGGAAAAGGGGGTGGTGTACTTCTCTCTGGCTTTGTGTTGAGGACCCACATGGTGCCACTGCTTCAGCAAGGGGTGGGAGATGGGATCTGATTTTGGGATGGAAACCCTTCTTTTGACTCTGTGAGGAGGTGGGCACCCAGTTGCCTCCTGGGCTTGGCAGCACAGAGACTAGAAAACAGCAGCAGCACCCCATGGCATAACCAATGTAGCAAACAATGACTGTAGCAACTCCCCTCTATCAAGAGGGCCCAGGGGTGCTGGAGAGCTCATCCTGCTCTTCTCTTGGCACCTGCACTGAGGGGAAGGAAGGAGAAATCACTGTCACTATTCCTGTCTCGCTGCAGGAAATAGCTGCCTTAGTGGTGTGCAATCAGCCTTACAGCAGCGTGCAGAGTGTGTGATAAATGTGCTTAAAGGTAGACGCACGCTCAACACAGAAACTTTCCCAGGTGCTCTGCATGAAGCTCTGATCACAAAGAGGTTTAGCAGATATCTGTGTGAAGTCAGGAAGATGTTAAAATGATTTTGAGTGCCTCTGTTTGTAATTGTACCTGCTGTTGAGTGCTTAATGACTGTTACAGCTTTGCTATTGCATTTCTAGGTCTCTGGGTATCCTGGAAATGAATCTGAATATCATTACTTAACGCCAAGCCTGAGCCATGCAACAGAGGGCAAAGTTGTTGATATGATGTTGAAAGTGGAAACTACCTTTATACCATGTTTCAGATTACACTATCATCCTGACCCAGTGTTCATTAACTACCAGCTGCACACTGAGTTGGATCCTGATCTGGAATTAAAAATATATGTAAGTTTGACAGTAATAACCTACAATTTCTTATTTAAAATAGTCATTGGGGATCGTTTTACTTTTTATCGTGTTTAGTGACTGTTTATTATCTTCAATTTTTTCCCTCTAGAAAGAAAATGACAACTTGAATATTTCTAAAACTGAGGTAGAGGTTTATCTGTCATATGTGAATGGTGCACAGACCAAAAAGATATGGTTCACCGTCCAAAATATCACCAGAAAACCAGACCGTAGCACTATACTGTGCAAATTCAAAAGGGAAGCAACAGACAAGATTGACTTTTCCACAGTGAAAGTTTTTGTAAGTAGAATTTCTTTGTGTTGCAATTTAGCAATGTTTGGATGTTTAGGTAAATGAAGCAAAATGAAGCATTAATGCTTGAGTCATGAATGCTCTTTATAGAGGCGGGAATTGGATGCATTTTTTGTTCTCCTGGTACGTGGTAGTCCGGTTTCTTCCTCACATCTGAGTGTGCTTGCCTGGTGCTGGTGTAGGTACCACTAACAGTGCTGAGTTCATGTAGTGCCTGGTTACTGCTGTGGTGTCAGAGGTAGGCTTTGCAGTCTAAACTGCAGCTGAATGCTGCTGAACTCCAGGAGAGCAGTAGCTTGTCAGACCTCTGGCTGCAGTGCAGACATCACCAATAAAGTATCACTGGCTCCAGGAATGCCACTCATCTTAGATCTGAAAGCAATCTGCTGCTGCGGTGTGGCCATGAGGAAAAGCATTGTGTCCTCGCATTCACTTTTTCCCACTAAAGTAGATTAAAGATCTTGAACAGTGTGAAGTGATCACCACAAAGACAGAGATAAGGTATTTCTGGATGAAAATGGGGGTAAAATTCAGTATATGCTGGAAAGGGCAAAATGCTATGAACATATGGCACAAAGCCAGCCCCAAATATAAGAATATTAGCATGGATGTCAAAGCTAAATGGCAGCTTAAGATATTTGCTTCATGAATAAGATGAAGACATGAATTTTTTAAAAAGTAATTGTCACCATTTATGAGGGAGAAAAATGATGCCAGACTCTTATTGCAGTGTATGGTGGTATAAAACTGAAATAACTCTATTGACTTCAAGGCATATGGCTCATAGTAAAGATTAACGAAGCTATTCTGAATTTCATATCACTGTTAACTGATCCCCCATCTGTGGATCCTGCCGTCTGAGCGAGTTATGGCATGGAAAAGCCTTTCTGAGATTGGCGTTGCATTTAAATATTAACATTGCCTTGCAGTATCATGTGCTCAACCTGCAAGCTTCATAGGAGTGACTGTCACAGAAAGGTCACCACTTCACTAAGGCAAATCAAATGCAATAGTTATAATGTCACATTTCACTTCTGGTATCTTAAGAAGTCTTTTTTCCAACATCAAGAAAAATGTAAAGGTAGGAAATCATCACATGTTTTTTCAATCTTATAAATAAATCATCATAGATGAAGTAGGGCCATTCTGAAGAAAGGATAAGCTGGGTATAAAATATAGGTATGGCCCAAGAATAAAAGTATCTCTTTAGTTTTCAGGAAGAAAGAGGATATTGAGTGTGGGGTCAAAGACAGGTTGATCAATCTGAATGGAGGTGTCCAAGAAAAAAACGCTGTTCTTGTGACAGAAGCAAGATTCAGGTAGATCAAGAGCCTGAAGACAGCTGGAACAGGGTTATTCCCATCAGAACAGAGAAAGAACTGACACATGATATTGTAGGGTTAGTAAGAAAGATTTTAAATAAAACTGTAGAGTTGGGAGAAGTACTATATGACCGGAGAGCAGCAAATATAAAGCCAGTATTTAAAAGAAAAAAAAAGACAAGGCAAATAGAGGCTTGCTGATTTAATCTAGTTCTATGTAAAGCTTTATAATGTGTTTTGAATAAGGGACTCATAAAAGACCTGGAGGTAAATGGAAAATGGGATAATTGTCAGCTTCTTTTTAATAAAAGCAGATTATATTAGATATCTTTATTTGGTAAGATGAGTGGTTTCCTCCACAACAGAAAAAAGCAGTAGATCACATGTACCTGGAAGTCATTCAGTAAACTACTTAACATGGTGATTATGAAAGCGCTAGGGATTAGAAAAACTGGATATTGTGTGTGGGGATCTGACTCTGGGCAATGTTGATTTTCATATAGATATTGTTTAATATCACTAGTGGCTTAAGCATAAAAATAAGGTGTGCACTAATAACATTTGCTGATGATATAAAGCTCAGAGGCATTACCAGTCCAGAGGAGGTTTTATAATGTCATGCAGGAAGAAAGAAATTAATTTAGGAATAGGAATTGGGTGAATTCAGGTGTACCTTATTTAGTCCGTGATTCATAAGCAAGATAAATAAAAGATAAGGAAAGAAATAGAGCCATTGAGGAGGAAGGTTATGGTGAAGATTAAAGATAATCTGAGTATGAATGGAAAATTAAATGAATGTTTTGCCTCAGTTTTCAATAAGCAGGAATGAGTAACAGGAATTTCTGCTTTAGGAATGCTTTGGTTGGACATGACAAGTGGAGAAAGGCAGGTGTATTAGTCACGGGATGATTAATGCATTTAGCCACCAAAGCATTTCAGCAAATGGAATCCTAGGAAAGCTCAGGCCAAAAAGTACTTTGTGTGGGAACTGTGAAAACACATATACAACCAAGGAAAAAATACATTTGATGGAGGAAATAGGTCTGCTTTGTCTATATTCTTTGTAGTCCTGGAAATACGAAGGCTGTGTCCTTCCAGCCCTGTGGGGTTTCTTTTCTTGCTCGTGTCCATGTAGCTGCGATGTGACTATCCAGTTGGCAGTGTCCAGCTGCCCTGGCTGCTCACCTCCTGTGACAAGTCAGTCATCAAAATCACCAGATCTCTGTCTTCCCTGCTGTAACCCAAAATAATTTCAACCCAACTCTTCTTTTCAATTATCTCAGGCTTATTTCTATCCCTGGCACTTGGTGGTATTCTTTTTCTGAGTCAAAATGTATTTTTACTTCTAGCCTGTTTGTAGTCTCAGCTACCCTTTATTTATGTGCTTTCATAGTCCTCTTTGAGATCCTCCTTTGTGAAATTTCGTCTGCCATAATTATCAGTGGTGAATGCCTCAGTTTGGCATCTGGCAGACTTCAGCGCTTTTTGTATATTCCTAAGAATTAATGCCTGTCCTGCCTTTGACAAGCCTGGTGACTGTTGGGGGATGTTGTACATGTATTGTATGTTGTATTTGTTCTCAAGTGGACCTTCAGGAACACCCTACATCCTACATAAAGAGGTTGAAACTTCTGCAAAGAAATAGGGAAGAGGGCTGTGGGCCACACGTCTATCAAAAGTTTTACTTCCCTCATTATTAGCGTGAGTCTTATCTTACTTTTCTGCTCAGCAGAGTAACGCTGTGAGTGCAAAGGAATGTTTTTAACTATCAACATTTACTTTCTTCTCTTCAAAATGCCAGAACCTTTAGCAGTGATTCTGAAGTGCATGAGCCAGCTGGAGGTCAGATCTTGCCATTCATTTCAGGGCCCTAGTTTGCAGCAAGAGCAATGGCAAAATTTCATGCTGCATGAGGACCTCCCAATTTTTTCTTTTGTCACTGCTCTGTTATCCTGCTTAAACATCAAATGCCGTAAACATTAAGTTTGTGTGAGTTCACATATGTTTTCCCCAATTGCTGCTGTCTTCTCAATAATCTGCAGAACCAGGGCCCTTCATGTGCTTCAAATAACTTTTTTTTGATATATTAGATATCATTTTAAGCACTGATATAATACCTGTCCTCCATTAACACTGCCATTATTTTTCTTCAGGTCAAATTAGGAAACTTTGAGCATGAAGTCAAACCAACATCATCACACATATATTTATATGTTCTTATTTTGCTACCAATTATAGTGGGTGTCATTATAGGTAAGTACAATAATGTGTTTTCAGATTTTGATTTGCTGAAGGGTATAATCATGACACATAAACATATGTACTTATGCACATACATGTTTGGAAGTGTCACAGTCTGGTGGTTTTCCCCTGTTTCCAATAGGAGCGGACAAAATTAACTCTGGTTTGGTGGTGAAGTACATCTTGTCAGACTACAGCATGTTACAAGACAGCAGCTTTGGCTGTTCTGCTGGGATTACTCACCACTGTTTAGTGACGCAAGCCCAAGGTGTCACATTCTTGTGTCACAGCTTGGGTCCTTCCAGCTGTCAGAGCTGGGCTCTCCTTCTGTCCCTGGGGCAGATGATCCCTAACAAACTGCTTATCCTCACGCAGTGTGCGTGGTTGTTTCTGCTCAGTCTCATTTGGATCATTCATGAATTTGTAGGTAATTACTAAATTGTGCCTTTACTCTCTCTAAATGATCTTTAGAGAAGTTAACAATTTGGAAGTGGATTTCCTGTTCAAAACAACTGGGTTTTGTGTTAAATCAGTGCTACTTTAAGTAGATTGCTAGTAGTGGAAGTGGTTTTTAGACTCTGTGTCTCATAGTGCAGGTCATACATAGCACAGTGTGCTGGATTTTCAAATAAAATTGCATTGACAATTTTAAGATGTTGTTAAAAGGAATGTTTTTTATTAACATTGGGGTTTACATCCAGATAACTAGGGCTCATGGGTACTAGCACACTGACATACTCCTGGAGACTGCAAGTGTATATTAATATTTCTGTTTCTTACAAAACATATTTTAATATTATTTTATAGGGGTTGTCTGTTCTGCAATTTCTGTACTAAGCATCTTTTTTTTCCTCCCTTTTTAGTGGCATTTGTAGTTACTAGATACAAATCCAAAGAGTTAACTCGTAAACAGAGTCAGCAACTTGAACTGCTGGAATATGAGATTCGGAAGGAAATACGTGAAGGTAGGTCTGAAGAGCTTTATAGAGCTTAAGTACAGCATAATTTCTGAAATGAAACTGTCAGGAAGCTCACATTATATAAACATTTTAATTTTATGGCTGTTAGAGTATTTTTGTGTTGCATCCGAGTTCCTCTTTAATGTTGGTGTGCACAGCAGTAGCAGATAGCACTGAGCTAAGAGGATTGCATGTAATAATATTTCTTTCAACAAAAGCAGGTGAAAAAAATGGATTGGTACTTTCCCACTCATAAGGGCTTCAGCTTGAAAAACAACCCTTCTTCCCTGAAAACTCTTTATTGAGGAGCATCTATTGGGTTCAAATTATAATTGTGAGGATGATTTTGTGTCAACTAAACTGACTGTGGGTGGGGTTGTGCTTTTACAGGATTTGCTGAACTGCAGATGGATGAATTAGATGTGGTGGATAGTTTTGGAACTGTTCCCTTCCTTGACTACAAACACTTTGCTCTTAGAACTTTCTTTCCAGAGGTAAGTATTTACAAGTCTTTCAGTTATCAGCCCTGCCTAATATTGAAGAAGCTAAGAAGGTCAGGATCAAATAATTAAAGTAAATACTACACAGTAATTGCACATTGTTTTCACAAGAAACTTTTTTTAGATCAAGAATTACCAAAGCCCACTTATACATGTCTGTATTTAGCCAAGCCTAAATGCTGTAGATAAAGCACCATTGTTGAATTTTCAAGGGTTGTGTGTGCATCCATTTCTTTTAGGCTGCTTGCCTTTCAGGCCATCCCAACTAAGCTATAATTTATCCATTGCCTTTTTTGTTCTCATGCTTTCACTTTCCATGCTATAGCTAATTAAAGTAACAGTCAGGCTAGCTAACGTGCTAGCTAACATCATGACACTTCCTAATTAGACTTGTGGGATGAAGAAATGGCTCTAAGGTCGTGCTGACTTTCTACTCCAAGCTGCTGACAGAAATGGTAAGACCTTAATTCAAAGGAGCGCAGGTCAAATGCTTAAAAATTACATAAATACTTAAGTACTGTCTAGTTTAGAGGTGGATATTTTAATTGTTCTTTGGAACAGTTTGTGCCACTGTGTCAGAGGACTGAAAAGGCCTTCTCTTGAATGTTTTACTTCTCTTGCTATTTTTTTACATACGTGGCATGTTATGAAGCTGATAAATGCATTTGCCACAGCTTTCAGAATTACAGCATGACGTTAACCAGTTCTTACTGGCATTTACTAATTGGCAAAAGCTGTGATCTCAGCTGGTGATATTTTGCTGTGTAACTAACACCAATTAATGGAAATTCTTGGTTAGAGCTGTGGTATTTTAGGGTATAGTTGGTTTGTAGGCAAGTTATCTAATAGTCTTCATGTGGTCCAGTCCTGCAGTCTTATCTGCACACTGCTTCACTTCATCACCATGTGGGATCTCACTAAAAGGTCCTTGTGATAAAGTTAAACATGTGATAGTGCAGAATCAGGGCCTTTTTTTGTGTGACACCAATTACTAGACACTCAGGCAAAGTAGTATTTAACAATTACATATGCAGAATCTTTGTACACTTTGAGTCCAGTTCTTACACCAAAGGAAACTGGGAATATCTCTTCTAGTACTGCTGTATTGTCTAATTTTTATGGGGTCACTAGGACGTTTGAAGAAAGTAGACCAAGACAACCTTACTTTCTGTATTTCTTTCCTTTCTGTTTGTGTTGTTGCCAGGCATATTAGAATTTAAATGTTTTTATTTTTAGGAATATATCTTTTCTCAGTGATAGTCCCCTGTCAAAACAGTAGCAATCTGTAGAAGATGTCTGGGTGTAAATGCTTTGCTTTATGCAAATAAAAAGTGAAGAAAAAAAGGCATGAAGTCTGCCACTATTGCATTATGTGAGGTCAGAAAAGGAAGGGCAAGTCTCACGTTACTGGGCATCCTGGAAATGACTCCAATTAGATTTTGTCTCGGTTTGAAATACTGATACTACAAAGGTAAACTTGCCACTATTAGCTCTCTATAGACCTGTCAGGCAAGTTGTTTAACGTATCGTGTACCAATTTTTCCTGCTAAGTACTTACTGTTTACATTGCGGGAGTGTACAAACATGCCTTGTGCTTAATGTGGTGGGAGAGCAGTGCTTTACAAAACAAATATTACAGATGAGCAGAAAAGGCAACGGGGTAGTAGATTGCAACTGAGGTTGACTAAAGGGTCAAAGTGAAAAACTACCACTTCTGCCACTAACCTCATGTATTTGAAAGATGCATGAACTGTACTCTTGGTGCCTTCCACTGTGTTCGATGGGCTTCGTTTAATCTAATCTAAACTACTTAACATGGACATCAAAGCTTTTCTCTGAGCGTCTTCTCTACTCAGTGCAGAGACAGGCAGCTCAAGAAAGTGTTTTATCCTACTTGCCTGATACATCTATGTCAGGATGGGACAAGTTGCTTAAAGAGGGAGTCAGATACTTAAAATTAGTGATGGACTCTATCTTCATTTTGAGCTTCTCGCTTTCTGATGCTTCAATTTTCTACATTTAATCTGTCTTGATAGCTTTTATTTTGTGCTTAATGCTTGTAAGTGGTAAAGGGATATTACATCTATTCTTAAAATATTCTGTGTGTTCCGCCTGATTTCCGCTACTTGTTAAATTTGTATTACTATTTCTGTTTTCCCAGAATTTCCCACATTGTTTGGTTTAACGCTACCATTACTGTTCCCTGTTCACAAGCATATTTAACCTTTAATGTGGTTCTGGTGTTTCACTCTGTGTGTGTGTGTTTTATTGGTAGATCGTGTTAGGAGCACTGAAGAAGTTCTGTAAAAATGGGAATAGTGAGTGGAGGAAGAGGAAGAAGAGTATGCTGGGGGAGAAGAGGAGTCATGAGGAAAGGGAGGGATGAAAAATCAATTATATAGATGAAAAGTTAGATGTGAGCTGGCAATGTGCGTTTGCAGCCCAGAAAGCCAGTCGTATCTTGGGCTGCATCAAAAGAACTGCAGCCAACAGGTCAAGAGAGGTGATTCTGTCCCCCTGATCTGCTCTCATGAGACCCTACCTGGAGTACTGTGTCCAGCTCTGGGGTCTCCAGCGCAGGAAAAACATGGACCTGTTAGAGCACATCCAGAGGAGGCTCATAGAAATGGTCAGAGTGCTGGGATGCCTCTCCTGTGACAAAAGCCTGAGCAAGTTGGGATTGATCAGCCTGGAGAAAAGAAGGCTCCAGGGACACCTTATTGCAGCCTTTCAACATAAAGGAGGCTTATAAAAAAAGACAGAGAAGAGCTTTTTACCAGGGCCTGTAGTAACTGGATGAAGGGCAGTGGCTTTAAATTGAAAGAGGATAGATTTAGATTTGACAAAAGGAAGAAATTCTTTACAGTGAGGATGATGAGACACTGAAACAGGTTGTCCAGAGAAGTTGTGGATGCCCCATCCCTGGAAGTCTTCAAGTCAGGTTGGATAGGACTTTGAGGAATCTGATTTACTGAGAGAAGTCCCGGCCCATGGCTGGGGGTTGGACTAGATGATCTTTGAAGATCCCTTCCAGCCCAAACAATTCTGTGATTCTACAATTCTATAATTCTGTAAGGAAAATAGGAGCTGGCAGCATCACAGATAAAGCAGATGACAGTAAATGTTACTAGTGTGAATTTGTTGCTCGAGGTTGCTGCTTTGGGAACATGCAGCTGTGTTGGGACCTTGTGGGCTGTAAGAGTCAGACGTGAGGCATTGACAAGGTATTGGAGAACTGGGAGCTTCCCTTTGTTGTGAGAGCTTTCGGACTGGATGTGTGGTGGCACCTGTGCCTCTCTGGAGCATGGACCTCCTGGAGAGTTCATTAGCGAACATTCATAAAGTGACTTGAAATGAATGGAGGCAGATGAACTCAAGTGTCACTCTGTGGCAGAAACCCTGTATTCCAAAGGCTGTCATTTCCATCCAAGAAGGATGCAGCCTGTAGCACCCCTTGTACACCAACATATTTGCTGATGAGGTAATAAACAGCTTTTCCTGTGGAGCATTAGTTGACTGCTGTGCTAGAGCAACTCAGAGTAATGCATCAATACTAGGCCATCTTTGAGAGTTCACTTCTTCATGAACCTTGGCAACACCTTTGCAAAAGTTATGGTGTAGAGTTTTTATATTGTAGCCGCATTAGAAGCCAGCATTTTCATTGTTTTATTTCAAGTTGTATGCCATCAGGAATGTACTTGGTGTGTTTAATGTACATGTGTTAGAAACTTTTGGTATATGTAAGAATGATAAATATCACCTGTCTTATATTTTAGTCAGGAGGTTTTGCATCCATCTTCAGTGAAGATATGCCACAGGTAAGTTGATGTAGTATGATATGCCTTAATTAATAAATATTTTTTCAAGATTGATTTTATCCCTTATCTCAGTATTGCCTTATAACACATCAGATTGCATTTTCAATATGTTCCCTTTCCCCCATGAGGAGGGTTACATGGATTTATGTATAAAAAGAATTTTATGTGTAAGATGCTGTTATCCAATGTATGTTATGACTTATTTAAATAAAATTAACAATCTAATCTTGAGAAATGACAAACTTAAATATTGACATTATTTTGTGTATATGACAGAAAATGTATGCTCTGCATGTGTGCACTGTGTGTTGTACACAAATGTAAATGCATCTTTCATAAAATCCTGAGACCTGTGTCATAAATGCAAAGTTTCCACTGATTTGACTGAGGCCAGGATCTTATCCCATACGTTGCTTACCATTTTTCTGAGCATTAAGAATCCATCATAGCCAAACTACAGTTTGCTTATTTTTGTTTAACTATTCCAGAGCAGAGACCAAACAAGCAAGGATGAAAGCTTCAACATGTTGCATGCTTTAATTTGTAACAAGAACTTTCTTGTTACTCTCATTCACACCCTTGAAAAGCAGAAAAATTTCACTGTGAAAGACAGGTATAGTATGATTATGCTTATCATCTTCAAGACAAAGAATTAGCAGGAAAAAACCCCATGGATTGTAGCACACAAATGTAATTTCTATGTCTCACAAAACAAGATTGCATTACTCCAGAGCATAGATCCATTTTCTCCATCTGCACACACTGAGGAAGAAAAAAGCATTGCCATTAAAACAAGCCATTAAAGATAAATTAGAATGTTTGTACATGTAAACAAAGAGGCAGAGGAGCAGGAAAACTCACTTCAAAACTGTAAACACTTCCTGCAGTTAGATCAACAGTTCTACAGTTTGGAAATGTTCTGTCACTGAAGCAGGTGTTGTTCTGCAGAATTAAATTTAGACACAAATTCTGTCTTTAAAAAATAATCACAAGAGCAGATGGACTTGCATTTTTTTATATTTTTGTAGAGACCAGTGGACAATTTCTTTGCCTGCAGAGGGAAAACTTAGAATATGAATATGAATTGCACTGAAGTGTGTTTTGTTTATTAAAGATGACTGGGAAGAGAAATTCAAAATATTATAGCAATTTTTTTTCCTCTTTTTGTTTTTTTGAACAGGTGCTTGTTTGCATCCTTCCTGACTATTGCACTACAAACTAAGCTAGTTTATCTAACCCATATTTTGGAAGTGTTGACAAAGGACTTGATGGAGCAATCAAGCAATGTACAGCCTAAGCTCCTGCTCAGACGAACCGAATCTGTGGTAGAAAAATTGCTAACAAACTGGATGTCTGTCTGCCTTTCTGGATTTCTCCGGGTACGTGTACATCTTTTCACTATGTAAGACACGCAAGGAAACATTTTAACTGGTTTCTTACATAGGAATTGTTAGAGGGATCAGTTTAAAGCATTGAATCTAACATTGAACATCATTAATGTGCACTCTTCTAGTTTAGGTGACTTAGCTAGCTATCATCAATGGGATGTAGGAAAAGAGTGCCTCTGGAAGTGATGATCATGTCATTTATTTGGCTGAGAATTGGGTAATTCTGAAATTCTAGCATATCCTTTTCTCGTGTCAGACGTTATTTCGTCTCCATGAGATGTATTCTGATCACGCTAAAAGACTGACACACTTGTTAAAATGCATCAAGCTGTTGGAAAGCTACCACGTAATGGCGATTTACGGAACACCCTCTTTTGGACAATTACACTTCTTTCCAAACTTTGTAACCTCCAAAGGCCATTGCAGATTTCAAGAACTAAATGACCTCAAGTGGAAACAAAATAAATGTTTTCTTTAATTCTACTGTTTGTTTATTTTAGCCCACTTGGTAGCACTTGGCTCTTGGTTTTAGAGCTTGGTTATGCTTCCTGTCTCTCTTACCAGTACGATGCTATTGCACTGTTGGTTCTGCTCATATAGGTCCTTGTATTAATACAGCAGCAGAATTGTTTGAGGCTTAGCAGCTCACATGGGTTTCCTGAAACCCCAGGAGAGAGCCAAGGAACTATCAGAGATCTGTTCTCGATGCCCCAGTCATCTTTACAGAGCTGTGCTAGTGAGATGCCTTAGCCAGGCTACAGGAACGGCATCGTGTGGAAAAAAAGATCCATCCTTCCTTACTCAGGTGCTTTCCTGAAGCCTGGGCTTCAGGCAGGAGGGAGAAGCCCCTGTTTTGTTCCCTCTTTCACTGATACACCAGTGTATGTCCCACCACCTTGCCCCCAAAGCTTTTCTTCAGGGACAACAAAGGGAGACACCAATTCAAAAGCAAACTAGTTGTTAGCTTGTTTCCTCACAAGACTGAAAAAGGAAGAAATAGCTGAAGTAGGCATGGGAACACATGCACGTCTCACCCCCCACCCGCTCGCTGGTGGAACTGGGAAGCGTCTGCCAGGTGGAGTAGGAGCAGCTTGTCTGTAGCGTGCTTGTGCACAGCAAGGAGCTGTGAGCTATCTTGCCACACGCTCCAGCTGTCCCTTGCTATTTGCATGAGACGTTCACACTGAAAAGCAAAGGATGGAGGTTAAACAAATAACTAGATACATCTGCTCAGAGGGTTTTTCTTTTCTAATTGCAAGGTGACAAGTTAGTTAAAAGGAAATAATTTGTTACACTTATTTTTTTTCTAGTTATTCATGACCATTTAATGATTACAAAAATAAACATGTTCCTTGAATTTGTTTCATGTCCTAGGAGACAATTGGTGAACCTTTCTATTTGCTAGTGACAACCCTCAATCAGAGGATAAACAAAGGACCTGTTGACGCAATAACTTGCAAAGCCCTGTACACCCTTAACGAAGACTGGCTCCTGTGGCAAGTGTCTGAATTCAAAACAGTGGTATGTTTGCCGGTTTGTGTTCCCTTCAAACACGGACAGCTACAATGTTTTCTCTTTTGCTGGGAAGTTAAATTAAGACTCTTAGACACTGAGGTGATGGTTAAGTACCCAGATAATAAAACTGTTATTGCTGATGAAGTTTCAAAACACAATAGAGTTTAGCTAGCTGGTATTTCACCAATATACATTTCACAAATAGCATTCACGCCTTGCTTCACAGCATGCCATAATCGCCAAAGGTTAGATTTAATGAAGTCTTAGTTTATTAAAAATCGTTCTTATTTTAAAATGTACTACAAAAATATAAACGTATGCTTAGAATTTAAACTAAATTACACTTTTCCAATGAATCAAAGAATGGAATGTAAAGATTTTATGTTTCTATTATGTTTACTTGTGGCTAATCTTCTGGAAGCAATAATTTGCTTTGGGTTTCCATGTTATTAGCTCCAAATTAGCAAGGTTACAGCATGGTGGATTTTAATTAGCTGCTTGGTTAAAAACAAGGTATCTGGGAAACCTAGCTAGGTTTCTAAACTTTACCATAGATTTCTTGCCTTTCTCAAAGTAACTATAAAGTGCTTCCTATTTTACAGTTGCATGCGGAATTCTTTGAAAGCTGGAATTCCCCTTACTGTCATTCTGAAACTGAGGGGAGAAGGGATAGCAACAATTATTGCACTTGAGAGCATGTAAAAATTGTAACCTTTTGAGTAGGAGGTCTGAAAAAGGTTTTCAGAATAACCAGTGTACTTTTTTTCCAGAATTTCCAAATGATTTTGAGTCTGAGAACTTAAAAATCTGCATTTCCAGTCATTTCCCTAGCTTCCTTGCTTTGTAACTCCTGGCTTCCTATCAGAGTTAGCAGACACACTTAGGAGTATGATAAGTGCGACTGAATAGTAGGCTTCAGAGCTTGGGAGTAGAACCTGCCAGGGCAGCAACCGCCATGTCAGCTGAACTGAGCCACCTGGTCTGGTGGGAGGTATGGTGTCCCTGCCCATGGCAGGGGGGTTGGAACTCAATGAACTTTAAGGTCCCTTCCAACTCTAACCATTCTATGATTCTATGTCGGGGGCACTGCAAGTGCTGGTGGCTTTGGAGGAGAACTTGGTCCTGTTCAGAGCCCATATCCTGAGCCTCAGGTAGGGCTGGAGCTTCCAGGCCTGCCCATTTTCTGTTTTTGCAGCACAAACCTGGAGGTCCTAAGATGCCATACTGGAGTAGACTACATGACCCTGGTAATTTTGGCTGGTCAGCAATCTGTTGTCACTCACTGGGTGATGTATGAAGCTCACTGAAATGACAACCTTTCTGTGAAGCATTTCTGAATTGTTCTTTTCTGCTGAAAGCTCTTGGACTGACAAATTTAGAGTCAAATCTTCTTACAGCTATTTACAAAGCTGTTGTTGGAAGCTTCCTTTGAAGGTACTTCAGGCTGAGTTACCACAGTGTGCATTTGGAAAGGAAGTTTCTGACTAAAAATTAAATGCAAAATACTGAATCTTTGGTTTCCTTGTTTATGCACTGCATTCTGGCATGTATTTGGGATCCAGGATAAGTTTAAATATATAGCCATAGGATACAAAACCCAGTAGTTAAGCAGAGCAATAATTTTCAAGCAAGCTCAATATGCCCATTACCAGTAGACTGCATGGGAACATCTGGTCCTGTGGAATTGATTGACTTTCCTTATTTATAGCACAAATTCAAATTGAGAGCACCTTGGGGGAATAACTGACTCTGAAGCTGCTGAACACTGCCTTAAATACTTTTCCTAGTGCTACTTCTGTGTGTGGTCACTGATAGGGTCTTGTGGGCAGCCTGCAGCGGAGAGAGGGGAAGTGGTCTGAAGGACTCGGTATCAGTGGGGAAAGCTGTCTGTGGATGGATGAGGAAGTGAGAGAGCAGATAACCTTTCTCAAACTTGTTTGCTGAATCTGTATTTTGTATTCCTGCTTTTAAATAGGAGATAATGATATTGCTATAAGGTTAATAAGTCAGCTTTCCTCACTAAGGTCCAGCAGTTTATTTGATTTAGTTGAGAAGTGGCTGAATGTTCCCTTCAAAACTGTCAGAAAAGGAGAGAGGATCCTGCAGTAAAATTACAGAGGTAGAGCCCAAAGACTTCAGCTCTGGCTGAACAGGGAAACAATTTTGGTTGGTGTTTTGTCTAAGATGTATGCTAAAAACTAGAACTGTGCTTTGGGTGGAACAGTGAAGCTTTCTGGGCTGCAACACGTTTTCTCTGCAACAATATCATTTAATGGGATGCTAAAGTGTAAGGAAGCAGTTTTTCTTCTCTAACTAGCACCACTTCATACACACTGCAATGATGTGCAGGACCTGTGAGCTTACAGGCAAGGAACCAAGTATTTTCTCCTTTCTTTGGAAGAAAATTTCTGCCTAAAGGATTGCAGGTTTTGTTTTCTAAATGGAATAAATTCTGAGCTGCGTGCATTTGCACATTTGTTTACTGGAGCTACCTTCTAAGTCTTGCAGTATTTTGTTGGTATTTTATTTTGTCCTGTTCCATGGCCCCACAATAGCAGTACATTAAAGCCTAACTGTCCAGAGCAAATTATAAAAACACAGCCAAAAAGAGATTGATAGAAAGATACTGAAGCATGTCTGCAGATACTCAGTGTCCAGATTTTTAAGGTATGCAGGCGCTTGAAGATGCAGGGATGCCTCTGGTAGGGGGCACAAGGAAGGGCGTTGGCACCCTGCATCCAAATCTCTCCTTTCAGGACTGAGAGTTCAGTTCTAAACCAATAAAAGCAGGATACAGACAGGCTGCTAAAAATCAGCGGGAGCTCTACAAGTCTATGCAGATAAGTTCTTGGGGCAGGAAAAGGAAGAAGCGCCAGGCATAGAGAAAGAAAGAAAGATGGGAGATATTTTCTAAAATTCAGGCCATCTGTAACAAGAAAATAAGAGAACTAAGAGATATGTTGGTTTTGAATTGTATTAGGGCTGTCCCTTGGCTGGGCCCCATGCCTTTTTCTAAAAGGCCACTGACCTTGGGACAAGCCAGCCCCCTACTGCTACCCCTCTCTGCTGGAAGGGGTCAGATATTGTACAGAGGTGGGCTGCTGAAGTAAATACTCAAGCAGAAGAATTGAAGTAAAGATACTTCTAAAAGCGCTGGTTCAGTATGAGCTGAGGAGCTATGCGGTTTCATGATGTGCTTATATCTGAGTTTTAAGAAATAAAACTGCCTTGAAATAGACTTGGATGTGTCATGGAGCCTTTTCACAGGCTGAGGAAGCAAGCCTGCTTTCTCACAGGCAGAAAAGCAGCTGCACCCCTCGGTGGATAATTTGCTCAATGACTGACGAAGAAGCGCGGTGCACAGCTGAGTGTTAGCATTACACTGAAGTGTTTCGTTTTAAATAGAAAATCTGCACTATGCAAGTCTGACGTGGGAGAAGTTCTCAGTGGAATAGATGCGTTGGAAAACCAGGGGAGACTTCATGTGGTAGACTTGGTGCTCAGGCATTTAAGAGCAACAGACTTCTTTTGAATAGTCACTGCTTATTTTAAAAAAGGGGTTTGGGCTGTTGAATTCTTTGCTGAAATGAGTTTACATTTTTAGATGGGAAGAAACAATCTTAATTCATCTGTTCAACCAACAGCCTTTTATTGAAAGTGAAGCAAAGCCACATGCTGGAAGATTGTTCAAAGTGTTCAACTGCTTTATGAGTTAGAAGAAGGGTGTTAAAAGAAGTGGGAGGGGTGTAAGGGAGTAAAGCAGAGACAGGGAACCCAGTTTCCTAACAAGATGTCGTGGTTATGGTGTTATTAGGCACACTTTCTGAGAGATAAGGAAGCTATTAAAAGCATGTGACATATGGGGATTTTCGTCAGCAGAAAAGACACAACAGACCTCACTAGGAAGTGAGCAGTGCAGATGTTGGCTACAGGAGAGTCTTCTGAATTAGATACAGATTGAGTACCATATCATAGCATCGAGAGTACAACCCTCGCTTTGCATAGTGCCCATCTAGCCTAAATTTAACTCCTGTAACATTTTCTCTGCTAATTTGTTAGCTCTTCTATAACCTCTTCATGGGTAACTGTTCTGGCTGCTACAGAAGATCATAGAGTCAATCTGATTTTTCCTGTTCATTGTATTTCATAGTCTGGGAGACAGGGGAGTAGGTTTAAAGCAATTCTGTTGTGCTGTCTCCTTTACATGCTTCTCTGACCAATCAAAAGTTTTTCTTGTTTTTTCAGTCTGTCTGATAAATGGAAATATGCTTTGTTCAGATGTATAGCTGAATACAGAACAGGGTAATGAATAAGAGCCCTTGAATACCCCAGATGATTTTTCTTTACTTCTAAGAAAATATGGTATTTACGTATTTCTTTGTTAAACCACATCTCATTTGTCATCTGCTATGGTTATTAATAGCTTTACTAAATAATTCATTGTTTGAAATTAATTTTCAAGAAAACTACAATTCTAAAAAAGCATCTGTAAACTTTATCTTCAAATATCGTTATTACTGTCACTGCATGAGTAAAAAAATGTTTTTAAAATCTGGCCCTGTCTTTTAGCAAGGTTCCAAGCTAGCTCAAATACAAGGAGTTGCGGATGCTTGCCTTGTTCTCCTTAAGTAGCCTTTAACAATTCTTGCAACTTGTGTTAGGCCTTTGCTGAAGAGCCCTGTGACTTTGTGTTTCTAACCATTAATTTCTAGTGCATGAAGTCTTAAGTCTAGGTATTACTAGGTTGAACCATGTCCCGTAATTTTCTCCTGAATCTTTCCCTAAGTTAACTTGTATTTTTGTTTCCTTTGCAAAGTGAGAGAGCTCAGAAAAGGGCCTGATGATGGCTCCTCTTGACTTCCATGTATCCTCCTGTGATTCCTCTTAAATGTTTTCTGACCTTCAGAGATGATCATAAAAGGGCTTTCATAATTTTACAGTCATTTCTTATTCCTTTTCCAATTCTGCACTTTGTGTCTAAATGCAGTGATGGTGACTGTCAGCTTCTGATTAATGGTTTCTAAAGCCAGGGATTGTGCTGTCAGACAGGTTGAATCTGATTTATGAAAACTTCAAGTACAGAGGGAAGACGTAATAATAATTGGCTTTCCAAGCTCCCCATCAATTGCTTCATCACTTAATATTAACTTCTGTAGGAAATCATATCAGCAAAACTGTCTGGCTCTCTTGGTTTTGAGATGTTTATGAGTTTAAATATTTCATCCCATCTGACCACTTCTTTGAGTTGTAAAGTATTGTTATTATCCTCACATTGTGGATACGTTTGATTAAGGATTCTATAAATGACTTGTATTACACCTACATAAAGGACTACCTCTCTTTTTGCAGTCCTGTCATCCTACAATGAGTTGAGTGGGGATGGGAGGACTGAAGAGGCTGCACATTTATGTGCAATCTGTGTGAGAGCATGTGCTGAAAAGGAAATGCAGCAGAGAAAAAGACAGTTTCTCTTGACAGTCTGAAAGGAAGAGGAAATGAAGGAGAAGCGGTAACATGAATATTGCAGTGTAGGGATAACATTAGGAGGAAAGGATCAACTAAAGAAATGAAGGCTTACAAGGATGTAAAGACAGATAAACATCAGTTAAAGTGTGAGTAGCTACTCAAAAAAGATTAGTTGAGAGACTTGAAGAGACAAAGACTTTGATTAAAATGTGTTTTCCAAAGACAAAATACAGTTAATCCCTGTCCACGTTTTATCCTACAAGACCATGACCCCAGGGCACTCAAAGTCAAGGACAGGGCTGCTGTCTGTTCACTTGGTCTGTGGGCCTAACCAAGCATGACTCCCTCATTCCTGTGCCAATATATTTTTTACTAATTTTCTGCATGAAATCCCAACCTGAGGCATGGCATCCAGACTGCTTCTCCTTCTGCAGGCACTGTTCCTGCATCTCCTCCTCTTCTGTTCCGTCTGTCCTTTCTGTGGTCTTATGTTCCTCACAATTAAACATCTCTCTGTCCTGATTAAGTTATCCTCAGTTATTTCGTCTGTGTTAAATCCTGATCTTCATAGTTTTGCAGCCCTGTTTTAATACTCCTTTTGCTTCTCTAGAAACAGTAAAGTTAATTTATGTCTTATTGACTACTATTTTTCACCACCAGTGTATTGTAATTTCCACTCTTTCTGGGTAGTAAAGCAGAAAATAGCATTCTACAACTATTCATAACTATCTAAGAAGAGGGAAAAGTTGTCCATGCAGCAACCTGGACAGAAGTTCCTTCCTTCACATGACAACAGGGGCAAAAAATAGAAAAATTAGGTGCTTCCTCTTTTAATGATCACTCCTTCACTGAGTCACACCTGCAGTGCTCACATTTCAGGCAAAAGACATGTGTTATACCAAATAACCAGAGTGGTTTGAGTACGTAGATTTTCCTATGCTACTTGCACTCAAGTGCTGGCACCTAAAACACTTGTTTTAATTCTATTCTGAGACATCTGCAGCAGAATGCCTGTATCTGTGTAGCTGAACAGCAATGTCTCTGCAAGGAGCAGGCTACTGGAAGTAAGTGCTGTTATCACTCAGCATTAGGAATCTTTTGCTCATCCCTTTTCCTGCCTTTTGAAAGCCTGACCTGACCTGACCAGACCAGAAATACTGAAAGCATTCTCTGGAGATGACCAGCCAGTCTCATTGGCACCTCCCTCTGTCCTGTACTCACCTTGTGTGAAGCCCATCAGATGAGTTGTGTCCCGGCTAGTAGTAGCTGTGAGCTAAAGGGCCAGGGGTCTTGTAACTGGACCGGTCATGTGGGTGCAGAGCTGGACTGTTTTGGGTCATGTGTGTGGCAACATGCTTTCCCTTTCCACTGCTTCTGTCGTAGCCCTGTCTCTGTTGCCTCTAGAGACATGGCTGCAAACAGACACTGACGTCTCTAGGGGAGGTGTATGATATAAGGTACTCAGCATAATCTGCTGGTGTAAATATGCATTTTAACACTGCTTCCTATCTACTCAAAATCAGTCATGCTTACCATGATGACTTACTTAGCAACCTTATCAGATCTCTAGTAGCTTAAAGTTTTGCTTTTAAGGCATTCATTTTAAATAAAAGATCTGCGTCTTTTAGAACATGCATTGTAATTTTTTTCTGGTCTGCTGTCTTTTTTTGGTAACTCACTGAAATAGATTTGCACAACAGCAGAATACAAAATATACTTTTGGAAATATATAGCTATATATCTTTGATTACTTGGACATGAGGAATTCTAAATGCTTCATTGTTTAATTCCTTCAAATAATCTTTATTTGAAATAGCTTTAATAACAAATATGATGAAAACCTCTCAGGTTTTATAGGTTTCCCATGCCAGGTGTTCCCTGTAAGTCAGAATAACATGTGTTTCTTTCCCCAGACAGTGAATGTTATCTTTGAAAAAATCCCAGAAAATGAGAGTGGAGATGCCTGTCAGACTATCCAAGTTAATGTTCTGGACTGTGACACCATAGGCCAAGCCAAAGAGAAGAGTCTTCAGGCTTTCCTTAATAAGAATGGCTTTCCCTATGGTCTTCAGCTGGATGAGATTGGTCTTGGTAAGAGTGTGTCACTGTGTTATATATCCACTGGTCTGTCTTTGAAGTTTTCTTTTTTAGGAATTTCTACCTTTGGCTTTGGGTTTGTTTTTTGGTTTTTTTAGCAGTTAGGCAGAACATAGTAAGGAATCTCTGGGGAAATACTAGACTATTTATGCTACCTGTTAGAGCATCAGAACAACATCCCCTTCACTTCTGCAAGGACTTCAGCATGCAGTTGACAAACACATGTTATTTATTGAACGCATCTAATTTATATGTTCCTTTTCTGGGTTAAGTAAGGTGGCCTGGCCACCTAAGTACAGCCATTGATAGTTTTTGTCAGCAGGTAAGATGACACTATCAGGATATAGTCCCTGCCTATCGTCCCTCCTTCTTTCCAACAGGCCTACATTTCCCTTGATCAGCAGAACCCACAAATATAGTTTATTTACAATCAGATTAGGTGTATATAATAGTTTGCATGTGACTCACGAAGATATGTACAGTATCTGCAGATGTAAATATAGCTATACTGGAGAAGAGTCAGGCCACCTTTTCTTCTTGGGTTTTCAAGAGCCCAAGGTCAGATAAAAACAAGTAGTTACCACTGTACCACTTCCCACAATAGGAAATCCAACTAATTATATTATTGACATTTATCACCTCCCAGACTTGCTTCTTAAGATGTTGGTATGTCTCTACCTTCTCAGCTGCTGAGTCAGCAAGTGATGACAATTTACAACCATATCCAACGGTTATATCCACCACCAGTGCCTGACTGCCCTTCACAGATACTAGTTCAGTCATACCCCAGGCAGCGCTACAGGCCTGGGGAAGAATGGCTGGAGAGCTGCCTGGCAGAAAGGGACCTGGGGGTGTTGGTCGACTGTTGGCTGAACATGAGCC
>JAOQGH010000001.1:48328700-48375603 GCA_025769975.1 Gallinago jamesoni
CTTTACTGAAAGGGTTGTCAGGCATTGGAATGGGCTGCCCAGGGAGGTGGTTGAGGCACCACCCCTGGAGGTATTCAGGAGACGAGTTGACATAGTGCCTGGGGATATGGATTAGTAGTGGATTGGTATTGGGTTTTGGGTGTGGTGGGGTGTGTGGTTTGTGGTGGGTTTTTTTGGTTGTGGTTGGGTTTTTTGGTTTTTGGTTTTTTCCATTGGTTGGACTAGATGATCTTAAAAGGTCCCTTCCAACCTAGGTGATTCTGATTCTGTGATATACAGTTCCTTTTGGTGGTCTCAGAAGTGGCTTGTGAAACCTTTCTTCTAGTCCCAACATGGGCATAGCACCAGGGTCCACTTGTGCAACAGAATAGCTAGATTAGGTGAAAGCACCTCCAAAAACTCTGCCTTAACCAACACAAAGTAAAACACCAATAGCCTGCAGCAATGGAAGCCACCTAGGCGTCACCCCAGAAAGGGAATCTGCAGTGTGGGAGTGCAAAACCACTTTCATGTGACCTAGCACAAGGACAGAGAAACAGCTTAGTTGGGAGCAATTGGTCCAAAAATAATTAGGTGTTGTTTTTCTTTACAAACATTGGTACTTTGAGAATGCCATTGGGATGTAATTGTTTTCTGTTGCTGTCATACTGCAGAACTTGTGTCTGAGGAGCAGCAAAGAGAATTGTTGGATATTGATGGATCCTCAGAAGTGATGGAGGATGGGATAAGGAAGCTAAATACCATCAGCCATTATGAGGTAAGCACAGAATCCAAACCAAATTGAGAAGCAGTTTCTACCCAGCTCCCAAATACTGTCTGCACAGAAGTATCTTGATTGACCAAAATATCGAAGAGATAGCTGAGCATCACCAGCAGAAGGAAAGAAATATGTGACATGTAACTTTCTTGTCAGTGAGTCATATGTGTTCAGTTACTTTTCAGAGGTTTGCATGTTGCAGGGTTGCTCTGTTCAAGCATACCTGGTAAACTGTTATTTCTGTTGAGCATTTAATTTAAAAGAACATCTCAGTTCCAGCTGTGAACGTTGCCTTGAATCTTTTCTTGTCTCTGCTGCTGAGTTTTTGATGCACCATGAGCAATTGTTTACCTCTTCCCACCTCATATTTTGATTCTCTGAACAGGTGGTAGTGATACTTCTGAAAGCTCATTGAGGGTCAAAACAAAAAGGGTGAATGAGTTTGGTTCCTCTTCCCTTGAGACCTTCTGTGGCAGTCTCCTTGCTTTCTCTGTTCCTGCTTCCACCTTCTGTCACCACCTGTACTGTATGTTTTCCCCTCCACTTCCAATTGCACCTATAAACCAGTCCTTTTCAATGCTGCAATAATCTTTGTGTCATTGCAACAACGTACAAGGCTGCAACTGGGGGCAGAGCCCTTGTGGGAAATCACAGTGAGCAGCGTTGCCTGTCTAAGCAGTTTCCACTGACACTAATCAAAATAGAGGGTGAGAGGCTGGAGGAAAAGGTGCAGCAGGTGTTTGGCCTCAGGTGATAGGGTAGCTCACGTTTTGATGCTTATAGATAGATTTTGGAAATGAGGTAGGTTGAGTGCTTTTAGTGAGCTTTCTAAATGCCTCATTGTTGAATTTGAATGTCTGACTCTTAACCCAATAATCGATTTTTATTTGTTTAGAAGTTTTGCTGATCAGCATAAGTCTGTGTCATGCAATGCAGTATGGTGCTGAGTCCTGAGCCAGCACATTGCTGTCTGCATGAGCAAGTACAGTGCCATCCACAGAGAGGAACAAAGACTCCTAGCAGTACTCTTCATAGCTTGGGTGGAGCACAAGGTTGCTCAGATCTGGAGCAAGCTCATTTGGAATCACTTTACAGATTTCTGTAGGTGTTTGTTGCTCTGCTTACCTCCTGGGGAGACAACAGTGAACCCAGATGTCCTGGGTCACCAAGCACTGCCTTAAATACAGCATTTCCCGTGCCTCTCTTGAATCTTGTCTGTAGATTAGCACGGGACTTCCCTCCACTCCACTTGTAAAGTTATTGTACAGATTAGGACATTGTAGTGTTGCAGTCAGAGTCTATGCAGCAAAGGTCAATGTAGATTTGAATCTGATTAGGTGTTTGAGCTTCTGTCTGATGTGATAGTACCCACCCTCTTTACTGCAGGCAGCTATTTCACCTGCAGCTTTTCTGCACTTCCTGAGCTCATGGTGTGCCATGGCTCATGGGTGCCATACCTCATGGCAAATGAATCTTCTTCAGTTGGTCCTGTCATCCCTGGGCATCTTTGTCCCAGCCCTTGTTTTCATCCGTGGTTTCTGCAGGCAGATGCAAGTTAGGTTGGAGGTTCAATTGTTTTTGCAAAGCTGAAACTACACTAATTATAGCTTAGCAGCTGCCTTATGAAAATTGTGCTTGGTCTTTCTCTTAGATATTTTAGCTCACTTTTTCTGACACTGACAAAATATATACATTTTAGGCAGAACGTTAGTGGCTTTTTTAGGCAGTGGCTTAGTGACAAGTATCAGCCGTTAGTACATCTAGTTTATTTTCTTGTGTGCATATTAATGCACAGTATGAGGGTAGTCATGTTGCCTGAGGAATTCCAACTTACATTTCAATAGTGCCTAGAGTTTTGTGGTAAGCCTGGTTTTGCGGGGCGGGGGGGTGTGTGTGTGTTGTTTGTTTGCCAGCCTTAAATGGTAGAAAGTAACCAAATTTTTGAAACTGGAAAGTACTGACATTTTTTTTAAAAATACTAGAGCATGAGGGTTGCGTTGCAAAGGTCTCAGAATCATTAGTCACTCTTGAAAAAGCAGACTTAGTTTGTACATTGATTTTTTTAAATGTGAAGTAAGGGATGTTTGCATTTTTGTGTGGTGTTTCTGAAGGGAGAAAAATACACTGTACTCTTATTAGACTTTCATATGTCTCTGACTCGTGTGCTCCTTGTGCTCTAATTTGTTGCTCATAGTAGGGCTATTGATGTGATTATTTAAGGTCTGCACTATTCATAAAATGGTTTGGGTAGGAAGGGGTTGGAAGGGACCATAAAGATCATCGAGTTCCAACACCTCTGCCACAGGCAGGGACACCTCCCATTAGGCCAGTTTGCTATTGTTTGCATAAGAATAACCACAAGCCTTGACAAGAAAGTTCCTGATTATCATGATGTCCTATTTCTCACACAAGAGCTAGAGAACTGCTTCCAGATCTGCTGTCCAGTCATACCTCAAATTTCTCAACATTCCAGGGGTGGGCACAGCCCTAGAGAGTGAATCTGAACAGGTGATCTGAATGTGTGACCAGATAATAGGAGGATAGGAGGCCTGGAGAACAAAGAAGAGGCGTAGAGCCACACTGCTTCATCTTTCTGTTGTGTGGGTCTGAACAGATGTCCTCTCTCTCTTTTTGCCCCCCACAGTAATGCACCTGACAAAGTAAGGAAGTTTTGAGGTGCCCATGGGAGCAGCCCACCATGAAAATTTATTTAGGCAGTAGGACCCAAAAAAAAGGGCTTCTTTAAATTATTATTGATCTGAAAGAGACAGCAACTATGGCCAGTGAAGCAGTGATAAAGAAGGGAAGGCACATTCCACTCGGTGCTAAAAGCAGTATTTGTCCCAGAAATAAAACCCGAAGTGGGTGGTTGGGTCAACGCCTCTGGCTCCTGGAAGGAAGCACAGTTGTCCCTCTGAGCTCTACCCAGCTCCCTCAGGACAGGAGCTGACACATTTCAGCACTGTGCTGCTTCTTGGAGAGGGAGTGGAGGCAGCGGATAGTTTATGCTGCTCTGGGAGGGAGTGAGCTTCTGGGTAGCCCTGTTCCTGTTTACCTATCCTCAGGGCTGAGTAGGAGGACTTTTGTTCTCTCTGGGTGTTTGTGTCATCTCACAAGCCAGCCATAGAGCACATTCCCACTTGCAGCATGGTTTTAAAGTGCTCTATGTTATGTGAAGGAGCTCTGAAAGACCGTATGATAAATGGAATACATGCAAAAAAATCGTACTTATAAAATAAACTGCATTTACTTTCCAGGAGCAAGTGTAAGTGCAGATTTCTCTGGCGCAAGACACAGCTTTTGATAGAGTATCTTAATGTTTAAACTGGTTTCTCACACCGGGCTGGATGCCAAGGTTTAAAAAACACTTAAATTATTTTGGCAGAGATCCCTTCCTAGAACTGGCCAGTTGTTTTTGTAATTATAGAGGGAAGTATACTAGCACTTGGCAAGACCCAACATTTGACAACAGAGCAATGGTGTAGTCCTCAGTGGGAGCTGTTTTTGAGTTACTCTTTGACAATAAAAGCATGACTTGCCAGTTTCTTATAAAGATAAGTTACTATCCTAGCAACATGATAAATTCAGGGAAGGAGAGAGGAAGATTCTTCCTAGAAATCCCAGGGTGGCTAGAGAAGGATCCACAGGGCATAAATATTTCACTCGCTTTGGGAACTGAAGTTTGAAAATAGTTCTTGAGAGCACCAGGCTAGATCCTCAACATGGGCCCTCTGTAGGGCATGGGGGGAAAACTCTGGAATGGACTGAGCTGGAAGAAAGGGGGCCAGAAGAGAAATCGTCAGCTGTGTTTCCCTCCCTGTCTCACTTTCCTGTAAGATCCAATTGCATTGGAGCCAGAGAGTTCAGCCCAGGCAACCTGTAGAAAGACAGATGCAAGAAGCAACACAAAGCTGTACATGAAAATGAAAGCATTCAAATAGGGGCTGAACCAGAAAAATCAAAGGGAAAAGCTTTAAAGGCCAGCTTCTCGGAAGCACTCCCTTTCCACCTTGCCAGGTGAGGCTAACAAACTGCAGCTGCTGCCTATGCCGGAAAGCCCAGCCCTGACTGCCTGCTGAGAGCCCTGCACACCCTGGTGAGAACAGAGTGGGCTGGCAGAGTCCTGTGCTGCCACGGACTTAAGGACAAAGGAAGTGAAACTGAGTGTTTCACGAATTCTAGACACTTTTGTTTCAGCAAGATACATTTCTTTTTTCTTTCAGATTTCAAACGGAACAACCATAAAAGTCTTTAAAAAGAAGACAAATACCCGATCAGGTAATGAAGGAACTGCAACCTATTTAATCTTTCATGGAGAACAGGCTGGGAATGCAGAGAGCTGAGCTATGACAGGTTGTATCTTGGTCAATAGGAGGTCAGAAAAATCGGCACTTTGGTATAGCTGAGTCAAATGAAGAACCGTGTTACTCTGGCTCTGGGACTCTGGCAGGCACAGTGGGCCTAGGAGGTGGGAAGAAGGCAAAGGAAAGAAGGACAGAAGGACTTACAGTCCTCAGCAAATGAACACTTAAAGATACAGACTCATAGGCAGTGAAGCAGGGCAGGGAAAGACCATGCAGCACAAAGTGAGACCACCACAGGAAACATGCCCTGCTCCAGTGCCTGGTACTATGTATCATAAACATAGTGGTGCACTGTCCAGAGACAGGCATAACAAAAAAATGCTGTTTGGGAATTTTCCTTACCCATTCAACTGTGTTTCTGAAAGCTTTGACTTGGCTGTCTCAACAGCAGGCCAGGAGTTAAAGGGTGCTTATAAGGGACCAGTTAATCTCATCTAACCCTATGGTGTAGGGTGATCCAACCCAGCTGATGGATTGGGGGAGGTGGACTTTCTGTAGCCCCTGGAGAGAAAAAGACTCTCATGGTATGTGTCAAGGTGAACATCTAAAGTGAGGAGAGATGTGTCCCTGAGGTGCAGGTCACTGGGATGGCATTGCTGTCTCCCTTAGCAGGGATTGGGTTGTCCGTTCTCAGCCATTGCTTTCAAGCCTGACCTCAGCCTCCCTGTGCTGAGTACTCTTAACAGAGACTAAACCAATGCAATCATCTCTTCTGCTGTCTGAGCTGCTATGAGCAGCTTTCAGAGGAGCTGTGATTTGCTGCCAGCTTACCCCAGTGGCAGCAGATGACGATGTCCCAGCATAGTGGTCCAAGCTACAGGTTGGCACTGGGGATGTGAGCCAGGACCTGTGCATTTCTCAGAGGCTTCCCCGACACTGCAGGCAGGAAGGTGTGACACCAAGCCTCCTTGCTCGGCATCCTGAGCCACACGCGCTGCTGCACAGCCCAGATCTCAGCAGAACTCCCAGGCTTGTAGATGCGTGTTTCATTAATGCCTGTTTGCTCTCTCCTTTCTGTTCTTTAGATGTGGATTACTCAGATGAACACTGTCATTTGGTAAGTTCAGTCATTACACTCTTAAATGGTAGATTTAATGCTGAGCTGCATTTGTATCTGTGTAATCTCTCTAATCTCTTCATGACAGATTTTACCAGACTCTGAGGCAAACAAAGACGTAAAAGGAACAGGTCACAAAGGAAAGCAAAAATTCAAAGTGAAAGAAATGTATCTGACAAAGCTTCTGTCAACCAAGGTAAACTGTAAAGGCCTTATTTTGGGGGAGGGCTGGTGTTAGGCATGTCTAGTTTGGCACAGTGGAAATGGAAAATAAAGCAGAAATTACGTAGGCTTCCTGCACGTATGTTAAATTCACACAAATGTTAAATGTTAAATTACAAAGGTAGCCTATAAAAATCACCGCACTAACTACAGATTATGACCATCTGCAAAGATGGCCACATTTCAGGTTTTCTAATGCTAGAGTTCTAAAATTGTCTGTTGCTCACAGTCTCTATCTCCTCAATAAACACAACCTTTTTTCTCAGGTTAAAGAAAGAAGGTTGTTGAGCTTATCGAAAGTGAGTTTGCCACTGAGTCCCATAGTGTCCCATCCCTTCTGGAGAGACAGCTTTCAGTCAATGATCTCCTCACTCTCTACTAGTGTTTTCCCAACTTAGAGACAACTTCCAAGGCCTGAGTTTCACAAAATTCTGCCTGTGAAAAAACGAAAAAATCTTTTAGGGTCTCAAGTTAAGCATCCAGAATAACTAGATTAATTTTAAAAACAAGGTCCTTAGGATATATAATACAATTGCCTAATTTATACAATGCTCATTGCTTAGGAATAAGCCCTGCTCCCTCCCTCCGGTAATGTCATCTTGTTTCTGACTTACTCAAAAGGTTTCTAAAACTCTTTGCAGCAGCATATTACTTAAAATATTAATCAGTGCCCACCAACACTGAGTGCTGTGTGATACAAAAGGCCTGAAGGAATGAGGATTATGGCCTTCTTGCATTTAAAAATCTATCAATCATTGTTTAATTAGATTGTTGATAGCATCTGAAGTAAATTAGGACACTACCCGAAGTGAGAGTGAAGACTGGTCATTTCTCATTAGCTGTGGAAATGAACATAAACCCTTAGGAATTGCTGGAATAAACCAGTAATATCTTGTGGTGGAAAACTGAAATACAAAAGGAAAGATCAGGCTCTTAAGAAACAGTCCTTTAAAGGGCTTTAAATTAATCATCTCCTTCTCTAAAGTAGGATAATGCTCTGAACAGCAGTGCTGTGATATCCTTCACTGTGAAATTCCACCTGTGATACGCTATGCACTAAAGGGAATTGCATTGAACCCTGCCTTTCTCCCTCTCCCTGTGTCACCCACACATGCACACAGGCACAACCGCAGAGGTTGCCCGGTGAAATGAACTGGCCGGTAGTGCATCAAGGCCCTGGGATACACTTATATTCTTCTTGTTGAGAGAAGAACTGACCTCCAGAACAGATGTGAAGAAAAGAAGTACAAGACAGTGTTTTGCGTTGTTTGCCTCTACTTATGAATACTCTGTAATGATGTCAGTGAGTCTGTCAGCAACTTTGTGAGCCAAGTAGCTTCACTTCTGGATCAGAAATACCCAATTTTCAGTTCTTCTTTTTAATATTAGTGCCATTGTATGCCACCCAAAGCTGTTATCCTAGAATTAGATCAAGTGCCGCAGTCACTTGGCTGTGAAGTGTTGATGAGCACATGTGATCAACATGTGTCACAGATGGCACCAGTGCCCTAGAAAACCTGTCAAACTCCTTTTGCTCACCTCCCTGTTACTTCCATTCACAAGTTCCAATTGCCTTTAGCAACGGTGCCAAGAGTATCTGAAGAGATGATGTTGTCTTTGTTGGAATGAGTGGTTCCTTCCACCTACGACTTGTCACAAGGTTCACCACAATTCTCCTGTCTGTAAAGTGACAGGACATGATATTTGAAAGCAGCTCATTATGGTGCATTTGGAGTTTCATTTTTGTTGTTGACTGTCTTGTTTGCCAATAACGTATGCCCTAGGTGTTTGCCACAAATGCATTGTAGTTTCTGTGTGTGGTTGCTTTGAGGCACACTTAGCCCTCCTGAGGCAAGAAATCCTACTCTTTTTTTTGCGTAATAATACCACTGTTTATTTTCTTACTTTTCAGGTTGCAATTCATTCAGTTGTTGAAAAGCTCTTCAGGAGCATTTGGAGTTTACCCAACAATAAAGCACCTGTTGCCATCAAGTACTTTTTTGACTTTCTGGATGCCCAGGCTGAGAGCAAAAAAATTACTGACCCTGATGTGGTGCATATATGGAAAACCAACAGGTATGTCCCTATGATATACACAGGAGGGTGTGTACTCTCTGAAAACGTAGTTGCAAAGATGGAACAGGTGATTGGAAGAATAAGATTTTGGCATGTTTGGTTGAAGATGTTGTTTGGCTTTGTGGATTCCAGGAATTTTAATATATTGATTGGATACTGACACAAACCCCCAAGACTGCATACTGACATCACACTCAGAAAGAAGTGTCTGCAGGTTGAGAGCATTATTTGAAAGATGGAAGGGTGATTGATGCGTTTGCTCTGTAGCCTTTGTTCCCTGATCTCTTTTTTAACATGGATATGCAGCCTAGAAATGTGCTTCTTTCCTTGAGTACAGTGCATTTAAACTACCATTTTAAAGCAGTTGTGCTACATGAGTGGTTCATTTTAAAGATGCTTGTTCTTTTTCTGTCTAGTCTTCCTCTTCGCTTTTGGGTGAACATACTGAAGAATCCCCAGTTTGTCTTTGATATTAAGAAGACTTCACATATAGATGGCTGTTTGTCTGTAATCGCACAAGCTTTCATGGATGCCTTTTCTCTAGCAGAACAGACACTGGGGAAGGTAAAACTGCCCTTCCAGTCCTTTGCTAACTCCTCAACCAATGTCTTTTGCAACTGTATAATGATTTGGGGGCTGAAGTCCTGGATCTGCTGACATCAGGGGCAAAACTGTCAGTGGACTAATTAAGCTGGGTTTCCACTCCTTGTTGCTCTTTCTCACAAGACTTCGATGAATTCACTGGAGTAGGCAGATACAGCTACTAGAATGCCATATTTATACTTAACTGTTCTTTGCAGTTATTTTCTGCACAGTGTTTTTATAGAATGCGGAAGAGGATGAAAATTGTAAGATTTTAATGAAGTTTTAAGAATTTTTAAACAAAGTTCTTAAAAGCGTTAACATTATTTGATAAGTAGTCCAAATTTTGTCTGCCACATACCAGTGTGCATGCATTGTAAGCTACTCTGCAGAACACTGGGGATCAGAAATACTTCATTTTTACCAAGGATATTTTCCTTTTGTATGGACCAAAGTAGGAAGCATTTGTTCAGGCTCATAGTACCAAGAAAAACAGGCTGAAGATTTTGTAGCCTAAAAATAATAATAATTATATAAAAATGAACTCAATTCCTATGTGATCTGAACCAACTTGCTCACCTGTTAAAGAACAAACAGTGCAAGTGCAATAATGAAAGGGTTATCAAGCATTGGAATAGGCTGCCCAGGGCAGTGGCTGAGACACGATTCCTGGAGGTGTTCAAAAGACAGGTTGACATGGTCCTCAGGGATATGGTTTAGTAATTCTTAATTTTTTATTTTTTTTTTTGTCAGAGTTAGGTTGATGGTTGGAGTAGATGATCTTTAAGGTCCCTTGCAACCTAGATGATTCTATGATTCTATGAATTAAAACTCGTCACATCACTTACTTGATGGAGAAACAGCAAATGAGCATGGTCTCTTAAGTTGCTGTGCTTAACATCCATTGTGAAGTACTGTTGATACAAAAGCTGCCATTAGAAAAGGGATGCTGAAATCTGATAAAGGTTTGCAAGGCAGTAAACATCTCCTGGCCTTTGAGTACTAAAATATATTTACTTACATGATTTTTAGCCTTTTATCTTAAAACATTCTTTAGCCACTTAGTAAACAAACATTTAAATCATTTCATCACACAGTGGAAACAGTAGTGACAAGATATCACATAGCTGTGTATTTATTCCCCAGAATTTAAACTAGAGCAGTGACAGGAAACTACCAGCCCCCACTTTCACATTCTGAAAACATGGTTTCCAGGTGGGGCTTCGGCTCCTACCACAAACATCAGCCTTTATTTTCTCAGATGAGCCTAAAGCTGCCTGGTACATGAGTGCTGACCTGGGTTGTCAAAGGCCTTGGGGAAAAAATAAATCCCTTTGGCTGTACGTGCATGGCAGTCAGCTCTCCACACTCTGGAACCCCTGAGAGAAAGGAGCAGTAGGGACCAAAGAGTTTTAGGGTAGCCTCTGCCAGGCCAGGGCTCTCTGGCATCTTATTCTGGGGGAACTTTCTACAGCAGCACTGTATCCTGTATGTAAGTAGCATATCAGCCTCAAGGCCTTTTTGGGTCAGCTTTCATAATCTTTCAGGTCTGGGGAGGGGTGAGGAGGAAGGAAGAAAGAAAAACATTTCTGAAGGACAAATGTTCATCACTCCTGATGCCAATAGAAATAATTATATGGCAGCTGTCATGAAACACAATGCACCGTTACTAAGGTCCTTCGTCTGTTCTTCATCTTTATTTCATAACCTTGATTACTTGCATATAAACCACTGCAAAGAGACATGAGTCACACAGAGAACAGACACAATTAGATGCAATTAACTATGTGGAGGTGGAACCTTAGGAAATCTGTGCTGTGAAAATTGACAAGGCTTCAAATATTTTCTTTTAAGGAAGCACCAACAAATAAACTTCTCTACGCTAAGGACATCCCACTCTACAAGAAAGAGGTGAAAGCGTACTATAAAGCCATCAGGGATCTGCCTCCGTTGACCACTTCAGAGGTTGAAGAATTTCTAACTCAGGAATCTAAGGTATGGTTGAGAAGTGAGAACTTCATTTGCTTTCATGTGAAGTTTTTTTTAAAAAGGAGAACTACCTGACCAGAACTGTTTTCTGTTTTAGAAACATGAAAATGAATTTAATGAGAAAGTGGCCTTGATTGAAATCCACAGATACATAGTGAAATATTATGATGAGGTAAGAATGTCTGCTATTCCTGCTTAACCCCTTAATGTCATCACTTGCTGTAAGTTGTGCTTGACAAAGTAGCCAAGGGCTGGCCTGGGGGTGCGACTTAGTGGGTGCCAGTCCAGAGACAGCCCCTCAAGGATGCGGCCAAGGCTGCTCCTCCCACTGAGCTCTGTGGGGACAGATAGGTGCTGCCCCCACCCCTCAGAGAGGGGTCAAGGGCCAATGCCATTACCACTGTATTTCACAGAGACAGAAGCAATGAAATGCTCCCTGCAGTTTTAAGGAAGTTCCTATCTAGTCTAGACTTCTTGTTTTACAGTGTTTGAAGAGTGTCTGCTAATGCCTGTCACAACTCCTGTGCACGCGTTCCATTTCCCCGGAGATGGAGGAATCAGATTAGACTAGCACCAGGGATCTCGGTTTAACAGTCAGTTCAAACACCTCAGCAGAGCACACTCAGCCTTGCAGCAAGAGGTGTCTGCTCCTTTCCCATCATTGCCCTCTCATGCTCTGCTCTAACAGTCTTTCTCTTAAAGAAGCTCTAGCTTCCAGTCCCTGCTATTGCTAACAAAATTAATCTTTTCTCAACTGAAAGCACTTAGTCACAGGCTACCCCTAAGCTGCTTTGTAAGAAAATCCCTGCCCTTCTCCGCTTTGCATGATAGGATTCTCCGTTCCGTTTTGCCTCCGCATCCTTAACAGAGGCGGCGTGTGCCTGTGCAGGGAGGCAGATAAGAGCCAGCTGGGGTGTGCTGCCTGAAGGGCTTGTTACCACTTCCAGCAGGTTGTCTGGGTCTCCCAGCAACCAGACCTTTCTCTCTCTCATCCCCAGCAGCACAGCATCGGTGCTGGCTGCAATCAGCCCGCTCTCAGTCACCTGTTAGCAAGCTCACCACTTCTGATCTCTAACATCTCAAATTATCTGAGTTTGGCAGTAAATCTTTGCCTCTTAAAAGATGCTTGGCATGGCAGTCAGAATGGCACTGTACTTTATTAAGCTCATTAAAATTGTTGACACAGGAGACATCAAAATACTTTCTAATCTCAGTGCCCAATTTTGCTTTTTTTGAAGCTGGTACTGGCTAAACTTACCCCATCCTTAGTTTTCTTTCTCCCTCTGGCTTGTGACTGGGAACAGCTAAACCTTATTCATTGCTTGCTGAGACCTCACTTGCTTTGTAGAGTTGCCAGCAAAGACTTCTCAGACAGCAGTGATGCTCCCTCCTGTCACCTGGGCCGTTGCCAAGTGGGCCAGTTAGAGGAAGAGAGGCAGTTATTGCCGTCAGTTTATAGGGCAGAGGAAGAGAAATAAATTATCATTTACGAATCTGCTCTAGAGTAAAGCTGGAGCACTGGCCTCTCCTCACACTTCCAAGAGATGAATGTGTGTTGGATTTGTTTGGGGATTTTTGCTTGGCTCTGTCATTCTTTTGTGGAAGTGTTGCAAATCCTGTAATCATAACGACTTGAAAGGAAAACTACCAAAATAAAGTGTTAGAGTCAGAAAAGAATGTTTACATATAGGCAGGCATTCAGATGGATTTTTCTGCCAGCAGTTGTTGGAATGCAGAAAAGCAGGCTTTAAAAAACAGCAAGTAAAATAAGCACTAAAAAAATGATTCTCTTTTTTTGCTAATTGTTAACAGATTGTCAGCAAACTCGAGCGAGAACGGGGGTTTGAAGAAGTCCAGAAACAGCTCCAGCAAGTAAAAGCCTTATTTGATGAAAAGAAAAAATGCAAATGGCTTTGAGCAGAGCACTGGCTCACAGCGTCACTGTGGGGGATTTTGAATAAGCGCTACTGCTCCCCAAACTGTTCTGACTGACTATATGTACAGGGTTTGAAACATTTGGACACTCTTCTCCACTCTGACCCTTCCAAGTAATATCTATGTTTGGGAATGAAGTACGGGCAGGGTAATGTATTCAAATGTGGGCACGTGAAAGCGAAAGTGAGTCTAGTGTTGGCAGGGCCAGCGTTTTTTAGGTACTTTGAACACACATACCTTTTGGTTCAAAAACATGGCCCAAGTAAGCTTTCTGCTTACTTGAAAGCAAGCTCGTAGGAGATGCACAAAGCACACTGCAAGTTCAGGGGTGCCCATGTGAACTTTTAAGTTCCTACTTGTAAGTAGCTCTTTTTTTCTGAAGAGGGAAAGCTGATGTCGCCCCACATCCTTTCAGCAGCCTTTGCAAACTGTCTGGATGAGCTCCGGCTTCAGAATATGGGTCAGCTGCAGTTTCCTTCCTTCCAGACAAATGTACTCTGGTTCCTGTGCAGAGAAAAGAAAAAAAAAAAAGAGAAAAACAGCACCAAAGTGACACTTAGTACAAGTGTGTTTAAGTAGAAAAAGTGGGTCTGAGGTTTGAAGGCCAAATGCCACATGGCAGGACTTCTCTTCCTTAGGTTAGAAATTCCACATGCAAAGTGAGGCCGATCACTGAGCAGGGGGAAGGAGGCTTTTGGAGCAAGGCACTAGAGCGCCGTCAGTCTGTGTTTACACTTCTACCTTTCCATCCTTCACTAAGCTGTGAAACGCTCATGAGCAGCTTCACACATGACGCCTCCGGTGCAGCTGCCCTGCGTGGGAACAGCGTTGTGATGTGATGGAGCAGCTGACGATGGCTGCCCTTTGGAGCACCAAGCTGTGCTCAGGTGCAGGACGGGCCCGTGCCTCAACGCTGGTGCTCCCGGCCAGCGCTGGACAAGGGACTCACAAACCTAAAGCCAGCAGATACTATTTTTCTTTCCAGGTTGTCCACACAAAGGCTTTGTCAAGAGGGTAAGAACAGGAGGGCTGGTGTCATCTCTGACTCTGTACGAGACACTGATACAAAGGCGTTGACTGGGGAGGGCGTAACTCTCTGCCTTAGTCCTGCTGGGCTGGTTTTTGGGGCTTGGCTGTTTTCAGAGGAGGGCGGCCATGACATTTGCAAGGGTGGCTAAAGTTAGCCATGACATTTGCAAGGGTGGCTGGAAAGCAGGTGTGTGGCCACGCTCCTGGGAAGAGGCTGGTGCAGTGGCTACTGTGCAAAGCCAGTGGCTCTGGCTCGGCTACCACACCGGCACCGTCCTACTCTCCACTACACACCCGAAAGCTTTTGTCCTCGTGGGCTCGGCACCAGTCACGCAGAGGCACTTACTGAGGCTCCCTTAGACTTGAGGTAAGATGTCAATGAGATGGTGATACGTTTCCAGAGGGACCCATGGCGTAGCACGGTGGCCCACAGGCAGGGGGAAGAGCTGTCCCTTGCCGGGGCAGCGGCGAGGGTGCCACAGGCTGTGGATGGCACGGTTGACCCAAGTTTAGTACAGAAAGCCTGTGCTGGGGCTGTGACCAGCCAGAGGCTCCCCGGCAGCGCCTGAAGCTGCAGTCCTAAAGCTGGCAGGTCTGGCTGCAGTGGCTACCAGAAGCAGGTACCAGGCACAATCCCACAGCACGTGGCTGGCCAGCACCGGTGAACATTAACCACGCTTCGGCCACCTGTTTGTGTGGTGCCAAGCACACACAGAAAGACGTTGCCTACTGGTCTGCCCCCCTCCCCCACCACGTGATTGCACAAGTTGTCCCTTTTGCAGCTGGGTGAGGGCAGCCACCAACCCATACTGTGATGGCTTTTTTTTGTTGTTGTTTTAATTCAAATCTTACACTTGCTATTAAGTTTACACTTTATACTTGATGGAATGTATGGCTTTGTTCAGGAAACTGCACTACAGTGTTGCAGTACTTTCAGCAGTTCTATTCTCTGCCTGGCACAATATATTTGGTAAGTTTAGTTTTAATTGGGGAAAAAGACCCACCCCAGCCCTATCTTGTCCTCTGTCCTAAAGGAGTGGACCGTGGCTTGAGTAGCACTTAAGCTTAGAATACCTGTACTTAAGGGCTTGATTTTTATCATTCTTAACCTAATCTTTTAAAGCAGCATCAAATAAATAGAGAAAAAAAAAAAAGCACAGTAATTAATGTGAAAGGAGGGGCATGAGGAGATCACTCTTTCCAGTTAGACATCGCAGCAGTTCCACTCCAGTTCAGGTGTTTGTTTGCTGGCAGTGCATTTGAATGAACTGTGATAGTTTTGGTCAACAGTAACCTTCTGTACAGGCAGAAAAAAAAAAAACCCAAACCCAACATTTCTGCTTGGAAAAAAAAAAAAAAAGCTGTAAAATATCTGTTTGCGTGGGTCTGATCCTGTGAACTTCACTATATGTGTTTATATGATGAGGAAACGAAAACCAGTCCTATTCTGTATTTGTACTACTGCTTGTTTGCTACAATAGCTTTAATGATTTCTAGAGATTAAGTAAGTATGTGTTGAAGCAGGCCCCGTAGCTTTTTAGCCGATGGCCTGGAATAGGATTCTTGCCTTTTTTCAAGCCTCCTCAACAGCGTCGCTCTGTTAGTAAACCATTTTGAAGTCATGCTGGGATTTTTGTAACCTGTGGAGTGGGTCTCACGAAGTGATGTGAAGTATAATGAAGTGATTGTGGCTCTTTTGGTAGGTTTGGGTCAGCACACACACAAAAAAACAAATCCATTGGCACATCTTCCATAGCTGCCATTCTCTGTTAGTGGTACCCGGACAAAAACAAACGAAAAAAAGAACCACCTCTGACTAAAGCTGCGTTACAGCATCCCGACAATTCCAACAGCCTTCTCTGAAATGAAAAGCAAGCTTCTCTTTTACCTGATTTTTTTCACATGTTTACAGGCAAACTGCTATGGCAAACGGCGTATTTTCTAACACTAGCTTACAGAGCATTATTTTGCAGTCATCTAGTTTGAAGTCAATTCTTACTAATGTGTAAAGTAATTCCTGTTGTACAGAAGTGAACCTGTTGTTTAAAAATGAATGGTTTAAAAAAAAAGTGCAAATGACAAATACATGTTGATGTTTGTATGGATTTATCTAGAATAAAATGCATTTGGAGGTTATTTTTGATTAACTCACGTACTTGAAAGTGGTTAAAGGAGAGCAAGCGCAGGGTGTGGCAGCGCTGGAGGCAGGATGGAGGACAGAGACTGGTGCCAGCTGAGGTGGCAGGTCATAGCCATGGAGGCAGCGCCGTGTGGCACAAACCCTGATGTCCCTCTGCAGCGGGGGACAGCACAAGGAAGGTACGGGGCCATGTTGGGTGATGCTGGGGGTGCAGGGGTACAGGCCTGAAATCCAGCACTGCCTGAGGGGAGTCCTGCAGCCTTCCTGCCTCTGGAGGCTGCTCCTCCACACAGCCCTCAGGAGCCACTCTCCAGCTTCTTTGCTTTAAGACCCTGAGGGTGTTGATACTTTTAAAAAGCTAAAAGTGTTAAAAAGGAGGACAATCCAGTAACCGATCTCTGAGGAGGGTGCTGCAGGGACAGGAAATTCACTCACGCAAAGAGCCTGAGCAGGACTGGGAAAGGGCAGCCCACAAACCAGCAGATGATAACCATCGCTCTTCCTCCCACTGGTACCCTTGCTCAGTAGAAATAGCTTCTGGTACTTCTCACAGTTACACTGCTTTCCTCAAGAGAAGTCTAACGAACAGGTTCCCCAAGGAAGCACTGTGCGATGGTACGACGTGGAAAATCAAAAATTCAGCCGCTGGAGAGAAAAGTTCAATCAAGGACAATGTCACCACGTGCAAGGTAGTTACTCCACTGTCTATTACTGAAGCCTAAAAACAATGCCAAATAAGCTGTTAAAAGAAAGGGCAAACAAACAAATGAACAAACAAACAAAAACCCCACAGATTAAATCACTCCTGCGCTTCAGGAAAGATTTCACCATCGATTCAAAAAAATGAATCGAACTTACATAAGTTTCTGTTGCTAAACTGATAATGAAGAAAAAAATATTTTTAAATAAATACATTCAACCTTGAATAAATAATTTTATTGTACTTATGTAAACAAATTACAGCAGCAACAAATACAAACTTACGTTTTTATAAGATGGAGGCAATTTGTTATACTTCATCTCTACATTATATTTAAAAAAACTGGTTATTGCTTATTCCCGTTGTAAAAATAGAAGAGGCACAGTGTCATGGGTACAAAATTAAAGTTTGCAGCATTTTTTCTATTTCATTATTTCATCCTCTGTCTTTCTCTGCACGGGAACTTCTAAATAATGATCCAAATGTGGATTACAGCATCGTCAACAAGCAGAACAGCAACCCAGCAAAACTCCACGCTGATACAGTAACTCCTACACTGAAGGAATAAGAGATTGTTATCAAATAAGTTTTAAAGGATTTATCAAAAAAAAGTTATTTTAATTTCTATCTTGAATGTCAGCACACCCCAAACCTTGAACAATGGATTTTAAAGTTTCATGTGACAAGATTATTTCATGTCTTCACTTCAAAATGATTTTACTTCATTTATATAAAAATATTTCAAAATGTAGTTACTCTTCTAGTGCTTTTGTTTTGAACCATTATATTTGATAAGTTATGAGAGTCTATCAAAAATAAATACAAAACTATGCAGAATATATTTTCTGCTATTCAGGCACATACAAGCATGTTTTTGGCAAAATATTAAAAACATGTACAAAAGAGAAGCTACTGGAAATGATCAGCACGTACAGTTTGCAGATTTTATTTGGAGTCCTCGCTTTGTGTATCACCCTCTCCAGCAATCCTGTTTCTCGCCAGGTGCCTGTACGTGCCCCCTGTCACTCGCTCTCTAGATGGTCCAAGATCTTGCAGCTGTTTTCTCTGTGTGGTTTCTAGTTCTTCCAGCCGCTTGCGAAGCAGGGAAAGCTCTCTTTGATGCTGTTCCTCCTTGAAATTAATTAAAAAAAAAAAAAAAGCTATGTTACAATTTGCACACCTACAAAGGACAAAAATGAGCAATAACTTCATTTTCATAGAACTACAGAACCACAGAATTGTTTGAGTTGGAAGGGACCTTAAAGAGCATCGAGTTCCAACCCCCCTGCCATGGGCAGGGACACCTCCCACTAGAGCAGGTTGCTCAAAGCCCCATCCAGCCTGGCTCCAAGGCCACTTCCAGGGATGGGGCATTCACAGTTTCTCTGAGCAACCTGTTCCAGTGCCTCACCACACTCACAACAAAGAATTTCTTCCCGATATCTGATGTAAATCTCCCCTCTTTCAGTTTAAGACAGTCACCCCTCATCCTATTACTACACTCCCTGATTCAGAGTCACTCCCCATCTCTCCTGTAGGCACCCTTCGGGTATTGAAAGGCTGCTCTAAGGTCTCCACGGAGCCTTCTCTTCTCCAGGCTGAACAATTCCAAGTCTCTTAGCCTGTCTTCATATTTTCTTGCATTTTCTCTTTGATTTTCTTTAATTAATGATTTTAAAATAAAAATTTTAAAGTCCAAAACACCCTTATTCATTAACTTTTACTCCTCAATGTTTTGTGGTTATTCTTCAGATCTCTCCTTGCTCATTGCAGGGGGGGTTGCAGTAGGCAACCTTTAAAGGTCCCTTCCTATTGCAAGGAAAGGAACATAACTAGAAGCATTCCTCAAAGTTTCCTTCCTCTGTTCCAAGATCAAATACTACTTCGTTAAGACTGAAGTCTGTAATGAAGGACCGTTCCAGGACGCTCTTTTGTTGTGTTATTTTCAGAACTTGTAAACACATCCTCACCTGAAGAAGGGGGAAGGAGGCTTCAGGCCCAGGAGGCACGGCAGACATCATGCTGACTGGATTGAGTGACAGTATGTTTGGGTTCAGGATTAAACTCCGGAATTCATTGTGCCTACGTTGCAAGTCCTTTAGTCTCTTCTGGACACGTGCATATTCTTCATAGGAAACATTTTGCCTAGGAAATAACAGGTTTCTTATTGCCCAAAATTTTTATTACCCCCAACAGAGAAGCTCACCTCTCCCTGTGAGCTCTGCTGTTTACTACCCCTACAGGGGAACCCGACATACCAGAACTGGAAGGGGGAAGACCTGTGTGTATTCTTCTGCCTAAATGTCTATCCAAAAGTCCCTCTATGTATTCAGCTATCTGTTGTATTACAGATTAGAATTTACATGGAATAAATTAAGCTTTTAATAGCATTCACAGTAGTGAGCCACATTAAATTAATTCTTGGAATCAAGCCCTCCATAGGTGCTCAGTGAAGAGAAAAAATAGGAGTCTGTTTTTCAAAGAAATACTAAGTATGTTTTTCTTGCAATTCCGAAGTCTTTTCCAATTCCTTCTTTCAAAAGGATTCCTGCAACTATCTATCAGATATTTTCCCCTCATTTCTCCCCAAAAGAGACAGCCCTACAGGTCTCTCATAAGCTCTCAGCTGCCCATGCTGAACACACTCCATTCAAAGAATTCTAGTGCTGAAAACATCATTAGTCTGGACTCCAGTTACTAAAGCAAGTGTCATGTATCTTCAAAATGTGTATTTATAAGCCAAATCCTGGCCATATGTCATTTTTTGAGCTATGAAAAAGCAAAGATTATTACCTATTTAGCACCTGGTTTTCTTTTTCCAGCTCTTCTATCTTGGCTTCCAAAAGTTCTAGTTTCTCTTGCATCCTTCTTTGTTTATTATCAGTGAGAGTCTTCCTCTGTCAAACAGACATTTCAAACAGAGCTAAGTAACGCCTTGATAGATTAGATCCTGTAAAAATTAAACTTACACTCTGCATGGTTTCAAAGTTGTGGCACTTTTTTGGAATTCCTTCCTTAAGAAGAAGTGCTGTGTTGTTTGAAGGTTCTGAATCCCCATGATGGGAAACAGAAGAGATGGGGAATGATCCATAGATGCAACTGAAAGATTCCCAGCTGTCAGTCACTCGTTGGTCTTTAAACGACCATGTATAAATAAGTATAAACATGACCCAAAAAAATTTATGCCTTCTTTTTTTGTTTCTTTGGTTTTTTGCACAAGTTGACCTCAACTTTACAACTTTAAAAGCTACTGGCAGGCTTCATAACCTCTATGTGTCCAATGTTTAAAACTGCCAGTTAATCTTGAGCTTTTATAAACAATTAATCAGCCTTTCCTTTCAAGTTATTTTATAAAAAGAAAGCTTAGGAGAAGACATAAAACTTTAATATTCCACCAATTAAAAGTAGGACATCATTTGACTAGTATCTGAAACATCATCCTTACTAATTAAGGAGTCCACCTCTTAAATAACTGTATATATACACATACACACGAGCACAAAAGCCCCACCAAATGTTTGATGGCATTCTAAGGAAGTTGTTGGCTATAATATTCTTTTGCATATCTTATTCAATCTATTTCTATGCTAATCTTGAAGAACCTGATATATTTTGTTACTATATTCAGTAGATTGCAAATAAACTCTCAATAATAAAGCAATTCTAGCTGGCCAAAGTAAGGCTAAACTTTTCCTAAACTGGATCATTCATAAAGGAAGAGTCAACATGCCTTTTTCTGAGCAACAGCAGCCCGACACAGCTTGTTCTTCACTTGGTTGTATTTCTCTTCTGCCTCCGTGATGCGCTGAGTAAGCACATGCTTCTCCTCCAGCCACTCTATACGTTTGTATTCTAAAGTCCTTTGAAAGAGATCATGTTAAAAAGATTAAGATGTTATATATTCAAAGGCAGTGCATTGGATTAATGCCTTAAGCCTCTTAATACAGATGCATCTTTTCACAATCCTGACTTTATATACTTGAAGAATCCGATTTAGATTTGATTGTGCTACCAATCTCATTGGGACTAACATCATTCCAACCTGCACATTAACAGCGCCGTAGGTTTGGTTCAACTGTGAGGCAAATTTAAAAACTGGTTCCAATAAGCTAGTTAGTTGTTGGCTGCTTGTTGGCTTGGCCTGTTGCCAAGCCATCCACAGGAAATTTCAAAATTCGGATCAAAGGCTCACACTGGAACACAAGAGTAGTCACCTTTGCCAAACACCAGTTGTCAGAAGAGTCGACAGCTGCCTGCTCTGTTTGGGAGGTGAGAGATGTAAGAGAACGGGTTGCTGCCTTGTGAGGTCTACTCCGCCTTTGGAGCTGAGAAAGACAGGCGACCAGTGTGTGCTCCCGACCAAAACAAACGCCAACACAACAGGAAGCTCCCATCAGTATGGTTCCTAGACAACACTCCAGCTGAGCACGCACCACCAACAGCATATGTTATCTGTTCAGGCCTTTGCATGGTTAAAACATACTAAAATTAGGCTCTGTTCTCTACCAGTGGATAGTAAAAGGAGCCGTTTTCTCTCTGCCGCCTTGTCTGTTTGGGCTCTCTGCATTGGTGGTCAAAGTAGAAAAGAACAAACTCCACATTTAACGACATTATTATAAAAAGAATATCAAATGGTGAGAAGGCGTGCAGCGGTTTTTGAGAAACACAGCCGGAGGCTGGGTATGAGCGCAGCCACACCACTCCGCTCCTGGGACCGCGCAGCTTCCGTACAGGGACTCTGAATGAATTTCTCACCAAACAGCCTTGCCCTTCCCCACACCAGATGTAGCAGGAATCATCCGCTCTCACATCAGAACCAGGATCCTGGCCCACTTGCTACCTGTCACAGTTCTTTTAGCAGACCCAGTGTGGTTTGTAGCTTGTGTTGGCTGTAACTAACCACTACTACCCAGGAACCAAAGAGCTTTTTCAAAAAGCACTGTTTGACAGTAAAAGAATGTCAATTGAGACAGTGGTTAAAAATGCCGTGAGATTTTTTTATTTTTTTATGCTGTTCCTGAGACGTTTAACAAGTGCCTGTTTGAGCTGATCTCTGATCTGTATCAGTCCTACAGTTTGCCTTCAGCCCTTTTGCTCCTTTCACATTTTCATTTCCAAGCCTAAGACTGACACAGGCAGGCAGCTGCTTTGCCTCCTTCTGGCTCACCTGGCACTATTTTACTTATCTGAAACTGTATATTTTGTGCTTCCTTATCTTTTGGTCCTTATTTCACTTCCTCTTTAACCCAAGTTGCTTCAGTGCAACTTATAATTTGGACTTTAAGCTCATAAGAATTACTGAACTGAGGAAGGAAGTTCAATTCCCCCCAGCGTCAGAAAAAGAATGGAAACATGTCCCAAGGCTTCCCGGGTAACAGAAGGACAGACCTGGAAGACTTCCCACGTAGGCTGCAGATCTGCTTAATTGCTGCAGTATCAGGCTCGGTGCATCCCCTGTTATCTACATACTTAACAATAATCTCGGAGAAAAAGCTGCCCCAGAGTGGTCTATGGCCCACAAATATGTAAAAGACATTGACAATCTCCCTCAAATTACAGTGACAATCTCACTCAAAATATGAATACACTTTCCTGAAGTAAACATCCAGAGGATTTAATGTGCTACTGACAACTGGACATCCTCTGCAGTCCCACCGCAAGAATTTCTTCACATGTTAAACTGAAAAGCAATACGTCAACTAATGACAACAAAGCAATTGCAGCACCAGTTCATAGCAAAAGAGAAGTTAAAACAAACAAACAAAACCCCAAAACATTATATCTTGTATAAGTTTTCTATTTAAGTTGGGACACTGACTTTTTAAAAGCCCAGCACACAATAATCCAGTACAAACTAGATATGTATTTGGAGGCTGGGAAATACTAATTAGCCATTCCAGACTGACAAATTAATCTTTAAATTTCAGGAAAGTGCTCATTGTTATATAGAGTCTGAACAAGATGTGGTTTCCTTCAGCATTTATGAGCATATTTTGATGGTGCAAAAAAGCTTGTGCAAAAAAGGAAAGTGATTACTGTTCATTTTGATGACAGCAACTAGAAGATACCCAATAAGCTTTTATTTCCCTCATAACAGCTAAAAGGATCTAGTGGGACCGGAGGAGGTGACGGGGGGAAGCATATACACATATATACAGCCCCAAAACCTTATCAAAGCATAATGCAATGCTGAAATGCTTTTTTCACCTTTAATGCTTAAACACTCTTAAAAGAACTGTGTGTGAAACTCTTGATCCACTTAAAGTAATATGTTTGACATTGCCTTCAGTATAAATAGGATTTTGTTTCATACAAATAATGTATTTCACTAGTCAATAATTATTTGTAACAGACACGAATGGAAAAAACCTCCTATTTTTGAAGTTACCACAAGAAAAGCTGCCTAACAGGTGTAGCCATTTTTTACAATTATCCAATATTTCCTGCACACTTTTAATTTCTGACTTAATTCAGAATCTACAGTGCATAGTTAAGTAACCCATATGAAAGGAGCACAAGCACTATTGAAAGGAAAAGTAAAGCCAAAAGGAAGAAAAAAATTACTTCTCTGTTTCCAGTTGAGCTTTTTCTGCCTGAGTCCTTGCATGTTGACATTCTTGTTTTAATCTCTCTGTTATTTCTTTCAGCTTCTGATTAGACTCCAACAAATCATTCTCTGATTGAGAAAGTGAGGCAAGCTGGAGTTGCAGGTCATGAATTTGCTAAAAAAAAAAAAAGTGATTTTTCCATTTGAGAAGTTATGAAATAACAACCAATCAATTTTGAGATTCTGAGATAGAGCAAAACACAGACACCAACTGGCTGCAGTGGCTTTTCATAAGCCTTTCTTATTTGTTCCTTTTTGTCCTTACTCAACAGCTTCTCCAGAAGCTTTACAATAAATCACTACTAGACAAAGAAGGTTTTCTATTGTAGAGGAAAAAGAAAGGGAGGTACAAGTCTTCAGTCACTGATGTGTCTCCAGAACTTAGGAAGAAATTCTCTACTGTGAGGGTAGAGAATGGCAGGGGGCTTGGAACTAGATGATCTCTAAGGGTCCCTTCCAACTCTAACCATTCTATGATTCTGTGATTAATTAAGCCCTGAACAGAACTAGATTACCACACAACATTGGTAGCAGAGCTGTTGAGCTACGCAGACTCTTCTCTCCCATAACGAACGAAGTGTTACAGCCAGCAGTGGCTGCACCAACCAGTTCACAAAACCGAATTCAGAGTCTGAAAAGCCCAACCCCTACAGCCAGCACACAGAAAGGATCATTTCCCTTTCCATTTCCCCTCCCCATATGACCACTCTGATACCCCAGTTTCTGATTGCTGGAGGAAAAAAACCCCACGTCTTGAACTTCAAGTGCACACAGCTTGCAGACTACTTTGATGCACAGCTATGGTCTTGACTACTACATAACATGATGGGCAAGCAGGAGTTAAAAGAATTAGGTTTTATTTTCAACACTGCCATAAATTCACTCTGCAATAGAAATATACCTCTTTACAAGAGTTTATTCATTTATGAAACATCTGTTAAGCACTTGAAGAACCTCAGATGAGAGATGCAGTGTAAATGCAAAGCATTACCTAGAAACAATTTATAAGTCTCCATGGAAACCGAATCTCCAGTTAAATAGTGCATAACCGTATTCAATATACCAGTCTATAAACATTCAGCTTTGAAATCCTTGGTACCTACAAAATGCATGAAGCAAAAAGCTGTAATCCATTATAAAGGTCCAGGAAAGCATGACTGATTTCTGAACACTTCTGCACTTAAGTATCTGTTGTAGGCATTTTGTCCCTCAGGAAAAAAAAAAAAAAAGGCCTGAAAAATTCAATCTAATCTTCAAATGCTGGACATGGGAACTGCAGGAAAGGCTGTATTTCTGCATAAAACATTACAATGCAATAAAACCTTACCTGTTTCAGATCAGCACTTTCACGTTTCTTTTCTTCCAACTCCTCTGCCTGAATAGCTTGCTGTTGAATTTTTAATCTAAAATTGTATAAGACATATTTATTTTTTATCTAATTAAAATATAGATGTCACAAGTTAGGACAAATCAGTCTGACAATAGAATACATTGCACAATTTGAAAGGCCAATAAATATTTAACTAAGCAATGATTAAAAATATTTTTTATTGACTATTAGAATTCATATAGGAGTAAGAAATGCATTGATTTGTTTGCTTTTGGAGTATGACTTTTGCTTATTTTATCATACTGACCTTCATAGAAATACAATAACCAACTCAAAGAGATGTTGTGTTAGAGTCCCAGTTTGCCAGCTGACATTATGGAAAGAGAAATGGTTTACTTTAATGCTGGGTCTGTGCCAGCAGCCAACATGGACCCAATTTTAACATATATGAGTATTGCAAAATTAAGTCTTTAAAATGTTCATTAAAATAATGTAATTTTTAAAGGTTTGGATGAAAAATGCTTTTTTTAAACAGCACATTTTTAATTCTATCCTCTTTTTAAACAATGCAAAAGATAATTTTTTTTAATTCACTGTAATGAAGGTTTGTGTATCTAAAAATAGTAAACTTTTATACTGACTACTGTAAAGAAATCAGTGGGGGAAAAATGAGAAGGTTAAGATTAGAAAGGTTAGAAAAGCCACACTACCGCAAACGCTGAAGTTCCTTTTTGCTAGATTCTTCTGCCATCTGTAAAACACGTAGTTTCTCTTCACACTGATCCTTTTCAGATTGTCTCCAAGTATCTTGTTCCAGCTTCATCTTCTCTAGATTGGCTAATCTGCTCTCGAGTTCTAACCTGAGACATTATTCAATACACACACAAGAGTCATAACAAAATGCCAGAAGTGTTTACTTGCCAAGAATGACATTTTTAAAAGTCACTCAAAATACTCCTTTTTTAGAAGATGAGCAGTAAATCAACAAACATACTTTTCATCCTGTAAGGCTGCAATTTTTTCAAAAACTTCCTCTTTGGCAGCTTGCACTTTACGAATTAGCTCCCGATCCTTTTCTACTAAAAGCACCTTATGACGCTCAACAGCCGCCTTAAGAATTTCCTTGTCTGAGAGCAATCCTGCATTGTACATTAAAAAAAGTTAAAATGTCATTATTGATATCAACCTGATGAAACCCAGTATTAAATAACTTTATAAATTGTTAAAAGGGAGCTAAAAATCACAATTCAGGTGACAGAATGAACGAATGGGAAAAAAAACCCAAGAAAGCCAGAAGAGATATGTTTTACTTTCTTAGTAAAATAGCAACATTTCAAAAACTTTTGAACAGTAACTGTTACACTGGAATCTCTGTCTGCAAGGCTTTATAATTTTAACATAAAAAAAGTAATTAAACAGTTGATAATATTATAGATTTAAGCTCTAAAGCAATTTCTGATACGCATTTGTTTCTGGATTTAAAAAATATTAAAAAAATAACTGTTTGACAGTAGCTACAAAAAGTTAAACAAGAAAATGGGTTGCTTTCTTTTTATAGAAAAGTTTATGTTAAACAGTAACTGGTTACCAGTGAAACTGTAGTAACTGGCTACAACAAATCTCACTCATTACCAAATGAGGCTATTCTAAAATTATGACTCTATGGGCAAGTACAAAAGATGCAAATTTAAAAATTGTGACCAAGACACCTGTGTTCACTGGCAAATAAGCCAATGTGCAATAACACTGACTCCTGGTTATTAACTAATTCAGTGATGCAAACTGGGTTCCACAGCAAGTTCAGGTTAGCTTAAGTCACGCCTGCATTTAGATTGACATTTCATAGGGTCCAACATTTGGACAATGCTGTAAGTGCACTGGTGACACAGAAAACACCACTTTTTAGTTGCTCTTAGAGCACTTAACATCAAAGCAAGTGAACAGAAATAACTGTTCCAGGAAGGTACTATTTGGGAGTTACAGCAAATTGGTGAGAATAGTCCACTGAAAAGCTGTGCAGGGATTCAAATCACCAACACGTACACATACTAGAAAGCTTTGGGTTTTCACTATAGAAAACTATTTCAAGTTGCCTACCTACTCAGCTGTATCAAGTCGTTTAAAACATTGCCTATTTTCTTCAAAAAAGGAGCTAGAAATTGTATTTTATTTCACATGTCATCCTTAACCAATTGTTATCAATTTCACGGACTCAGAAAACAAAACAACCACTGAAGCCTATGGTACATTAAGGTTTAAAGCAGAGCATAAAAGACAGTAGAATTTGGCATGAATATTAAAAATAACCACATGTAGTACATGATTTGAAACAGATTATGCTCAAATTATGTCACAAATTCACTAATTTACATAAATGCAAAATTGTTCTGCAACTGTTCTTTTTAACCTAGTAGACCAAGTGAAATGACACAGTTTTTCAAACATAAAATTAATTGTCAGATCTATCACCTAGACCAGAATGAGATGGCAAAGGCTGCTGGGGAATGTCTGGAGAAAAAATAATTGTAGTAATCCAACTAGAAGTTACAAAAGAAATCATTAGAAATTAATTGCACATTTTACCATCCATTTCACTTTGAATCTTGTTTCTCTCTCTTTCTACCTCACTCTTTGTTCGTGCTGCCTCCAGTTTGACATTTGTTACTTCCAATTTATGAGAATGTTTAAGTTCTTCTACCTATGAATTAGAAAAAAAAAAATGAATCAACTAAAATAAAAATATATATATTTGCAGCTTTACTATAAGTTTTTCATATGATATTTTGCTAACAAGAACATCTGTGAACGAATCATGGATTATGCTTATTTTAAACATACCTTAATGATTTGTTTCTCATCTACTGCCTTCCTGAAGCCAATTCAGAATATCCATTCTTGTAGATAATTCTAATAGTGAGTACATAGGTACTTTAACACTAAAGCCATTGATACAAAGGGCTACAAAGATGCTCAAGGGACTGGATCACCTCTCTTATGAGGAAGGGCTGAGTGACCTGGATCTGTGTAGTCTGGAGAAGAGAAGACTGAGAGGGGATCTCATCAATGCTTAATAATATCTAAAAGGTGGGTGCCAAGAGGATGGAGCCAAACTCTTTTCAGTGGTGACGGGTGATGACAAGGAGGAACAGAAACAAGCTGTAACACAGGAAATTTTATCTCAACATGAGAAAAAACTTCTTTAAGGGTGGCAGAGGACTGGAACAGGCTGTCCAGAGAGGTTGTGGAGTCTCCTTCTCTGGACATATTCAAAACCCACCTGGATGTGTTCCTTTGCAACCTTCTCTAGGTGAACCTGCTTTTGCAGGGGGGTTGGACTAGATGATCTCTGAAGGTCCTTCCAACCCTACCATTCTGTGATTCAGTGACATGACCCGATTCCCCAAATCACAATCAGTAGTATTACAGCTTTTTATCAATTCCTCAGGTCACACACTGAAGATTATTGAATTAGTTGTCAGTCTTCTTGAAATGCAAATTTTGTATTAAAAAAATTGAAGTGTTCAAACACAAAATACCTTCCAGAAACCAGGCTGACTACTGACATGTATTTCATCTTTAACCAGACAGTTATTACAAGCTACACATAGAAAAGTTACTCTTTTAAGAAGCCTTGGTGATATTTGAACAGACGTGCAGGTTTACCTGTGAAAAGGTGTTTTTTGAATAAATACCACCCATTCTACAAAGTAGCTTCCAAACATTGGGGTATTAAAGACTCCTCATTGGAAATATCTTGCTATGACACTGATCTAAATTGCCTAAGAACCTGATACCTCATGAACTCAAGCATTAGCATGTCAATGTACATATACTTCACTTTTGACTAAAGATCCCTCAAAGTTAAGCTAAAATAAATTTAATCTCACTAAATAAAACAAAACAGTGATATCCAAAATCAGATTATCAATTGCTACCCCAAGTAATTTCAATTTGGCAACTGCTTATAGTTCCCCTGACCACCTGGAGTGCTACACTGCTTTCTCAAAATTCAGGTCTTCATAGTTTTAAAGTGCATTTTAAATCCAGTACTTCTCTACGACTGTGACATACACATCAAATGGCCTCATAAAAGCAGGAGCTTTAAGAACATCAAATCAAAGACAATTACTGCTTGCATGGAAACTTTCTATAGTTTAGGCATTTGTACGCAGTAATTACACGGTCAATGAGAATTAAATATCTAGAGGAAAGCATGTATAATGAAAATCCGTTCACAATGACAAACGTAATTACAACCTGCTAGCATATACAAGTGGCAAAAGGTTAAGAATGACATAGTAGCTTATTAAGTAACTACACGGTGGATTTGGTTACTTAAATACTAAGTTGAGAATATTTCAGGGCAACTTGCAAAGATTTAAGGTGGCTTTTTTAAGGCACAAAGTCCGGAAGACAAATGCATGCACCTGTGCTCAGGAATTAGTTTGAGTGGGTGCAGAAGGAGGTGGAGGTACCCACACAAAGCACACATCAGTGTTATTTTGAAAAGTATATTCAGAAATGCAGGATAGCTTTAAGTCAACAGAGAGCTTAACAAAATCCTGCGTTTCATCTAGATATACAAGATCACAGTTATGGGCTCTGCAGTTAGTTGAGAACTAACTAAAGTCTCCCCAGACAGGTAAGAAAACACAGGGGATTAAATTCGCTACCAGAAACTGACAGATATGATAAAAATTTATTACCCAGTATTGTCTCCAGAAAGGAGGGAATAAGAGACAGCAGAAAGCCAATATTTACCCAACTAACTATTTTACTAGCATCCTGATTCAAATTTACATAAAGCAATATAAGTATTCTGCAACATCTGAAGGTAAAACAGTTTACTAGTGTTTCGATTTTTCTTGTTTATTCAAATATGCATACATGAAACTGCATAAAGGATCTGTCTTTTTTTAGGTGTGTAGCTGAGGAGTCACCACAACCACATAAAACTCTGAACCCACACTAAGGTAATTATGCTTAAATTCTAAACAGTGATGTCAAGCTTCTTAAGCACTTTCCGGTTTTCCCTAAACTTGAAGCCTTCTGATCTTTTTTTTTTCTTAAGTATTTTTCTAGAAATTCCTCTAAGAACTCAGAAAAGAAAAAAACCACCAAAAAATCCTGAACTTCTTAATATCTGGTGCCAACCCAACGACTAAGATACTCAAACATGTAGCAAGACAATGATCTAGTTAAAACGATACAATGGAGCGCCATTCAGAAATGTTTCTGTACAGGCTGTGCTGGCATTAGCCCGAGAAGAACGCTACGCTAATGTGACTATCCTGCTTCCAATATAACCTAAATCTCTGGAAGTGATTCCAATGCAGCTTGCTTCACACAGCCCATTTAGAGGACAGCTTTTAAGACCTTCAGAAACTATAGATCCATTAAAAAAGAAAAAAGAAAAAAGTCAATTTAAAGCTCTGTTGTACTTTACACACTTCATGAAAAAGTAATGCTTGTTTTCAACAAATAAGGCGGGCTGTTTTCATCAGTACTAAGAACATGAACATAAAGACACCTCTTTGTTTTGTATTTTCCTTTGTTTAAAAAAAAGTTCTAGAAAATGAAATAAAAAGGACATAACCTCAATCTTTAGAGATACTTTTAGGGATGACATTTTTCCTGTAAAGTCACATATTCTATATCTTCCAAGTGAAACTGGGAAAAAAATTCCAAACCTATTTTAAATCATAGCAGATGACATTACTTTATTCTTAGCGTAAAATTTAAACTTAAACATAACAGGATATGGAAAATGTATTTCAGATACCATAAAAGCACTTACTTGAGCAGCTAAGGAATTGACTTCTCGTTCAGATTTGTGAAGTTTGCTAGTTAAGAGAATGTTTTGCTCATGACTCATCCGCAGTTCTTTCTCAATTCGATCAATCTGTAATTCAGCAGACTTCTTTTCTGCCTTGAATAAGGAAGGTATTTGTAAGATTTTTGTAGCAGGGCTGTCTCTTGCTACTCACTTGAAAGATTTAATTGAACCAGGCTTTCAGATATTACTGACCATTTATATTGTATAGTAATATAATATATAAATACCTTTGCTCAACAATATGTCCCAGTACAACAAGTGTCTTGAATTTTACTCAGAAGTCACAACTATTTCTACTAACTCTGCCTGCACAGAATCACACACATTTTCAATCCTATTTCAGAAGGGGCAGGGGTAATCTGACTTGGTTATAAGGCAGCAGGTATTACTACCAGTAAATCACTGGGCTGTAACACCAGTATGACTATAAGCGGTGCTCAAAAAGATGTAATACGTTGGTCACTGCAGTTATACTAACTGAAGAATCAAGAGGAAATAAATTAAGAGGAAATAAAATGTAATTACTGTATTACAGGCTCAAGACCCCAGGCTTTATTAAGTATCAAAAAGGTAATCTAACCTACAATTTCATCTTCCTCTTTCTGAGCTGACCTATTTCCAGCAGAACTTTTTTTTTTTTTTAGTTTTCTAAATTAGGAATATTACAGCACTTTACTTTTTAAATCATGATCAGAGCATTTTGTAAGAAAGGTATACAGCACTGATAACAGTAAAAAGGAAAATGAACCATCTATCTGTATGCTGCAACTGTGTGAGAAATCTACATGGAAAGACTCACTACCTAGGGAGATAGTAAGAGCTGACAGGAGGACTGAAGACCACAGATGAGGAATACTGTGGAATCCTGGGAAACATGCAACAGGCCAGAAATGCCAGAGGTACTTTAAGGGAGAGCAACAGCAAAGAACTAAACAACTGCAGTAATGTGTTGGAGAAAGGAGAGACACAGGTAGGCAAGCAAGATGACACACGAGAAAGGGATTAAAGAAATAGGGGAGCATCATATGACATTTTTGAAAAGAATAAAAAATTTACTGTAACAAATTATTAACATATTGGCTAGAGTTTCTAACTCCAGCCAAGTGACAAGTGCTGACATGAGCATCTTACTGCCTGCAGACATGGGTATCACTCACATGTTTAGAAAGATCATTCAACAAAATCTCTCAGTTGAGCTCTCCACCTTTCCAAAGCTGAATTGGCAGTACGTGACTCCCAATTCCCAAAGTACTTACAATTTAAATCTGAAGTGTACAAATTCAAATTATGGAGACAACGGAAAAATTATCGGTGACTTCAGTGACAGTTCTATCAGGCCAAGTGTTATTCTCGCTACACTCTATAAGGAGGCAAAATTTAATTTAAAAAAAAAAAAAAGAAAAAATAAGAATCTTACCTCTAGAGACCTTGTCAAAGCCTGCATCTCAGCTAACTGTCGTACTTGTACTCTTTGAACATTTTCTGCTTGCACACCACAGTTGTCTCTTTCTGCTCTTAGCTCTGCTACTTCTGCTTCTAAGCCTTTTAATTTCTGATGCAGTTGTGCCTTTTCTCTAGAGAGTGCTTCCACACGTTTACTGTCCCTCGTGGGATCCACACTAAGCAGCTGATTATGGAGTTCTTCTTTATCTTTATCCAGCCTTGCAATCTGTTAGTTGTTAATCAGAAAAATAAAAGCTTTTATGTTTGCTAGGTGTCAGGCATCAACAAATACAGCAGTTGACAATTCACGAAAAGAGCAACATTTGAAAAATAAGGAAATTATGTTCACATTTCTTTTCTTTCTTAAAGTAGGAAATTCAACAGAGCCATTTTTCAATGCCTTTTTTGCTTCAGTTTGCACTGACAAGGCTTGTCCTCAGGCCTCAGATGTCCCTGAGCCTCCTAGCAGTCTGTGGCAGTAAAGGAGTAGCCAGAGGAAGAAAATGTTAGGGATCATTTAATCCACTGGACATGCACAAGTCCTTGGAATGGATCCAAGCATTTTGAAGGACCTGACCAGTATCATCACAAGGTTATTCTCTACCATCTTTGAAAGGTCATGGGGATCAGAAAAGGTTCCTGATGACTGGAAAGAAGCAGACAGCACAACCATCACCCAAGAAGAGCAAAAAAGTTAAGAAGGATCCAGATAACTACAGGACAGTCAGCTTCACATCAGATTCTGTGAAGCAAACCCTTTTAAAAGCCATATCATGCTTGACCTACTTCTCTGCTTCCTAGAAAGAGGTGACTGGCAATGCAGAAAGGAGAGGGCAGTGAATCTTGCATACCTTGATTTTAACAAAAAATTTACCATAAAGATGGTTAAAAAGTGGAATAGTTTGTCCAGAAAGGTTGTGGAATCTCCATCCTCGCATATATTCAAGACTCAACTGGACATGGCACTGAGCAACCTGATCTCATTACACTTTAGTATTTTAAGCAGGATGTTGGACCACAAGGAGGTCTCTTCCAATTTATATTATGATTCCACAACAGAACTCAAATCTGCTAGTAACTCAAGACAGCCAACATGACTGGGCCCTGTCAGACAGAAAATAAAGCAAAAAGAAATGCTACAAGGTACATTACCCAAGGAACCTTAAGGAAGGTACAAGGAAGATAGGTACAAACTAATCTTGAGAATGTAATTAAGAAACATATTAGAAATATATAGGTCCTAGTGTTTCAAAATTAGTTATGTGGACTGAATGTAGTATTGGTGGCAAAAGAGTGAGGAAGTAAGGGATGTAAGAGATTGCTCGATAGTTGAAGATTAGTCGAAACTCTGATCTGAAACAGTGCTTTTCAGAAGTTGCATCAATGATATTTATGGAGCAAAGCCAATTTCTGCAGTAAAAGCCTTCCAAATCCCTTTTATGAAGACATTCAAGCATTTATTGCATGACATACCCAAGCCATCATTTAAGAATTAGGATGTTTTTGTAGCCTCCTTGCGATAAATGGCATGGAAGGTTAAGAGGCTCTAAGAGAAAGAAACTAGATCACATTGTGCCCTGGGCTCAAGGTAGTTTCATTCTCTGTAAGTGTGCTAATTAGCTGCAGGATGAGCACAAACTTAAGCCCACAAGAGAGGCAGGCTGTAAAGCAGCATGTGGGTTTAGCTCCGGAAAGGACAACTGTTCTGTTTTTAATACATTGCATTTCCAAATTTGGATTGATTTTGAAAGCAATGATTGCTTTGATTTGTATCTCATGTTTGGACTAATACATTCAAATCTGGCATCTTAGGATATATGCTCCCAGACAAATACTTAAATGAATATGCAAATGACATATGCAACACTCATTTACACTCTGCATATATTTAAAACATAAATGAGCTGGCAATTTATTTAGCAACACTTTTGAAAGTCCAATTCTGAAACAAAAATAATAATGAATGGCTTATTCAAGAGTCAATACAACTGAAATAAAGTTACTGAAGTTTTCAGTACCATTTTGACCACCACTGTCATGATCCAACTTAGTTGCAAAATGCACCCTTGTTAACAATATCTTCTGTTGCTTTATTCTTGGATTAGTTGCCACATAAGTAACTTAAAATCAAAACTTACATAGGATGCTCAGACAATTTATTAATTTCAGATGAGCATAATGTCTCAAATTTCATCACAAATGCAATTTTAAAAAAGCATTAAGCTACTGGCTGTCATTTATCAGAAGGCAAATCTATTTTTACTTATAATAGCACAAATGATATTGCAACACATCACTGAACAAACCTACAGAGACAGCTTCAGGCTATGTCATAAAAGTGTTTTCAGAATTAACAGAACAGAAACAAACACTACATTATGAAATGGTGTCAAACTGACAACCCATCAAGCACCAACGTTTTCACAGTGTTCGAGCAGCTTTGTCATCAGATACATTTTAAGTACTGTAACATTCTATGTACCTCGGCCTCATATTTGATTTTCTTCTCCTCTAAAACACGTGCATGTTCTTCCTTTTGATGTTCAAATTCTGATTTCAGAAAAGTGTGTTCATAACGAAGTTTGTTATATTCTGTTCTGTATTTTTCCACTTCCTAAGTTAGGCAAAAAAAAACCCAAAAACATCAATCAAACAGGTTTGTTTCCTTCAAATGTCCATGCAACATTCCTATCATTTCACAAGTTATATTTGATGAGCTGAAACCCTCCTTCTCCTTCTTCTAGGGTTTTGACTTTCACTGCCTGGGGCAACCATACCAGATAAAGAATGTCATGTTTTGCTCCCCTTTCAGTTTTAGTTTCCTAAGGTTTTAGGGGCAACTATAAATTGGTGATCACTACTCTAAAGGAAATAGGATTTTAATACTTACTACTTACATTTTCTAGTTTCCGGTAACGTTCTGTCATAGGAGATTCCAATTCCTGCTGTATTTGCGCTTTTAACAGTTCTAATTTTTGAGGAGTTAGCACCTTAAGACATAAAGGTGTTATAAATAACAAGTCATATTCATTTATTTACACTGTGATAGGACAAATAGCCAGCAATAAAGTATTTCAAATATGATTTTAGTAATCCTGCTTGATTTTGGTTTTTTAAAGAATTTTCAATAGTAGTTACAGAAGCGAAAATTAACCAAACCTATTAGTGAACTAAAAGTATTCTGGGAAGATAACAGAAACATTTAAAACGTCAGTATTTACTGGTAAAGCAATACAAATGTCAAGAGATTTATCTCCTTTGTGGAGGAGGGGGGGGAGAAAAAGTGGTCTCGCATAAAAGATGATAAAGAGTTAGCACTTGGAAAAGCTTAAACAGTCAGAGAACTAACCTCAAAGAATCAAAATGAGCAACATTAAACCAATTCTCTGTAAAACAAATTAGATACATGTTTTCCAGCAGATACACGGATAGCAGTTTTAAATGAAACCAAGATCAGCCCTAAGCTCCATGCTATGTGGTATTTTCTTAAGTTTTCTTGGTTATGGTTAATACAGCAAACTATCTATCAAGAAAAATCATTAAAAAAAATTTCATCCATAATGTGTGACATATTCTACTTTATTCTACTTTTTTTTTCATTTTTCGGTACCCTGAAGTCCCTGAAAACTAATTCTAGTTGTAGTACCAATGTACATCTCCTCCAGAGTCTGGGATCCTTTGTTAGATGCTATATTTGTTTCCTAAGAACTATGTCCTGCATTAGTTTAAGGAAATAAGCAGTTACAGAAAGTGTCATCCAAGTTACCTTAAATGTTGGGTTTTTTTGTTTGGTTGGATTTTTTTAAGTCAGGGAAAGCTGTCATTACAAAGACAAACAAGTACCTATTATTCCAGTCAATTATCCCAACAGGTTTAGGCATCTAAGTTATCTTCCAGAGCAGATGATTCCCTCCATAAGAGGAGAGCACACACAGCCAGAGGTTGAGGGTCTTACTATTTACACAGCACATAAAACAGGATTTGAAAGATTCAGTTAAACAAGAAAATAATAATTTCATCCCAGAGTCACTCTAGAGAAGAAACATTACTTGATTTGGGTGAGAAATACATTCAGCCCAGGTATATACATGTTACATAAACAGAAATATATGCATGTCCCTATTACAGGATTAAAATTAAAGTCCTGCCAGTAAATTACCTCACCTGCACCTTCATTTTTTCCAGCTCTTGTGTTTTACCCAGCAACTCCTCTTGATATTCAGCAAGAAGAAACTGAAATTTCTCATGTACAGTCTGCTTTTCAACTAACAACCGCTTCAGTTCATCTTGTGATTTTGTATATTCCTCTTGTAATCTGCAAGTTAAAATATATATTTATTTTATATTTACAGTCTTACACACTTATTTAGATCCTTAAGCTCAAAAAACTCGTGTGCAGAAGCAAACATGTAAATATCAAGTTAAAACTAAGCTATTAATGCCCTCTTCCTGTAATATACTGAAAAGTTATGCCATATTTACAAGCATAAAAAGTATTTCAGAAGCCTAATCTTCAATGTCTTAAGCCATTTTGAATTGTTTATTTTCTAATATGAACATTCAAATTTTCCTTACATACAGAATTAGCTAACACAGACATACAAATACACATATACACAAATCCTTTTCACCTAACATTTAGCTTCAGCTTTCAACAGCTCAAATGAAGAAACCTGTTTAAATTAGTGTACCTTAGATGTTCTGCCTTTATAGTTTGATAATTTGCTTTATGGTGTTCACATCGTATTTTTTCATCTAACAGAAGTTTTTGTAATTCTTGTGAATTAGCTGTATCCCCATTTCCAACCACGGGAGGAAGAAGAGTGCCCAAAGCATCCATTTTATGAAGACTGTTGACGATAAGTACGGAGAGGATAAAATAAAATTTAACTTATAACTAATCTTCAACACCATCCACTTTTTCTGCTGACATCCCAGAAGATCACATCACCTGAACAAAGACAAGGACGTGTAATTAGCAATCAAATACATTCACAGTTCAAAGATTTTACACACTGCTTTTGCTTTCAGTACAGAAGAATCCTCACTCTGCTGTAACTCAGGTTAGAAACATCTACTGAATGGGCAACTCTTCTCTGCTCATTCTGCCTGCCCTGAAAAGTAATAGCCCTTCCAGGGGCACAGAATAAACTTAAACATGGAGATTATTTGAGTCAATACAAAACAAGCATGAACACCTCTATCTGACAGATCACATGAAATGTTATTTTTACTTATACTGCACACTAAGAGTCAAACTATGATGCTGGTAATGCCTTAATTATGCCTTGTTAATCAGGGTTCAAGCAGAGGCCACAGACAACAGACACATATAGCTTTTCTGCTACTTATCACAGTCACAGTCTGTCATGCTATCCTAACAAGTTGTACTACTCCATACACCATCATTTCAGCTGGAAGAAGAGCAGATAATTCTCACTGTTGAATTCCTATCAAGCTGTCTCTGGAGAAGAGTTAAAGTTTCATGGACAATCTGGAAGATCTGGAGCCCCCAACATAAGAAGGACACGGACCTGTTGAAGTGAGTCCAGAGGAGGGCCACAAATTGGGTCGGAGGCTTGGAGCACCTCTCCTATGAAGACAGGCTGAGAGAGTTGGGATTTTTCAGCCTGGATAAGAGAAGGCTCTGGGGAGACCTTATAGTAGCCTTCCAATACCTAAAGAGAGCCAATAAGAAAGATGGGGAGGGACTCTTTATGAGGGAGTGTAGCAATAAAACAAGGGCTAATGCTTTTAAACTGAAAGAAGGTAGATTTAGATATTAGGAAGAAATTCTTTACTCTGAGAGTGGTGAGGCGCTGGAACAGGTTGCCCAGAGAAGTTGTAGATAGCCATCCCTGGAAGTGGCCTTGAAGCCAGGATGGATGGGGCTTTGAGCAACCTTTGAGCTCCTACTGGAAAGTGTCCCTGCCCATGGTAGAGTGGTCTAGATGATCTTTAAGGTCCCTTCCAACCCTAACCACTCTATGATTCTAAGGTATCTGCTTAAAGTTCAACCCTGGAATATTGTTGATACATTTTACTTCCTCGTTTTCAAAGTTTATCTGGTGGTTTCTTGTGACTCTTTCCAGAAAGAGTTTTGCTAAATGTGACAATATCAGATTGGTGAGAGAAAGCTGCAAATTGACAAATGCTGAGAAATGAGGAAGTATTCTAATATGTCTCATTAGTTCTTTTCGATATTAGGAGCAAGATGTATTAGTCTGACCATTACTGACACTTCCAGGGGATCTGGGGGATGAAACTGTAACTGAACTTTAGGGAAATTAGAAGGCTTTGAAACCAACTACTCTGCTATTTTAGCTTTTCACATAACTGGACTGGTGCCTAAGAGTTCAATGATTGCAGTGAAATAAATGTAACTATACAAAGTAAAACTCAAACAGGAAAAATGTTAAATCTCCACCATTACTGCAAATACCTCACCTTCTTTACACATACAGATGAATATATAGCAGTTACTACTGTTCCACTCATTAAATTTTTCATAGACCTATCTTAAAAACTTACAATTTGATTTTATAAACCCCGAACTATAAGCAAGATGAAAATCTATTTTTCATATAGGAAAATAACACTGAATGTCAGTGCCTATTCCACTAAAAGACATGTAAAGAAAGCCTTACATTTATATTCTTTCCCATTTTCCTTTCTTCTGTCACTAAGATGGGAAAAAGTCAGAGGAAGATCTACCAGAGTTACAACATTAGTATAGGCAAAGCGACAGTAGCAACTTTGTATTCTGCTTTACCCAAGTTTGCTGAGAGGATAAGGGGGAAGAAATCAGAATAAAGAATGTTCTCCTGAATGACTGCCCTATAGGCCCAAGCAATTTCAAACAGTAGCAGCACAAGTTCTGAAGAACCTTCTAATCAATACAGTATCTATTTTTCATTCTTGAATTTTGTTGGTTGTTGAGAAACAAAGAAAAGCAGCAATTTCCAAACTCAATATAAATACATTTCCAATTGTTAAACCAACAGCTGTATAAGAAGAACTGGTCAGTTATCCTAAGGACAATAAACCATGTGAGAGGACAGAAAGTTCTGGTGTACAGAGAAAACTCAAGGCAGCACATCCCTCATAATTTTTAAGCATACCAACAGGATTGCCATGATCACTGTGAAAAACAACAAAACAAACAAACAGAAAACCAAAAAAAAAACCAAAAACAACAAACAAAAAAACACTAAACACAAAAAAAACCAAGCAGGCACCAGTACTTTACTCTGTCTCAAATCTTTGCTTGCGTCAACTCCAGATACCATATGTAACTATCTAACCGTAAGCCAAAGCTCAGGATTACGAACATAGGATTTAAAGGAGGGGTCCAAGTCCTGCCACTTGCTTGAGTAAGAAGTATTTCTCAAGTGGCATAACAGATACAAAATCAAAGACACCAAAACCCCACAGCATTTTCTGAGAGCATATCAACCAAAAGAAAAAGATAAATGGAATTACAACCTTTTGTACTCTCAGTTCCAAGCTGATGCAGGTGGGAAATACATTCTCTCCTCAGAGCTTTCACTACTATCAAAAAGTGCACAAATTGTAAAGCAAGACACACAACTGGTCATGTATTCACCTGCATGCAAAATTCATGAAAATAAATAAAAAAAGGAAAGAACAGAGGGGAAAAAAATTGTAGCTTACAAACCAATTGTTTCAGACTTCAAAAACCTAAGCAGTATCTATTTAACGAAGCAAAACTACTTTGGCTTGCAGGGACATCTAGTGGCAAGTTTCATAATTTGCATTCCTGGTGATAACTAACACTACAATAACACAGAGATTTCATTACTTCGTGAGAGCTCTTTCCCTGAAATCATTAACATCAACTTGTAATATTTAACCTACTCACAATCTTAAAAATAAAAAGCTTCTCCTCCCCCCAGTCATAAAATAATTCCTGGCAGTGAACTATACCCATAATTTTAGAGAAATACTTTAAAAGAACACTCGTTAAAATTTCTTCCTCTCTTGTAGATCTGTTCAAGTGGAGAGCCATAAAGCATACTTTAAAGAAACTAAACTCACATCATATCTAATTCCCCAGCTATATATTTGCCAAATTTTATCATGTTACAGAACTGCAAGCTTGCCTCAGCTGCCCCAAATCCATACTATTAAATCTTAACATAATTTTGTGCAGGTACACATATAAAGGTTTAGCGCAGAGCCCTGAAACCTAGGAAATGCAGACTCAGTGGCTTAAATAGCAAGTTATTGTAGAATGTCATACATTTCCCAGAATCACCTTTGTTTTGCCTTTCTTCTCCAGTTATTTACTTTCATACAGAAAGAAACATTGCTTAAAGGCCTACTTCACATCTCTCCTTCATATCTACACAACATGAAATTGTTTTTCTTCTTCCACAAGATTTTTGAGCTATACTATTTAAACTTTTTGTTTGCTACAAACATTTAAAGTGGTGAGAATACGTGTATTTAGAGAAAAATATTAAGACATCAATACTTTTTATTTATTTATATTACAATTTTTATTTTTATTCTATGTTGTTTACAACAATAAAGCTCCCTTCTAGCTTCCTGGCATAACCAAATTACGTGATTTCAGCATGTGCTGGTAATTCAGCTGGGTGACATATATAACTCACTCCTGGCTCTGCTTTCTACACCACAGCCACACTTAACACACATAAATTTATCTTATTTGAAGTCTGTTTTAAACAGTTAAATGATAAAATGAATGTAATTTTGCACCTATTGATCAAAGACTTAACAGTATTTAGCCTTGCGCCATGATTTGTTCAAGTAGTAAAATTCTCAGTAAAATCTGCTGAAAATCAAACAGCTGTTTCACACAACGTATGGTTTAATCCGTTTGTCTGACAGAATTCTAGACCTCTTTATATGCTTTCTTTTTTTTTTTTTTCGAATTGAATCAGCCAAGGTCTTGTGAAACAATACAACTATTTGCCTGAAAGTATAAGCGAGACACTCAAAGGAAGCCTCATGAAAGTGACTCTTTGAACACTACCCCTTCTCATCCCTACTTAAGAGTCTACAGTAAGACCACATACTGAAAAATTGCCATCCAATACAAGAGCTCACTGTGACCAGAAATGGGAGGTTCTACTCCTCCTTTCTTCATCCCCGTTCCTATATATGTCATTCATCAGATCCTTCCATGAACCAATTTAATTCAAAAAGCCAACACACTTAAACAAGCAGAAAGCACTCAATAGTTTTTCTATGAGGTCAGTGAATCACGCTAACTCATGGAAAAATCCAACATGCTACATCATCAGTGAAAGGAGGCAGCTGGTACTGGGTATGAGAAAGGAACAAAGAGCCAAATAAATAGGCAGGAGGAGGAGCAATGCTTTCTCCTTTCAGGAGGAAAGAGTTGTCACATCATGAGCTCAGATGTTCACAAACTCACAGCCTTGGACTAAATACCTAGCTTTTAGAAAAAGTCAAGAGCTTCAATGACTATGCAACACACTCAAGAGAGATCAGACTTCCCATGAACATCAGGTTAAAAAAAACAAACTTACATATAATTTGAGAAATATGATAGCATATTTCTTATTTCTTTAAGAGTCTGTATTCTACTAATCCACCATCAGCAACTTGCAATAGCCAAAGTAATCACCTTAAATATGTATATATACACACACCTAAATAAATCAAAGAGAAACAGGAAAACCTTTATTATAGGAAGTCCCCTAATCTGGATACTGCTCAGATATCACTGCAGAGAATCCAGTGAAAATAAGCACTTAATAGCTTTGTGTGATTAAGTGCAGAAATTTTGGAGAACATCTGTATGACTTCTACATTATAGAATCAAGCTCATTCAAACTACCATCACTTCTTCCACAACACTGTTCAAAGTACAAATTCCAACAACAATTAAGCATACATTATTTCAGTGTCCAACCCTACACATGGTTCACAGTATCACCCTTTCAATTTCTCTCTTACACAACAGATACGGTTAATTTTAGGAGGTGAAAAGCAACAAGCACGGTTTTATCTTAACTCAGGATTAAAATATTTGCTTTAGCCACATACACTACTAAGTCAAACGGACAGCAGTTACTGATCAAACCGAAATTTTGCATGGGACCTACAGTTGGTAAATCTAGCTGTACTCAAGAACAGCTAATCTACATGTCATGTATGTTTTCCACTGTTGTTTTTGTAACAACAGACCTTCAAACACACATGAGAAACTTTTGCTCACTAGAATCTCGTTCAGTTTTACTTGGGCATACAGGTGACTGCTTGTCACAAGTAGTTCTATAGTCCACAACCAAAACTCTTCTGAAAAATCACATCCTTTCATATTGACTTAAAAGTAGACATGTTCAGACAGGGCATGGGTCTCACGTTAGCCTATGTATCCTATACCTCCTGTAGGCAAAAATATGATTATATGCACCTTACAGTATGTGGACTAAGAGCATGCAAGGCAAAGTGAGCTGTGTAAGTCACAATAACATTTTTACTTATGGATATAGGAACTTGGTCAGAGGCACAACACTAATAGGGGTGTCATACACCCAGAAGTGCAGAAAATAATCATTATCCTCAAACTGCACATAGCTGAAGTTCACTGGTGGGGGGAAAAAAATAGCACGCAAACGTAAAAATTTGAAAACCCAGCAGTGAGCAGGCTCTTCCTATCCCTGTACTTTGCCGCCCCGGTCTTCTACTGGCCGATTCCCAAACCACCCCAGCTCACGACCAGCCAACAGAGGACGCAGCCGGCTGCTACCGCCAGACGGGACACAAGACAATCGCGCTCCGGGACGGACTGACGACTCCTCTCCCCGGGGTCGGCTTTACAGTGTTCTGCTCGGTAACTAAAGGCCTAGTGGAGGAGCGAGCCAGGGAGGAGCAAAGGCCGACGGGCCCCCAGCCCACAAGGTGAAGTCCCGGGCAGGAAGGCCCGCAGTCCGCCCGACCCGCCCTACCCCTGACACCCCGCCTCACTCAGCCAGCAGCGGCCACCACCGGTTCGGCGAATTTAAAAATGGCGCCTCACCTGCCGCCGACGCCTCTGTCCGCCGGGCTGCCGCGGCGGCGCGCAGCATGCTGGGAGCGCCGGGGCAGGCCGCTGCCAACCGGGGCGGGGAGGCGAGGCGGCGTTGCCGGGGCAACGGGCTCGCGCGAGGGCGGTGCCCGGCGCCGCGCCTGCGCCGCCGGCCTCCCCCCTCTCCGGCGGTTTGCCCCGCCCCCGAGGGGCGGTGCGCGGCGCCAACGGTCGCTGGGGCGGGCGGTGAGGGGGGGCGCGAGCGGCCGCCCTCCGGCCAACGCGGCGCCTTTAAAGTGCGGGTTTTGGGGCGTCGTGTCGTAGTTGTGAAGCTTCGGCAACGAGTTTCATCGAGGTCTGTGCCCGTCGCTGCTGTTCCGCTTGTGGCGGGGGCAAACGGAGGCGCGGCCTTGCAGCTCGCGGCAGTTTGCCGGAGGCACGTATCTGAGGCTTTCGAGCTGAGGTAAAAAGTGTACGTTATGTGCGGTGTTGAGCGGTACTCCCGCAGCTCCTGCCCGCACCGGACGGAGCCCTCAGGCTTGTGTGTGGCCACGTGCGAAGGAAAACGCATTCCAGGCGTCCGTGGGCAACGGTGGCGGTTTCTGATAGAATCCAGCTGGTAACAGCGGCTGAAATGCCGTAGTCGTGGTCTCCTCCTCAGCTTACCCAAGTCCGCCAGAATCGCTTCGACTAAAGCAGGAGATCGATCACCTAGACCAGTATTGACACTCCCCGAATACGATTAACAGCCCTTTAATAACGTTTAAGTTGGCTTCAAATACTGTGTTAGCAGGCGGGTGTTAGTGATGCCACACGCACATCCCCAAGGGAAAAGGGGAGTGGGGGTGCCAAACCCGAATGTTAAACTTGCCGGTAGCTTTATAGAGATCTGGAGATGACAGTTACAGCTGGCTCCCCTAGAGGTGGTTGTAAGCTCAGCTAATAAGAAGGTGCCTGAAACACACGACAGTCGCTTCCATAGCTACAGCGTCAAGAGTTTAGTACTTACTTCCCTGGAAGCCTGACTGCGCAGACTGACGTTGCTGTACAGTTTTACATCTGCCTTGCACTTGTGGCCAATACCTTTGCAATATTAGAAGTGAAATAGCAGCAGTAGTCGATCTATACTGTTGTATACCTATACTGAACAAACTAACATTGCAACAACTTCACATTCCAAAATGAACTAAAATTTATTTTGGTGCAAAACGGTTTATGATAACCCCATATAGTTCTACATGACTTTAAAATGCAAAAAAATCTTTTAAAAAGTATTAGGGAATTGCATGCCTGACTGTCTTGTTTTCTGTATCAAATTTGTTCACTTTTAAATCATTTTTTCCACTACATCAGCTCTACAAATGTTAATGCTACTTAAGGTCAAACAGAAATCTTCCTCCCCTGTGCAGCTTCATTAACAGGAATGGTAGTGTGGCCCAGATTCTTTCTCTGGTTCTATTAGTGTCTGTTCACATCAGGATTACACAGCTGTAATCTATTGGAAAACAATTCATTTACATGAGAAACATGGCGTCAAGAATCTAGGTCACTCAGTGTGACCTCTGCAGAGGACATAGCAAAAAAATTACAGAATCTAAAGTTATTTAGGTAACTAAAATTGACAGAGTTAAGTGTCTATTCAACAGCTGATCTCTTGAGTAATGGTGCAATTTTTGTGCAACCATTCCCAGTGTGGAATCTTGTTCTAAGAGGATGACTCAAAATGGTGGAAATCGTGTTACTTTGGTTTTGCCTCCAAGTTTTTCACAGGAATAAAAAAAAAAGGGTATGTGTTTTCCTCTGAGGCCCACTGAGTCAGGTAATTGCAGTTAATCATCTGATAGCGTTTGTTGAAGTATGGGTGGTGATGATGCTCCTGTTTGTCACAGTGACCATCTCTCTCCATATCTCCCAGTGATGCAAGAAGCTGGTGCTGAAAGCCTGCTCCTACCTCTGCTTGCTTTAAAAATAGAACTGCCGTAGTGACTCAGATGGGCTTGACCTGGGAATCTTGTGGAGTAAGGAAAGAGAGAGAAAAGGTAAGAGTCAAGATGGAGTTCAACGGCACGAGGAGGAGATGGCTGATGGAAGGAGGAATGGAAAGCAGGTGTGTATGGACACAGAAGAGAGAGAAGGTCAATCAAGAGATGAGATGAGCTTAGAGGGCAAGAAGGAGAAACAACTAGAAAATATATAAAAAAAGAAAATATATATAAATATATATATATAAAGACTATAAATATTACAAGAAAAATGGCAAAAAAAACCCAAGAGAAAAGTAAATATCAAAAGTCATCCTGTTGAGGAGAGAGGGGAGACACACACTGGCATTTGTTTGTTTGCTTTCTCTTTGTTTATGCCAGTCAAATTCTTCTAATTAAGTCAGAACATAAAGGAAGCAGGTATAATAGCATTATAATACGTTGAATTATTCCAACAGTTGCAATTTCCCTTTTTTGAAACATCTACCACGACACAGGTTTTTTTGTAGAAATAGAAATTTATGCAGCCACAGATAGTTTGTTTCACAAAAAAAGAATAAGGTTTCTTTAAGGTCCACTATTTAAATTCACTGCAGGTCTCAAGTAAAAGTCAAGAGATTTCATTTAGAGACCTCAAGGTTTTTGGTTGACAGTACCAGAGATATTATGTCTCTTTAAATGACTTCTTATATTAGTTTGGAGTAGATCAGCATTTCACAGGGCAGCAAGGTCCATCCTCACACAAAGAAATAAAGACACAAAGAGCTTTAAAATATGTAGAGAAGTCCAGGAAAATATTTTGATGCATTTTGCAGATACATTATTTGGAGGACGATACTGTGTAAGTGTGGTCAGAAAATGTCTCGATGATTTTGAAAGCTCTTTTACACTTTCTTGCTGCCTCAGTTGAGCAAGCTGAAAATAGTTGTTGGTTTAGATAAATCCTCAAGCTCCAGTAGCCCAGTGGCATATTTTTAGAGAAGGGTTTTGCTGTTATGCACACGTGCTGCTGCTTTTACCTGTAGTTTAATCCATGCTTAATTTGTGTCACCTTGACCTGAATCCAACTTGCCAGGATAGAGGCTGAGTCGGGAATTAGTGTTGGGAGTACAAACTCCGGTCAGCCTCTGAGTCAGCAGAGCCTGGAAGTGTCCAGATAGTTTAATTGTCTCACACAGTTATGACAGAGATGTCTGTGACTGAGGGATGTGCTATTTGTGGTGGACAATTAAAACCATACATTGTTGTGTATGGGTTGCCTGAAAAAATAATATTTTTGGTATTGCAAAATTAGAAGATGAAATCACTTCTAGGTGCCATAGTGCCGTGGTAAGAGTCTTCCTGGGTTAAACTGAGAGGGGTTTTTACCACTGAGCTCAGTAGGGCCATAATTTCATCTATAGCACATAGGACATCAGTAGGTATAAACCATGAGGCAGTTTATGAAGCCATTACTCAGGCAAATGTGCTGTATGGGACTGGTGATCACACAGGCCTTGTGTTCTCTACTTTTCTGTTCAGCATCTACAGAGTATCTCCTGCTTATAAATACTGCGTCCCTCCCCTTCAACCATGTGGCTGTGGCTGTGGAGAAAAAGGATGTTTCCCAGATCAGTACCAACTTACTAAAATGGTATTCAACAGAAAAAAACAGAGGGAATTTATTGGGCTACAAGGAGGTTTCACAGTTTTGTATATCATTCTCATATATTACAGGCTTTGGTCCTGACTGTGCTTTCATTTCATATAATCATAGAATTGTCCAGGTTGGAGGAGACCTTTAAGATCATCTAGTCCAACCATCAACCTAACTCTGATAAAACCCAGC
>JAOQGH010000001.1:48375703-48405636 GCA_025769975.1 Gallinago jamesoni
AATCTGAACCTCCCCTGGTGCAACTTGAGGCCATTTCCTCTTGTCCTGTCACCTGTGACTTGGGAGAAGAGACCGACCCCCAGCTCCCTACACCCTCCTTTCAGGTAGTTGCAGAGGGCGATAGGGTCTCCCCTCACTCTCCTTTTCCCTAGGCTGAACGATTTCCATTAGATTGACTCCATTATAGCCACACTAAGAAGAGTTTTTTCAAATTTACGCACACAGATGGGTAGAACCCCACACGGGCCAACTGAAGGGATCATGACTAAGTTCAATGCAAGCTCAGTTCTTAAAGTTTCTGTCAAAAGTGTGTCGACACTGCTTTCAGCAGCTTGGCACTGGTTGGCTTCAAGCTTGTCCTGCGGCAGGGGAGTTCAGCCTCTCTGCTTTACTTCTCTCTGGGTCAGGGAGGCTGCACATAAAAGGAATCGATCCATTAGGTAACTTCATGAAACTAATGAGTTGCCACCCAAGACCACAGCCCAAACATGAATTGAGGAGGATACAGTGTGGAAATTTCTCCTTTCAATTACATCAGCTTGGTGCTAATTGCTGTGGGAGGCAGGACCTGCCGATTGATTGCCACACTGGCAGGAGCAGAGCGATGGCACACGCGCACTCGGGAAGCAGTTATCGCTACGTTTAAGTGGCACTGCTGGCGGTACCTGAACTAACAAATTCAAAGCAGCTTTTGGTGTGTCTAAATGAGCTGCAGTGCAGTAACATGAAGTCTTGGGTGCCTTGACATGGTTTCTGGCACATTTGTACAGCTTTGGTTCTCGGAGGTACTGGAGACACCAAGTGTTTTCAGCATACGCTGCTGGTAAGGGTTATGTGTCTCATCCAGTGATTGCTGACACCAAATAGTGACTGCTACTTGGCTATGAGTGACACTTCTCTTTCTGTGCTAAGTTAAACAGCACGGTTGTGTATTTTTCTCTCTGCCTTTCTATTTTTGGGTGCTAAAACAGTTCCCAGACTGTGCTGTGCACTTTGAAGAGTGCACGGGCCAGAGTTACGAACGAAGCTGAGTTATGAACTGATGAGTGAGATGCTTTTTTTGAGATCTGGTTTGCCAGTGTGTTAGCAGGGGTTATTCAGCTCATGCCAGAAGTGGGCAAAAGTTATTAGCAGTTGTGGGGGAGCCTGCTGCTTGGCAATGGAGTTTGCCTTAATATAGACTGAGTTCCAGGCACCCACGTGAAACTCTGCGTGACAAGGCCTTGGAAAGTGCAGGTGACATGGGAGCCACTGTATGCCATTTCTTCAAATAGGAGGAAATAGGAAGTACGGCGTGATTGCAAAGCAACGGGCTGTTACTACACAGTTTCTACCCTGTTCTTGGTATAAAAATAGTATCTTTCCAAATGGCTGCTGGTGCCATCTGACAAGACCTCTGCTTTGTGAAAAATAAATGCAAATGTTTTCCTTTATGTCAGTTATGTTAACTATTAGGCATGTCAGTATTACATTTTTGGCACACATAACCAGGATTTCTGACAATATTGTAAAAATTCAGCTTAGGTTTCTAGTTCCAAAAAAATAATAATCCAAAGCAAGTCCAACTGCTTGGCACAATAGCATCACGTTTGCATAGCGTGTTCACACAAGCTCTGGAGAAGAGCAATGATGACATCTCACTTGATGTTTGCAGTTTTGCCCTGTTGTAGCTGTAAATAAAATTCAAATTACCACTTTTGGTCAAAACTGCAGTGGAGCAGAATGCTCACTTTTATCAATATTTTAAAGCTGAACATAAGCTTTATGTTCAATTGAATAACTTTGTTACCAACAAAGAAAAAACAATAGGGGTTTGAGTGATCAGGCAGCAAGTTTAAGAAACAACATTAATCATCAATTAAATGTAAATATTTTTATTTTAAAAAATGTTAATGGCACCTTAGAGGCAGTCATGACTACACAACAAAATATACAAAAATTACATTTCGTAGTTGCATCTTTCCACAGTGCTGCACAAAATGATAATGGCGTGAGAAATGTGGTAGATCACACTCTGAGACAATTAACTTTAGTCAATAAAACCAGACAATTTTTGGTACACCTTGATACTACCAGACCCAGGTTCCTGGGGTAAAAAAGAAAGGTGGCTTTGTGCAAAACTTTCCAAAACCAGTACAACTTAATATGCTAAACACACAGCAAATCAACCGTACAAGATAGTTTAATTAGTCCTCATGCAGTCTTTATATACAGCATCATCTCAGTTTGCTTTTTCAGGGAAATTAAGTAATTCCATTAACTAAAAATTTATGTTTGTTATAAAAAATAACTTTTTTTTTGTCATTCACAGCTGTGGTGTTAAATTGTCTGATTCTTTCTATTGAATTCTACTCAGCATTAGAGAGGCCTTTCAAACTTTATCTGAACACAAGCCTTTGATATTCTCTTGCGCTTTACAGAAGAGCAATATAATTAATTAAAGGCCATGTTCTGGCATGATGGTAAATGAAAAAAGCAGTTAAATATTTGCTTGATTAAAAAAAAGGAGAATAAACTTGCCTGATTGCTATTTCTAGATGGACTTTCAGAAGTGATTAATTTCTGTTATCCAAATTAAAGCGTTTAATTACATTAATCTGCATTTACCTTCTGTTGTACCATTGAATCTGGATGCTAAATGTCTATATCACAGTGGAAAGGGCCTTGGTTTCCAAAACTGGTTTCCATACCACCTAAATGAACCACAAGCTTCTGTGGGTTGGTTTGGGGTTTTTTTACCAAATAATTTCTTGTTCATTGATTTTAACTCCAGAAAGCACTACCTGTGATTATGCAGTTAGCTTCGTATCAGACATAAGCCTGAGCTGATTCCTCTATGAACAGCAGCACTCAGCTTTAACTTCAAACACTGGAGTCAGTTCTCCTTTATGTTATTCAGTAGCTACTCATTAGCTTAACCTTTATGATTACAAAACTGAAGCTTACGCTTAGGCTGGATTTGTCCAGCTTCCACTTCCAGTCAGTGGATCATGTATCTTTCCTACAGCAAATGGCCTTCACCTATTGAATTTCTATTCCCCAGATAAGCAGTTATGATTTGTTCAAAGAAAACCATTGGCTTTTAAATATCCTTCACGTAAGGCAGATATCAAATCTTTATGTGATGGTCCTGCAGCAGAGGCACTGCAGAATACAAGCATTTTGATATTAAAGTAAAAAGCCACCAGATTGCTTAGTGCTTCTCTGAGAATTCAGAACAAGACATCACAAGAGTGCAGCAAAATGAGAAGCTGCATGACCATGTGTAACAAAAAGCTGAAACTGCATCAGTCCATGCTGTCAATGACTTACTTGGGTGTTCAACAATAACAGAGTTATAGCTGAAGCTAGTAGAAGGATGCATTACACAAGTTTTAGAGGAAACCTGATTTAGACTGAATGCTGAAGTGGGAGAGATCAGGAAAATTGTGCTAACCTTCACAAGAAAGTAAATCTCCAGCAACCTCTGAGCAAAAAAGCTGCCAAAAGCCTATAGAACAGGTATTAACAAACTAACTGAAGGGATTTTCAGTTGGAGAACTACTGTCAGAGGGAAGTGAAATAATTGAGTACCAGGCAGCACTGAGCAGAAAAGACACTCTCTGGCAACTTTTTGTTGAGTGGGAGCGTTTCAGAGGCTCATGCTGAACAGGCGTACACTAAGAATGTCTAACGTGTCATACGAGAACATGAAAACAAACGGTATTCTGACAGAACATGGTTAATTGATTGAGAAGCTGAAAAATGTTCTAATTAAGAGAGGTCTTGCAGCCATTTGGGATGGCCTACGCATACTTTCACGGCAAGGAGACCTCTGACTGCAGGTCAGATACGTACACTCACATAATCCCAGCCCAAGTGGTGGAAGCGACGTTGATACCAAAGTTAGCCCAGGCTGGTGCCTGTGCCACTATCACACCCTGCTGCTGTTCTTACCTGTTCCCTGTAGGCAAAAGCTAGGAAGAACCTTCCTACACTGAAGCCGCCCCATCGTTCTGCAGGGAGGCTGCCTAGAGCGCAGTTTTAGGGGCAGCTACCGAATCACTGCAGCAAGGAAGAAAAAGGTTTATCTCCCTTTTTCTCCCTGCTTCACACTCTCAAGACCTTTCTGTCAATCCTCTGAATCTCTAGCTGTGGAGAACTGTCCACCTCTTTTGCTGTTTTTTCTTCCAGCCTAATGAGCTCACCTGGCATATGGAAAACTGCACCACATGCCAGCGTCACCACAAGGTGAGAAACAGAAGGGTGAAAGCAGGAGGGGACACTTCCTCCCCCTTTGGCTGGCCTTCAACTTGGCAGAGCTCCTAGCACCACAGCCTTAAGTCTGGGCAAAACAATGGCAGTTTCACCCAAAAGCAGGCTTTTGCCCTTCACACCTTTTTTAAATTTCTTGATGCGTTTCTCATCCTTCAGTGATTTAAATCCAGCAGGGAAAGTAACCTAGAGAAGCGCTGTGCGCATTTACCAATTAGGGTGGTTTTAATTTGCACGAGTAACATGCAGCCTTTAGAGCTTTTTGTGTCTTCTGCAATAAGGAAACACAAGACTCTTGCATCAATTTTGACCCAGTCAGATTTTATCAGGACAGTGAGCAATCTTTCACAGGCCCATTGATTTTACGTTCTGCCCTCATTTTGCACTGAGATTGTCTTCCAGGTCTGTAACAGGGTGCCCGTGAAGCAGAAGCCCTCACATCCCCAGGTTGTACCATATCAACTTCCTTTGTTCTAAGAAAAACAACTGATCTTTCTCCTGCCTGACCCTGAGGCTACCTGACATCAAGTTTTAAACTATATGCACTAGCACAAGGAGGATTAGCTATTTAAACACATAACCATGCAACAGCCAAAGGAGGTTTTATTACGTAAAAACTACTAATGTGGTATTTCTGTCTCGCACATGTACCCCTCTGAACCCATTGAACAAAATGGCAGACAAACAGTGTTTTCTCGAGTGGCCAAACCAGAAGGTGGCCGTGCAAATGGAGTAGAAGAGTAGAGGTTATAATAAAGGTGGCAAGAAAACACCATGGAGCGTCACAGCTTTCTGAGAATCAGTACCAGGACCCTTGTGGGTTTTTGTAATGGATTTATAATGTTGTGATCTATGGAAATGAGGACAGGAAGTCATATGGTTGATTATTAAATAGAGTGGTGGAATTTAGGAAAAGAAAGCACTCTGAACAGAAGCACGCCCATTGGCTAAAGAAATGGAAAGTACGGACTATAAAAAGACATTATATGGCTTTTCAAAAATTAAGATAAGAACAGATTATATGAAAACAGTAGAAAAGACCAAAGGAATCTCAGGACACATCAAAAGGGCATAAAAATAAACCAAGGGAAACCCTTTCTTGTGATGTAAAGGCCAGGAAAGAGCTGCTACTTTTTCCTTTTAATCTTTTTAAAGGGACCTTCCTGTGAAGATAAGTTTATGAGCTGCATCAGTTGAAGCAATCCCCTCAGTTTATAAGCCGGCTGTAAAAGGAGGCTAGGTACGTGGAAGGTGGGGTGAAGGCCTGTTGCAATGCACACGTACGGTGCCAAAATGTGTTAAGAGGCATGAGAAGAAACATCTCCCTGAACTGAAGAGCAGCACATGCAGCAATTAAAACAGAGAAGTTAAATACATAATATCTCTTTCTTTCTTCAGGGGATACCAGGAATACAGGGGTAAAGGCAATGAGAGAGGAGGGGAAAAAAAAGAAAAGAAGAACGTATCTATCTAATAATTCTTCCTGACACAGCCAGAGATAAACTGCTTGGTAAGTCTGGGCTTTATAAAGTCATATCCCTCTCAGCAGGACTTTTTCTTCCCACTCCACCTTTCCTCTGAAGAGGAGGCAGGGCTGGGTTAGGATAACATGGGTGTGCCTGATCTGATCTATTTCCGGTGCCAGTGAGCCGGCACGATCCTTCCTGATTTCTCTCTTCAAAAGCATAGCACACGTAAATAATTCTTTAGTGACTTTTAAAGTGTTTTAATTGAATTTTCTAAATGCTGATTCATATCATTATTTATGCGGTTATTTTTGTCTTACCTTCAGTCCCTGAAGGCACAAAAAGTAACTGTATTCATTGTTCATCCAATTATGGTAAAATGTCAAAGTTTTTCATTTGCCCCCTCATGCCCCCTCCCTTTCCTCAGAATAAAGTTTTCTAAATTTCTATACCAACTATTGCACTTGATTGAAACCAAATACGTCCAGTAATCCCCTCCCCGTCTCCTACCCCATAAAACCAGCATAGCAAATACAGCAACCGAAAAAAAAATATCTGTTAGGAAAATTATTTTCAAAGTAAGTAATACTGAACATCAAATAACTGGAGACACTGTCTTTTCATTTAACAGAGAGCAGAGAAGATTTCTGGTTGTGGTGGTTTGGTTTTTTTTTTGTTTTCTTTTTTATTAAAGGTCTTGTTTTACACTATGGCTGAAAGCCAAGCAGATTTCAGGGAATTTTTTTTGCAGTTCTTAAATCAAGCAAAATAAATTCCAGTAAGAAAACAAACCCAACCCTGTTTCCTAGTAGTGGTACTGTATGCTAATACATTATTTTCAGGAGTATTTGTCAAGAGAGTCTGCACAGTGATTGTATATTTACAGTAGTTTAACTCCCTGCTCCCCAAAGCTGTTCCCTCATGTTTCTTCCACATTACTTAATCTGACACAAGAAAGAAATCCACTATACCCAGAGTCTCAGCACCTATCTGCTCTGCATTCAGTTAGAGCACCCCAACAATTCAGTGCTCACAAAGGCATTGCCTTGCTGTGTATTCCTTTCCCCTTGCAGGTTGCAGGGCTTGAGGCAAGGGAGTGCTTTGGTTTGCATGACAACTTCCCCACCAGTTACTTGCTTCTTTACTCCTTTACAAAGTGGCACTGAGATCTTCTCGTTCAGTTCAGTTCAGCTTTGGCAGCCTTAGACCACATTTGTGTGTTTCCCGAGTGTGATAAGGAACAGTGCCAGGACAGAAAAAACACTAACTGTGGTCAACAGTCTAATTTAAAAACAATAAACCCTCTGTGTAAAAGGTTACTAGGAGATGAATCACGTTTTGCTGGTCCCGAAAACTAGAAACCCCATATATGGATATCCATTAATTTAGAATCAAGAACTATTAATACATATGACTGTATAATTTGGCTTATCATTCTAGTTAGATTCAGAGAGAAAATTAACTTATTACTCTAACAGGGCTGATACACATTATGGTGCACTCCCTCCCAATCACAATTTTTGCACTCCAGTCTCGTAAAGAAAAGCACACCCGACACGCAGTTGCTTGGATCCCTCCCAGAGCATCACACCACCTTTTGTGGGTGTGGGTCTAAAGTGGGAAACCCATTGGATTAAGGCAGAAGACCAACATAAGCGAGCAGTTCATCACAGACGCAGCCAATTAGACACAATCGGCTTGAACAGGCAGGTGACTGCCAACAAATATGCATTTACGTATTTACATCTTAAAGTCCAAGAGTCTTTGTAGCCTTCTCCAGCCAGTCCGCACATTTAAACTGACAAAAAATAATCTGTACACACAGCACTTAAAAAACAGGGAGGCAAAGGAAAAAAAAAAAAAAAAAGAAAAGAATGCAGGCAGACCAGCAGCTTCATCTTGGTATAATCATCCTTTCTACGGCACAAATGATATGATCCCAGTTTTTACAAAATATTGCCAGCAGTGTCACTGCGAAAAAAGTGCAGATGATATGAAAACGGCTCTTCATCATAGGAGCAATGAACTTTGCAATAGTAGAAACACACACTAAGATGACAGTCATGAAGGCCAGGATAATATTTATACATTTCCCCAGGAGCACTTTGGCATTAACTGTTTCGGACTGCTGCGCTTGCTGTTCTTGCTGATGAAGCTCCAGCTTTGAAACCCGGGTCTGGCATGATTCCAAGGCTTCCTGGAGACAAAAAACAAGAATTAGGGTAACTCTATTTCCACACACCACTTTTCCCATTTTAGCTGCAGAGCCATCCATCAGCTAGATAGAAGTGTAACTTATTATAGACTCCTAGAACTTGAACGACCCACCAACTCACAAATGCACAGATACATCTGCATGTGTGTATCACTGTTTGCTCAGGTGTAATCAACTCTGACAACACTGGCCAAAATGTAGTTTTTACATTTTTCATGCTTGAGAAAAAAGTATAACAACTCTTAACGGCCATGACAGATAACGTTTCCTGCATATACTGATGAGAGAAAGAACTAGGAAAGCTGTTGTCATGGCAACTTTCATAGCATTAAAACATCATCAAAGTAAGTTTCTCTGTACACACGGTAGAAAACATTGGAGTAGTGCAGGCTTGCTGCCATAGTAATTAAATCTACTTTGGAACACGGAGCATTTGGTTTACACCATCTCTCTGGTCTACATTACCTTTTTCACTCAAAGCCACTACAGTGCTGAGATTGAGTCCTCAGTAAGAGGTTGCCTTCTCCCCTTGTCAGTGTGAATGAATTAATGAAGGCTCATTAACCCATACCCCAAGCGGGCAGCGTGCACTGGAGAAATCCGTGGTGATGATTTTATGGGATTCTCTCTCACATGGTATATTCCACTTCACATTTTGTTTTACAGAAAGCAGACCTTTCTGCTTGAGGGTGGACTAAAATGGTCTTTGAGTAAAATGGTTCCCAAGCCACTAACCCTGTACTTGAGGCCCCTCAAAGTGAAACATGGAAGAAAGTCCTACTGCTTCACTTACTTGCCAAAATGCCATTTTTTGCTGGAGCTGGGACTTGGGCACCACGAAATAAGGCTATAACTAATGAGATTGATCAACTTGACATAATATTTTACCACTGTGTAAAAAGGAAAAATTATGCTCCAGCTTCCCGACTTTCTTCCCCAATCTCAAACTCCAAACATTTTCCTTGCGCTGGCAGGAGTGTTCAGCTGATCCCTCAGTAAGCTGATTCAACCCAATCCTCCACGTAAAAACAAACAAACAAGACCACTGCACACAGAGTTATTAGCTTTCCTTGGCTGGCTCACTCCTCCCTTGTTTTGGCATGTTGAACTGGCTTACAATGTGGCCAGCCAGGCACCTAAGTCCACACAAAGCACATGGGACAGTACCTGACAAAAGGCTGCTTCCTTTCACTGTTCTAGGAATTAGCACAGTTCTTAACAGGTGGCACAAAGTCCCTTAGGGTTTGTGTATGCTCTCCACTACACACTGAAGAACCTTCCTGGTCTTTCTTCCACTCTGACTGTAAATTATTCTCAAATCATCTTGTGCTGCTTTGGAGAAAGTCCAGCTGTAGAAGTCTGATACCGGCAGTTCTGCATTGAGAGGCTGAACGAGTGTTTTAAAAATGCTCGGCCCATCCCCTAAGGACAGAGTGCTCTGAAGGTAGGTTGTTACTTAAAATATCCTCAACTTAAAGGCTTCTACTCTACTTTAGCTTATTTGTCAACCCCCCTAACAGGCCCAAATGTACAGACAGAGAACAAACAAGGCTGTAGCAACATAGCACTTCAGTTAGTTTTAAAAGTCCCTGACACCCCTCCAGGGTTCTGCTAATGAGTCAGTGAACATTTCACAGCTCTTCCGCTGGAGAACTTGGGTCTCATTCCATTTTTACACCTTCAAGATGCCTTCACAGAAAGGAGTCCTGCATAAGACACCTCTCTTCTTTAAACCTACACATCAACTTATGATATGCTTAGATTCAGCACTATCCCTTCCCCACTCTGTTCCCAGGGCGTTCCTGACTCTCACATCAACTAGGGAACAGGGCGATCATCCTGCTGCCTGTGCTCTCTGTGTTCAGAAATGCTTAGACTTTGGGTAGAAATATTATTCATTAATAAAATCATATTATGTTGTATATAGCTATTCAAGTATGTATCTACATTCTGTCAGGATGGACTTGTAAAAATTATTACTGGCTTTTGATTGACGCCAGGCATGACTACAACTGATCGCTGAGATGAACACACCCTACAGCTTTAATTATAGGGGCCATTGTAACCATGAATTAAAATGGTTAAATTATAAATTGATTTAAAACTTGTAGATTTGCCAGTTAAGTTAAAAATAACTCAATTAGCTCTCTAACTTTTAACCTCAGTTTTTATTATAAACCTTCCCAGTGATGTGTCTACATATTGTCAAAAGTCTGAGGAAGAGGTTTGTGTTAACATTGTCAAAAGTGGCATTTTACAGCATACAAGGAGACTAAATCCCCGTCTCCTCTGGTGCAAGAAATTAAAACGGGCCATTCTTGATCCACAAGCCTGCCTGGGCTATATCATCAACTCCAGCACATAAAAATTCCAAATCCCTGGAAACAAGATTTAGAACTGCCAGGTTTTCATCTTAAAACAGACAAAACACGGGTTTAAATCTTTCCCCATATTCCTAATATAAAAAGCTGTGCACGGATGCAACTATTGTAGAGTATGAGATTTCTACAAAGTGTTAGAAGCTTATGAGAAGAAAAAAAAAATAATGTACCTGAACATCTCGTGATCGCTCATACGCTTGATACGCCACTTTCTCCTCTATGCTGGCCAACTCTTGTTTCAAGTTTGCTGTCTCATGTTGATGAAGATCAGTAAGGTCATTTAACTGGTCTTCCAATCTTTCATATCTTATTGGGAAAAAAGGGCTAAATTTAGTGCATTCTATTCAAGTAATGCTCAATCATGAAAACAATTACACATTTTAAAAGGTAACTTCTCAGAGTACTATGGATTCCTCTGACTGGCATTACAGAGCACATAAAGAAATCAGTAAAAACTTTGGAAACACTCCATGAGCATTTATTCAGCAAACTGAAAGCCTTTTTGAATGTTCCCTTGCTGGCAGTGGGTGTTAAAAAGCAAATATTTATACATCATTGGCAAATTATATGAACTATAAACAGTGGCTAAGGGTATCCAACTCACATTTTTCCATTTCTCACTTTTCATTTAGACAAGAAGATATGGTTTCATAAGTAAACCTGAGCCAGTTAACGGCTCACCAATAGCGAAAGGAAAAATATGTTCCCTGGATCCCCTTTCCAACAGAACTGCAAGGTCCTGCCATTCATGTGCAGCCTGTTCTGGCATGTCTGTACACAGTAAACCATTTCAATAGAACCATCAGGAAAATAATATATTTTTTGGTCAGTTTATTACTTGATCTGACACACAAACAGGCAAACACTGCCATTGGCACAAAAATGATAGAGGCAAAATTATCCAGCTCTGGAAATGGTGGCAGGAGGTTTGAGATCTTAATAGCAGTTAGTGGTCAGAAAAGGCTGCTCTGCCTTCTCCTGAAACAGAGTCCTGAGCGCAGTAGGCCATTTGCTCTGTTCTTTCCTCCCCCCTGTTACCAGCTTATATCCAGCCTTCCCTTGAATTTGAAGAAGTATAAACAAGTGAAACATTAAATACTGCAATTCATACTGAGTTTTTGCCCATTAGTGTAGTAAAGACTTCAAGAACCAACACTTTAACAAGCAATATGACAAACGGGATATAGGTACGGCAGGTGCAAGCCCTCTGTAGAACACATATCACTTCCCACAGTGGACGATCAAGGGATTAATTGCCAAGTAACAAATGCAAGAGGAAGTTGTACTACGACATGTAAAATTACATTTCACAGCAGCGTGTTACACCAGGGTATAAAGCGTCATTGAATCCAAAGGATAGCAATGTGTCTGAGAAGTATCTGGACAAGGTACGCAGGACTAAATGGTGTATTTATCAGCTGTATGTCAGCTCTGCTACACCATAGACTGATTAGCGTTTTCAAGTCACAATAGATTGGAATTCTTCCTCCAGTTACAAAACAATTGGCATCTCCTATTGGCAGTATTCACATAATACAATATGCCAGTAAGATGTCAGAAGTAGGAATTTTCTGACAAGCCTTCAACAAAAGGCAAAGAGCTACCACATCATTTGATATGAAATCATAGTGTTCTACATGTATTTTCAGTTACTGGAATGACTAGCATTCCAATGAGTATATTACATTGTAATAACAGATATTGATTGGAATTATTTTTTCCTCTTGCTTCTGAAATATCACATGCACAAGCACACACCCACGTTCCAAATAGTTTCTATGCCTATTCAAAAGTCATTTCAAGAGAACAGTTAAAAGAAAATAATACCTATATCTTTCCTCTTGTAACATCTGAGAAATAAAGCCATAGTCTCTTTTAAATTGTGCTTTTAAATTCTCAATGTCATCAGCTAATTGGGACTGTGTCTCCTTGATTTCCCTTAGTTCTTCCAAAATCATGGAAAGCTTTCCTTGGCTGTCCAGAGTACCTGCCACAGCAGGACCAAAGGAAGTATTCCCATTGCTATCTGCTGAGCCAGAGGTCCCGCTGGAGCACTCATCATCACTAACATATTTTGGTTTGGCAACAATGGTGGCACTGCCCCCATACGTTCTAGAACTCGATTCTGGCCGAAATTCATCCAAGGTATTTTTGAGATGAGCAATGTTGTCTGCACTACCAAATTTGTTTCGGATCAGGTTTGCAAACTCTTTAGACTTGCTGAAAACAAAGACAGGCGGTGTCAAGGACACACCCGGCACCCCTGACTTGCTGCTCTCTGTTCCATGCCCCGAGGTACGAGACTTTCCATGCTGAATGTCTTTCAAGTTATCTTTGGAAGTATCCTTAGTACTTTTGGAAGAGCCATTTTGTTCAATATCCTTGAGCTTTTTGTGATACTGTTCCAATTTCTTCTGCAGCTGGGCAATAGAGTGGGCAGATTTCTGGTTCTTCTTCTCAAAGACTTGTTTAATGCGTCCAGCCTGTTGCTTGTCTGCACTGTTTACCAGTTTCAAATATTCAGCCACATTTCCATCTCGAGCTGTTTGTTCAACTTTGATTTGTTCTGTAACCTTGAGGATTTTCTGTTTCAAGCTATCTGCACTGAGTTTGACTTTGTGAAACTCTAGGACTCCATCTGGTACATCAAAGTTCAGGTTGGTGTCAGAGCCTCCACGGCGAATGTTAAGCGGTAAACTCAGGGTATTCATGTCATGTCTTTCCACCTGAGGAGAGAGAGAAGAATAAATGAAATTTCAAATATACTCTTTTTAAATCCAACTTTCGGTTTCCTTTTCTGCACATAATTATAACAAGTACACAATATAAAGTAGCTTATAGTAGGACAAGAGAAATTTCCTCAGATGAAGTAAAAGGCACAGGGGAGGCATGAGAGAAGAATGACCTAACCAGAATAGCTTCATCCCTATTAGCATCTTGTGCTTGCCTCTGGGACAAAGAATGTACATTTCACTAAAGCTACCACAACATCACATCTGTAGAGACTGCTTAACAAACGGTCTAACTAACCATAACAGGTTTTCAGAGCTTTAAGACCAGAAGGAACTAATACAATTGCTCAGACAAGACCATTGCAGAGACAAGGCAGAAGCTATATTAAAGTATCTTTTAAAAATGCATCTGTGAAATGCTTTAACTGCTCTTTGCTTCAAAATGCCTGACATCCTATGTTAAAAGTTTGACTTCCAACTACAGTATTTATTATTGTCTATAAAAATTAACACCTTGCAGCAAGATCTATGTGCACATACATGTCCAATCATCACCATTCAATCTTCTCCTTCATGAAAAACATAACGTCATTAACATTATTGTAAGAACTGTTTTCTCATCCTTGCACAGTTTTGGTGGCCCTCCTAGAAATTCTCTCTAGTATTCCTGTATTCTCCTTAAAATACAGGCTCATGAACCAGACATAGTGTCCTGCTGCATTTATTATGTGCATCATGCACATATTGATCAGGAGAACTATGCTCACCCTTTGTCTATCATGATGGGTTACAAACACAGAGGGCGCAATACAGCCATAAAACTGGATCTGTATCTGACCATTTCAGAGACATGATCATCTCCACTCCTACTTTATATTTTTAGCCTTATTTTTTTTATTTTTTTTTTCCTTTTTCTTTTGCTACTGCACTGCTCATGGTGCAACCTACGTAACATAAAAGTTCACAATCACCAGCTTCTAAGAAAAATGGACACTTGAAAAAAGTAAACTGTAGGGCTCTGGAATTGACAATTTCTTCTGGAGAGTATTGGTGATCTTTAAGTCTTGGACTCTATTCCAAGAATTAAATCAGTGCTGGGGCCTAATAGCTCTGCACTTTACCAGTCCATTAAAAATAATTGATAGAGAACCATATGCTTAATTATTAAAAAGGGGTGCAAATATTTTTTTATAAATATATTAAAATTTTATATTATTTAATATTATTGCTCATACATGCTTCACAGAAAATCCATTTTATTGATGAGATGTCATTTTAGCATTTGCACATGACACACGTGGATGGCATTCTATATTCAGGGTCATACCCAATTTAAAGAGTGACAAAAATCACAAGTGTCAAAACTAACTTCCTTTTTTATTGATTTTTTTTTTTTTAATAATTGAACTAGTTTTAAAAATATAACTAATAGAAAAATATAGCTTGTACATATCACTTTTTAAAGTGATAACACTCATAATACTGTTGTGGTAGCTAACACAGTGTATGTGTTCAATACAAGCAAAAATTGTTTGACGTGGGGTAGTTGTATCTTTCCAAAGACTCATACAGCAAAGAAAAGCAATCAAGGCAAACAGTTGAAAAGCTTAGGTACTAGACCTGTACCCCATATTGCAAATATTTCTTTAAATGAATTTACTGGGTCTGGACAAATTCAATAAGGAGAAAAAGCTCAGTATAAACAACAGTTTTCTGAAACAACCTAAGGCATTTTTGAATAACCTTTGGCACAAAACTATACTGTAATAAATCATGGAATTGCATATACACACAAGACAGATCCCTTACTGATGTCACTCAGGACAAGCTGTACATACTTCCAAGAATGGGTGGGTCTGTCTCTAACCTTTATACAGCATTAAGTGTTTACTTCCTTAGTACAAAATAGTCTAAAAATATATTGTAATAATTGGATACAAGCCCAAACCAGAACCCCTTCTCCCTTATGTCCTCTCCTTCACTGGAGTCTCTAGCGGTCAGAAGGGTCTATCATCACCCTGCCCTCCCACCTTCCTGGAACTTCAAGGTTACAACATTAACAGAGATAAAAAGAACAATAGCATCCAGGGAATACATCTGCTGAAAGCTGCATTGCTTTTGGAGCTGTAGGAAATCAATTGGCATGTGGCAAAACTACTTCTAAAATGAGTAAAAGTAATCATAGGGTCAGTTTAAATTCAGTGAAGTTTAGAAAAGAATTGTCTAAATTCCCAAAACACTACTAATGAGTAGGTTTTTTTGCTTCCTGTATTGAGAGCTCACAGAGGGTACAGAAGGGTCATGTCCAAGACATTCCTTTATCTGATCGTATTTCACCAAAATGGCAGTTCTTCTCTTGACATCATGATGCAAGGCTGGGTCAAGCAATACATGCTCTTGAAATCTTCTCCCGAGGTAACACACCCTTTTGTTGGTGGAGTGGGGTTTTATGCTGTTGGTTGGGGTTGTTTTTTCTTTTTGGTTTGTTGGTTTTGAGTGGGTTTGCAGTAGAGAGTTTTGGTGTTTAAGTTTGTTCTTTTATTGTAGGTTGGTTTTTTTTGTTTCAAATCAGAAGCAAGCAAACAATGAAGGTCCCAGGTATCTCTAGACAAGTGGCCTGTCACCCACCTTCTATCTTGACAAGGTAGAACAGTTTGGCAAAGATCCATTTGTGATTGCTTTATAGCTCAACACTAATGTTACCTCAAGACACCAGAGATACAACTTCAAATCTTATCTCAAGTCCTATCCCAAAGCCTCCTTCCTGCAACAAGTCTCATCTTGAGATGTCTTTTTAACTGGGGCTTAGAGAGACCATTTCATTTTATGGAGCAGTTCACACATACACTCTGCTAGAACCCAGTTGAGAACTAATGGTAATGTTTGTGCTGCTCTTGCTTATAAGAACAGTGATTTAGGACTGCAGCAATTCAGGTTCCTTGCCTGCATCAGAGCCAGAAATCAGAGATAAGTACCTCTCAGAGGTGAAGCAACTTTCTTCTGCCTCAACTCCCTTTTTTCCAAGGATGCAAGCTCTTCATGCAGCCCATCCCAAGCCAAAGTCCACAGCGTGGAAAGGGGTAACAGAGTAACTGCTCTGTGCAATGAACCCAGGTGCACTGCTAGGAAACCTTCATCACTCATGAATTGGCAGGTTACCATCCAGTTACCATCTTAAATGGTAACTGGAGGGCTGAGTAAAAGGCAACCTGCAATTCATACGGAAGCTCTCAGAGCATAATAGTGCTTTGAAAACACAAACACAGAAGCAAGGATAGGGATTTTACCAGCATCACAGTCATCCATGTTTTCTCATTTACTGTCTGCGAAAGCGACTCACAGCTCAGATTTGCAGCCCATGCTAACAAGGAGCTCAGAGCACAAAATCACCCATGTGCCCAAGTACCACTGGTAAGACCATTGGAAAGGGGTTCCATATGGACAGGAACTCCCAAATGGTTGAGAACATCATGCTTAGCAGCCTGTGTATATTTGCCATCATATCCTCTGTTTGCAAAATACAAAGTAGACATAAAAGGTTATTTCTTCCCAAAGGTCTGGGAGGAAGAAACTTGTAGTGAATAGAGCAGAGAGAGTATGCAGCCCACCCTAACGCAGCTCATCCTCAAGCACTCATCTCACAGCTGCTCAGATAAAGCACTTCCTCTGTTCCACTGACTGCGTCAATAGCTCTGCACTGACAAGTGAGAGCTCAGCCACCTATGTTTAGGTGGCAAGCCAAATTCTGCTGTTTATTTCATAGATTTCTTTTATAATATTTTAAGAACTGCCTGAAAGAAGCACAGAGAAAAAGCATTTGTAGGACGTTATCATTGACTGCACATACGCATCAAGCTCCATAAAGTATACATCTTTGCATTGCCTCAGTAATAGAAGCAACCCACGAAGACACAGTGATCTACTTATCCAAATAGGCTCACTTGAAAATTGGTTGTTTTTTGTTTTGTTGGTTTTTTTTTCCCCCGAACAGCCTCATCACCATCACCAGTCATAGCTGTGCAAGCGAAACAAAGTCTTATGATCACATTTTAAGTCTAACTTGCAAGACTTTTAGAGGGGCAACTGATTAGTGCTTACAAAAAGAATCCCGTAAGAATCATACACAATAGGATTAAGACAGCTCTAAAGCTTTTATGGTTTAGAAATAGCAACAAAAATAATCAGGAGTAATCAGGAGTAATTCTCTTTTTGACAAGAAGTATACATCTACCAGAAGCACAGGGATTCGAATGGGTAAAAAGGCATGCAGAGGAAGTTTTTTTTTACTTTTTCAGTATATTCCAAAGCAGAAATGTGTTTGGGGAGAGTTTTACCATCTTGTTCAAATTCATTGCTCCTTCTAAAGCCCTCAAGAGAAGAGTCCTCCATGGAAGGCTTAAAACAGTGCTTAATCACCATAAAAGGTTTTAAGTTATATAACATCAGCCCAAAATATTACTCTACAGTATGTTCCAGCAAAACACATTCCGCTCATACTTTTCTAAAGACTTAATAGTAATATCAAGAAGTATCTACACTCAGAAGATCACACCAATAACCATGCAGACTCTTGGGTACAAAGGAATGGAGGGAGAGAGCAAACCCTGCTTCTACTTTTTACTGAGGAAATCAGAGATCCAGGGTAAATGATTTGTCTGAGGCTACCTCCAATAACACAAGTTCTTTTATCAACAATTCCTCCATCACCTTTAAAAATCCCTAACACTAAAGCTGTAAGGCGTATCACTAATACACACATCAGGGATTTATTCCAGGTGGTAGTCAAAGATAATCCCAGATACCTTTGGCAGGTACCTGTACTTCAAAGGCTAGGGAGCTTCAAGGCCATTTGATGAGTAAAGCATCATACAGAGGCAGAATAGCCTGTAGAGCTTTGGATACTTCTGAAACTTTTCCCCATTATACCAGCATAGTCTGGTCATTGTAAAAATTCAGTTGTTATACTAAGCAACTTAGGCAAGACCTCAGGCAGTTGAGACTGTAAGCACAGGCACCTCAAGAAAGATGTAAACATGCTTGCAATTCTGGTTTAAGTGGGGGAAAAAACCAACAGTGTGACATGCTTTAGAACAAGTTCTGTAGAAAGCAATGCCAAAGAAAGCATATACGATTAAGTTCTGCTTATTAGAAAGACAGCCTTTACTGTCTTGGGTCTAATTTGGTCAATGCCAAATAGCCATGTATAACCTGTGACCCAAACAGCCAAGATCACATCTATGTTGTTTTGCCTCAAATCCTATGGACATGCTCAGTTTAAACTAGGAGTGTCCCAGAAATAACCTTTTATCTAATTCCTAATTAAAGGACTGAACTAAGGCCAAATTAGCTGGGTCACCACTTGTGTGTAAATAAGTCTTTAGATATGGTACTATTCCAGTTTAAACCAACAATGGGAGAAGAGAACAATGGGGGGAAGAGGCAGTTTTGTGCTTCATTGCTATCACCAGCTCTTTCAAAATCCAACAACATCCACTGAAAATTCTCCCATGTCTCAATTTGCACTCAGTCCTGTTCCAGGTTGTTCCACAGTATAAAACTCACAAGAGCAAACCAGTTCCAATACAAACAACTTCTGTGCCGGGACACTGCAAACTTCAACAGGCCTTTATACCACAGTAGTAACCTACTTTCCATTTACTGTCCAGCAGTCATGTTAAAAATAAATAAATAAAAAAAAATCACTGCCCTGGCTATGGAAAACAATACAGCAATGAATTAATACTCAGATTTACTACATTAACTTTCTTAAGTGGGCAAGTGGTAGGCTCCACACCTCACAGTTAACTATTTTGGTTCAGATCAGTCCCATTCTTTACATAAGCACCAGTAATTAAGGAAGGGTCATTAAAATACTCTCTTATAACTTCTTAAATCAAAATAAATGTCATTTTATGTGTATGTTCCTTCCCTCTCAGGTTTCCATAGCAATTTACGAAAATACTTGAGAGCCCCAGCGCCCCAGGTGATACACGGGTGGTTCCACTGAGAAGCACAAGAAGCCTGCACTCCCACTGAAGGAGAGTGCCTTTCACCTGACAAATTCCTCAAAATGCAGCCACTAGCAATCAGTGTGGGGGTGGCATATTTTTGAAGGGTGATGCAAGACATTCTGTATCTTTTCTAGACTAATTGTTCAACTCACTTCTAGTGGTTCTAATAGGTGCTTTCCCTCCCTCCCCACCCTGCTTTTGTGGATTTTCTTCCCCTCTCATTCAGTAACAAGCTCTCTTTTTCTAAAGATGTTCACATAGGCGGCAAGAATGAAATTTTCCAGAATACTGTGGAATACTCTATGAAAAGCCAGCTGCTATACATTTTCAATTATTAAATCCTTCTCTATGAATGTGAATTTGATAAATAGCCAGCCACATCCCTGCCATGACTTCTCAGAGTTACAGCATGTTTCTGATTTCGAGTGTGGTTTCCTTCATATCACTCAACTGTTTAACTTCACATCACAAATGATCTATTTCATGTTGATAAAGCTGCAACAGGTCACCTACTCCTTCCACCTGACTCTTTCTATTTCACAGTCGTGTCTTAAAAATTCATGTTGTCTAAGCATTTCCTGAAACCCCATCTCCTGGAATCATACAATTATACAAGAGACTTTCACAGACTATCACTAGATTTCTTGCCCTCAGTTACAAAGAAATAATTTCCACATCTAACTTAACAGTCAACAACCAACCAAGTCCTCCTTCCCCCAAAATACAAAGTTAAGGACATTTTAAAAGTGTGATTTACAGATCTACAAAAATCAAACCCACAACCCAACACTGATTTTAGAAAGTATAATTAATGACTTTTTACTGCTTAGAGCTGGCAACATTTACATACAACCTCTTTTCTAACAAGAACATTAAGACTTTACAGTAGCAGGGAATTTTGGAAGTACTACCACTCAGAGATAAAATGCTCTTTATCCAGATAGACTGACCACCAATAAGCAAAAGACACAAGACATGAGTCTTCTGTTTGTTTTAACCATTGAAATACTTCCATTTATAAACAAGAGAACAATAGCTCCATCACACATAAGACCTTTTCATATGCGTTAATGCTGCGGCAGCACATCCTGAGCATATAAACAATCACATCTTGTCCTGTACATGAACTGAGTCACTTGCTCAAAGGAGCCTGCTTGCTTCTTCCTTTATTCCCACCATTCTTTCCACACTGTGCTGATAAGGTAACATCTCAAAAATATGATTCTTTTACACCAGCAGTTCTGCCTATATACAGGACTTTTAGTTCATTTTTTGATACAAAGGACTAATCAAAAGATAAGGTCTGCTTCACTATATTATGTGACCAACCAGCATAGGCTGTTAAGGAGCTTAGATGCCATTTTTCACTATTATGGGAACTACTGGAAGGCCTACAGCCATGGCTTTGATCCCTCTTTAAAACGATTTCACACACACATGATATTCCTCCTATCTCTCTAACTTTTAGATATTAGGGGTTCTAAGCTTTACTTGTCTGTTAAGTTCACTATGTGGTAGCCCTCCTTCCAGGTGTCAGCAGCAAACAAACTAACCTGTTTGAACTTGGGAAGTATGCTGAATACCACAAGGTCTCTCCTTCATCTCTGCTCCTCCCCATCCCCGCCCTCATACTTCAGGCTGCTCTTCAGGAAAGGATCTCCATTTTGAAGAATATTTTATTTACCTCTCCATGAAAACTAGTACATCTCCTGACAAGTCAACTTTATTTTTTAAAGCTTGGTTACTTATATACAGTAGCAAACTTTCACTATTTTTCACATTACACATGTATGAGTACTTTTCTTTTTTGTTGTTGTTCCACACTTGATATCCAAGGCTTGTATTTGTACCCAATGCCACAAATAAGTACCAAGGGAGAGAACTGCAGAGAAACCGAGCCATGAAAACTCAAAAACTGTGGCCATATTTCATGATCTATGCATAATGAAAGAAAAAGAGAAACAAGACGACAAGGCCCAGAAAGAAAGAAAAGAAATAAAAGGGTTTATTTTAAAGCCTACTTTATTAAAAAAAATATATTTTTATTAACAAAACTGTATTTCATTATGCAAGATGGGGACAACTAAAATGAAATCACACAGGTGCGTTATTATACAGGTAATTTGTTATTCATAAATACTGCTGCAATAATGGTATTTTAAGTTACTATTCATAACTGATTAACACTGCTCTGAATAAACTCTGGAGAAAACATCTTAATCGCCGTGCAGTACGTGCCAAAATTCTCTGCAGATTCAATGTATTTAAGCCTCTACTTCTTGAAGACCACAACAACAGAACTTTAAAGCATTTTCTTATTCACATTTCTTTTTAAAATAGCAAAAATCTTTTCCTTTCTTGTCACTGAAGGAGCAATATAAAGCACTAGGCAACAGAACCACAGTTTCCTGCTCAGGCAGTATTCTTTGTGTATCTTCCTCCTGGAAGAAAATGAAACATTGTCCCCCAAGTTAATATAAATAACAGTGTTTTGAAAAGTAAAAATATAATTGAACATGGTTTTCTGCTGCTGTGATTATGCTGCTAAACTGTCTCACAGGCAACGCTCTCCATTTATGAACAGAACTAATCAAATCTTCTCCAGAGCAACTATAAGGGTTCTCCTTATTCTGGAGGAAATGTCTTCAAATATTATTTGTTTGTTTATGATCATCTTATTTATGTACATGTATGCATGCAAAATATGCTTTTATAAATATTTTTTAAAATATACATAAAATTATTACAAACAAGTACCAGTCCACAGAAAACCTCATATGCATACAAAAAAAAAAAACAAAAAAACCAAAAAAAGGCAATGTTTCAGTTGATGTACATCTTCTGGAGAACCTGCTTGTGACAAAGTATTTTAAGTTTACACCCTAACAATCAATTAAAATAATTACAACTAAATATGAATTCACAAAAAAAATAAGATAACTTTTCCAGAAAAAAAGACACAAATCACACACATTTGAAGATCAGTGTGCCTCTACAAGCAGACCTGCCCGAATCTTCCTTTTTGAAGAGGCTCTGCATGCACATAATAGCAATACGTCAGAATGACTACTTCATCTCATGTTTTATGTGCTCTCTACAAACGTGTTTCCTGTGTGCATCAATTGCCTATTTGTTAGTTACAAAAAAAAAAAAATCCTTTTAGAAGCCTACAAAAAATTTAAATAAACTAATTTAAATTTTAAATAATAGGTTAAGTGGCATGAAGAAATCACCATACATTAAAACACTGCCTATAACACACAACTTTGAACAATTTCTCACACAATTTCTTAATTCTTACTGGCACAAATCATTCCTCTAAGAATATAAAGAATATAAACAACTTTACTAGTCTTTTCCTTCTGAAAAATGTTCAAAGACTGTTATATCAATTTTATTGAAGTAAAATAACGCACTATTTGTACTTACTAATGGGTCACCTCCATACTTGATTTTTCCCTTTTTCTTTCAATTTTGTGTCTACACCATACGCTTCAAATACTAATGCATCTTACAGAAGTTATCTCAACCCATTAAAAAAAAAAAAACTGTATTGTAGAGAAGTCTCAGAAATCAATAAGATAACATCAATTAGATAAAAACCCAAAATGCAGAAGGCTTGGCTAACTGAAAATAAAATCAAAGAGATTCACACAATTAGAGAGGAATAAAACCCTACAGTAAAATGATTATCTAGTTTTAAAATATTCCTACCCTGAGAACACACTTCCCCAATTAATGAGATTTATATTAAACTGAATTACTTTGAGATAGCAATTCAGACAATTTTGGAAGATAAACTAAGTTAAATTATATTTGTCACCATATTGAACTTGTAACAAGTGTTCAATCACAATTTTTTAAGTTTTAGGGGTAAAAAAACTATTTTTAAACAACTGCCTTTGATGAGGATTCACAAAATTTTCAGAGTATGGTACAAAGCCTCTGATGTCATTTCGAACAAGCTTGAATAGTAACTGTTATGTATTGCCAGAGCAGCACTGGCAAAAGAAAGAAGACTTTTTCTCTCAGAGATGTTTGAAAACTGAAAATAAATCTATCTCTGTTTAGCCAGAACTAAAATGTCAAGGGTGGAATGAACTCCTGTGGATACTAAAGGCTCATTATAAAGCTCACTGCCTTCTCCTCCAAACTATAGGACACATTTGGTGAACATCTCTTTACGTAACATAACAGGAGAATGTATATTATGCACAAAATTTAGGCACAAATTCAGTGCTCATAAACTAAACAAAAAAACCAAACCAACCTAAAATCAAACAAAAAATCTGCTCCTTTATTCTCTGCCATCCTGCACAAGAAACATTCCCAAATGCAGAACTGCGAAATGAGAAAACAGCCAAGAAACAGCAACCACTTTGTTTAACAGACTACTGGAAAGGGCTCAGAAACTGTACAGCTGCATAGCACAGAACTGGGTAGAGCACAAATAGATTCAGTAGAAAAAACTGTTCAAGTTAATCTTTCTTAATCCGCTAAAACAATGTTGCTAATCTAAAAGCAATTTAATACAGTGAAATTAAAATCCCTTATCTTAGATACTGTAATTGAAAGAGGTTGATAAAATATTACAGACCAACTTTATGCAACTTCTTTGCTACAGTAATACACGTATGCAAAATTGCGCTCAATGTGGCACAGATCTAGTCAAGAACTGTCATAGGAGACAGCAGAGCTAAAATGGCAATACCAATAACGCAACAGCAACAGGAAGAGTCTCATAGGAAAGTAACAAGCAATGACAGTTTCACAGCCTCTATTTCACTGTCTTTTGTTGCCTTTGAATAAAGTGTTACAGACTCCTGTTCTTCATATTCAAGGCCTTTCAGGTTTTTTATTTTTGTGAAAACTCCATCTAGGAGGACAGAAGGGACTAAGGCAACTAAGGATAAAACTAAGGATAATGTTTTTAGAGTCACAATTTAATTTGGATCTCTGCATCATTAAGGATATCTTGGGTGTTTTGTCCTAGCCCTTCAGAGGAAGTCATGGTGTCAGAGGGATTATTTATTTAATTGAATAGGGGAATGTTAGCAGTGTTTAATTGCTCTGGGATAACATCTCTCTGATAATGATAAAATTATTCTTCAAATAATATTTATTGAAAATTAATTACAGTTCAGAGAGGTTTACTTTACCTAGAAATTTATATGGTCAGACACCGTAATAACCATACTTTAGACTCTAGCAACAAAATAGGAAAACTTGTCAATTCATAACAACAAGGACCACTGGCTAATCAAACAGATTTTTTGGAAGAGGAAACTTTAATATTGTCGTTGGAATACTGCAATACAGTAAACTTTACATAAATAAAAGCAAGTATAGCTTGCTACAGAAGTAACATCTACACTGGTAGTTTTGTACTTACGCTCTAAGTTTGTACATTTTTCTTTTCAGTTATGTCTTTCTTCTTATCTTCTTTTACTCATCTAATTTTTGCAACTTCACCTTTTATCTGAAATTAGTTTAATCATGCTTTTTATCTGGGATATATTTTACCTGGTACAATACTTGCCACGATTTAGAAAAATTGCATTAATATTTCTTAAGAGTCTTATAAAAGGAGATACAGGAAATTAAGACTATCCTAGAACTATTTGTCTTTTTAAAATAATAGTGATGATTTATATTACACCACACAAACAACAAGTAATTATCCTGGATACTGAACAGGATTTTATGGAATACATACATTTCAATTTGAATGGATACTTGATACAACTACTGATAATATTGCTTAATTAATAAAACACAATCGTAAAAGAGACTGGATTTTGCTACATCCTCAATAGTGTCCATTATTAAATCCATGGTGATGGGTAAGTCAACTGGTATTAATATATATGATAAAGATGCATTGTAAAGTTAGGCAGTAGTATTTAGTATTCTGCTTTACTCAAGAATCTCTTTTAGCATTGCTAGTAAGCTTTACATGCTATGAAGAGATATAAAGCTATTGTCTAAGCAGAGATGGTAATAGAATTTATTCATATTCTATCTAACAAAAACTTTATTAATCAAGTAGGTATTTCAGATTCATAGCCATAACCCATGTTAGCTAGACCAGGACAGCACTTCTGAAACAAGAGCACAGGCTACTGCATTTCTGCTTGATCGAGTGGTCACACAAAAGCTCACCATCCATGACATACACCTTCCAGGAACTGAGTCACAGACCTCACCAATCAACTTCTCTGCCAAGTGTACAAGGACAATAGAAGATGCTTCAGGACATTTTTAAGAGTCATTTTTCAGCTTATTGAAAGTCACTGCCTCCCTTACCTAACCACAAATAACTGGGAGAGCCCCTCTCAAGCTACTGCCACAGTCAAACAGCAACACTCATCTCATTGTAACATTTTTGTATGAAGCTACAGGTTGCCCAGCTCAGGTAAGTATGTTCCCCAAGTTCTTTGGCCACTATAGCACAAAAGAACTGTTTAAAGCAGGACACAGAAGTTCAGTCATATGCTTCCCTACCTGCCTTCCCCATAGAATTTTATTATGCCATAAAATACTGCAATAAATCTAATGGTCTTTTTAAGGTGGTTTGTAATCTTAATTCAGAGCATTTAAAATAATTATCAACAGAAAATGCTCTGTGGTCAGCTTATATTCAAGATAAATGTAGAGGGTTTCTCAAAAGCACACAAACACTAGTTGCCAATTTTCTTTCAATTTAGTTCCTACATATTAAACTCAGATTTTTCTATTTTTAGAGTTGTGGAGATGTTAGTAGCCTATTCACTGATATGATTTGATTAGAAATGAAGCTGCAAGCAATATTCCGTTCCTAGCCTGCCTCTCTCCTTTGAACTTTCTCAATAGATTTTTTTTCTCTGAAGTTTCTATTCAGACAGTCTAAAAGGATATGCTTTATCATATGGTTGGCTTTGGTGTTAAAGATTTATAAACATATTACCATATTCATTCACAGCAACAACACAGAAATAAAGGAACAAAGCGAAGCTCAGTGGGAAAGGAAGCAGACAAGAGTCATGCTGTCCTTGGAGTCAGACCATGGTTACTGGCACCGCCCCGAGCCAGAGCTCTGTACCTGAGCACGGACCTCTGTTTGCTACAGGCCCCAGTGTCCTCTAGTAAACAGCCTAATATTTGGCACAAGAGACCTCACACCTCTGAAAGTGGAAAAGCAAAACAAAATCCAAAACAATACTCATTTTAAAAGATCAAGGCATTAGAAAATTGTCTAAAGATTTTTGTCCCTTTATCTCTCATTTGGTCACATCATTAGAGCAATTTAACCAGCATGAACTATCATCTATAAATCAGATATTTAGTGGTCTCAACAGGCAGATGAAGCTCTATATCCACTACTAAACCCTCAAAAATATGCCTCCTGCGAGATTAGCCAACCAATGCTAGCCTAATTACAATTTATATACAGTGAGTAAATATTCTGTACTGTATTACATGTTGAAAAAAGAATTCCAGATACCCTTCCTGGACAGACTGACAAATACACGCACCTTCTGTACTCAGTTTCTTGAATACTGTGAGAAATACCTAAATCACACCATAGCTCTTACACAAGACAATGGTGCCAACAGTTCTTCAAGCAAGTCCTGCCCTTCCTTTCAATTACTACTGTTTGCTCATTCATGAAGTCTATCATGCCTCAACTTCAATTACAATATTTCTAAGAAATAATTTTAACTATTATCTCACTGAAAATTCCTCAATGTATGGCCAAGGCCAAAAATTCAGGAGCTACATGGATAGTGGTTTTGTTAGATCTTGAAGACTCCCTTCCCAGGACAACTTGTATTTGCTGCTATGTAAAGAAGTTTTTGCTGATATAACTTTGAATTCAGAGAGAGTTGTGCAAGAAATTATAGTGCAAACTGCAATGGAATCTACTTCACCTAATGTCCTCTAGTTCTTGCTATGTACATTACAATCAAAGCAGACTGCTGACAGCTAAGCAAGTGGAAGAAACAGGGTAGAGGGGTCGCCTTCTGTACACAGGAGTACTACCCACCAACTGAGCTGCAGTTTGGATTTTGGATACAGAGTATCAACCGTTTTCTAAAGCTGAAATAAGCACTTGCTACCAGCATTAAAGTTTGGACAGAAATACACTTTAAGAAATAACTCCTGCAGAACTAACACTGCTTACAATAACACAAAGGTTGGGAGGGGGGCAGGAAAGCAGGTAGTAAACTGAAACCAAGAACACCTCACTTTTCAGCAATTCAAAGTGGCCTGAATGGTTTATATTCTATGTAAGCTAGGAAGGGAGGCTGTAGACTTGCAAACATTCATTAAGCGCTTCAGGAAACTTTAATGAGTTGCAGTGATTTGCACAGGCCAAAAGCCTTCCCTGCAGTAGAAACAAAACATGAATGCAAGGAACTCCACCCACGCACACGCCCTCAAACAAAAGAGCAAATGACGAGACACTTCTTTAATTGATCTGCTCCTCCAAATTCAGATTTTAAAAGTCTGTCTCTACATATGATTGTGCTACTAATCAGGCAACACTGCATCATTTTAACTTTATCGAATAAACTGACGCAGTTAATTATTCATCTCATTTGGTCTGTAGGTTTTTTAGTTGCTTTTGATTACCTTTCTTGTTCATTTACTGCTTTAACAAGGGTGTTATAAAAATAAAGGTCAGTACAGAAATAAATACACCAGGTGTTATGTTCCTTTGTGTAATGCAACAATATTTAGTCAATAGTCATATAGCCTGAAAGCAAAAGATATAGTAAAAAAGTACTGAAAAAGCCTGTTAGGGCTGTCTGCCAGCTGAAAGCCAAAGACCCACCAAAATAAAAGCAGCTATATGTTCAAACATTTTCAGAATCGCTTACCACAGATACTGGGACCACTACAGTGTAGTATATCCATGTTAACAACTCTTAAGCACATTTAAAGTACTATAAATAGACTAGTAAAAACAACTGTTTATCATTATTTAGCTTTTTATTGAAAAACTGCTTCTCTCCACAGTGTGATGAAAGGTATGTTTTAGTTTCTGGTACTGACTTCACAATACAAGTTTTAAAAGATTCATGCACAATGCTGTGCATACATTCTTGTTTAGCACATAGAGCTGGGGTTGGGGTTAGCAGGGTGTAAAAAAAATTAAGACATTTATAATGTGGCATAATAAAAAAAACCATACCATTTGAATACTGCTTTTCAAGTTCTCTAGATAGCTTCCGAGTCATATGAGGTAACAGATAAGGAAAGTTCTTACCATGTTTAAAATATCACAATATTGTGATATTCAATTACCTAAGGTATTAGGGTTGAAACTTGTGCCAGAAATGACCGCAAGTTTTCTTACAGTTTTAGTATTACCTGGTGGGAAAGGAAAGGACTCTTCCAGGAAGAACATTGTTCCAAGAGGTGTGGTTTCATTACATACAGCAACAACACTGTAGGGACTTTATAGGTTTTAACCCACCAGAGAAATTTTGTTACAGCCTAAAGCCTAAGACCCAACTGCAAGTACTTATCTTGCTGTCAGACAAAATATCAGAGTACAAGTAAAAGAGATCAAATGGCTTCAGTAGATGTGCTAACAGACTGGTCGCATAGGAGAGTGCTACATGTGAACATACATAAAATCACTACCTACAGACTTGGCAGCCTGCCAACATTGTTTACAGTGAGCAAGTCTAGCAAGTTAATATTTTCAGAGTAAAATTATCAGAGTTGGGGTATTATGCCTTTATGATCACCTTCTGAAGAGTTTTCATTTTTAATAGTAGAAGTTAAAAGTTATAGCTGGTAGTTCTAGATGCCTGCCTCTAGCACAACCTGCTGAAATGATTTGAGCTGTACTTCTGACCTGCGAAAATGCAAATCCTAGAAAAACTCCACTAGTTGCATGAGAATCCCCAGAGACAAACTACATCTCAAGGCTTGCATTGAGATAGTCATTCCAGATGTAGTCAGTGATCTGTTCCACAGGAATTTGCCTTTCCCCCCAAAGCACACAGACACACTGGTGGGCAATACAAGTCAGAGATGAAAAGAACAAAAACTAATCACCACATTGGTCTTTCAAACCAATCACAAGTTCCAAGTATTAAAACACGATCTATTTATTTCCCTTTTGGTCACCGTTGCCTCCTGAACCTGCTCAGCATGTCTTCATAACAAAGATTTTGTGATCTTCCACCCACAGAAGATGAAGTGTCAAAACTGTTTTCATTGTTGAAATATTCAAGGACTCCTGTTAGGCCAAAAGCAAACAGTGTGTCTTCAACAAACGCAGAGACTTGATCAAGTGACTTGACCTGTTGCATTCAGATGCCACATAGCTCCTGCAGCCACCTCAGGTGAAATTTCATCCTCTGTCTGATACCACAGGCATCAGACACCTTGCACATAGTGATTCTGTCACCTGCAAATCATAACCTAAATTCTTTTGTCTTCACCTTATCTCATCCATGGCATGGCTGGCATCAATGAATGATGATGGTAGCCACTTTGGCAGGTAGAAGCTGAACCAGTTACTATTCTGGGTGAAGCAGGAATTTCTCTAAGTGTTAAGCTCAGGGAGGATACTGCAGGACTCGTTCTGCTCCCTCCTGGAGCATGGGAAGATGCCACATACAAGGCCTTTGCTTCAAATCACAGCTTACTGGTTAAGCACAAGTTCATTATTTCTTTTGCATGAGCAGAAGCTCATGTGAATTTCTGCCTCACATTTCTGCCACAACAGCCCCATGCATCAGTACAGGCTTGGGGAAGTGTGGCTGGGGAGCTGCCTGGCAGAAAAAGACTGGGGGTTCTAATTGACAAGCGGCTGAATATGAGCCAGCAGTGTGCCCAGGTGGCCAAGAAAGCCAATGACATCCTGGCTTGTA
>JAOQGH010000001.1:48405736-48467095 GCA_025769975.1 Gallinago jamesoni
CCCTGTACTCAGCACTGGTGAGGCCACACCTCGAGTATTGTGTCCAGTTCTGGGCACCTCAATACAAGAGAGATATCAAGGTGCAAGTGCAGAGGAGGGCAACGAAGCTGGTGAAGGGCCTGGAGAATAAATCGTACAAAGAACGAAGGAGGGAGCTGGGACTGTTTAGTTTGAGGGGGAGGAGTCTGAGGGGAAACCTCATCACTCTCTACTTGAAAGGACATTATAGAGAGGTTGGTGCTGGTCTATTCTCACAAGCAATTAGCAATAAAACAAAAGGGAATGGATTCAAGCTGCAACAGGGAAGATTTAGACTGGACATTAGGAAGAAATTCTTCACAGAAAGGGTGGTGAGACACTGGAATAGGCTGCCCAGGGAGGTGGTTGAGTTACCATCCTTGGATGAGTTTAAGAGTCATTTAGATGTGGTGTTAGGGGATATGGTATCAGGAAGAACTCTGTAGAGTAGGGTAGATGGTTGGACTCGAGGGTCTTTTCCAACCTAGATGATTTTATGATTCTATGATCTCAGGCTTTTCCCCTTACTGCTTTCAACCCTTCCTTTATCTCTGTATACTTTTTTTGTGAACTCTTCTGTTTTCAGTTCCTTCTCTGTTACTGCTTCCCTCCCACTTTTCTATCTACATACCTTGTAATAGTTGGGTACCTTCCCCTCACCCAGAACTTCTGCAGAATCTACCCGGTCCTCAAAATTTCCTGAGTCAATTTAGATTTTTCTTATCTCTACACCAAGGGGTCTCGAAGCTTTATAACATTTATAGTAGAGTATATAGTAGTACAGTATATAGAATTTTTCATTAGTGGTACAACTTCCTGTAAATCACACTAGTATCCACTCACATTAGGAAATTTGAGGAAAATAACCTCACTATCCAAGCACAATCTTTCTAGTAGGTCATTCTCAGTCTCTCAAAAGCTGTCTTATCACACATACAGATACTCTTTAGTTTAGATAACTTCACAAGGAAAGCAACAGCAGCTTTAATTCTAGGAGTCTAACAGTAAGTTAACATCAACAATAGATGCAGCTGCAGAAATAACTACCAACTTGAATGCAGAACAAGCAGCTCCATAAGCCACATAACAAGCTCTGACACTCCGCATTCCCTGTCAGCCTGCCAGTACTTGGAAGAAAATTTTTCCTCTCTAGCCTCTTGTGTATGTGCCTTCACTTCTCAGAAGCACTAAAAAGTATGAAAGGGATCATATATAAAAAATAAAATAAACAAAACCCAAACAAACCTAGGCCAATCCTGAAAGACTAAGTGCTAAGTTATTATTGACCATAATCTACTTGTGAGGCTATCCAAGCTATCACTTGCCTGTCAAGCAAAAATAACATCTGCAACCTACCATTGAACTGTACTGTAGATACTGTACAAGGGGGAGATGATTGCAATTGCATTATAAAAAATAATTCCCTTTTTTGTTAGCTTAACTTTTTTTTTTAAAGCTTAAGGCAATTAAAAGAACAAATTCATGCTCTGTGTCATCTGTATAATGAAAAGATTTACTGACATCTTTTTGCCTTTTGTGCCACTCAAATAACAAAGACTGGCAAGACAGTAACACCTTAAAAGCAATTTTAGCTGATTGAAACAGAGCCATGATTCGAAATAACCTACCAGAGAACTAACATAGGTAGTCTGAAGACTTTGTACAAAGGCAAATGTCACTGTTTCAAGTGAGATGCACTTAGCCAGTCATTTCCTGAATTCTTTTTCCTGTTATTTCACATGCCTTAAAATCTATTTTCCTGAAAAGTTTATTCTCTCATTCTCCAGGGATTTCTTTTCAGTGACTTTATAGTAGTCCAGAGCACTGATATCACAATCTGTTGCCAGGGGAAACAATTCAGACGAAAATGTATCATTACTTCACTGCAGAAAACAATGGGGAAGAAATACTCCGATGATGTCTAGTCATATATGTCTTCAGTAACAGGCATGGTGAAAGAATGACCTGTAGGTTTGCTGATCAGTTAAGATTGTTCATCAAGGAAGTACCAATTGGGTTCTAGCCTCTCTTCAGCTTGAGACATGTTCAAACTCACAGCTTCAAGGAAGACGCTCCAACCACCAAACTGACAGCTAAGACAATAGCATTCCTCTGTCTTTCTTGAGGAACTCTGGCCACTGGAGCCTGAGATTTATGAAGAGATTAGAAAAGAGAATAGGGCAGTGGGGACATGCCCCACAGACGTGTTTTGAAGAAATGCACTGTCACTGAAAGAGGGCATGCTAGTGTGTTGATTTGTGTTCTCAGGCTTGCTCTCATTATTCTTCAACAGGGAACTTGATGCCCTGAGCCCCTGTAGAGCTGTGGCCAGTCTGCCTTGGGAGGCACAGAGGCCTTGATCAGATTGCACATCTCGAACACAGGCTTCCAAGCATCAAACAAGAAGGTGGGGAATACACAAGGTATCCAACACACTCCTTTTCTTAGTTCAGCAGCAGCTTACTCATGTTGTACTATTTCTATGATTCATGTTGAATAATAATTTTTATCTGATTCCTGCAAGACCATATTTTGGACCATTTTTTCAGTACATTATTAATCAGCGGGGTTTGAGCCACACATCTCTCCCATTAAAAGAGCAATTGTGATGTAATGTTCCCCATCAGCCATGATCTGAATGGAGCTTACATCCATCACTACTTAATATTGAGAGGAATGACTTGAAAAATGGTATTATATATGCAAGCCAAAATGCTTAAACGGACTGCAAGCAGAAACTGATTTCCATACACTGCTCTTTTCAGTAAAGTCAAAACACAAGTAATGCCATCTAGTTACCTCTAAAATCACGATAGGCTGGAATTGGCTTATACACTTAAATAATTCACCACTGAAGAGAGGTGATTGCACTCCAGTCTGCAATCAACCCACAGGAGCTTGTCACTGTTGAGACTCCTCTGTGCACATTTCCTGACTTAAGAACCCCAAGCGGTTGGTTACAACAGCTTTAGCTGTTATGCCTGAGCACTCCACATTATTTTAAAACTCTATTGGTTTTACTTTTTTTCTATTATACTCATGAAAGATTTTCATCAACTAGACAGAGGACAGCAAGTACCTGCACTAAATAGCTTACAGGCTTTGGAACATCTTCTTGGGACAATCCTGCTGTATATCAGGTATTAGAAAAGGTAATAGGAAAATTCTGTAAAAAAAAAAAAAAAAAAAGGAATTCTCTATCTATCAACCAGAAGCTTCAGTTTTTTAGATTTTTAAGATTAACATGGACGTCTGCAGTTTGGCAAGCAAAAATTGAACCAGAGCTAATCAGTTACCTGCAATATCCAGCCTTGTATGCAGCAAAGCCCAACATGTATTAAAAGTCAGGTTTTATTTTTTTAATGAAAGTGCACTAAGTGTAGAGAAACACTTAACACTTGGTAAAATACTACACAACAAACCATTCCAAAAAAAGCAACATTTGTTAATTTTTTATGAACGTCATGATTTTCTTGCTTCAGTGCTCATGAAAGTGAAACATTAATGTCATGCACAGGAATGAAGCAGACTGAAAACCCCCAGAGCTCTGTCAAGACACCTAGATCCAGAGTTTCAGAAGCAGCAACCAGAGCTACTGCAGTAAAGACCTTTCTTCCACACTGCGTGGCAGCTAAGCAGTGCAGAAAGGTATTTCAAATATTTGACAAACACCAATTGCTTCTTGTGTTCGCAAGCATGGATGAATCCAGATTCTCAAAAAATTATCAAGAACATCACTGTACCGTGCACCTGAAGACAATGAAACACTGTCAAACAAAATCAGGTGTGGCAAAAAAACAAACCACTAGACAGCAATGAACACATTGAGCTCTTGGAGGGAGAATTCAGAATGTAGATCGACAAGAATTTTTGATTTATCCCCTGCCACATAAAGCATGTACCCAAATGTAGTCAACACTAATCTTCTATTAATCTTAAATTAACTCATGGAGCATGGATGAAAAAAAAACAAGACCAAAACCTGTTTAAAACTAAAAGCTAAGCTTTTATTTTCCAATAACAAATGTAACCACAGAAATAGCCAAAAGGAAAAAAAAAAGGGAACCAGCCCCCTTCTAAAATTTTGATGACATGTTCTATATGAATCAACACAAACACTTTCTATGGTACTTGTTCTCAATGAAGACAGAAATGGTGTGATAGGAAACAGACACATCAAAATGCAGTGGATACAAAAATAAGTGTGCACATCAAGTTTGGCAGGAAGCACTTTAGGTAAAACCAAGTACCACACCAGATCAAACTGGTCTGCTGTCAATATCTGCTTCTTCACTTGACATGTTTTGCTTTCCCAAAGGCACATCGTCTCATTTTGAATTTGCCTACTTCCCTTCACAGTGCTTTTTCCAGCCACTTACTTGCTGCTAAGAGCACAAGAGTTGGCTGGGATGTTCTGCTCAAATCAAACTTGCCTTCCCAGTGCTCCCACAGAGCTCTCTCTAGCAGGCCCGTTTTCTCTTTCTACACTCCAACATGACTCCAACATGCTAGAGCACCTAAGCATTTAGGATAGATCACTAAAAAAGCTTTTACTATTAACACACTTCCGTCAATTCACTGCTACCCTGCTGGTTTGAAAACTTCATTCGAGTATAAAACTGCCTTTCATGGGAGAGTTCTAGGGTAGTCATAGACACTATCAGAGGGCACATGTTACACTTGATCAGCAGCTGAATAAGCACCAGTTACACATCAAGTAGCTAACTTGATCCCACATTAACTCCATGCTTCTGGTTGTCATGCTTCTGGGTGTCATTATTGTTAGAAACACAATGCAGAGGAGACCACAGATGATTAAAAATTTGTTGCCACTGAGAGGGAGAGAACTCTTTTGCAGGACTGGTTACATGCAAATTGATGGTCAGCCCGAAGACAGCAGCATCAGCCTGTTTTTAGAACCAGCAGGCAGGCATCTGCTTCTAAGGTTACTTAAGCTAAATAGGAAACCTCATACTTGAGCACAGCCTGTATGTTAAGCAACTTGTCTACAATTCTACAGTTCAAAAGCAAATACCAGTAACTGCTTTAAAGAAACTAAGAACCCAATTGCCTCACAACTTACAATTGACAGATGAGCAACAATTACTCTGACATATTGTAGGAATTTTCCAAGAAGCATCTCTAAATCACTGCTAGAAACCACAATGCCCACAAAGTCTAGCCAATCCATTTTTAAATGATACATTGGATGTCCTTGGAACATAAATCTTCTGTTACACTGTGACTTAATGCTTGAACTGGTGAGCACTATGGGCAAGAACACCTACATGTTAACTCAGCATTACTATTTTTAGGCAGTAATTTGTGGTTGGCTTAAATTACCCAGGCTACAAACTCCAGCAACACACTGTCTGTCATGTAATTTTTTGCAATTCACCTGGAAGGTATCAGGACCAGCAGGGAGGGCAAAGGGCTACACAGAATATGTATCCTAGACTAACATCACTAAGCAAAATTAAGGCTTACCCATTACAAAATGGATTGGATTGTTAGCTAAGCAGTTTAACATAATAATTCAATTTGAACTGAAATACAAGTTTGTCTATATTCGTGTGTGTGGAAAAGCATGAGATAGGGAATCTGACAGTTCTCTACCACAAACAGAAGTTTTGGAAGCTTTCCATAATGCAAAATTATCCACTACCTCAAAGATTCAAACCTTAGCTCAGCCTGACTAGCAGTGTGGAACAATTGGTATATTCCTTTGGACACATTGAAATTGATAGAGAACAAGTGGCAGGGACAGTCTGTGTATAATGCCCCACAATCCAGAAGAAGCATTAGTTCAGTAAAACCAATGAAACGTAGTACAACATGGACCTTAAACTCATTTCCTACAGCAACAACAGCAGCAACATCTTCCCATATCCCCTCACTCCAATACTCACAGATTCTCTTAAATCCCTAAAATGCTACAGAGTATTTTTTGCTTCTTCCTGTGTCCTTTATTGTCCTTAATGATGGCTCCAACTTCACTAGTGTCCCTTGCATAACCTTTCTGGCCCAGCAGGTGGGCAAGAGAGCATATTCTGTGGATAATCTTAGACTATCTGCCTACTGATGGACCAGCAGGCCAGCTGATAGATAGTGGTCAAATTGTGTCTGACTTTCACTCCCTGCAAGAACGGATAAGTGATGACACATAAAAATTATTTTCACAAAACATCTGGACTCATTACCTTTGAAGTCACCAGTCTCCTGTCACATTTATTAGACAGAATATGTTCACTTCAACAGACCTGAAAAATGTGAAAGCCTCAGGAAACATGTAAAATAGTTTCCAGGACAGAAACAAAGGGCTTAAATGAAATTCCTGGCTCCTAACATTAAAGTTACATTCAAAAACATATCAGGCTTTCTTTCATAAAGAAGTCATGTATCTTTCCTACTCAAGGTTGGAAAGTAATTTCAGAACATCACTACTCCCATGAATAAAAATTGTATCTTGATCTACTATTTTTACTTGCAGCTAGATCTTTCTCTTCTACACCCAATTTAATTTCAACCATTTCCCCTTGTTATTGGTGCACAGGTGCAGGCTACACATACATTAAATGAAAATTAAATAGTTGAAACTTCCTCTCTTTTCTTAAAGAAAAAATATACCAGATGCTTTGAAAGATTATTAACTAACTCTAACCCCATTTCTCTTCACAGGGTATAGGGAAATAGAAATCTCCACATGCTGTTTATCACACGGCACCACAGCAAGACAGACTCAGGGCCACACTCATATTCTAAGCACAGAGAGTTATCTTAGCAATGGTAAACACCTTGTCTGCTAACAGACCACATTAACTGGCAGGATCCACCACTGGTTAAACCAGAAGTTAAATTGATTTCATTTTCTATGTACCTTCAAGTCTTTAAGTCTTTTTCTCCCTGAAAATTTGCTCAGAGATCTACTTGCTTTAAGCCTTCCACATTACCAAGGTTATATTAAAGCCTTTATTTACTTGGGAATATTCCTTTCTCTTTTACAAAGAAGTCTTACATTTGCTGTTCTTCTGAAGGTGTGTTAGTCCTGCTTAGTCCTTGCAGTTTTGTCTCCAGCACAAACACTGAAGACAATGTCCATGTTTTATTTTCACCTTGATACAGGTACCTCTCGTTTTCTACACATTCACTCTGATTTGCCATTCTGCCTCTGCTCTTAAACACCAAGGACAAAGTTAACCATTTAAATTCTATGCACAAACCTAAGCAGGCTAATCTGATTGCCAGTTTATTTTCACTGAGGAATTTATGTATCCTCTTTTTACTTACATAGTGGAACAGACTGTTTCTAGTTGTAAAGGATTAAAAACGTAAATACTTTGGAAATAAGTATCTGAATCTCTTAACAAACAATTTAAAGGTATCAAAGAGTGATTAAAAGCTACTGAGACAAAAGGACTGAGAAAGTATTAGACCAAAGTGAAATAGACACTATAGGAAGAGAAGAGAAAGGTTAGTCTAGGAGGTGATGGGAAATCTGCATGCTTCAGACTGGGAAAAAATGCCTGAAGAATCTTAAAAACTGATCCATCAGTTTCATAAAAGCTCTGAACAGGATTTAGAGCTGTAACATGAGGAATCCTTAGGGCTGTTTAGAGGGTCTCTGGGCTTTCTGTGGCATTACAGAAAACACATGCTGATACAATAGCACTGGTTCTTTGTTACCTAATCTAAGTACTGTCAGCACTACAAGCACCATAGACAATTCAATTTATGAAACATCTGGCTAAAGTCATGGTGTCACATGCAAGAGTAGAGCAGTTTAGCCACTGAAATACTAATGTTTAATATAAAAATAATTAATACATGTTGCTACTGTAAGTCATACTGGCCATTAAATCCCAAAAGTGGATACATCCCATGCCAACAGCAATAAAATTCTTGTGGTAACTTGCAGATGATCAATGCTTACAGTTACTTCCTAATCTTCAAAGCCTTCACCTCTATTCTCTCAACTTTGTCTTTTCATAATGAGTATAGTTTCTATACAAGTTTTCCCAGAGATAGAAAACTGCAGGTACTGGTATGAAATACAGAAAAAAAAAAAAAAAAAAAAAAAAGAATCACATTCCATGCATTTCATATGGTATAATTTTACAGTCTTCCCTCCCCACATCAAAACACTGGAGGCAAAGATCTGCCAGAGTTTCTAAGATAAATACAGTATACATCATTCTGTTTGTGTTCATTTTTCTAAACGGAGAAGAAAGGTTAAATACATAAAATACAGAAAAAATATTGTAAATATTTTATACATGCACATATATGTATGCACATATATGTATATGTGTACATTCATATAAAATAAAAGAAAACACACCATGGCATGTATTATGGCAATAACAGTACATCCTTGTCCTTTTTTCTTCTCTCCCACAGACAACCCCAAGTCTAAAACTGTTACTACTGAAAATGCATATTTGATGCAAATTGGTCATTTTAAATTAATGCATAGCAATTAGGAAACTTTATTTGGCACCTGCAAGAGTAATATCTAGCATAGCAAGAACATGGAGTTCTGAGTCCGCTTAGGAAAAAAGATGTTTTTTGAGAGAGCCATGTTGCATGAAAAACACACCTTTCCAGAAAAGAACTTCATACAGTAGAGAGAGTCCATTACTTGGGTGGTAACAGGGGGATGACTTGATATAATTCAGAATAAAGAGATTAAAGATACAAGTGTGTCTTCTGGGAAGTTCAAATATCAGTATACTGCAATATTTTCACATTGTCAATTCACTTCTGAAAAAAACATACACAGAAGTGATGCAGAATATATAACATATACTTACAACTTCAAATAATGCATAAGCATCATCTTTAGTCATTCTTTCTCTTTAAAATGATAAAAGGCTGAATAAACAATGCAAAGCCTGCTCAGGCAGAAGAAAGCTAAGCTTAGTGCTAGCCTAAGGAATCCTTCTGAGCATGCAACATTCAAATAAGCAAGCACATCTGCTGTGATAATGCTGAGGGGTTTTTGGGTTTTGAAATAAGCTGCTGAATTGAGGACACTTTGTACCTTTGTTAACATGACTGTCTCCTAAATCTTACTGCTATTGCAAAGATAATGACAACAGATAGACCTGTCTGCCTCAGGAGGAAAAAACGTTTCAGAGAATGACGCAACTTTATCATTAAAGTCTTAGAGCATTCCGATCTGAATCTTCCCAGTATGTTAATCACAGCACTGAATGGTACCAGCCACTGCCGCTCTAAAATTAAAGCTTTCCCAAATTTAGCAAAGAACAATTACTACACAAAATAAAGATGCATTCTCTAGTAAAATATATGGCAAGTTCATCGCTTCTTACGTATAAATCTAAAATTCTCAGCTCAAATACAACACTTCCATGCCAAACCTATGTCTGCAGCATTGAAACACACCAATACAATGATTCAGTATATTAAGAAATGAGACTGTTCAAAATCATCTTGGAACGAGAATTTCTTCCCATTTCCAATTAACTAACCCTACTTTTATTAAAGTATGTATTTATCACTCCATCAGCCTCTTGGTCACCAAACCAGCAACATAAGTAACATATTTGGCTCTACATAAAAACATACAGTGATAAATCTTAAATAAGTATTCAGACACAGCTATTAAAACTGTCTCACTAAGCCATGAGGAGTTCACACCCCTAAAATTAGCAAGCTACACTGGATGTAACCAGAGACAAAAATTTCTTCTTAAAAATAGAAATTAAAAGAATCTGTTTCAATGTGCAAAGGACATTTGTAACATCAATTTAACTCTAACATTTTAAAGTTATCTTACTAGGCAGTCTACATATTAATTGTTGCCCTTTATTTTCCTACAATCAGACATAAATGTTATTAAAAAAACTAAACCCAAACCAGTATAAGGGGTCTGTTTTGCACATAGAATTACTGTTTCCACTTTTAAATATGCAAATTCTAACTCAAGTCCTCAGTTTATTAACTGAGTCCATATTAACAACTTCAGTACAAGTTAATTCAATCAGCATCTGTAATAATGGTATACGGCTGAACAACCTTTGATTTCCCACTGCTAGACAAAGACAAAGTGAGAGAAAGTGGCAAGGCAAGCTGTGTGTCTGCAGGAACAGGGACCAGTGCTGCAAATCCCTATGTACTGTCAGTCACAAGCAGGCAGGCACAAATATTGACTACACAGTTAGACTTGAGGAGTAATGAGTCTGAGCAATCAGATCCAAATTTCCTTAACTCAGACACTGATTTGAGCCGGTAGATAAAGAAGAGAAATTTCCTCTTTCCCCTAGCTCTCTCTTTCCCCCTACTCTCTTCAAAATATCCATTTAGGAATAGCAAAAGCAATTACATATTGAAGATTATGGGGCACATTCTGGAAAGAAGACATTACAGTTTGGGGAATTCACTGACAGATCATGATGAAGCAGCACTTACAAGTGGAACTAATGCATTCTTACTCTGAGGATTGGACTAGAGGAAATTAGAAGATCATCATAGAGACTAAAATGTTCAAAAGAATTAGGACACAGTATCATCTGTCTCTGGAAGACCAGGATTTATGCAAGTTAAGCTATGTATTTTCTCAGGCACCCTCTAAGTTCGGACCTCTGATGGAGCCATTGAGTACAAATTCTATACTTGCTTTTTAAATAGAACAGCAGTGCTCCAAGACAACCTTTCCACCTCAAACTTCAGCCCTCTTTGCTCTTCTACTCCTGCCTACCCTCCTTTTGTGTCATATGCGTTCCTTTTTTGGCCATACCTACTTTACAAAATGAACATGCTCACACTAATACTTGCCTGCGTCTGGGCATACAGCAGTCTCATATAAACAACATGTAAGAGTGACATTGAAAACTTACCACACGGCACTTCTTGCCAAGATGCGAAGACTCGCTGCATATGCTCAAACACAATACGACTTTACATCCTAGTGTTAGAAAACTAGATTGTTCCTCCTTAGGGAAGATTCATTTTAATTGGCAGAACCTGCCAAAAAGGTTAAGGTAAACTGAGGTCTAACAGACACATGAGGAATAAACAACTGTCTAATATGTCCTATCGTTACATCTTTTGCTGTAGGTCAGGCAACACCAAGGTGAACTCCCTAAGCCAAAAGAAAATTGTACTGGAAAAAATAGCTTACTTCAAATCCAAAGACGTACTGCGTATACACAAAGAAACAAGCTCAATCACATTTTTCAATTCCATGTTCTAAAAATTCCTACAGAAATTTCTGCCTTGGGCTTTTTAAAAATCAAATTCTAAATTTCTGAACCTTGTGATGCCTACCTTGCCAAAAGAATTCCCCCCCTCCCCTCCCCCACCATCGGCAGTGCCTGTAACAAGACAATACAAATATTTTATGTTGTGGCTGCGTACTCCTACCTCCTATCCCTGAAAACTTGTCTCTTTCTTACTACTTACCAACATGCTGTAAGTTCATAAATGCCTGTTTTCATTAATGAAATTACTACAAACAACATCTGCAGAATGAATAATCCTGTACCTCTGAAATCACCCAGTGTTGCTGCAGATTTACCCAAGAGAAGGATACAGCTGATGGGAATGCCCTGGTAATGGTCTCATCTGCCTATAGTCTCAGGTCTCCCACAAGATAAAACATGGAAGTCAGTGCCAGTCTAATTCCAATTAACAACATGCAAAATGCTGCCAAGCTTAACATTATCAGATGCACATGCTGTTACCAGAAGTAAAAAGAGCCCTACAGATTTGCAGAAGCAAACTTTTTACTTTCTTGCAGTAATGATAAGGTAAGCTCAAGATTATTCTCCTTCTTTCCAAGTCACACATTAGTATTATTTTCACCTTTCTTCATTTATTTTAAAAAAAAAAAGCAAACAACAATCCCTCCACAATTTAATTCTGGCTTATCTACACAGAGAAAAATAATGCATTCTGTACAGTACTCACAGCAGGAGCACTCTATACTAATCACAATTGAGCCAAAACAGAGAGAAGAGGGGAAAGGAAAGGTAACATCCTGTACTGCCAAATTTCTGATGAACCAGAGACCAATGGTTTCTATGGGTAATGGCAAAGCTGGCAAAAGACAGTGATTTAAAAAAATAAAAAGTTTTTGTGCAGCTATGCATAAATGAAACAAAGATTCAGTAATATTAAGAATGCACAGTGCAAGAGGGAGAGCCAGAAAAGCCTTTTGCTTGTCTGCCTAATAAAAGGAACTCTAAATCCAGAGTAAAGCACAGATTTGGCACCGATGCCTAGATATTCAGTACATACATCTAGTCCTAAAATACATGAAAAACAATGCAATTTGCAATTTTTCTGCAGTGCCTGCAATGTCCACTGCTACACAGCTATTTAGAGGTGATTGAGTCTCACCCAGTTTCAATGCTCACCTATGTGATTTAGTTTAAGCTTCTACCAAATCAACAGAGATCACCTGCAAAAGCTGTACCCCTCTCAGCTGCAGAGGATGCCCTACACAACTACCGTGAGAGCAGACACCCAATTTCAAACAGTTACACATGACTTAGACAATTCGGGGTGGGGGCAGAAGCACCTATGTCAGATACTCTTAAAAGCAGAAACATGTATCCACTGCATATTTTTGAATCTCCACAAAAAAAGTCAGGTGGTTGGTGGGGTTTTTGTGTTTTTTTTGTTTTGTTTTGATTTGTTTTGTTTTGTTTTTTAAGTCTATCCAAATGGCTAATGATTCTGAAATATATATCCTTCACAATATTTATCCCCTCCCCTATGCACATTGGGAAAAGTCATGTTCTCTTCAGAGAGGTTAAAGACCAAGAGCTGCCACAGTAGCCTAAACCCGTGTCACCAGAGCCTTAGGCTAACATTGTCACCACTGCTCCAGACTTTATTTCAAAACATAGCTACTCTTCAAACAAATCACTGAACTTCAACCTTCTCTGACATTAACTGCCACACTACATAATGGCACACAGCACACAAAGATTATTCTAGTTGACTCTCTCAAGTCCAAACAAGAATAACTGAAATAAGGGTTTGGCTATTTGTTTCAAAACACCACAAGTGGGTGTATCTTCAAAATTAAAGAGCAGGTTGCATGTATGATAGAGTAATGCACATATTGACTAGTAAATGAGAAATCCCACCTAAAGCATGCACGAAAAGTGGTAACATAAGTCAAAACATTTTGTGAAAGAATAATTTTTAAGCTACTGCACTTAAAGCCCAGCTTCCTAAACCTGCAAGACTATCATAGCTTCTGGCATCAACAAACCACAAACAAAATCTTGACACCAAGTTTTACGAATGTCACTAGAGACTCCACTTGATCACTTTCAGTCTGAGCTTTGTCAGGACATGTCTTATTCTCCTGAATATTTACCTGTAATCCAAGGCTTCCCAGTTCCTTAGTAAAAAGAGTTCCTTGGAGGCAAAAAAAAACCCTGCAAAATAAACCCCAGGTGCTTCTTTTTTTCCAAATTTAATTTATATTAATAAATATTTCCAATATTTAATATATATTGCCAGACATAACAATGCTCCCCAGATAGGAATCCATAGGAAGACAGTTTCATAAATATCAGAAATAGAAGATTTGCTCAATAGGATCTCTTTGTTGACTAGAGAGATTACCATAGGAGTTAACACTGGAAAGACAATGGAATGACCTTATAATGGCAGACCTCCTTTACCAGCAGCAGTAAGCATCTAGCTCTTACAGGCAGTAATGCTCCTTGGTGCTTCCCAAGACAAATTACTATATCCATAAAAAACTATATCCATATAGTTTATGCGAATAAAACATGCAATGGCCAACATGGAACGTCTCAGAATTTCTTTACATACCTCCTGGTAAACAGAGGAGAAATTCTGATTGTCTTCACTCCTTTTCTTAAATCTTCCTCAGTTCTTGTTAAGAAATACTTTTACTCCCTTGTGCCCCAGCCTTCCCATCCCTCTGATACAAAGGTCTACCAAATCCAATCCACTTGCACAGGACAGAGGGAGCATAATTCTTGTACAGATCACAGGCCCTCCTCAAGGCCAGCAGCACCTGCTTGTGACAGTGCTGTATGTCAGAAGAGCCTGAGTGTCACCCATTGCATGAATTCACGTGTGAAGAAAGGGCTCTACTGTAGAGACCTTCACAAAAAGCTGAGCAGGACAACAACGTAAGAGTATGGCAAACTCACTGTCAACCTTCTGGACACATTTTAGCACAACAAGAGCCTGGCAGCTACCAAACCAGTCTGCTGCCATTTATTACCTGGCTTTAAAAGAGATTCCTAAGACTATGCCTTTAACTCTTGTCTTAGGAGCAGGCTGTCATCCTTCTTTTGTTCATCAAAATAGAAATTGTGTAATTTGTTCCAAAAAAGGACGGGTTACATGTGAGACGATGTAATCAGATTTCTTCCTTAAGATATGGATGAGGAGGAATGAACAAAGATGAGCACTCTTTCTGGACATAAGAGGGACAGGGGAAGAAATAAATCAGAAATCTGTGTGAAGAGATACTTCGCTTATCTGGCAACAAACACCAGGGATAACCATGACACAGAATTGTGTTATTCCTGACAAAATTTATAGTAAAACAAAGATTCCTAATGTAGTAAGAACGACACACCTCCACGTTATGCACATGCATCAGTAACTGGAGTCATACCAAGTACTGAAGCATTTCATTTTATTTTCAAGTCATCTGTGTGGAGTCAAGAAGGGAAACAAGAAAATTACACCTGACATCCAGCATACGTTTTTAGCCAAATCTAGCCAAATCCAATTTTTCACACTTGCTTCAATACATCACAGATTCTGCTTAGTGGTTTAAGTACAAAGAAAAAATAAGAAAGCCAGATATATAATTCAGTAAGTGCAGTGAAGTTTATTTTACCAGACCAAAAAGAATCCAAAGGCATGTGATACGGGATACATGCTCTTCATAACCCAATATATCAGAACATTATTGGCAAACAGTAGAGTTGGAGCAGATACGAGGAGGGTTCCAGAAGCTGACATTTAACTATGCTTTCCTTCAACAAAATGCCCTAACAAAAAGATGTACCGTAAGGTGAATGTACATTTCTTGCTTAATTTTACTGTATTAGTCACTTTCACACTAGCAGTATTTTTTTACCTTTTCTTCCTTTGCTTTTTTTAATATGTGCCCTACCCTCAACACCAAGAAGCATTTCTCCTGTCCCTTTCTGGTCACTGTAATTTTCAGATTTGAGCTCGTGTTTCTTCTAGACTTACGTAAGATAATGGTAATATTATGATAATATGATAATTCAGTGTCCACACACAGCACAAATACCTAAGTGTGGACTCAAAGGCTCCAGACCAGTACATTAAAAATTCACAGATTAAATTCTGTGTCTCACAGCATCTACAACATTTAGACAGTTCTCTTAGGGAAGAAAAAAAGTGAAAGAGAGAGAAAGTGGGAGTGACTCCATTCTGGGCAGAGCATGTGAAGTCCCTTGATATTCCCCCACAGACCTGGAACATGGAGTGAAAAACCTTGTTACTGGGAAGGGTTCAGAATCCGTAAGCACAATATGACTACAGTGGGGGTGAAGTAGCTCCATGCTAGGGGTACTGTTAATGGACTTGATACGAGATAGCTCAGAGCAGCTTTGTGAAAGATGGCAGGGTGAAGGTGGCAACCTTCAGTGCTGCAGATTGGAGGAGAAGCTATGAATGAGTACACAGTCAAAAGTCTTCTTTGGCCCTCCTTAAGAAAGAAGAGGTCTTCACACCTGATCTAGGCAACTCTCGCTTCACAAGATCTGTTCATTTAGTTTTTTTAACACTAAATGTCTCTTTGAGACTAGTGCTGGGTTTAAGCCTACTTGGTTCTAAAGCTTCCACCTTTCCTTGCAGCTGTCCGCAGCCTTCAACCAAAGTTTCTTGTCTACTATAATCCAAAACACAGTCAATGACCACTGGAGTCCAATAGTCACCTCCCATTTTATTTATGTCCTAGTAAGTGAGGGCAAAGCAGTGAATCTTCCAAAGTCCTTAGCACACTTACAGTATAGTATGCTACTAAGCTGTACTGCCCTGAATTACAAAAATGTTAAAAGTCAGTTCTAATTCATCTGTCAGTTTGATCTTTGGGCATCACTCACCTGTCCAGACATGCTGGTATGAAGCAGCACATTTTCTGCATCCTTTTGCATTTGAAGAGTGAGCACTAGCTTAATTGCAATTTCTGTATTACATGTACTGGAATAACTTGGAATAAAAGGAGGAGTCCATGCTGTGAAACAGAGAAACTTACTACATCAATTTAGCCTAACAAGGCTTCTTTTCCTGTCACAGTATTTCTTGTAGTGTAGCACAGAAAGCCCACTTCGATTTAAAAACTAATAATCCACAAACCCCAAAGCACTGACTCCTCACATTTCCTGTAATCTGTGTTACTTGCCTTTTTTTTTGTTTGTGCTGGTAGGAAACATCAGGTTTTTCTTAAGAATGGAGGACTTCCGACTCCAACTTCCATGATTCCACCAACCCTACACAAGGCTTTTATAAACTGACTCCAGAGCATTGCAGCCTTCTCTACCTTTAAAGCACCAAGTTCCACCATAACGGAACTTTTCAACACAGGATTAGCAAGTCAATAGAAAAAAAAAAAGTCTTATTTAATGCTTGCGAAGCCAATGGTGTAGTATCTTGTAAAGATGAATAGCCTTTTTGAAAGTCATAGTCCTATTAACTTTAACAAAAAACACATGACATAGATAATCACAGTGTTTAATTGTTGTAATCCTTAGATATAAACACACTGGCTGCTCTTTTCCTCCCAACTTTTGCCAGGAAATTAAACAGATTTCTATACACTTTTTAGCCAAACCAACTACAAGAGCATTTATTTACAAAACAAAACCAAAGATGAACAGCCATGTACACCATCCTGATTTAAGCTAGATGAGACTATAATACAAACTGGAAGCATCTACCATCCTGTAAAGAACACTTAATATGTAGATAATTTTCAAGAAAGCTGTTCTAATTCACCTTGGATTGGTTCCACAGGCCACTGATGTCAATCAAAAGTTTCCAATGGATTCAGCACTACTTGGATCATATTTAACTCTTTGCATCTGCATGTAACTTCTTCATCTAGAGCTACTGAAACAAAAGTTTACAAAGGAAGGTAACTATTACTAAACTGCACACACATAGGTAAACCAATGAAAAGGTGCCTATTGTAGTAAAGGTTAACAGAGAAATATTTAGAATTGATGCCAAATATTTTATATTAAAGGTTCATTAAAGTCCATCATAGTCTCAGTGTCCAACTCAGAGGCAGCTAAGAAAATATTAGTAACAGTTGTTTCCACAACTTCTGTACTCGAGAATTTTATCCAGTTCCAATACCTAAACAGATCAATAATGAAGTGAGTCAGTTCTCAATATTATTAAGGTTTTCTGGAAAAAAAAAAAAACAAACAAAACCAAACCCACCTCGTTTCAGCTTTCTACAAAACAGCATCAAAGCTCACCATTTGTTGATATTCTTTATACCTCAGCCAGTAGAGACCTCTCTCCACTCTCAATCTTGTCCCTAAATAAAAGCTTAGGTTATGTACAATGATATAAAAAAAGCTGCCTTAGAGGGGTTCCACTTGCTGAGTGTCTGAAAAAGGTTAGCTGCACAAATACAAGCCATCCCAGTTGCATACCAGATCCCATATGTCAAGGCTTTAGAACAGCAGGTTTATTTTTTGGCTTTGCATATTAGACCTCCACTCTCCTTTCAGACTAAGGGAACAGCAGAAAACTTGCAATAGTAAGGGTATTTGCAACCCTCATTAACGATAGTGCAAATGCTCTTTAGCAAAGCTTCTCTATCTGTATACATAAACAAAAAGCAAGAATTACGGTCCACAAGAAACTCATCTCCCACACAGGTCTTTCCCAAAACCACACTCACTGTGGGGGTGATGACGACGACTGCACATTTGCTAATGGTGCCAACACAGCTAGAACTGGACAATGGACAGCAGCAATCTTTTTTGCCTCGACAATGTTAGACAATAAAATCCAGCCAAACCCTTAAAGGCTTAATGCAGACATTGTGCCAGGTGGTGCCTAGTTAAAACCCTACCTATGGAGATGACGACAACAGACAAGCCAGGGATCTAGAGCTGTTGGCATCCCCCTACATCACCATTGGCAACCTGACAGAAGGACAATTACATGTTCTTCAAAAAGAAAGCACATCAGAAGGTTGGTGATTTTCCCCCAGTGACCATTATTTTTCAATATAGCTAACATTTTAAAAGGTGACAATAGATACCACAGTCCCGCAAGAATTACCATCTACTGCAATGAGGATGAATCAAAAGCACAGCAAAGGAAAGGATACAGGGTACAATTTTCAGAGACATGAATTTTCCAGAAGGAGACAAGGAACTGTGGAAGTATAAAACTTCCAAATGTAAAAATTAGCTTAAGCCTTGAAAAGAACATGCATTCCCACTTCTACATACTGTTTAAAATTGTCTTCTTGGGATGGAAGGAAGAAGATGGATTGGGTGAAAATAGAACCTTTATGACTTATAACTCTACCAAAGAGGTTACCTTGCAGGATCAGGGGATCATGGCAATACTATACTAAACTGTACAGCAACAACTTTCCCCTTTTCCGTTTGACAATAACAAATTACACCTAATGCTGACCTTTAGCTTTCAGATATGATTAATCCCAACACTCAAAGTTTACCCCAAAAAGATACCAGCTCTGTAAACTTCCTATCATTCCCTTCAAGCAAAAAGTTTAAGAAATTACAGTTTTCTAAACAGTCCTACAATGACAAAATAATCAAAACATGATTACTGTTTTACATGAACAAACCACACTTTTCTTCAGTTCTAGCCAGCTAATCCGTTTTACTGGGTTCACATTACAATTGTGGTTTCGCTCTTATTCCCAATACTCCTGTGTCATGCAGACTACTATTTGACAGGTTTCACACATTTCTAGATACACCATGGATTTAACACCAATGCTTAGAGGTCTTAACAATATTCTGTCTCATCAAATTATCTTCCTCATGTCAAAACATGAGGGAATTGTGGGAAAAGTGTGCATAAATTCTTCGAGCACAGAATATCTGGAGGTTTGGTTACAAGTCACAAAAGCCCAGAACAAGCATTTTTCCTAAAGCAATCTTTGCATTTAAAGGAACACAGGGAGATTTAATCTCCAGTTCTCTGAAAACTCTGGGTGGGGTGGTTTTTTATCTTGGGTGGGGTTTTGGTTTGTTTGTTTTAGTTTGGGTTTTTTTTTGTTTGTTTGAATGTTTTGTTTGGGGTTTGTGTGCAGGTTTTGTTTTTTTTACTTTTTTAATCCTTCTATGTCCCTTTATGTTATTTCCTCTAAACTACTAAAGATTTTAAGACATAAAAGGAATCCAAGGACAGATGATGAAAGTGATTAGAGGCTTAGAAAGACTTCCATATGAGGAGAGATTATTAAAAAGACTGCCTCACTTATAGACAAGATAAATGGGAATGATCATAAAAGAGACACGGAAAATGAGAAGAAATGTTCCACACAATATTTTTTCCATCGCTAGAAAGCAAGCAGATTTTTGTATTCTTTTTTAATGTAAGCCTTTGTGTGTGTGTGATCACATAAGAATCAGTTCATCTACAAAACACTGATTCTACTGCTAGTCTCAGTAAGGCTGAAAGCACAAGACTGAAAATAAGATTCTCTGTTTATTAATAAATAAACCACATCTGTTTCAGGTAATTTTTTTTTTTGTTTTTAAATAAAGGAAGAATTCTGACCATTTCAAATATAAGTCTACCACTAATAAGAGAAACTTCTGAATAAGCTCCAATGTGCAAGAAATTACATAATTAGGACTTCCTACATCTCTCTCCAAAGCATCTGGTTCTTGTTAAAAGCAGGACGTATCACAGCATACACTTCTGATGGAATGCAGTAAAGGAACTCCCATATTTTAGTTGTAAGAGAAAAAAATCCTTTTCTAGTACAAAGTCATGCATATAAATTTATAATCCTGGTGAAATGTGGAGGATGTTGTACTGTAATGGGTAAGAGATGAAGACTGAAGAGCAATGCCCTGATCAACAAAAAAAAAATATAATAAAATGTGCACAGAGGTTTCGAGATCTCAATAGGACAACCTGGTGAGCATTTAGAGATGACAGCTTTGATGACTGCCTTGAAAGGCAGTCCTGACACAATGCTCTATAAGCAAAAGTCAACACAATGAGGCATAAATTAGCACAGCCAAGCTAGTTTGAGCATCAGGGATGTCACTATTGCAATTGCATAGACTTCTGCATGGACTTATTGCTAAGAAGCACTGTGTAGCCAGAATATGAGTACCTCTATGTTTCCCACATACTCACTTCAAAAACAAGTTCCTTAAGGAACCATGACATTCTAGCTCTTCTGCAAGCTACATTCCAGCAAAAACAGTACTTGGTGCAGGACAGCTAAAAATGTAACCCTTGTTCCCAAGTCTTGTCCTACTTCATGGCATAGGTCCCAATTCTGAAAGATTTGAATTAGTTTTTTAAGTGTTGCAGGAATCATCTAGTAGTAGATGTGAAGCACAGTGAAGCTGCAGCAACCGGTATTAGCAGAGATGAACAGAAGCATTTTGCACAGTTGTATTGTCCACACCGATTCTACCTGTGCCGTCTGAGCAAGCTGCAGTAATCCAGATTAGAGTGACCAGATACAGTTGACAAGGAGAGACAGGAAAGCCTCTAAAGTACCCTTCTTAAAGCTGGGGATGGATGATTTACCAGAATCAAGGTAACCACAAGACTGTAGATCCATATGCACCAAACAATACCAAAACTGTAGGGTACTAACACCATTACACTATGTAGCAATAGTGGTTTTACATCGCACTCGGTGCTGCCATACACAACATAGCTTGTCTCTCTCGGGACTCATCCAAGGAAGAGAACAGGAATTCAGCCTATCCCTCAAAATACTTGGCCTCCTTAGGCATCAGTGACTCCCCCCATGTTAAGAATGATTCAGCTGTTCTTCATTAAAGTGTTTTCTGTCTTTCAGGCATTGGGAACTTCGCACCAAATGTGACTTACGGTTCATTGGAGAGTTGTTAGCAGAGCCCAGGATCTCTTATACTTGAACCGGCATCAAAGAAGGTATTGAAGAGAGCTGTTGACTTACACTGAATGAGCTTTTTAGCTGCATGAAGAATTTTAAAATTATTTTCCCCTCAGATTCTACTGTTTGCAAACTCCAAAGGCTATACTCACAGTAAATTGTTCCAGCACTTCTGCAAACTGAATTTGGTGATGCCTTCCTATAATCTATAGAGCTGCAATTTTGGAACTGTTTTCTTGCCTGTCCATAGAGAGCACTTCACTTTCTCCTAAGAAAAATCCTCAGATGAGTTTGAAAGCCACAGCCTATAGGGCTGGAGAAGTCCTTAAAAATTTGCCCATCCAAAAACTGGACTCAGTAGCCTATGTTATATAGCCTATGAGATCCAACAACTACTTTGACAGCTCTCTTGCCCCCAAACTTTATTACATGTATCTCACCCTACTTACCAATACAATGTCACTATCCTGCTGACAAAACCAACTTCAAAACTTTATTCACACAAGCAAGTCTCCCTACTTTGTTCAGGTTCTCCAAGTGTCCTCCCATCAGCTCCATATTGCTGTCTTCATGCTCTTCATTTCTTTTCACTGATTTCACTGAATTTTTACAGTTGGAAGGGACCATAGCGATCATCTAGTCCAACTCCCCTGCTCTCCACAAATGTTTGGGAATGGCAGCTTTAACTGCCTCTAAAAGAAAAACAGCGTCCTGCTTTTTTGCTTCTTTTCTCCATAATACCACCAGTTGTTGCTGCTCCAGTGTCTGACCTTTTCCACCCCCCTGGTAAATCAGTAAGAGGAATGTTGAAGTTTCCCAGAAAATTTACCCAAGAAAAATTCCTATTTGTCTGGAATAGGCACAAATAGATTTAATGCAAGCTCTTGCTGGAACGTACAACCTGCTGCTACCACCTCTAGAAATTATATTACAAGTTCTGTGATAGCAAACACAACTTGTAAAGCCCAAACTCTGTAGCAATGCAGTAACACACAACTCTATAAACTTGTTACAGAGCTATATTTTCAGTTCTCATAGTCAAAGGGAAGGAAAGAATGGGTAATTCTGATGAAAAGAAACCCAAATTTAGACAAAAACCCCAATACTTTCATAAAATTGCCTTAAACATGAGATTTATTTATTTTTTTAAATAAACAAGTACAATATGCAACACTGAATGTTAGCCTCGATTTTAAGCAGATCAGCTAGAGTACAAAGCAGAGGCTTCAGGTTTAACTAAACATACAAAAAACCATCCTTGAAGGTATGCAACTTTCTTCCATGGCCACAATCAGCTAGGTAGCACATTATTCTTACAGCAATAAAAATTAAGAAAAACTACTTAGTTCAACTTGCAAAGAGAAAACAAAAAAAAATTTTAACTGGGTTATGACTAGCATGTGCTCCTGGCTTACAGCACAAAGACCAATGTAGAGTCCAGTAGTAAAGGTACAGTGCACTTTTTTACCTATTTTTAAAACATTTTATTATGTAGCAACAATTTGAAGTGCACTGTTTTCTTTCCAGCACTGTCAGTTGATGGGCTGGAGGGATGGAAAGAACACCTATCACGCAGTACAGCAAAACAAAACAATCCCCTCCCCCAAAATCCTCCTCTCTTCTCCCCCTCCCCCTGCAAGTCTTCCTTCACAAATAGCTAATCTCTACACTTCAAACTGGAGAGCTCATTTACTAACACATGCACCATCTCACCTTGGCATAGAAAACAGAATTTCTGCTGGTATCTCAAGTCAACTAGACCAACCTTTTTCTTCATCTATCCGCACTATGCAGTGAGAAAGCGCCATTTGTTTTACACCTGTTTGAACTAAGGATTTAGGTAAGAATTTGGAATCTATCCATAAACTAGAGAGCACCAGCATGACATTTACCTCAAAGAATACTAAATATATGAAAGGATCACAAGCATTGCCTATACATGATTATCGTATATTATATGAACAAACCATCAAAATAGCAAGATAAAGAAAGATGAACTTGCCAGCAGACCATAAGAAAAACCATCCCATAAAGACATGTCATGGGTATACAGTATACTCTTACTTTACCCCTAGCACGCACAGACATGCCTTTTCTGTCACTCTCCATCCCTGCCATAGCCCTCTTGTAAGTAACTTCAGGAAAGGAACCATAATCATTCTCTGCTGCTAGAAACAATCACCTGAGCCACAGTTTATTAAACAGAGACCTTGAGAAACAGGACCAAAAACCAGACATCCACCAGTGTGATCTAGACAGAGTCACCTCATTAAATCATCAGCACTGTTGACTTTGGTGAGTAAGTTCTCCGTTACTCTCATCTCCAACTAGTTTCTGTTGTGGATATATCCTAAACACGAGTTTCTGTGATACCATAACCGGTTTCGTTTTCTTATGCCAAAGAGTAGGAATACGGCAAAAACAAACAAACAAAAAAGCACAGATAAAATAAAACCCTTGCCTTTAAATCGACAACCCGGCAAACGCGGAGACCTCTCGGGGAACACGCTGCAGGTTGTAGGTTGCCTCTCCCAGAGCTCGGCACCCCGGCCCACCACCCTTTCCTCCTCCCCGGGCCTCCTCTTTCCACGGGTGGCCCCGACAACCCTCTCCCGCGCCCTCACACCCCTTACCCGCGTCTTGCGGCGACGGTGCCGCTCCGGGTCCGAGTACGTTCTGTCCACGGCCAGCGCCGTGTCGCTGCCCGGCATGTCTGCCCGCCGCCACACCACCACCGCCGCTTCCTCCTTCTCCTCAACGATGCCCGCCAAAAGCCCGCGCGCAGGTACGTGGGGGGTCCCGCCAACGGCCGCCCAACCGCCAGCCCAACGGCCGCGGCTTTGAGGGGGCTCGGGGCTGCCGCCGCGGGGCGGGGGGGCGTGCCCGGCCCTCTCGCACCGCGGCGGCAGCCTCTCCGCTTCTCCTCAGCCGCCACACCCGCATTAACCCCCTCAACTCCCCGGTTCCCGCCGACCGGGCGTCGCGGCGCCTGAGGGTCGGGTCGTGAGAGAGCCGGGGCTGTGGCGTTTCCCCCCTCTCCTTCGAAAAAGGGAGGACGCCTGAGGGGAGAAGAGGGTGGGGGAGGGCGTTAGCCTCAGGGAACGGGCCATAAATCGCGTTCTTTGATTTTTTTTAAATTATTTTTATTTTTTTGAGGCTAATGGTTCTGAGGGGCAGCAGGAACCAGGGAAAGGATGATCTCCCATAGGTACGGCTGGATGGAGGTGTGACCGTCCCACTCCTCCTGAGAACAATCGCTGCTGTGGCTCAGGCTTTTCGGTAAAGCTCCAGCTCTTGGAAGGAGTTACAGTCCAGATGAACCCAATCGACCACCTCGACTTCTCCCAAAAGAAATCTACACCGTGTGGCTACAGCGAGACCCCCCAAAACATGGCAAATCCTAAAGGTTCAGAAATCCAAAGAGGCAGGAAAGGAAGAAACCAGAAGCATCAAGTTATGTTGACGGTTCGTGGTAGAATCACTTGTAAGGTTTTGACTGTTTGCGGTAGCGTAAGACACCCTGTACATGGCTGAGTGCTGCTGCTCGAAAGCCCTTGGTACCCAGAGCTTCTTACAATAAACACACTGTTAAAAGTCTGTGAAACCAACTGAATAATCAGGGTTTGCATTTTCCAAAGTGGTCAGTGGAGCACAGCAACCAATTCAGTTCCCATTTCTGTCCATTATACATAGGAGATAAACCTTTCAGTGTCCTAGTACCACGGAGCTTCAAACTACACTTGTGCACAGCGAAGGAAAACATGTTTTCTAGGGCATCCATACACCTATGTACTTAAATTCCTAAAAGTTGAGCAGAGCTCCTGACTGATTTTTTGCATGTATCTTCAGAATACCGATGCTAAGGAGTGCACTTAAATCAGTAACTCCCAACACATTAGAAACCACTGAAAAGCGTAAGAAGAATACAGTTTTTATTGCTCATTAAACTCTACAGGAGATGTACTTTTTTCTTTGCTGGAATAAGTAGAATTGTTGGGTTACCACTTCTACCTTGTTACACAAAGTAAGTCTGGAGCTCCTTCGGACTGACTCCCTTGCAACAGCAGCAGGACTTCACCTTTCAGGTGCAGTTGTGATGATGCTTATGCAGGAGTCACACTGCTTTGCTTCTCTACCTGGGGACAGCAGCAGTCCCAAGGCATGTGCACGTGTAAACATATATAAATCAACACAGCTAACTATGCTAGAGGGGGCTTGCATCTTTTAAAAAGTATTCCCTGAAACCATTTATGTTTTTATTGGAATCTTGTGTTTTGAGATAACACTCCTATCAGAGGTTAATTATCTGTCACAAGGGCCTCCTTGGTGCTTCAAATATGAAAGACCTGAAATTCCAAAGTAAAATAAAGTCCGAGACCTCACCTTCTTGGCAGGGGTTTCTTCTTCAACTCTAATGCCAGTTTTTACAAAGTCATCCCAAACTCATAGACAAATGAAGTATTGAGTGTGTTCACTAAGGGGCAGGTGATGACTTGCCATCCTTCCTATAATTTTTATGCAGCTCCCCGTAGTTCTTACACAGCTAAGTGAGATAGGTGAAGTTGGAAAGCTGCTGGGAAAAAGTTTTAAAATGGGAATCGGATTTCTTCAGTCCTTCAGCTCAGACGTGAAAGCTAATTCATGACTCCAACTGTGCCAGAGGGTGGGGAACTCTGGAGGCAAAGGTCAGTAAGAAATTAAACAGGCAAATGTTGTGGGTTTGGGGTTTTCACTGAAGTCATAATTGCTCATTTCCAAAGGAGACTGTGCACTTTCAAGCACCTAGGATGAAACATCCTAATTTCCTCAGAAAATTTCAGGAGGTTTTTTAAGCCTTGCCAGATGTAGTGGATCAAAGCATAGAAAGGGTAAGTAGTTGGAAAAAGGGCACGTAAAAGGCTTCAACTGCTTGGCTCTTTAGTAATACAAGGCTTATTATAGACCATAGTTTATTCAAAAGTTTAAGAGTTTTATTCAAATTGGTATCAGAGCAGACTAGCCACAAAATGATGAAGCTTCAAGATGAAAAGAGGCAGGCATGTGCAATATATATTTACAGGTATATCATGCAAGGTTAGGCTTAGCAGTATTAACATATGTACTAATATATTTATAAAGAAAGCACTTTCTCCTAGTGTAGCTTCTAAGAAGAGAGGATAATATGGTTAGTGTCACAAGAACTTGGTGTTGCATTACTCATACCTTCCAATCAAGCCTGTGGATCTGTTTTTTTGGGTGCTCCTCTTAGCGGTGGCAGTTATTGCCATCTGCACCTGCAACAACAGCTCCAGTGTCCTGGCCAGCAGCGGAAGCCCTGGCACTGGGTGCTGTGAGTCCTGCAGGAGCTGTGAGCAAGGGGCAGCAGGCTGGGCAACTAGGAACAACTGCTGTACACAGTAGCCAGCTATGGTGGAGCAGAAATAGCTGCTTGGGTAGAGGCACCTGGCCCACAGGTCAGGACAGCCCTTCCATGCAAGCCAAATGAGGAGCTGTTGCCATCTGGGCAGTCTCTGCAGGTGGCACACCTTGCAAACATCTCAATAAATGGTTGGTTTTGTATGTTGGAATTAAATCATCTTCATCTTCAGAATGTAACTTTAGCATATACCAAATCATGGTGCCATGCAATTCTTTGGCCAAAGGCTGCTCTTTCCCTCCTTTATCTTCCCCCCTCACACATGCACTGCTAGGTTCTCCCTGGCCTGCAGCAGGAGCAGAAAGACTGTTAGCCTATGGTATGTTTGTGGAATACACTTCATTTTCCTTGTTTGAGCAAAGAAAACTCCCCCTCCTCTCACACGCACAGTTGGTTTGTACAGCGCTCCTTCCCCACTCCAAAACAGGGACACGATTCCCAGACCGTGGCAGCATATACCGCACAGCACAGTACCTCTGACAGCCTCACCAGGTACTTCTCTCACTGTTATCTTCAAAAGCCCACGGAGTTTGAATAAATAACCTTCCCACACACTGCACCTATTCCCAGCTGAACCCCTTCAACCCACTAAAGCAAATCCTTCCAGATACTGTCAGGAACACAAGGCTGGACCCACAGCGACACAGATAGAAGTGGTAGTCCATAGATAAACTCCCTCATCCTTTGTTCTTCTCACAAAATATTTTAAAAATTCATTTCTATGGTTTAAATTAATGGCAAAAGTGCTAAGTCACCCCAGACATCCATTGTGTCAATTTTAAAGTTCAAATACTTCAAAATCCCTCACCGACTGCTCAGCTGTCCTTAGAAGCACAGAGTAATTTCATCCTTTTCCAGTACTTTCCCTCACTGAGCACACTGGCACGACTCACAATGTTTGACTCTTGGTATTGACATTATTCTGCCTCCCTTTAAGTGACCTTTTAAAAAAGTAATGCCGATTAGGAATGGTTAGATCGAAGATCACTGTACAAGGGTGTACATCACTGTATTGGGCTTTCAGAGGAACAGACATCAAGAAGTGGGTTTTGCCCACATTGCCCTGTTTTAGGAAAACCGAATCTCTGGAGGGGCAGCAGAGGGACTTGCCCAAAGCAGGTCTGTCAGGCAGCGCCTGAGCTTTCTACAGACAACTCCTGTCTCATTCTTCCCTGCACAGCTGTGCCTTTGCCACCCACTTGCTGCTACCTGACCCTGCGCAGCGGACACAGCAGTCCCACCTGTGAGCCATGAATTATCTATACTGACTGATGCATAGGCCACAGAGGCAGAAGAAGAGGCAGTGGCGACAGTGGGATTACTTAGCAAAACCCAACTCCCACACAACATAATCCCATAGAAAGGGCTGTGCACACGCACTGGAAAGTAAATACCACAAGAAAGAAAACCTTTATGAAGATGGAAAGCATGAAAATCCTATCATTAGGAGGCTGGCTTGAGGTTTGGCCCTGTTCTCTTTCCAGTTTTATCATGAACCTGGGTCTTGGCAATTTATTTTACTTCTTTGGACTTCCACTACCACATTTGTAAAAGCAGCAGAGAACATCTCCTCCAGAGAGCTTTGAGCTCTCCAGAATTAAAAATGCTATTATTAAATGCTGTGTTCTGATGTTGTTGGGAGAAATGAAATATACACCATCAAGTGTATATTGGCAAAGGTACAATCAGGAAGAAGACGAAGGTCCCTTTTCCTACAATGGCAACATCTGTACTCTAAACAGGATACCGGGGCTTCTTACGAGAGACTTTTTAACATGCCCTCCAAATCTTTTTCCATAAGCTTGTAGCAACCAGCCTCTGAGGGAAAGGTCTATGTGATGACAGACACTCAGTGCATTTTTAAGGCTGACGGCAAATGGGACAGTGCTGAGTGACGTCTGTCTTGCAGTTATCCGTGAGCACGCTGTCACAGTTGTCAGTTTATCTGCCAAAGCATGAGCCTCTCATACCCACAGGAAAGGAGATACTCCGCTTGTCTGTACCCAGCACAAACTGCCACACTGAGACTTACAGGTTGCCAAGCTGTGATGTTCACTTAGAAGACGTTGATAAACATTCAGATATCAAATGAAGATTTAAACTCGACTCCTCATTAAGAAATTTTTTATGTGCTTTCAGGAAGTAAAAGCCATGCACACTCGATGAGCACGCGCTTTCTACACAGGAAAAAAACTCCAAAGCTAGGACTGGCGTTGTGTATTAGTGAGATGCATTCTTAGGGGGTGAAGGTTAGAGAAGCAAAGTGAAAAATTCCAGTTGAGGGCAACAGAAGTTCTCCCTCTTCTATCTTTCTCCTGCCTACTATCCCGTGTCCCTTGCTGGATGTTGAGAGGCAATTTCAGGCCCTTTCCTTGTTCTCATACAGCATAGGAAATTTCTGCTACATAAATCCTCATTGCTGCTGCTCAGTGGCAGCAATAGCGCAAAGAGTACCTACAGGATGGTGGCAGTGCTTTGCATTCCAAATGTTGTGAGTAAGAGCCACCTTTTTGGCAGACTTGAATGACAGCTACTCTGTATGCCCAAGAACTTGCCTGGAGCCCAGCTATTTACATTAAAGATGACCCCTGTTGAAGAGGCAAGTACAGAATTCTCCCTTGGGCAATCTGAATGGCTGCTGCTCATCAGCTTACAAATTTTCTTCTGCCTCACAGTATGTGATTTGGGGCCCTTCTGGGAATAAGTGCACCCAGCCTCTCTGTCCCAAATCAGCCACTTTGATATTGCTGTGAGGCATGCAGGACTGACAGCTGCAGCCTGTTGGCACATAAAGGTGTGCCCCATTCCAAAACGCAAATGTGAATTTGCATCCAAACCATTCAGACGGCAGCCAGAAGATGGACAGCCTGGATCTCCTGTTACTGAATATCCCAGTGATTACATCAGGGAGATCTTTTATCCCAAGTTAAAACATACAAGCCCAAACCTCAAACGAGGCATATAGCCCACGAGCGCAAGAATTGCTCTCAGGATGTGCCACCTCTACCCACTGCTGAGAGAAGGGCACGCAGCCCCCCTGAAGTGGCATGGAGCTGGACGGGTGACATCTGAGCTACTAAAGGCTCTGTGCATACACCGCTGCTTTCACTCTACTGCTTTTTGGCCGTAGCTTCACAGACATCCCTATTCAGCTTGTGGCTGATGGTTGCACACAGAGATTGTAGGATAGGAACTGGATAGGAACCTGTCAATTTTATTTGTCTATGAAGTACATTGCATGGCTGTGGCTCTGCATAAGTTATGTCATGCTAAATGTGTGACATCAATTATTTCCATATCAAGAGACAATGTCAAATGCAGGATTAGCACTTCTTTGCCAGTCAACCAGAAAACATAGATGGGTTATAAGAGGACAGGAAAAGTAATGATTATACAAGTAAGCCTACACCTCTTTGTGGTACGTGTTGTTATGAGGCAGCCTTCTGGGTTTCACTACAGTGACTCTCCATCTACAGGGATGCAAGTTACAGGGACAGGAAGCTCAAGTACCTCCACCGCTATCAAAGTCAACCACCTACAGCTCATCTAACTGTGGGTCTGCTATATCTAATCCAATGCAATCTGAGAATTTTCCTTTAAAAACAGGTGAACAGGGAAGTGGCTTAAGTCAGTTATCTGGTGGGTTAACTAGGTATTAATAGAAGCCATTAGATAAATATGCTGAAAAGCCCATTTAAGATGAGTGTAATAAAAACAGAAAGCTCCTTCCAGTTTACTTCTCAATCTGCCAGACCTAAGCATTTGACATTCAGCTCTGAGTTGGGCGACAGGGACATGAAAGATTAACATCAACTTAACAGAAAAGCCCAAATGCCTCTGTGTTTAATTGGCATAAATTCTCCAAGTGCCTGATTTTCACAACAAATATTTTAAAGGCAGGAAATTGCAAACAAAAAACTCACAGCATAGCACAGGCATTTGCATTAAGGTAGGTAAATCTGCATCAACCATCATTTATAACTATCAACAATCATTTATAAGTATCGAGCAGCACAGTCCCTTTACTCCCTTTACTTAGTCCCTTGAGTAATTTATCAAGGAACAGAAATTTGTATGTATATGCTCCTGGATCAGAACTATACAATTAGGACTACCAGGATGATGATTTAGATTGGAATTTAATGAGTTTAGACTTGCAACTAGTTGACCGTGGAGGCAAGTGAAAAGATATAACATGATTCCTATTTTTAACTGTTCTTGTGCTGTCAGATAGAATAGTCTGTGAGAGGACACAGATTTTAAACTGAAAAAATAAGTCTGACTTTTTAACATATACTCATCTTTTGGGCCTTTTAAAGTCATAAATTCATAAGCTATCATTTATTAGGAAATTTGGGGAACAAATTTTGAAAGATTGAGGTCTTCTGCTTGGTTCTCATACAACAAGTGAAATGTATCAGATATCATAGAGTACAATTTCAGCCTGGAGAAGAGAAGGCTCCGGGGAGACCTCATAGCAGCCTATTAATATCTGAAGGGAGCCTAGAGAAGAGCTGGAGAGGGACTCTTTACAAGGAAGTGCAGCGACAGGACAAGGGGCAATGGTTTTAAATTGGAAGGGGGGAGATTTAGATTAGATATTAGGAAGAAATTCTTTACAGTGAGGGTGGTGAGGCACTGGAACAGGTTGCCCAGGGAGGTTGTGGATGCCCCATCCCTGGAGGTGTTCAAGGCCAGGCTGGATGGGGCTTTGAGCAACCTGGGGCAGTAGGAGATGTCCCTGCCCATGGCAGGGGGGTTGGAACTTGATGATCTTTAAGGTCCCTTTCCAACCCAAGTGATTCTATGATTCTATGATTCTATAATTTTCGTATCCCTGGGACCTGAGTCTTAACAGGAATATATAAGAAGCAGCTTAATTTGTAATGTTTTTGGAAACTATAGCAGCATGAGTTAGAGTCCTAGCATTTCAGTTTCCCCTTGAACTTCCACAAATGGAAAATGTTTCAGCATGAGATCACTAGAAAGTGGAATGGTAGAGTATACAACATTTGCCAATAAAAATTCCTGGTCTGCTATATAGAAATACAATTTTCTGGAACAGAACTAATACATTTCCCCCAGCATAATTGTAACTGAACTTTTCTTACTGAAGTTATATCCACGAAGGGTAGGATTTTCTTTTCTTTACTTTTTTTTTAAACCAATACAGCTATGTTGATAAAGCATTTATATGTAAAGTAATCCCAAGTTTAGAACACCTCAGTGTCCACGGAAGTCTAATGACACAAACAGAAGATGCCTTGCAGCAGCCAGACAGCTCTGTGGCTGGGAAAACTGAGACACCTCTGCCCCTCCAGCACCCACCGTGTACAGAGCTTCAGCCCTACCTGTGGATGGGGTAGCCTCAAGTGTCACTGAAAGATGAAGCTGTCCCTCTTTCTGCCTCAAAAAAAAAAAATATCCGATTTTGGCAGCAGGGTTTGTGTTGGTCTGTTCAGGAAGGTCAGCAAGTAATTGCCTCTGCTCAAGCTATGAGCAGCTCCCCACATCTTTTTTGTAACCACCTCAGGCAGACAATTTTACAGATGTCAGACAGATTTTTCAAGCCCAGTAGAAAGGAATGTCATTATCAACAAGAATCTCACAGACATGCTTACAAATCAAAGCCAAGGAAAAAACTCTAATAATTATAGGCTTACTAGTGAAACTAATTTTTTACAGTGTTCCCTTAAATTTATTTGTGTTTGTATCTCCCACACTTACACAGCCTTATAAATAATTTTATTTAAAGTATTATAAGGGGAGAAATAGAATGTTCCAGCTTTCCTACTATGCTAATAAACATTAATTTTATTACATGTTGCTTTTGAAACACTTGTAATTAGAGTATCAGGAGAAAGCATTAGAGCAATATATAAACTCTAATAACAACATAAAAACTCTAGTAGCAACATGGTATATATCATATGTAATTAAGTGTTCTAGCGACCGGACATATGAAAGTTAGAACAAAGTAACACAGCTGAGCAGAAGCCCTATTATACAAATCAAAACAAACCCTGGGAAACAAGTGGTATCTCAGAGATAGGACATGAAGGGAAAGTGCCTACCTCAGTGAGTAGTGACTCATTCTGACCCAGCCAGTTCCCATGACTTTCAGCATTTCAAACACACAGGTCTAATACAATTAGGAAACAACGGAGAACATTCTTCATTAACACTCAGAAACTTTGCATTTCTTTCAGTGAAAGGTCTTTTTTGTTCTAAACGATGCATTTTGTCACGTTTTCCATCTTTTAAAAAAACATAGCACAAACCAAGTTTGAAAACTTAACAGGAAAAAAAAACCTCAAGAGGGTTTTTCTTTTCATTTCCAATTTTCATGTCACTTACTTTTAATTTCTGCCAGAAGTTTTCATAAAAATAACCTACCATTTTCCAGCAGTTCCCGTTTGCGCCGTTGAAATCCTGGGCATGGTTTGAGGATTTGCTTAAGCTGGAAGGCACGGCTCTGCCGCGGCTGGTGAGCACAGTCGCTCTCGGCACGTACCTGCAGCGCTGCTGTAACTGCACTGCCAGTAATAGCAAGTAGCTGCAAAAGGGTGTGCTCTATATATGCAATAGTTGGGGCCTCCTGATAGTACAGCCACTGGCAGCCAACAGAGGCCTCGAAACTCCAGGCACGGGAAGGTATCAGAGGCCCCAGGGCCATAAACAGAAACAGGCAGTTACTGATACTGACCTGGAAGCAACCCATACGACCTGCCCGCAGGCAGTAACACAGGCAGACGAGTATTCATACTACATACTTAAGCTGCAATAAAAACCACTGGCTGCTGGGATGCCACTGCTTCAGAAGTAGAATTGATGAGTGGTACCCAATCATGCTACATGTGTACGTATTATCAGGGCAGAGAGATGGACCTTTAATGTCTGTGTTTGGTCTGGTGTCTTAACCTTGAGGCTGGGTTGTAATTTGGATGCAACAAGGGGGAGCTAATCGGAGAGCTGATCCCAGGTGAAAGTTACCTCTGTCGAAACAAAATAAATCATTATATTGCAAAAATACACACGTATGAGTTTTATTGGCTGCCTCATCTGATTGGCTGTACAGCTCCTCAGGCTGTGGTGTTGGCTCAGCAAAGTGGGCAGGGAATAATGCCTGAGGGCAGAAGGCAGAAGTAAGGACCAAAGCTGACTATGCAATCACGTCCTTAGTTGCCAAGGGTTCAATTGTGTCATAGCAAGTTGGGAGGGTATGTTTGTATCCAAAGACTCTTGACTTCAATACACTGTGGACCTTTATAAAAGTTAATTATCCCTGTAAAAGATATGGAGTGAGGACAGCCTAATGTTAAGCCACCTAACATTTGTGGAAATCTGTAAAAGCATGGGCACCCCAAAAATGAACTATTTTCTCATTTTCTAACAGAACTTCAACAATAGTGTGATTTAGTCAGGCCTTGGAAAAGTAATAAACAGCTTCATCCAAGCAAAAACCTAGTGGGAAGCTTCATGGTGAATCTTCTGGTGAAACTGAGATCAGCAATTATGTCTGAGTATCATAATACCAGCTGCTAAAATTATGATGAGGGAAAGATGAAAACTAACAGGACTGCCTGAAGGACCAAGAATAATGCAAATGTGGCATTAGAACATCTGTGGAGATAAAACATCTGAAGCATGCAAACAATTCTCTGGTTTGCTAGAAAAACAAAAAAAAAATATCTTTCTATATAACTAAAATAAGTGACCGAGCAGGAAAATGCTCCTGTTTTCTCTAAGTATGTTTCATCTCCAGGGAATTCTTCACTAAATCTGTATAAACTCTCCCCTTGCTACTGATAATGAAATTTCCTTTAGTTATCTGGACTTCATCTAGTCAGTTCTCAAAACCATAATGTATTTATTTTTCTAAGGCATCCAATAGTAAGAAATAACTGTGCATCTGTACATAACTCAGCTTCACTGATGCAGAAAAGAAGTAGATAAGCTCAACTAAATCAGCAGGGAATTCTTGCATTCCTTTACAATGAGTGTAGACAGGCAGCAGAATAAACATTTAAAAGTTAAACAAATTCCCTAAGCATTTAAATAGCTCAAAGTGAATCCTCAAGATGAGAATAAAAACAAACAAATGTTTAGTAACTGCTCCTAGCAAGACATCTTAAGCCAACATGATAAAGCAATTTTAAACCAGAAGAATTTAACAGACCCCAAATCAGCAGGTTTTCCCCCCACAAGATGTGTTTTCTATTTATGGATAACTTTTTATTTCCTCTTTGCATGCACGGAGCTTAGAACCATAGAATATTTTGTGTTGGAAGAGATCTTTAAAGGTCGTCTACTCCAACCTCCCCATAAGCAAGGACATCTTCACCTAGATGAAGTTGTTCAGTGCTTAACTCCCTGCAACTTGCATTGTGACAAACCTCTTTTTGACTTGATTCCCCCAACTTCTTGTCACAGCCCTTGTTTCATTTGTAACTTCTAGATCTGCACGTGTACAAACATGCATTGGTCAACATATATAAACATTAGTATTTTCCCCTCCCCAAGTTTTCCAATATTCCTTAGGAACTGAGAATGACATTTCCAGTAAATGAATCCCTCTTATTTTCACCTATGTCCTTATACTGCCCTGTAATCTCAGCAAATTTCAGAAATAAGAAAAACACTAGACAGAAAACTTTCAGGTTAAAAACACACAGCTAAAGCTACCTTCGTTTTGTTCATTAGCTATTCAACAGGCATGTATGTGCATAAAACCACACTATTCATTTATACCTCCCCAGTGCTTTACAGCATTCTATAGGCAGAGCAAGCAGTTTACACATGGCACGGCGTCGTGTGCAGGAGCAACACCCACATCACATCTTCTTGACTTCAGTCTGCCAAAGGCCTGGGCAGTTGTCAGCCAGGCACTGTGTTGGATGGACACTTAACAGTAAAACAGGGCAGTGGGAAGAATGTTAAGCTTCTTTGAGAAAGGATGTACCAACCTTGGCACATTTTTACCCCAAGAAGAAAAAAATAAATGGATTTGTTCCGCATGTTACATGTTGATTGGAGGGGTTTCCGAGCTGATTTTTAGTAAATAATTCTTGCAATGGATTTTTAAAATGTCCTGAAATTGGGACAAAGCTTTTGACCTCTGTGAACATTACTGGTTTTCAACAGCTAAGGACCCTCCCTTCTGTTATTGCTGATGGGTTTTAGTTCAATAAATTCTGGACAGCCATTAAATTAGGGAAAAGATCAGTCCTGTAAACAGAATGAGCAAGTTCTTCTCATGTTCTGCAAAACCATTCAAATATGATGCAGCATCAGTGTCTGTAGTTCACTACAGCCCTCCTGTAGATGTGGAATAAAATCTTGCTTTTGGGCACTAGAAAATTTGAAATTCTTTTCACCATAAATTCTGTGCCATTTGGATACTTTTGAATGTCAGATATGGAGCCCTCAGTTACACTTACTTGAGTGTGTCTAGCTATTTCAAGCTAGAATTTATATACATAAATACTCATGTTTATAGATAAATACATATAAACAAAAGAAATACTATGCAGTAGCATCATTTCTTGAATCACAAGTATGAGAAACTGAATGAAAAGTTGTGGCTTTAATACTGGAGCAGCTGCATTGTTTTCATATTGAGAGGCACATCCACCATGACGGTGTCTCAGGAGAAGGGAAGAAATACATAATTTTTTCTAGCTGGCTTTTCCTAATTCCAATTACTAGGATTTAATTGAATGAGTGCAGAAAAGCTATCCAAGAGCCATATACATGACAACAGTTTATTCCCTGTAAGAAACTTCAGAAATGTCTCAAGGTTTCTGTATGTATGTTACCTCTCTTATTCAATTCTAATCATAGTACTTATATTGATTTTGACCACCAAAGATTTGAGCAGCGTATAGAGCCACTGCTTACACATACACGGATTCCTACATGTGAGACATCACAATTTAGTTAGACCTCATAGTCAGTACATATTAGCATGAGTTTCTGGAGCAGCTGGAGCAGAATTTACCACTTAGGTGCTGCAATGGATACTCAGGACTAATTCCTTGGACTTTGAATTTCACGTTGTTTTGGTAAGACACTGATGTATTTATGCAAGTACTTTGAAGAGTATGCTGACCTTGTCAGATCATGTGGCAACTGAGAGAGAACATAAACACTATTTTCCACATTTCATAAATGCACAGATACAAGTTATTGACTTAATTTATGACCAATGGCTCTTCCGTAAGGTTATTTGAAAGACACTCTGATATTTTACAAAATTATCCATCAATCAGGGCTATACATGCATCATTTATTAAAACTTAACTTTCCCTGGATAATCTATTGGTCTCTTCACTTCTTTTTCAATCTGTCTTTCCTTAGAATAAATCTTGAGATTATAAAGGTGAGGTGCTAACAAAATAACAGAAAAAAAACCACCCAGAGTTAACTTTCAGATATGGCCACAGCACTAACATTGCTAAACAGGGACTCTGAAACGTTGCCCGCTGCAACCTTTTATTAATATTCAGCCTTGACCTTTCTGCATCCTTTGATTCTGTGGTTTAATTGAAAGACTTGATACATACAGGAATCTTTCAAATACCAGTCTGAATGTTTGTTTGTTTTATATATATACATATATATATGTATGTATATAAAAATTGTTTATAGTAGTTGCACTTCAGAAGCAAATCAGAGATGACACCATTCCCAGAACAGAGCCTCTGGAGTTCTCTCTGCTTCGGGCTCCATTCCACTGTCAGAGGTATCGTTGTGAGCAAGGAATAAATTTCACCCCTCAGACAGTTTCCAACTAATCTCATTTCTGTCAGCCTTTCTTAAAGATGGAAGACACTGGATGGATGTGTCAGACAGATGAATTTGAAATAAACTGTAAGGAAGATAGATGGTGTTAACCAGGTCTCTTCTGCTGAAGGCTGATGCTTCAGCTATGTACTGATAGAAATTCTTGTCAGCACAGATGGTTTGTTTTGACCACACTATGTCATTTAAATGTTATAATAATAACAGAAATAGGGTTATTTTGTGGCAGCAGCCAGTTTTCAAGGGAAGTTAAAAGCACGTGGGCACTGAGAAAGTTATAACTGATACTAAGCACGGCAACAAAACTCAGCAAGCTGCTGCGTAGGTGATACTGCAAGACACATGAAAGCTTGCCTGAAACAATCCACCGCATCTGTTGGCAAGCTGTAATCCAGGGGTATCATGTTTTAAATTTGCCCTGAGGTGGGAAAACTCAAGGTAAACAATCTCCTTGTATTTGTCAAGATTCGTCTTCAAATGTATATGACAACTGGAAGCCTTAAAAAAAGTAAAACCCATGTGCAGTTCACATGTTTTCACTACAGCTCTGGCAAAAGGAGTGTTTCCTTGTCCCAAACAGAGGACAGTGGGCACTTTCTTTCAGTCTGACTGAAAGAACTGCTTCACTTGCTGTGGAGTTCCACATCAGATCCTTACTCCAGCAAAAGCAGACGAGGAGGCAGCTGGGGTGGCAGATGTCACCTACCGTGTCCTTGAGGAGCTGACGTGCAGGCACACATTCTACTCTGTCCACTAATGGGGTACAGGGAAACTGCCGAGAGATATTGTTGCCTCTGCTGACGTGATATGAGATATTCTTAAGCTGGGTTTTTTTGGTTGTTTTTTTTTATTTCTGTTAAAATCTGCCTGTGGCCTTATTTACTAATGATGGTTACTCTGGATAAATGCCCAGCAAGGACTGATTCACACCAGTTCATCTGAGGGGGGAAAGAGGCCTGACCATCAGTAGCTCTGTCTTTCTGTTGCTGTCACAAGAAGCAGAGACAAATCCTACATTAAGAAGCTGACAGACAAACCAGGAGAGCACGTGGTACTCAGCCTCTGCTCTTGGGCAGGATGGAACAAGACTGGGAGAAGGTAACTAAAACACTTCAACAAAACTTTCCTGCTTCATGGGCAGCCTCCTGAAATGGCTGCTGCCTTTGCCTTCATCCATACTTCCCAAGAGTCAAAATAAAATGCATAGCAACAGGAAAAGAAATCTGCAATAACTTTTCAAATCCCCAGGAGCAGAAGTACGCAAGAACGCTTTATTACACCTTATAATTTTTATGATACTTGAAATGTCTGCGTAGCCTGCAACAGACCATTTACCTCACAAAAATTTCAAATCCCTTTAAAGCTGAAGACATTAATGAAACTGTGAACCAGAAAACCATTTCTATTGATTTTTGTTTCCCCTGTCTGCTGTTGCTGTAAACATGCTTCTCACTCAAAAGACTTATTTTTAACCCATGCATTGCACTGCCATCTGGATGTTACGGGGAGGAGAAAGCGATAGGACATGGAATAGAGCAGGGGAGGAAGCAGCAGCCTGGGAAGAACAAGAGAGGAGACAGGGAAGACTCATGTCGTGGTTATATGCTTGCATTTTTCAGAGCAACAGGCATGTTAGTTTGCTAATATAACATCATCCCTGCTTTAAGTTCCCTGGGGAAAATGGTACCTGCTGAGAGAAGCCCATGAGACCCGGCAGCACCACCCGGCACACGCAGCATAGGAGCACGCAGGAACATGAAATGTGACTTCTCACTAACCTGCAAAGTCCCCAGCCTCTGGAGGGGAGGGTGAGGAGGCTTTCCAAGGCCCACACTGGCCAACAGAGTGTTAGGGCAGGTTACAGGCTCAGCTAGTTGTATACCACCATACTTGGAGAAGGCATCAGGTAGGGAGATGGGAGCTGAACAGCTAGGGGTGAGACTAATTAGCTCGGCCACTGTAAGAGGCCCAGAGGACTGCACATTCCCTCCTGACAGATGTAACGTCATCCCCTGATGCTTCCCTTTGGTAACCTGGAGCAGGGCAAAAGATAGATGCTTATCATAGAGAGAGCTGGAGGCAATATCTCCAGCTGTGCTCCAGCCCTGTGGCCACAATGGCCCAGAATGGATCATCTCTCTGAGGGTTGCTGCAAGATGGGACAAAAATGAGTCAGAAAACAGCAGCATAGCAAACACAGAAGCCCGTAACTTGCTGAAAGATGTTTTGATATCCCCTATGAAGCCTGTAGCTTATGCGTAGGATCTAACCCTGTTGTAAAACTAAGGTGGTGTAATGTATTTTTAGAACATTACTGCTGATCTGTAAACCATTTATCTATATTACCTAGGACAATTATCATGGGTTGGGTGGCCCCCAGGTTCCTCAACAGTTAAGTAACCTGTGTAAGCAAGTCAGGATTTAAAATCTTTTTAAAACATCATATTAAAAAAACCCACAAACAGCACAGATTTGAAGCGTCAACACAAAAAGTCAACTTCAGCTTCTCTGTAACCCAGTAATTCCTTGCCCAGCACTTAAACAGGGACAGCAAAGGTAGTATTTCTAAGCCTCTCCCTTTTTTATGATCATTATACAACAAGGTAATTAAGGTCAGCTGAGGTCATCGTTCTTTAACTGAGTTCCCAGCCCTGACAACAGAAACCTGTGTCTGATCTTTGGTTCACAGAAAGGTTTTAACCTTGTTTCTACCCACCACTATTATTATAAAATTCCTGCAATGTGTGTTGGCTGCTCATTTTTCTTAACCTTTGGAGGCTGTAATGTTGTTCCTTCACAAGGCTGAACTCTAAGACTCCCAAGAAAGCAGGCATATGCCACAAAGTAGTAATTAAATACATGACCTACACACACCACTTACAAGATTAGTCTTAGCTATATTTTTCCTGATATTTGACTGCTGAATTCCACTACCATAGAAGTTTTCTTGAAGGCCTGGACTATCTGAAGCTGCAGTGCAAACAGAATTGAAAAAAAGAGGGACAAAATACTTCAAGGAGAACAGCATGCTAACCTTCTAGGACAAGTCTAGTCAAGTCTAGTGAATCACAGAGAGAGAAATCACAGCCGTGCTTGAAACCGCCATCACCAACTTTCCTTTACAAGCATCCGGGTAACAATATCAACAGATGTGGAATTTTGGGTTTCGGCTACCAGCATGACTAATGTCAATAAACCAGCACAGTAAAGTAGGTTACAGGGTAACCACCTTACCTGCTGCTCCCAGAGTCACAACAGGCTTGTTCTCTTTTGCTTTGATTTCACATGTTAGTTTCGCACTCGCAACTATTTAATTATTTCAAATAGCTCTCCAACATGGAGTTTATTTCTCCAACTTGTTCATTTTAGTCAGTGGATTCAGGTGCACAACAAACCTTTCCTGGTTTTACACTGATAAGCAGAAGACCCTTAATTAAAATGCCAGTTAAAATGGTAGCACAATTACAGGGAGCACTGGGCATTCACAGATGAAGGTAATGATTAAATTTCTGAAAAAAATGTTCTTTATTTTGAACTGCTATCAGTCAGCAAAGTACTTGAAATGCATAAATTAGGCTCTCCCAGAAAATTATATTCTGGACAAATAGTTATTCTAGTGGCAACTAGAATTTTGAGTGCATGTGTTCCTTCCCCATTTTGTGGAATTTAATAAAAATGCCACCACAGGTAATAGACCATAAATAGAACTTAGATTTTTCTACTCAGCTAGCATTGTCTCATCAAATACAAACTATTTGTGTAAAAATAGGATCTTATGTAAATTTCAGTTGGCATTTAAATAACCTACCAAGTAATAATGATGTAGAAGAAATGCTGATATAGACTATAAATTAAGAACAGTTTATTACTTTGTACCTGTGTGCTTGTTTACAATACTTCTGCAATCCTAGTTGGTCTTTAACCACCGCAGCAATAAATCCAGTGCATCATAATGCAATGACCAACTGAACTAACACCTTCTGACACTTCAGCTCTGTTTCTACTCAAGAAGGGCATTGCAGAGGGCATTGTGCAACCCACATGAATGCTGCTGGATTCCGGCAGACATGGTGCCAGTCACACCTCCCAGAGTATTTTGTAGCAATCCTGGGTTTCAGCAGCCCACGTACAAGATGCCTGAGGTCTGTCCTGAGTGTAGCTGAAACCCAGAGCGCACCAGCCCATCAGCTCCTGGCCCTGGCAGGGTCCCCCTGTGCTGCTGCTCGTGCTCACTGCAAACCTTCCTCTGCTGCCCTCAAAGCTGCACAGGTGCCATCATGCTCCCCAGATATTGCTGTTACCTGTAAGCACCACAAATTCATCTTGAAAGAGCAAGCTCAGGCTAGAACTTGGGTCTTCATCCATGCACAGTGTTGTTTTTTTGTTATTTGTTTTGTTGTTTTTGTTTTTTTTTATTTTGGGTACTCACAACTTATTATCTTTCCAGTTCACCAACAGAGTTCTTTAATTTGTGACCATATCATTGTAGCTTCTTGTATTGTGAATTCAAATAATGCTAATGATAAAAATGTCACTTTTCTCTCAATGCTGACATTAAAAATCTGTGTTGGCATTCACTGACTGAAAACATCCAAATAAATAGATAAACATTGAAACAAAATTTCTAAAGCCATTTAGGAATTTACCTAAGCCAGGCAATGAGGGCACTGTGGAGAATCTGGCACTTAGATTTGCACTCAGACGTTAGGAACCATGTTGCCCTGGCCTTCAGCATCAGTAAAGCAGTCTATTGAATTGGAATTGCAGAAAGCTAAGTTGAAAATTAACTTGATGGTAACGTACTAATTAAAAAAACCCACAACACTATGGCGTGCAGCTACAGCTTCGGTACTATTGCCACCTACAGGTATTCTTCTCTTCCTTCATTACCAAAAGTAATGTAGTAAACATGCTGTCCTGGCACTACACTCTGGTAAATTCAATTGCTACCATGTAATTCACTGAAGACGTAACATCATCAGCTCTCTGGGTACAAGCTACAACTGAACATCTACTGTAAGATTCAGTGAACCGGTACTCATTTGAATGAGGAAAAATGTTAAAAATCAGTGGCAGAAAAGCTAAAAATGTAAATTCTGTTTAGTTAGATAAAAAAAAGACTTGCTGTATATGATCAGACTATCTTAGTAGTTAAATAGTTCTGTAGATGGTAAAAACCTGTAGAGGACATGCTTGATGGCACACCCCAGGCACTGAAGCGTGCCAGCATTCAGGTTCATCTTGAGCAGCAAAAATCCTATAGCCAAAGCAAGCCTGAGTCTCTGCTGAATGAGGAATTAGCAGCTTTGGTAACCCCGAGCTGCAGCTGAGAACACGAAGTGCACAGCAAGGATGTGGTTGTCTGTCTTTGATGCCTACGGGGGGGAGCAACAGCCTTCGTCTTTTTAAGGTAATATATGCTTGTGCAATGCAGAGTGCCTTCTGAACAGTCTCTCTAAACTTATGTTTTTCTCTTGATTTAGAAATATATATATTTTTTTAAAAGATAGGTTATTCATAATTTATAGTGGTGACTATAATAGTTGTTGCTCAGACTCATCATGGCCTATGAAAGAGTCAATAGCAAAGGTTTCCAAATGAAGTACTTCAGCTTATTTGAATTCCTATTTCAGTTACCCGCACTGTAATTTCCAGATATGCTCGACTATCCACAAATATCACTGGAAAATAAAGAAGGTGTGAGTGCTAGCCATTCTGAGAAAAAGCTGAAGAAACCAAAATATTAGCAAAACAGTATAGTCAGAATAATAAAATAAACTACCTTTGGCACATTCTGATCTTACCATTAAGCACAACACTGAAAAGTATTGAGAGCACTGAAACACCAAGGCATGTGAGGATGAGTGTGGGCCCTGGTACACAAGATCCTGGAATACTAAAGGATATAACCAGTCTTTCTTGAGAAAGCCATTTGAAAAAATGTTTTCTACTGAAAAGAAGGATCTGATTTTAATAGGGCTTCTCAGTTTTACACACATGGATGGATGTGAGTACTGGCAGAGATGAATGTTGCTGTCTGAAAAGGTGAACAGCCAATACAGCCACAGATTCATCTTCTCTGTTGCTACCCCACACCTTATTAATATTCCATATATTCACAACATTACTGGCAGAGCTAAATCACTGTGACTAACACTACGGCTATAACTGAGGCTTGTAATTATTTCAGAGTGAGAAAGACACAATATATCCACTCTGAAAACAAAATTATTTAGCATATGCATGTACATAGAATACAAATGATGTTGATATATCTTGGTCTTTCATATTAATGAATCATTTCAATCCAAATGCAGATATTTCTTTTGGCATGCCTTTTGTCGTGTTTAAGTGCATAAAAAAATGTGAGTTGATAAATGAATAAATGAAACGCAACCACCACTTAAATACTACATACCAGATAAACCCAATTGATGTGAAGCTACCATGAAATAAGGTACAAAATGGGTATGTATTACTACACTGGACATTTCCAAAACCTTAGCCATTCAGGAGAAGCAGGTTCACAGAATAGAAAGAGAAATTACAGAAATTTCTTGCTCGAAGTACCTGGTTTTCAATGTTCTACTTTCAAGGTAAACAGCCAGGTTTGAACTTTATTAGTCTTAGGCCCTTTCACTAGATTTCAAAGAGGTAGTGAAAAAACTATTTCCTTTCCTTCATTTTCTCACACTTTCACTCAATAACATTTTTAAGTTCTGATAACACAATTGAGTTCTAGCTGTGTCTCCTTTTTGTATGGAGTCTTTCCACAGCAAAACAAAAGACAGGCTGTTTTTCAACAGTAGAATTAGATGGAAAAAAAAACACAACAGGAAAAAATTATATATGCAAGCATCATCCTTGAAACAATTACCTCTGGTTTTGTAATTAACTATATTTCAACCTGATGATATCTAATTAATCACAAATTTCAACTGAGTGGTCAGGAAATGTATCCAAGCACAGAACATGCAGCATTTGAACAGACATGAGCAGCATGAAAAACACCTGTCTGAAACGAGAAGATGCTCACAAACCACCATGAATCTCATAGCTGGGCTAGTAACCCAGCTAACATGGGGGCAGCGTTGCAGCCAAAACAGGCATTTGCCATTTTATCCCTAAAAAAACCCACTCATTTGAGAAACGACGGTGCATCTTTCTGACCTAATATGAAGCCACTGACCAAGAAATCTGCTGTGCGTTAGCAGAGATGCAGCTCACACCCTCTGCCCAAGATGATGGTGAAGGAGACTGGGGCGCCAAAGGGAGCGAGGGATGGGGGGGAGCAGGGCTGAGAGCTGATGGCTGCTATGCTGACAATGCCACCATTTTGGTAGCTCAAAGAAGATGGCACAGAGAGTCAGCAACGGCCCAGTGTTTCAAAAACAAGTGAAAAAGACCTTTTGACTTGCCCTCTTAGAGACCAAGGAAGAAGCTGAAACTTGTATCCAATTGACTGGGAGCCTTTAAGTTCTCCCACACAGGATCTGACAAATATTAGTTTTGGCTTTGATATTAATACGGGAAACAGATGAGAAACAACCGATGTATCTTCACACGCTAAATAATCCAAGCAAATAAACCCACATTGTTCAAGCTAGAATGTCTCCAATGGTGTTTAGAGGCTTAGGCTAGTACAGTGACTCCTCTTGCTCTCATATACTTAGGAGATTCTGGTGTTTTATTTTAAGGGAAAGAACAAGGTTTTTATACAAAGAAGTAATGTATTCTTAAACACAGTAGGAGAACTCTGATCTCAGTTAAGTACACGAGAGTCTTGCCTCTGATTTAAGTTATGCTTAAGTACTCATCTTCCCTGGTACTGTAATAGGGATGTTTCTTATCTTTTATGCAGATAAAATCTTACCAACGTGGTCTGTGTCAACACGAAAGGAAAGTAGAAGTGCTGTTAAAATTTGCACTTAAATATAACACAGTTTCGCTTCCATGTTTGTCCAAAAATGTAAAGCATTTAACCTTTAAAATAAAACCCTTTAAAATATAAATATGAACGAGAAACAGTACATTCACTTGGACTGTGCACTGTTTTTTGTTCGAGAACATTTTTTACAGGTAGTGTCTGAGTTGTTTGAATTTTTAAATGGAATTACGGTAGTTTAGATACAACCCTGAAAAGTCTAAGTGATTCAACAGCTTCAGTCTTACCATCAAAGTAACTTACGGCTAGATTCTTAAAACTACTCAAGTACAAAACTCTCTCAGAATTGATCTGTTTAATTCATTGGGAATTAAAGCTCTTTAAAGCTCTGACTCATTAGTTTATATAGATGAGCTTAGGAAAGCTTCTAAGAATTTTCTGTCCCAACAATCTGCCCATTTTAGATGTCTCCCTCCCTCCTCATAGAACAAGCTTAGCTTCTGGTGAAGCAGACGCTGTGCCACTTCGGCATATTAAAGTAAACTGACATCAATTTTGGTCTTTCCCAGTGCATTCAGCTGTGATTTAAGCTGATCTGCAACTGCTTTATGATTAGCCAAGCAATTCCAGCAGCAGGGGCAGAAATCTTTGAAGAGGAGCAGAGTGAAAAGTTTGGGTCCAGAATCACTGCAGCAGATTTAGCATAAGCTGTCCCTATTTGTAAGCCAAAATCTTTGAGCACTCAAATGGGAACCTGAGTTCAACTGCAATTAACAGACTCTTCCTAGTATCTATGTCTTTTTTAAAGATGAGAATTAAGAACAGCTGTCAAAGAAAAAAAAAAAAACTATCTGTATCTTGTTGGCAAATACAGACATGACCTGTACTTTTAATTCACCGTTGTTTGTTTTATAGCCGGTCATTATTCTCATTAATTGCTAAGCTGCTGGCAGATTCCTTGACATTTTGGATGAAAGATCAATCTGGATTTAATAAAGTGTTCAAGAGGAAAGAGGTTATAACTCTTTACCTTAAAAGTCTGCCAAATTAACGGCACAGTGCAGACTGACATCATGAAAGGCAGTAGCTTGTTGATACAGTAGTCCATTTTTTAATCAGGGTGACATAATACAGCTATTGTCTGGCATGACCTATAATTACATAATATGCATGTGACCACATTTCAGTACAAATTCAACTCTATCCTTTCCCGATTGCTGCTCATTAGAAGCCCAAAGTGGGCAAGGTAGGCAGGAGGGAGTGAGAGAATTTACTGAAGTACGTTTTCACCTGTGGAAGTTCTTTTGCTGGATTTACATGTATATCTAGCAGGACTAACTACAATACAAGGGTATTTACATCCAGGGGTTTTCTAGCTTTCCATTCATCATCATTCAGAACTACTAATAAAATCAAGTAGCATCAGATCCAAGCATACAAGTTTTTAACTCTTTGTTTTCCACTAATTGTGAAGTTTTCTTTCCTTTCTCTCTCACCCTGACACATGTGCACCATTCCCACTTCCAGATTAATACAAACTACACACTGCTAAATAAATTACACATTTAGCTTCAGGCACATCTCATTGATTCCTTTTTATTTTCCTGGCCCATCCCCAATTCTGAAGGCGCAGCAAGCATGCTCCTTTCTGTAGCTTAGAGCACAAAAGCTCCCTTGGCTGGGGTTAGCACCGTGTCCTCTACCTTTGCTTTGCTGGCCCTGATGGAGCCATTTCCAGCCGTGCTCACTACAAACATCCTTTGACATGAGAGCAGAGCAAGGGGCTCAGACACACACTTTCATCTCTGCAATGAGACACGCTAACTGGTGCGTTTTAGAGTGACTAAGTGCAATTAGCTTTTTCAAGCAATGATTATTTTCTTTTTAAGTAATTTATCTCCGAGAAATTAAAACAAACCTTGTTTACTCTAAAACATACAACCCATGGCAGAAACATCAGACGGCAGACACTTAGGCTGAACTGAAAAAAAAACCAAAAACTGGCAGAAGGATGAAAGAAATTATGACAACCTGCTCTGTGCTGGGCTTTGGGCAGGAAAATTTGGGGCAAGGGCTGTGTTGCTTTTGCAACTGACTGGAGCATGCTGTTAACTCAGTATAAAGCCTAATAAGAGTAAATAGAAAGGTTGATTTCAAAGAGCTCCAGGTCAAGCCTGTGCTCTCTTTCTTAGAAGGGAAGCTCAGCCACAACACCTGAAAGGGTATAAATGAGAATACACCATCCACCTGGAGTAGGAATCAAACTTGTGGAGACAGGATTTCAGCACAGCATAACAAACTCTGAAGTGTGCAAGGAGCAGAAAATAGGAAAACACCAAAAACTACTTCCAAGATAATGTGTTCCCACTGTGGTCCCTCAAAAAGTAAACTTTTGCTGAACTAGAGTAACTGGATTCCACCAGACCACAGAAGCATCATCAATCATATGTTGCCATACGTCACTGACTTCTTATAGAAAATGAAATTCAAAAGTAAAAACAGTAGATCTGTAGTTTCTAAAGCCTAATGACATTCATGCCAGAGTGTATTAAATATTTTAAAATCTAGGAACTAAAAAGGATTTTGTGGAAATTAGTTCTAAAGTTGTACAATTGAAGGTAGCAGCAAGATGCATTAGGAAGTAGTAAGGCATGAAATTACCTCATAAAGGAAATAACTTTTGTGAAACATGGTAATAAACGTCACAGTGAAATTACAGATAATGTTCAGCATTTTTTGTGCTGCTTTCCACAACCTCCTCTGACATTTGTTCTGAGTAAATGAATAACAAACTTGTCTCCAGCCCGTGAAACCGAGAAGAAAGAAAATCTTTTGTTATCCTAGTTTGATGCATCTCAGTATATGCAGAGACAAAGCACGTGCTTTTTAGGGGTATATGTGAACTGACAAAGCAGGTACTGTCTTTGGAGAAAAGCTCTCTCTGCAGCTTTGTGATACCTGCAACAGGTGAGCTACTGTCTCTGCAGTCCATCTATTACGTCCCTTTTCTACCAGTCTAAAAAGCTTCCTGCTGAGCGTGGCATATACTGATTTTTCAACCTTATTGAGTACGACTTTCACCCCTCAAATGCTTGAAATGGGAGAATTTCTCCATTAAACAAAATGGGGATTAAACGTGTTAACTACGTGCAGAGGTTTTCAGGATGAAGTCTAGAAACATCTGAGTGACTGAGACAGATGAGAGAGAACTCAATTCGCTGTCAAGAGCTAATAAGTGGATCAGATGAGAGAAAATGGCAAAGTTATGGCTGGAAAAAATTATTCTCTCTGTACAGGTTAGAATAAAAGCTTGATTTGGTTTCATTCAGGACAGTGGAGTTTTAATGGCTGGAAGTGCAGTTAAATAATGCTAATTATCCATTTACAAGCACTTTACACCTGCAAAGAGCTCTTCAACAGTTAGATACAGGAGTTCTTTTACACAATATCCTTGTGTCATACGCATTAGGCTCACTTTTTAGCAATGGAAATTGAGATCTTTAGATGAGATAACCCAAATTTCTGACAATTACCTTATTTGCAGATGGCTTACCAATAGGCATGTGATGAGTCAATGACAAAATTCAACTGCAAGTCTTTAGAGTCTGTGACTTGGGCTCTTGTCTGTTAAAAAATCCCTCCCAGGGATTAGGAAAGGCAGAAATAAATTGACCGATTTCAGCTGATTTGCAGAAGGCTGGAGACCCACCACAAGTCTCCAAAGCAGCCTTTTGCAAACAGTGCACTCATAAAGATCCTCACTCAAATGTGTCCAGATTCCCACATAAATAAAGGGGTTTCCTGTACCTGAACTGCCACAAAAAAGGCCAATATGGACGTAAAACTGTGGGGAACTGATCCACTCTTCAGAAGCAGCCAAACGGCTGCCACCAGGGGTCCCACAGCAGCTAAACTTGCTTTCAGCCTCTTCCAGGACATTTCCCTCAGGGATCTCAAATTCATGGGCCTACTTGCCACCTCCAGCTACTTCTTTGCCATATACCTGGGGGTTGCTGGTACAAGAGGAAGGCTTGCCACCTGAGCTACCCAGTGTCACCTGTGAAAGAAGGCTCAGAGGCATCTCTAAAGCACCAATCACCACGGCACACTTAGACATAAGTTACTCTAGTCATAAGTGGAATCAGCATTGCCAAAACCTCTGTTCTCACCAGCTTACCAAGTGCCTGGGTTCTTTAAATTAGGTACGGGGACAGAGAGGAACAGTGTCCTTCACCTGAACATAGTATCCCAGTTTTTTCCAGGCTCTTCATTTGATGAAGACCATAGATGAGCATCTGCCATTCCAGCAAAATAACCAGCCTCAGGGAGGGCTGAGTTGCACTCCATCCACATGAGCAAATCAAATACACAAGGAGAAATTGCTAATTATTATCCCATTTTGCAAGAAAAAGTAACAGTTACACAAATGTCATTTGCTATACCTAATTTTGAGTAAAACTTAAGAGAATATAGATTTTGCTAACTAAAGCCCAGAAAAGCCAAAGACCTGGCTTATAACAAGTGCATTGGGGAATGCATTAGTTCACACAAGACAGTTTGACATAAATAATGCAGAAAAGAACATTTCTGAGATCCTCAATACTTCAACAGAAGTTAGGTCCTATTCTCCTTACCAGCCTTGGTAGCCAGTGACTAAGATGGACTGAGGTATGAGAACAGAGATAACTTTGCCAGTCACTTTCAGAACAGTCCATGTGAGATATAACATCAAAAAAACCCCAAAAACCCAGTTACCGGTATAAGGTTTGGTATGGGCTTCCTGGTTTTACCCAAAGACACCTCATTTTTTGGTGAAACAGCTGGTTGCCTTCAGCCTGTTAGATCTCCCATTGTTTTGTCCAATTCTCCCATTTTCCCTCTGAATTTCTTTAGTCTTCTGAAATCAGATCATCTGCTCTAAGGATTGAGACTGGGTTCAGTAAGAAGTACAGACAATTCACCACTTAAAATTTCCTCTGAGCACATACTAAATACCATACCTACTGCAAATCTCAGCACAGGTCCAGATCTTCTCAGTTCCTTGGTAATATTAAAGCTCTCATAGCTCTACCCCTCTAGTAGCTTAAAAAAAAAAAAAAAAAAAAAAGGCAATTTCTTGCACGTTTGAGAAGACACATCTGTCAGAACACAAGCAGAAGACAATGATCCACCTCTTCCTCTCAAGCCCTCTTTGCGTCTTGAGTGTGGTTTGTGCCTCCTCTCCTTGACATCCTTCCCTTCAGCCAACCCACTTCCATAAGCACCACACAGTAGCTGTCTGTCAGCACACAGAGCAACAATGGAGAGTCATAGGAACATCATACACATAGTGCACAAGCCAGAGAGCTGATACAAAGTGAAAGTGTCATTGAGGGTGGGGAAATCAAGCTTTCTGTACAGTCAACACATCTTGCTCTAAATGCTCATTTCTCAACTTCCACCAATTCCAGAACAAAGCTCGTGGACTCCACACACCCAGACAGACCAAAGAGTACATGCTCACCATAACCAAAATGCCTAAACTACCAGGTACTTGGTTGTTGGGGTTTTGTTTTTTAAGGCAGGTCACCAAGTCTTAGCTTGGCTGATAGAAAAAGAGTATATTTGAGATCTGCATGCAAAGTTGACACTTTTCACTTGCACATTTCCAAAAAAAGGAAGTGAGACCGTAACACAAATACCGAAAGGAAATGGTTTGATCACCCACTTGCTCTTTTGGCCCACTGCCTTCACATTTCCCACAGCACAGGTGCACACCGCACAGCATTAAACTACAGAGAAGCAATTCAGCACAGAGTCAGGCTCAGTAACTTAGAGTAATACTGTCTGGTTCCTCAAGGACAGGATCTAGACTGTAGTTTAACACCAAAGGCTGTAGCAGAGTTCCTGCACATAATTACATTGCTGAGTTTCCAACATATTCCATTCCTCATCCTTAGTCTAATGGCTTTCCAGCAGAACAAAAGCAGGTCATGTGTCAAAATGTATGTCATTCAGATGATGCACAGATCTTCCTTGGGATAAAATAATCAGGTTTTTAAAATCAGAGAAGTACATTCACAACTTATTTAAATCATATTAGGAAATATCAATTTCAAATGTGATGCAAACATGGGAATTCAGAAAGATAACAACTTTCTACTTTATTTCTGTGAAACACATTACAAGAGTAATTTATCTCTTGACATTTTCTCCAGTCATTCTCCAATTTGGCCATTGTGTAAGAATTATATAAGGTTAAGAGTGTCCCTTGTTTTTAATTCCATACTGGAGGCAGCTAAAAAATCTCCAGGAAGTCAGAATGTGCAACTGCAAACCACGATTGCTTATTTTAGGATTTATTCTTGTGCCCTGGTACCTCAGACTGCAGTCACTTTGTAAATCAGTTCTGAATGCCATTAGGAGCTCTGCCTTGTAAACACTCTCTTCCTAATGTTGCACAGTTCTCTATGAAGAACCATGGTCACTACCAGAGAAGAAATCCAGATATTACTGTCTTTTTAATTTCTTCAAGGGCAGATAAACACTCCACCGTCACAATTTTTGACAGGGATTCAGTACAGTCAGAAGGAGGTACGTTGCTCAACTCTTCATCCCTATACAGCTAGCCAACACAGAGGATATGGGCAAGCAGCAGCTGGGATCCCACACAATCCTTTCAAGGGGACCACGTTTGTGGTGCTTGTCTCCGTAGTGTCATTTACTTGTCAGCCACTCCTGGCTTGTGTCCTTATGGGTTTTGGGTAAGGAGATCTTGATCCCTTGACAAACTTTGATCCCTTGACATCACTGGAAGAGATGTGCAGGCCCTCCTGCAGGTTCTCATGCAGCACCAAGGGAGGGCTCTATTGTCCTGCTGCAGCCTTGTAAACTCTCATGATTTTATCCACATTTCCTGACATTTAAGAGTTTCTCAAAGCTCCCAGTCCCAGAATGATATAACTAAGTGAAAGTCTCAGCTTCCACTTTTTTAATAGTGTAAATTTGTGATTACAAAGAAAAGCTGAAAATCTGTCAAGAGTGTCACCTGACAACTCATAAAACAGATGGCAAAGAGAAGAAAGTCACTGTTTATTTATTATTTTTACACTGTTCATCTTACTACTTTGGAAGGTCTGACTCACAGCTGCTAAGTACAAAAGTTGGCAGAGGCAACGTAATACATCTAAATACTGCCTCAAAGAAGTTGTACATTCTGCCCCCAAACTTTGATGTAGCTAAAAATTAATTAATATTGTGGAGTGTCTTGGCAGAAACAACTCACTCAAGTCAGAAACTCCAACTAAGCCAGGAACTGGACTCCATCTGCAGCCGCCCAGATCCACCTTTACCTCAGCATTCAATGAAAATGAACAACAGATGATGCCTTTCAAAAGCAAACCTACTTGATTGCTTTCATATTTTCTGACTCTGATTTTGTGAAAAATAAATCACTGAAGCTGATGAAAACTAAGCAATTGGCAAGGCCAAGCCCTAAGAGGCAATTAGTCCCAGACATTATTGCAACTGCTTGTATAGTGCCCCAGCACTCCCCTGCCCCCAGCGGTTGTGTAGTAAGAAATTGCATAAAAATGTATTTCAAAAATTCATTAGTAACAGTCCAAGCTAATTGTGGTATTAATACTGCTCAATGTTAAGCTTCTAATTAAAAGATGCCAAATCTAACTAGGTCCTTGAAATATCTTTAAATAATATGCATGTGTTTGGGATATGTATTAGAGACACATAGTTTTGGTTTTGTTGCTCTTCAGTTGTTATACAAACTGCCTCATTTAAGGCCATTTAAATGGTAATAGCTTGTTTTAGTAACATCAAAAGGGACACTAGAAAACACCTTTATCAAAGATGGAAACAGTTTCTTGCATATTTAGGAAAATAACATTGTAAGCCACAGTTCTATTACAAAATAAGTCTAAAGGGATTCATCCACAAGATGGACCTGTCTGGGAAACAGCATCCATCTCTTCCATTCCCTCTGGGGGTAGCAGGTGGAAAGGGATGTATAGTGTGCCCCGGTTCATTTAACCCAAATTTAATTTGGACTTAAATGGAGTATCCCCAGTGGGTACTCCTCAATTTCTAATGAGCGTCCACTTCACAAATCTCCTGTTTTAACTGAAAATAATCAACCTTTCTAATGAAACGGGAAGTCTGACAAATATACATACTTCTCATGTTTCCAGAGTTGTGCCTCCCTGACAGTGATGAGAAACTGATAAAATTCCTCAATGTTTTATCAATTGATAAAATTTATTTAAAAAAAACCCCATAGGACGTGTGTATTTTACCAAGGCATAGCTGGTTTCAACTTGCTGTAAACAGGACAGTAGACCAGCACAAAAGCCTGGGTCAGTATGTTAACAAACACTTTATCTGTAGAAAAAGAGTGCAGTTTCAGTCAGTCCAGCAAAAGTTGCAAGGCAGCCAAAAGTCACTGAAAAGTTTTGGTTTAAATTAGTAAGTCAGATATTTATAAATGTGTTTTTTAATGTATTTATGTCTGGAAGGGTTCAATCTACCACCTAAATTCAGAAGAAACTTCCACAAAACCAATGAGGGGATGGTGGTATCATGTCTCTTTACAGGTAAGTAACTAGTTAGTCTCATAAAAGGATTAAAAGAAAATCCAGGAAATCCAAAATTCACAGAAGCCTAGAAAAAAATGTGGCAGAGCTAAAGAGCTTGGGGATGCCTTGGGGATGAGCTAGCTAAACAGTCCTTGACAGATGTTTGTTGGCAGAGCTGTATGTATGCATCCCTCCTCCCCTCCCAAACTGGGGAAAGGCCAAAGGCTGTTGAATCTTGAAAGGTGATGCTCTGCAGAGAATGGCTTTGGTCAGAAATGCGTGTGCGAGTGACAGCTCAGCATGAGAAGCCTGGAGAGATGGCTTGCATCAAAAGAAACCTCGAGCATGTCTGAAATAGTGAAGCAGGAGGCAACTGAAGCAGCCTTCAGAGCTTCAGGGAGTTAACTGCCATGATCCGTGTTGGGGATGTGAGTGAGAACACTGCCTTGGGTTACTGGCCAACTCCTCTGGCATTCAAGGAAGTAGGATTTTGATGCAATTCTGTTTGTTTAAAAGCCATGTACAAAAATACCTGATTCCATTGCATCTGGGTTTTTTTTTCGCCCTCTCTGGACCAGCTGAAATGCTAGCTTTACAGTGCAGCCAGTCTCACCTCTTGCAGAGGTGCCTCCTGTGCCAGCACACGCATCAACATGTTGCTGTCACCCATTGACATCTGTGCAAACAGAGACCTGATGGATGGAGGAAATGAAGTTCACAGCCTCTACATTTAGCTGTTGAATGGTCTGGATGAGATCAAGCACCTTAAAATCCTGTTAGGCTCACTTAGGCAATGTGAAATGTCAACGCTGTACTGTGAGCACCTGATTCAGAGGTAGGCAGTAATGCAACCAGGAGTGGCAGGCACGACCTGGCAAGAAAATGCTCACTAGAGGTTGGTGGATTTCCCACAGAATAATAGGCAGCCAAGGTATTTCCACTCAGCCTGAGGCACATCCTGCAGTCATCTCATGCAATTATATTCCGAAAATATAAAACTCACAAAGAAGTTTGCATCCTGCCCAATTTGATACTCAGTGTCCTTGCTATGCAAGGTTAATTCCCAAATCTGTTTATTCCTAGCTTTTCTGCAGGGTTTCTAAATGTCCTAAAGACATTTCCCCTCCCTTCACAGACATCTCTCAGACATCTGCTATCTCTCCTGGTTCCCTGGGGATCAGCTGCCACCCCAAGTCTGCCCAGATGGTCAGGACCTAACCTGCAGGGTTAGGAAATGGCTTCAGAAAGGGGAACAAGCAGGACTCATGGACCCAAACAACACTGCATGAGAACAACCCAGGAACAATAGTGTGGATTACAAATAAAAAATTTTGAATTCATGTTAGAACATACCTCTTCACAATTGGAGGGGGGGAGGGAGACAGAAGAGATTAAGAAGGTCATTTTTGTGGAAACAAGTTAAGAAGTACAGTCTATGCTGCATAATATTATACTTTCCCTTGACGCACTTAGCTATTATCATAACCAGACTTGGTTAACTACCAGCGTGATCCAAATTGGTAACTCCTATTTGCTTTTAAGTAGTCTGTTTCTGCTTCCTCTCGTAAGTAATGAAACAGAAAAGAAAAAATCTCAAGCAAACCAAACCCCAGAAATACCTGCAGACAGCACCACTGCTATTTTTTGACATGCTGCACATGCCTCAGACTGTAATTCAATTATTTTAAAACAGACCAACCAGCCTAACAAATCAGCATCACGTTGCCTCTTACAAGAGTGTTGACCTGACAGAGTACAAAAGCAGAATTTTTTTGCTTACTGGAAAGCACATGTAACCCCAAAACAGAGCTACCACACTACCAGTGAATTTCATTCTCTGATTCTGTGATCATAAGGACTCCAAAAAAAAATGAAATTAGGGAAGAATTAAGCATTTTAAAATAGCTGTTCAGCGTAAGTGAGGATATATTTATGTAAAGAGGTTTCATATAGTTAAAAATGAATACTCGCAGTCCAAAATATTGCAAAAGCTGGGTTCAGTGGCATAGTTCTGCTTCTGCCAAGTTAAGCCACGACAAAGAATGTTCACTCTCCTTTTCTGTACAGAAAGTCCCGTTACTTCCTATCATGTCACTGTATGTAGTCAGTCAAAACAAACCTACTAAAAGTAACAAGCGTTAATGAGGCATTTTTCTAATCTAGCAATCAGCCTGTTATTGAAGCCAGAAGATGTAAGGCTCTACAAGGATGATAAGCAGCCTCACTGATAAAGACCATCTCAGGGCCCCACCAGACTGTCCGGCTCCGGCTGCTGCAAGCAAACAGTGCAGCAGGTCCAGCCACTTGGCTCTCTTGAAAAATTAATCAAATGTGCTTGAGCAGTTTTACATTTATCTGTGGCAATGTGGCCTGAAATAGGCTTTCTCTCTCACCATGCAAATCCCAGTCCACTTAGGGTTAACACCAGCATTTAAAAAACTTAATGAAAAGTCAAGAGCCTTCAGTAAGAAAGCAAAACAGAGTATAATATGATTGAAGCAAGACGCTCTGTTTAGTTGTTGTGCATTTCTTAGTCCATAGTAGAGCAACTAAGAAGCAACTCAGAATGTAATTCACTGCAAATAACTCTAATGTTGAAGTAACAGCAAATGGTAGCAAATGAATACAAATAAAACAAGTAGCCTAAATGAGCACATGCTGATTCTTTGCCTTTACTTGAAAGTCCAACAGGCCTCCAGTGGCCCACGGGCACAACTGCCACCTCGGCATAAAGGGGGCAGGCACATTCAGGGTATTTTTCACAAGCCTTTTTTACCTGCACTGAGAATGAACCAGCTCACTCTCCTCTATCTTCCAGTCTTGACACGATACTGACAAACTTGCCCAGCTGCCCATTAGCCAAAAGCAATAGGAAGAAGATATCTGTGACACACCCTTTAATGAAGAAATCAAAAAGAAATGAAAACCCATTTAGAGAGAATTCATATGCACATATATCACACAACACTGTAAGGGAAGGGAAACAATTTCCCAGTTCCCTCCTCAGGATCTCTTCACAGATTAGTAGAGAGGCTGCTTGCAAGAGTCCCATCCATTTCTTATGCTCCACAGGAACATCAATAACCCCTTAGGAGGGACTGTATGAAAGGCAGATACACACACTGGAAACAACATATGGGTAATTGATCTCCATGCATCATTAAGAAAGCGAGTATGAGTCAATGCAACTAGCAATACAAGTCTATCACAACGTGGCAGCTAGACAGATGGGCTCCTAGTGAGGAAATTAAAAGCAGCTGGAATTGTCTCCCTGCACTGTATTAATCCCCAAGCTGTATTTTGTCATGGAACAAAGGTTGACTGATTAGCAGTGCCCGGTATTCAAGTCTGGAGCATCCCAAAGGGATTCAACAGCCTTCCATCTTCTAGGATGCTCCAGGAGACTCTCATTATCCCCATATACCGCGCCTTCCTGTGGGTTTCCAATGGCCAAGAAAGCCAAGGACTCAAAACACAAGATAAAAATTACTTTGACTCCTCAAGGCAGAGCCACAGCAGGAATGGGGCAGGAGGGGTGTTTGCCCTATGCACCTTCTAGAATAGGGGGAAGCAGAAAAAAAACAGGAGAGGCTGGGTGAGACAAGTATATGTCAGCCTCCTGAGAACAAAGCCCAGGCAGCCAGGAGCTGGAGCAAAGGACAGCGGGGAATGCACATGTGGTGCCCCTGATGTCCTCCCAGTCCTCCTGTCCTCCCAAACACACACATGCAAGGAGGGGCAGGGGAAGAGAGGCACCAACTGACAGTCCTAACCAGCTACAATTCAAGTTGGAGATGAGATAGGACAAGGTACAGGAACGCCCTGCTGGCTGGCTGGGGTACATGACTTCCAGGAGCTTGGAAAGAAGCTGCTAGATTCAGCTCATATAACACAAGTGCGTTGTGCAGTGGGGCAAAATGGGGAGTTATATTAATCACTGAGAAACCTCACTGAGGTCTAGAAATTTCACATGTATGCATTTAGAAACAAAATGCTAAAAATAACAGATGATCTTCAGCAGTATTTCCTGGCAAGGTTAATAAAGATATATCTATTTCCTTAAAGAGAAGAGATATTTCCAGAATAAAAAAAAAAAAAAAATTAAAAAAGCCCCTATACTTCATTTTAGTTAGTAGCCAATTTTTTTAGGAGGATTTCTCTTCTGCTTTCCTACGGAGGGCAGAGTAATCAGAGAGAATAAAACTGGTCTGAGAAATATTTCTGTCCCTGCAGTCCCTTACTGAATTGGGGCAGTTTTTCATTCTGGTGAACAACCACATTAGCATTTCATGTCTCTGCATGAGTGTCCACAGGATAGTTTTATCAGTGCTATTAATTTCTTGCATTTACCTACAGAGGAGGCTCATGTTCACAGCCAGAGAAACGAGGCTGCGATGGCTGTAGCTGGAGGTGCTCAGGAGTGTCACAACGTTCAGCCACTCCAGTCATGAGGTCTTCTCTCTTCTGACAGCTGGATACAGAACCTCTACAAAAGGGCTGAAACATCCTCTCTACATCCACAGAACTGACTCGTGTCTTCTGCAGGGAAAGCTGCTGGCAGCCCTCCAGATGATGGGGTCATGGCCTTGGACCCACAGCTTGCCAGATGCTGTCTGGTCATGGTATGCAGCAGTTCCAGTCCTGGTCAGCCATATCTCAGGATGTATTTCTCTCACTTGTAATGTGAGTAAGGTTTGAAATGCCACTATATAGAAATGCAGGTTTTGTAACTATCACTAAATTTCCTTCTGAAGCGCAGTGTAAAAGACTAGAGCAGCCAAAACCACAACAACAAATTACTGAAATCTGAAAATGTGCACATTTTCATAAACATACATGAGGATGCATGTTTAAACACATTAATGAATTAAGCTTTGTAACACTCCTTAAACAATAATTAGCCAGCCAGTGTAGGTAAAACAATGACAGATTCCATAGAAAAAAAAATTTAAATGCTTTTCCATTGTTGATACCTCTGAATGCTATCAAATTATAAAGAATAATTCATATCAATTGCAACATCATAACTGATTAACTGCACACTCTCACTCCTGAGATTTTTTCAGAATTAAACCTTTCAAGTATTTCCGTTTCTATGAAAATTTCTTCCCAGATAGATTTATTTTAGTGTGAATTCCATTTCATTTTCTGATCCTATTTCTATCTTTCATTCTGATGACTTGTTTGGTATGCATGGGCAGTGAACATCTGTTGGAGGCAGCCTCCTGATTTCTGCTTTTCTAGGTCTGTGCTCTGATCCCTTGTTTCTAATGTATGTATTTTCTAGGATTCTAGAATCACAGATGGAGACTGCCTGTTTCTAATTTAGCTTTAATTACCTCTCAGTCTGCGCCTTTAAGTAGACCGTCCTGCTCTTTGGGATATTAAAGTCTTAAAAGTTTCTCCTGCAGAATCAAGGACTGCATCTTCAATAGTTGCATGGGTTTTTTTCTTCACCAGGCTCAGTGGGTTTTTACATTTAGTACCTCTTGGACTTGGTTTAGAGGTATAACAGAAAGCATGTTCTCTTTAATGACAGTTCTGAGAAAGGAAAAGAGAATATAGTTTTATTTGTGAATAAAACCTAAGGGCATCCAAAGAAGATCTCCAAAATATGAAGCTGCCACTTATTTACAAAAGCTGCACAATCTATGATTAATACTAACTGGGACTCAAGGACATGACAGCCACAGGAGGGCTAACGTTTTACTATTCAAAGAGAAGATGCAAGTTGAGAGAGCTCAGACGTCAGCTGTAGGGTTCAGACACAGCACATGTCCTAGTTTCTACCCAACTTTTCATGAGATCAAGCTTCCTGTTATTAGTCCTCCATAAGGCATAAACTTGGCTCTTTCTCAATAAGATGTTAACAGTATTTAGCTTCTTGACAAACAATTCACAGTTACACGTTACCTACATGAGCTGTGTGCATGCTGAGTATCTGATTGTGGGCTGCAGATTAAGTGTAAACCCACTCAACTACCCGGTCCACAGGCAAGGCCCACACTTAGTATTTCAAGCCACCAGAAGGGAATATTGACCACAGTTCCCTTCAGCCTGGGGCTGGACCACAGTCTCCATCTAAAGATACATTTGTGTAAATACTGGCTAACCGGTATCTACAGAATTCAGCACTAATTGTTCTAAAAACCAGTATTATTTTATACTCAGCAGCCTGCTGATTCATGATGAGAGAAATAAGCTATGGAAAAAAACAACACCTGAAGAATGTCATATCTAAAAATAGCCAGCAGTTCAGACCAGGGCAGTAATAGCATCGTAATATTGGTCCTAATTACAGGCCAACAATTGCAGACCTTAAAGCTAAGAGCAGATTCCTGAAGCAAGCCAGAACAAGATGTACTCATAAAGACAAAACACTGTAAGATGCTATCATGAATACGGCTGCATCAGATCAGCCTCATACTGAGAAGCAAGGAGAACCTCTTAAACCATTAGTAAAGCTGCAGCATCTCATTATTTTTAATAGCTCTTGATATGAACACTGGTGCCAAAGTACCTACAAATAACCCTACTCAGTAATCTCCAGGGTTCAATACTGGGCTCCACAAGGCTAGACCTTTTTTTACAGGATCAGGCAGGCTAAAGCAAATGCACCACTAATAACTCACTATACACCTTCTTCCCTGGTTTCTCCTGACACATCCGGGAGCAGCCTCCAAGAGCTGCTCATTAACTACCGCTGTGCCTTCAGCAAGAACAGGTGAGTCTGACCCCCATGACTTCAACCAAGTGGCATCACCATCCACTGACTCATGGTATAGACACAAGACACAGCATGTACAGAGGAAAGGTTTGAAAGTACCCATTAGCACTCTTTGCACAGGAGATGAGGGGAAGAGAGCTGGGAGTATCATGGGCAGGCAGAGACTCTGCAAGGGAAGACTGGGAATGAAAAGGAGGCTCAAGTGGCCTCAAGTTGTGCCAGGGGAGGTTTAGGATGGATGTTAGAAAAATTTCTTCACTGAAAGGGTTATTAAGCATTGGAACAGGCTGCAAAGGGAACTGGTTGATTCACCACCCCTGAAGGTATTTAAAAGATGGGTAGATGTAGTACTTGGGGACATGGTTTGGTGGTGGTTTTGGCAGTGTTAAGTTAATGGTTGGACTCAATGATCTTAAAGGTCCATTCTAAACCTAGACAATTCTATGATTCTAACATGGGACAGAATGGCAAAGTGCATCTACCAGGAGACTACGGAAAGAGAGTGTTTCAAAAACACAAGAGAATCGTCAGCCCTCTCAGAAGAAGAGAAGAAAGAGGAAAATCAAAGGCTGGTCAAGAAGGAAGCAAGAAATCATGTCCTGAGACAAGGGAGCTTCTACAGTGCTTGGCTGTCCTCCTGCCTTGTTAATTGAGAGACAGTGCACACCAGCTAGTCACAATAACCATCTCTGCTGAAGCTGGCGCAGCTTCACCGTGCTGGGGGAGCATGCACACACTGGCTTCCCAGCAAGCCCCCAGTCCTATGAGGAGAGGCTGAGGGAACTGGGCATGTTTAGTTTGGAGAAGAGGAGGCTGAGGGGAGACCTCATTGCC